>JBBAXF010000012.1:3630100-4308163 GCA_037837765.1 Delichon dasypus | reverse complement strand
GTCTCCTGTCACCCTGTTTTTTCTGAGTTTTTAAAAGCCTTTTGATTGTTCATAAAAATGGAGTCAGACCTTTTAGCTACTGCACAATATTAGGAGCAGTTTTCAATTTTTCTCACACATGTAACCTAAACAAATCCTTTGTTTTGCATTCTCTGTCCTTTGTTTGCATATTTCTAACCTGAAAACAATTGCAACTGACGGCTGGTCTGGCCAGTTGGCTGAGAGGTGGAAACTCCAGTAGCCAATCTTCAGCCAGACCCACAAATGTATAAAAAGTACGAAATAAACAGGCATAGGGCTCTCTGCCTTGTTCTCCACCTTGGCTCAGCCTTGAGCTCTCTCGGAGGAACAACTCTGCCCTGCAAAATTTCTTGTCTACTTGTGATTGCTTTGCGTATCCCAGTCACAAGTGGTGACTCTCCGACGTGTGGAAGCACCAGTCTGGTGAGGTTTTCCTTCCCCTTTTCCCTGTTTTGTGCCTACCATGCAGGACGCTCTGGTATTGGAGCTTTGGGAAGACCTCTTGAAGTGGAAACACGCTGAGGTCTCTCGGGAGGGGCTCCAGCGTTTGCTCTCATGGGGCAGATACCGTGGGCTCTTTCACACACCAAATGCTGTGCTCAGTCAGCAGGTGTGGTTTCTCCTGGGGGAACGATTAATGGGCGCCCTTGAAATAGATTATGATGAGGAGATTGCAGACTTGTTGCTGCAGTGGAAGTTAGTTGAGTGGGCTGTGTTTAGGTCGACCCCCCCCCCCAGCTCGCAGGCTGCCAGCCCCGTTTCGAAGCAGGGCGGGGAGCTGGAGGGGGGCGGGGTCATTATATCAGACTCAGAGGTATTGTCTGAGTCCGAGCTTCAGCTCCTTTGTGAGACGGACTCAATCCCTTCCCCCCGGTCCCTGTGCTGGGTGGTTCTTCCCCCTCGGGCTCCGGCGCTGATCTCGGGCAGAGGGGGGGGGCGGGACCCCGCCAAGCCCGGGACAGGTCCTGCCTGTCCCCGTGCCGCGGAGCCGGCGGAGCGGGGCGGGGCCGCTTCCCCTTCATGCCTTTCCGGCGTTGGTGGGGGGGGAGGCCCGGGGGGGCGGCCCCCACTGTCTTTTGACCGAGATTCAGTCACTGTGCATTGTCCGTTCTGCCGCACGACCATCACGTATCCGATGGAGTCGGGTGGAGAGGCGCTCCCCGCCCTACCACCCGGGCCGAGCCCGGAGGGGGGTGTGTCGGCCGCTTCTGCCCCTGCGTCGCCTGTTGTGGCAGTGCGGGGCGGGGACGCTGCCGGAGGCAAGGTCCCGGTCAGTCCTTCGATGGACGCTGCCCCCATGGGCAGGCTGACAGCTCCGCCCCGCTCGGGGGTGGCGGTGCCTGCAGGCCTCTGCCCCCACGCAGGGGCCCCTCTCGGGGGGGGTCCCGGACACTCCGCCTCCCGCGCCAGCCCCGTGGGCTGCGGCTGGGGGTGGTGCTCGCGGGGCGGGGAGACACTCTGGTACGGCCAGTTCTAATGGGCTGCCAGCGGGGACCGGAACGACCCCGGCAATGGCGGAGGTGCGGTCGCCGTCTCCGCCTGAACGCAGCCCGAGCTCCCCAGCTGCACTGGGATGTGTGCCCACTGCAGAGCCATCTGACCGGTCTCCGGCGGCCGGTGCCACGGCACTGCTAGCGGGCTCCAGCCCCGCTGAGGATGCGGCAGGCCCGGCACCAGCGGCTAGCCCGGACCCGCCTCCGCTTCCCGCTGCGAGCGCTACGGCAGCGGCGGGCACCGAGGTGTTTAACTTCAGCGCGAACGGGGACACGGCCGGAATGCGGCCAGTCTTTGACAAGAGTAAGGGGCCCCGTGCCGTTGGCTCTTCGTCCACACCCTGGACTCTCCCCCCCGTCAGGTGACTGTACGCCCGAGAGACCGTGGGCAGTTCTGGGGGGATGTGAAAGCTAAGATTGAAGGACTGAGTGATGGTGCTGATGCTGGTGCTGGACATGCATTGTCTGGTGTTCAGCCAGTCCCCAGCCAAATGCCTGCCTCTGATCCTGTGGAGTCCACAGGGCAGGATAAGGCAGGTGCTGCTGCTTCATCTGAGGGTCTTCAGGCCTTCCCTGTCCTTCAGGGTGCTACTCATAACACCTGTCAACCCTTGGCTTGGCAGGCTTTGACGGAACTGTGTGATGCAGTCGGGAAGTATGGTCTGGGCTCAGCCGAGGTGATGCAGGTTCTCCATTATTTTAATGCCAGTCTTTTGATGCCCTTTGACATCCGGAGCTTGGCTAGAGCCCTTTTCCCACCAGTTGAATATGACTTCTTTGAGAGTAGATGGACTCAGTTGGCAGTCAGAGCAGTGGAACAGAATAGGACACTGGGTCAGGGTGATCCTAGGCGTATGGTTAATATCGATATGCTAATGGGAACAGGCAATTATACCAGGGCCGACGGGCAGGCTGGTTATGAGCCCTTTGTCCAGGAGCAGTGCCAGCAGACAGGCATGGCAGCCGAGGTTCAGACCATACAGCTGGCTACTCCACAGCAGTCCTTTGCAACGATTGTCCAGGGAATTGATGAACCCTTCCTGTGCTTTGGAGGACGGCTGACTGCTGCGGTTGAGAAGCAGGTGAGTGATCCTGCAGCAAGGAAGCTCATGCTTCAGTCCCTTGCTCGAAGCAACTGCAATGCTGTTTGCAAGGGGATAATTGAGGCTCTCCCTGGGGAACCATCCATGTCGGACATGGTTGGGGCCTCTGCAAGGGTATCCCCTTCCAGCCAACAGGTGGTTGCCGTGCCTAGAGGTGTGCAGCCAGCTGTGGCTACAGTTGTCCAACCGACGGTGGCTACAGTGGTCCAGGCAGCCGTGCCTGCAGCCATGCAACCGGCTGTGGCTGCTGCTGTGCAGCCGGCTTGAGTCGTTCCCCAGGGGGTGCACCAGCAGCAGTGGGGTGCTCAGACCAGGAAGAAACAGGGCAGAAAGACACAGAAGTCTACGGCTGTCTTGTTTTATTGTGCACGATCTGGAAGGCTGAATCACGCTGCGAATGCATGTAAGGCAACAGTGCACGTGAATGATCAGCCGTTGGGCAGTTCGGGAAACGCAATGCGGAGCGTGAAGGCGACGCGTGCCAACACAAATGTTTCTGCCTCAGCCCCAACCAATGGAGATCTGCTCAGCAGGCTTGCAGCCAGCACCCACGGTTCAGCAGGTGTTGATGTCTGCACAGCCGAGTCTGTTGTGATTGATTCGGACAAAATACACAAGGTTCCCCTGGATGCCATTGGTCCCTTGGGTGATGGCATGAGTGCCTTCCTGATGGGGAGGTCCTGTGCCACCATTCAGGGTATCATGGTGCACCTGGGACTGATTCATGTGGATTTTTTGGGACAGATTCACGCAATGGTCTCCACACCCACCCACCCCCCCCCCCCCCCCCGACTATCCCAAAAGGCACACAAATTGCTCAACTTGTTCCTTTTAAGTCTTCTGTTTCCAGAACCGAGGACTGGTCACGAGGTGATGGTGGCTTCGGCTCTATTGGGCCACCTCAAGTGCGCTGGACTGCTGTCATGACCAAAGACCGTCCTGAGACGCTGTGTACCGTGTCCATGGCTGGTGCCATGCCGTCGGAGAGTCACCTTCGTGGCCTCCTACATACCGGGGCCGACGTGAGCATTCTCTCCCTGGCTGCTTGGCCCCCACAGTGGCCTTTGAGCCTGGCAAAGACATCGATCTCAGGCTTAGGAGGAACGAAGCAATGCTACGTGAGCCAGAATCCCGTGGCCATAATGAACCCGGAGGGACAGACAGCCATAATTTGGCCTCATGTTACTGAGATTGCTCAGAACCTCTGGGGGAGGGATGTTTTGGCCACGTGGGGGGTGCAGTTGGGAATGGATTTTTGATTGGGGCCACTGTGATGAAGGGCACAGAGTGTCCCACGCCTCCTTTATGGTGGCTGGTGGACAGACCCATCTGGGAGAACCAGTGGCCCCTCCCTCATGACAAGCTAGTCGCCCTTCGTGAACTCGTACAGGAGCAGTTGGATCAGGGGCATCTGGAACCATCTACCAGTCGCTGGAACACTCCTGTCTTTTGTATCAAAAAGAAGTCTGGGAAATGGAGGTTGCTACAAGACCTCCGAAAGATCAATGCCGTGATGGAAGGCATGGGGACATTGCAGGCGGGCATGCCATCGCCTACCATGCTTCCTGTGGACTGGCCGGTCCTCATTGTGTGTCTGAAGGATTGGTTTTTTACAATCCCTCTGCATCCCAATGACAGACCAAAATTTGCCTTCACGGTACCAACAATAAATAATTCCGAGCCCGCACAGGGTATCAATGGAAATTTTTGCCTCAGGGCATGTGTAATTCCCCAGTGTTATGCCAATGGTACGTAGCCCGTGCCTTGTCTGGAGTTTGCAAGCAGTTTCCTGGTGCTCACAGTCTATCATTATATGGACAACATTTTGGTGGCTACACCCACCCAGGATGAGCTGCTGAGGATACAGCCTCAGTTGTTGAATGCTCTGCATTCACATGGACTGCAGGTGGCTCCAGAAAAGGTACAACAACAACCTCCTTGGAAATATTTGGGAGTCAAAATTCTGAAAAGGACAGTCCGTCACCAGGAGGCGCAATTTGTGCAATCGGTGAAGACACTGAATGATGCTCAGAAGCTGGTAGGTGTCATCACGTGGTTACGTCCTTACTTGGGACTGACCACAGCACAACTGTCTCCCTTGTTTGAATTGTTGAAAGGGGACACTGATTTAAAGTCACCTCGTGAATTGACCCCTGAGGCACGAAAAGTGCTGGAGGAGGTTCAGCAAGGTGTTTCGGCTCGCCAGGTGTACCGCATTGAACCTTCTATTGATGTCACTGTGTTCATCACCACTCCTGATTTACATCCTACAGGTATCATTGGCCAATGGAATGATGATTGGACTGATCCTCTGCATGTCTTGGAATGGGTCTTCCTGCCTCATCAGCCGCATAAGACGGCGACAGCGCTGTTTGAATTGATTGCGCGCTTGATAATCAAGTGCCAGCAACGCTGTTTGCAATTGATGGGTGCAGATCCTTCAAAGATCATACTCCCGGTTCAGAGGGAGGAATTTGATTGGAGCTATGCGAACAATGTTTCGCTGCAAAGTGCTCTCGAGGGCTTTTCACGGCAGATCACTTATCTTCTGCCTAGCCACAAGCTATTGCAAGTGGCAAAAAATACTCAGTTTTCTCTACGACCCAAAAATAGCTACGAGCCAGTGCAAGGATCCACCGTCTTCACTGACAGTTCGGGCAAGATGGGAAAAGCCATTGTTACCTGGCAGGATGGATCTGAGTGGCAGGTTTTGGAAGGCCATGAGGATGGGTCAGCCCAACTGGTTGAACTAAGGCTGCTGTCTTGGCATTTGAGAAATCTTCTCAGGAACCTTTCAAGTTGATCACGGACTCCGCCTATGTTGTTGACATTGCACAGCGATTGAGTTGTTCAGTTTTGAAGGAGGTCAGTAACCCTGCCTTGTTTAATTTACTGAAGGCCCTGTGGTGTGCAATTCAGGCCAGAGTTCATCCATATTATGTTCTGCATGTACGGAGTCACACTAATTTGCCAGGATTTGTAGCGGAAGGTAACGCAAGGGCTGACAAGTTGGCTAACCCAGCGTGGGTAGCCCCTCAGCCTGACGTGCTCGCACAGGCTGCGGCATCGCATGGGTTTTTCCACCAAAACGCGCATATGCTGCAGAAGCAGTTCCAACTGATGGCCACTGAGGCTCGTGAGATTGTCGAGTCATGCGACGACTGTTACGCCCTTGGTGCACCATTGCCGGCAGGGGTTAGCCCCAGAGGCCTTAAAGCCTTGGAGCTTAGGCAAACCGATGTCACCCAGGTCGCCGAGTTTGGCTGGCTCAAGTATGTGCATGTCACGGTAGACACGTTCTCCTCTGCAATGTGGGCTTCTGCTCACACAGGAGAGAAAGCCCATGATGTCATTGCCCACTGGAGGCAGGCCTTTGCCATTCTTGGCATACCTTCTGCTGTGAAAACCAACAATGGTCCTGCTTACGCCTCGCAGCAGGTACGGCAGTTCCTATAGTCATGGGGTGTGTCACATAACTTTGGCATCCCTCATTCTCCGACGGGACAGGCGATTGTAGAATGCGCTCACGGTACACTCAGGCGTGTTCTTCAAAAACAAAAACAGGGAATGCATGGTGAAACCCCGCACAGTCAGTTGGCAAAGGCTTTGTACACCATCAAACAACTTACGGTGCCACAGAACTCAAATAATCCTGTCATTTTGAACCATCATCTCTCGTTGCAGGCTTCGGACGGTGAGCAACAGCCCCGAGCGAACGTACGGGTCCGAAATTTAGTCACCAAGCAATGGGAAGGACCCTATGACCTAATCGCTATGGGGCGAGGGTATGCGTGTGTGTCCACGGACACTGGGACATGCTGGCTACCTTCAAAGTGTGTCTGTCCTGACCTGCGACCACAGAGGCAGAATTCGGCCGACAGGCAAGGTGGAAGCCGTGATCAACTTGAAAGTCACCAAGTGGATGAATCCTCGAGTGATCACTGATGATTCCTCCACAGACAGTGATTGAATTTGTATATATTCCCTTTGTAAATTTGTTCCTTTTTCTTTTTCTGTTTTTCTTTTTTTTGTAAAGTTAAAAGGGTGAGATGTCACCCTGGTTTTTCTGAGTTTTTAAAAGCCTTTTGATTGTTCATAAAAATGGAGTCAGACCTTTTAGCTACTGTACAATATTAGGAGCAGTTTTCACTTTTTCTCACACATGTAACCTAAACAAATCCTTTGTTTTGCATTCTCTGTCCTTTGTTTGCATATTTCTAACCTGAAAACAATTGCAACTGACGGCTGGTCTGGCCAGTTGGCTGAGAGGTGGAAACTCCAGAAGCCAATCTTCAGCCAGACCCACAAATGTATAAAAAGTACAAAATAAACAGGCATAGGGCTCTCTGCCTTGTTCTCCGCCTTGGCTCAGCCTTGAGCTCTCTCGGAGGAACAACTCTGCCCTGCAAAATTTCTTGTCTACGTGTGATTGCTTTGCGTATCCCAGTCACAGTCTCCTACTGAGAGCAACAATTTTATGTGATGCACATCAGATCACACACTGATTTACCAGGGTTCATAGCCGAGGGCAACAGAAGGGCTGATGCTCTTGCTGCACCTTTGGAGATGGCCCCACTCCCAAACATCTTTGAAAAAGCGAAGATCAGCCACCAGCTTTTTCCCCAGAATGTACCCGGCCTAGTTCGCCAGTTCCACCTAACTCGGGAACAGGTTCGGGCAATTGTGGCAATGTACCCCTCGTGCCAGCAACACGCACTCCCAGCCCTGAGTGCAGGAGCGAACCCCAGGGGATTGAACAGCTGTGAGGTATGGCAGACGGACGTGACACACATCATGTCCTTTGGTTAGGAAAGGTATGTCCACGTGCTTGTTAACACCTTTACTGGAGCTGCCTATGCCTCTGCCCACACAGGGGGGAAGTCTAGTGATGCCATGAAACACCTAATACAGGCTTTCTCTTTCCTGGGCATCCCTGAAACATGATTTTAAAGAGTTAAGATTTTAGCTAAGGGTTAGAAGCAATTTATATTGATCAAGATGTAAGTTAGATTAGTAAATGGTAGGTTAATGATTATTAGATGCCCGAGCTAGAGCTAACTGTTATATTATGAGCTCGTTTATAGAAAAAGTGGAGTAAGTGAACCATCATAAGAACAGATTGAAACCACTAAGGACAATGGTCAGCACCTGGACTTCATATCAATCAATCACGAAGCAGGGGACCTTGGATCGTGCCAGAGGGTCACAGAGACCTGATGAAGACTCTCCTGATTTCATCCTTTGAGACCACTGACCCAATTCGAGACCACCGACCCAATTCAAGAGAAGAACTGCGCACCCATGAAGGACTAATAGCCTCATTTTAATACAGAGTAGGGATGGGAGGTGCTGGGGTTATGCATATGTATTGTATGTAAGATCTTGGAAAATAAATAGAGAGCAAAGAGCCTTGTTTGGCGCGGCCATGCCTTTCAGAGATGACTCCCATGCCACCTGCCAGTGAATAAACATACCACTTTCTAAGTTTAATTGGTTAGAGGGTCTTTGTGACTATATTGGTTTTCAATGACTCAATTGACGAGCTAGCCAGGAGAAGGTTCTGCTTGGCTGTGAGACCAACTTGTGTGGAGGACCCCCTCAGGGCACCCCCGGGATATTCCTGGAAGAGTTGGCTCTGCTGCCCAACCTGTTCATCCAGCAGCAGGTAAGAACTCCTGACTACTAAAACTGGAAAAAAGGGTATGTTCAGAAAAAATTGAAACAGTTTAAACAGTGACCTGTAAGGCATACGCATGGTCAGGAAAGGCTTTTGGTAAGTCATGGGAGACATCCCACGCACAACTTATGCCTCTGTACTGTGCTTGCAAGCTTGATTGGTGTCTGGTCAGTTGTACTTGGTTGCCAGCAGAGAAAGCTGTTAAGCTGTTGTACCAGGCCATGGAGGGCTCGGATTGTTGTTGCTGGCAGAAGGGGATTTTGCCATTTGCTGTGCCGTAGAGTGCTCAGTTTGCTAGAATCCAGGACTAATTGTAAGGGAAAATCCTGATTTGTGGTTGTTACACTGTGTGAATGCGTCCTGACTGTGAGAACGATTGTGAGGGAGTTTGTTGAGACGTGCTACCAGCACAAAGTGATTGAGGAGTTTGGACCCGCTGTTCCATTCTCGGGCGACTGAAACGGCCAGGGAAAAATGAAGCAAATGAGGTGTATGAAAAGCCTTAAAGCTCCCTCCCTGCTGTGACTGTGGTGTGTGTGTTTTGGTTACTGGGACGGTATTCACTGTAACTGTATTTTTGAGGCAACATCCATCTTGTGTTAAAAGTTTTAAGTGCAGCACATGCTGAGTGAAAGAGCTGATTAGCCTCTGAGAGCTGAGGCATGAATGTTTTTGAAGTAGATTGAGAACAGCAAAGGACAGAACCAGTTTGGCAAGAAGGAATAGAAGCCCTTGACAAGAGCTTAGTTGTGATTTTAGGTATGGAGACTGTGTTTGTAGATTGTTGGAATTAAAATAAGGGTAACTTCGGTCTGAGAACTCGATCTGGCCAGATGAATAAAAGGAATTCCTTTACCTAAGTGGTTTAGGCTTGACTCGTGGAAGTTTGTGAATTTAGTAAACTGGTGGATAGACAGAGAAAATGAGAGAATATATTTAGAAGGTTTATATCAGATGTCTGCCTGGAGACTAGTGGCTCTGGATTGGGAGCAACGGGCTGTGGAGAATTTAGAAAGTCAAGAAGGAGTGAATGGAATAGCTTGTATTTTTGGGAATTTTCCTGCAGCTTTTGGTGCATCTAGAGGTTGTCACTGTGCCTGGGTGCTTTTGCAGTGTAAAATTTGTGCAGGACATTACTATTGTTGTTCTGCTGACTGGTACAGAGAATGTGCCCAGTGTAAACAACAGGTCCTTGATCGAGCTGATTTAGAGCCAAAGATTTTAACACATTTATTAAAGCAATTTCTATTTCAACTCCAGCTCCAGCTTTAACCAAAGCAATTTCTATTTCAACTCTATCTCCAGCTCTAAGCACAGCTGAATTTCAGCTTCACCTTCTATTTTATCCCCTACTCCATCTACACCACTTACTCCTAAATCTCTCCCACTGCCCAGCAGTGACAGTGAGGAAGAGGAGCCCTCTCCAAAGGTTTCTACAGCATCCCAGACTCAGAAACAAACCAAAGAAGAGGACATCGAAAAGGGGAGGCAGTGGTTGCTCATGTTAAGGAAAACTGAGATGGACCAGAGGATCTTACCCTAGGAGACCCTCTAGTTATCATGAAACTAGGGAACAAAGAAAAAGAAATGAAATTTTTGATAAACACAGGGGCAACATATTCAGTGTTAAATAAAGCTTTAATACCAATAACAGATGATTATGTTATGGTAAAAGGGGTAACTGGCCAATCTGAAAAAGCCTATTTTTGTAGACCATTGACATACAAACTTTGCTTCTGCTCACTCAGGGATGGCAGTTGTCGGGGGCTCCTTAGCAGGAGTTTAATTTCCCCGGAATTCAGGTGGTTTTAGAGTCTTTTTTGCCCTCTGCAAATCTCTGAGCCAAACGGATGAAAGAGATGGAGTCTTCAAGGTTGCATGCTTCATGTTTATTGTTTCTTATCTTACAATTTTCTCAGTGTCCAGCAAGATGTTTGCCGTGGCTCGGACATCTGACGACTCCCCTCGTCCCAGGGCTGTCCTTATCTTTTATACTAATTGCTACGTATTCTCTATTTACTATTTCTTACCAATGTCTATCACTATTACTAAAAAGGTCATCTTTACTCTGACCCAATCCTCACTAACTACTTTGTGCCAACGTCACTGCAGAAATGGAGTGAGGGAAGAAGGAAGAAGAAGGAGACAATGTCCCAAATTCTCCATCTTGCCCCATTCACTTCAAAGCCAAAAATCCCAAACCCACTGTTTTTTCACCCTGTGATATACTAAACTACTATTTTTCACACTTTTGTGGCCTGTAAACCCTCTTGCAGTGCAAGAAGCCTTTCCCATGGACTGAAATCAAATCCAGTGCCTCTCTGAGCTCTGGGCTGGGGTCCCAGACCCCCCTGCCCAGGTCCCTGACCCTCCAGGGCAACCGAAGGAATGCCCTGGACTCCAACACATTGTTACAATAAATAATACCGCGCTTTGGAGTCCCAGCCACAATGTTTTCAGATAGGGGGCCTTATTTTCAAAAATTGTTCAGCAAATTAAGCAGCAAATTATAAGAATGGGACAAGAAGCAAAGTTACCTTGACAGATATATGATGGCCCAAAATAAACAACTTAGAAAAATAGAGAAACATGTGGCTGGGGCTCGAACCAGAGAACTAGATGGACCAGTACATGATGTACAGCCTGGGGATTATGTATACATTAAGTCTTTTGCAGAAAAAAACTTTGGAACCACGGTGGGAGGGACCATTCCAA
This sequence comes from Delichon dasypus, assembly GCA_037837765.1. Taxonomy (NCBI): domain Eukaryota; kingdom Metazoa; phylum Chordata; class Aves; order Passeriformes; family Hirundinidae; genus Delichon; species Delichon dasypus. The sequence continues at coordinate 4,297,154 of JBBAXF010000012.1, read as the reverse complement.
ATGCTCCTCATCACCTTTAATGCAATCAAGATCAAGGAACAAAGCACCTGGATCCATCACTCACAAGTGAAGAAAGCTCCTGAGAAACTCTGGCAAGTTATATTGGGTGACAATGAACTAAAATTAAAACTTTCTTGGGAAAATAAATGATAAGTATAGTGTAAGAACTTTTTTAAAAATAGGAAAGCTTGTAATTGTAATGGATAATCAAGTAGGTATAGCCTGGAAAGTTGTGGCATTTATGACCATCGCTATAGCCACAGCTAATGCAGCACCACTGCATTATAATGTGACTGGTATATATAAGTGCCAAGGGAAAGCTTATGGTTTTGTCTCCCATAAGTCTCTGATTCAAATGCTTAAAGGTTACAAATGCAACTGTGTAGGAAGGTTGGGGAAAGTTAATTTAACTTGTGCATTTGTAACTGTCAAAATTAAAGAATGTGATTTTTCCTATTAGGCACATGTATCCCACCAACATATAAAGGCAAACTTGACTACTGTTCAAGAAATATTCCCTGTGCCTATAGAGATGAACTTTATTTGCACAATTACTGAAACACCATGGATTAAAAAAAAATTAGAAAGAAAGAGATCTTTGATTACAATGCATCATGACACAGAGACTATACAGAGAGTATTTAAAAATTAGAAGGCGGCCCATCCCATCATTGGTGGGATGTGCTTTTGGGGTAGTCACCAGCTGCAACTGATTTGCTCAATACCTTGGTTTATTTGATTATTGTTTTGTTTATTTTAATTGGTATAAGTTTGATTTGGTCTGTTATAATACTTGTATGGAATTGGAGGATGCTAAAGTGACTAGGAGCTTTAACTTTAAGATTAAGCACGTATAGTACAGTTTTAAAGGACCCCTACCTCACAGTTTTGCTAGATGAAGGAGAATTTACATATTAGTAAAATAATTTACTAACTTTGACGAAGGAGTGGGGAAATGAAACATGACTTTAAAGAGTTAAGATTTTAGCTAAGGGTTAGAAGCAATTTATATTGATCAAGATGAGTCCTAGGTTACAATGTAAGATGTGCCCAAAGTATGTATTCTATCACCATCTACATGAGCTGTTGAAACTAGGTTGGGCAGTGTTTCCCTTGCCCCCTGCCTCCGGACTATCTTCTGTTAATGGCCCATCAATGCCCTGCTGCATGACTCATAGATAACTCTCTTCAGGAGCTATCTCTGTTTAATGGGCAATCAAGTGACTTATTAAAGAAAATATGGGTACTGATCTAGTATCGATACCCAACTGAGACGGACAAAAACTCTAACAGTTTAAAGTTAGAAAGTGTATGTTTATTACGGCACTGGACAGTGTGCGGGATAGCTCCCAAATTCACACCGCAATTTACAGGTGATTACGGAGTCCTTTTATTTACAAAAGTATTGAATACCCAAAACACAAATACATATTCATACCCCTGTCACCTCACATTCCTCACTTTGTATGGTTATTAGCTCAAAAGCTATTAAGCATGCATAGTTTGTTCTTTGAAATGGGTCAGTGGTCCTTTTCATGGGGAGGGGTACCCAAAATGAGGAAGTAAAGAAGTCTTCCTTGTTCTGACCTTTCTACCTTTTCAAAGCAAATGTGATAAATGAACCCTTGGTAGGACTCCTATTTCATGTCTTTGTTGTTACCTCCGCTGAGGCGTAGCGACCTGATTCGGGAACGACACGGCAGCCACACCCAGGCTGCTCGGACCACTAGCTCACAGACACCAGTGTGCTGGACAGCTAATGGCGTTTATTAACTGGTTACATGGGGTTATAACACCTCTGTTTGCTACATCACATCCGTCTGCTTACGTTACAAGTTAGGTGTTGCTTAGCTTATCAAGGACACTGACCAACTAAGAATTGAGGGAGGGGTTCTGTCTGCCCGTACAACGCGATATCTTCCAACCGCCTGTCCCTAATCTCCCACATTTCCCCCCCCTCCCATGACTAAGTAAAAAAGTATAAAAGTATAAATGTTATAAAAGTATAAATGTTATGAAATTATAAATGTTATAAAAATATAAATGTTATAAAATATAAATGTTATAAAAATATAAATGTTGTTAAAGTTTGTATAATAGGATACAAAAGTGGTATAAAATGTTAGTAACAAGCGCACTTCACGATAATTGCATGCGTTCGACAAGTAGGATGTCGACTTTCTCTAAACGGCTTCTAACAAACGACACTAACTTGTTCAAAATGCAAGGCCCAAAAACCAATGTCAGGAGTATCATGGTGAGAGGGCCTATTAGGGTGGAAACAAGGGTGGCTAGCCATGGGGACTGATTGAACCATGACTCGAACTATCCTTGTTGGGCCTCTCTCTCTCTCTTTCTCTGGACCAGTCTTTCTCTCAGCTCGGCCATGGAGTCTCGCACGACTCCGGTATGGTCTGCATAAAAACAGCATTCTTCTCTCAAGGCTGCACACAGACCTCCTTGCTGCATGAGCAAGAGGTCCAGTCCTCGCCTGTTCTGCAGGACGACTTCTGAAAGCGAGGAGATAGATCTTTCCAGAGAGGAGATGGATTTTTCAATTCTCAGTAAGTCTTCGTCGATTGTCATTTGCAGCTGAGAAAGCCTTTGATGTTGGGTCACGAGAGCTGAAACACCTGTGGCTGTGCCGGTGGCTCCTAGGCCAAGGAGCATTGCAATGGTTATACCTGTTATTACTTCTCTTTTGCAGAGCTGGATGGTTTCTTCTAAAAAGCGATACATTTCTTCTTTTTGGTGATACAGGACTCTAGGAACAATCAGAACTTGGACACAAAAGTCAGCAAGGTTATTGAATTTACCAAGGTGCACACAGGAGGTTATTCCGATTTGTTGACAGACCCACATTCCTGGCAGGAGCGGAACTGCCCACTTGTCAGTATTTTGACTAGGTTGGATGAACTCAGCACAGATATTTCCCTTCTGTTTTGCTGCAGCTACACTGCCAAAACATTTGCCTCGGCCTGTGACTTGACTCAGGGTAATTTCCCTCTGGGGGGTGTCCCACTTACAGTTGTGTGGATTGTTTGCTGCAGAATATTCGAAAGGAGCATCAAGGGCGACACCCTCATAAAAAGGAGGTTCTGCATTATAGCATAACCAGCATGATTTTGTAAAGTTTGGATTGGATTGGTTCAACGACAAAAAGGTAGCATTTAACACACTAAGAAACAGATTGTAAGGAGCTGACTTAGGTTTTTGGTAAATGGCTAAAGGACGGGATGATGAGGAGGTGCCAAGTGTGGCTTCCCTCTTGTGTCTGCGTGCTGCGAGACTCTGATAGGGTTTGAATGACTGGGGCACTGAAGGTGGGAGTCTAATAATTTGCACGGTCGTCCAATTTAAATGCCTGGCTGCATTCAAAGCATGCCATTACACGAGCAATTGCGGTATGGACAGCTGCCTGAATTGGGGCAAATCACTCCTCTTTTGTAACATGCCTGATCATGTCTGCAATGCTGGACCCGAGTGGTAAAGACCGTAAAATGTCCTTGGTGGCTGAGTTGCATTGCTGGCGCAGGCACTCTGCTAACACAGGACCTTTTGCTTCTGAAGGCAAAGCTGAGGAGTCGAGTGATGCTTGGAGCCGGTCTACAAATTGTGCAAAACTTTCACTCTCATTTTGCTTTATTGTGGACCATGATGATGGTTTAGCAATGACCATGGAAGCAGAGCGGATGGCTTCCCTGGCAGCACGGGTAGTTGTCATTACCTCATGGGCCCGTAGGCCCTCGGCCTGTGCCTGGGGGGTGATCATGGTTGGGTCAGTGCCCATGAGCCGCTGCAGGCTGGAGCCATGCAGAGGATGATCTGCACCAGTGACTAGAGCTAGTTGCTTCGCACAATTGTCCTCCCACTCTTGTTTAAAAACAATGATCCCTGCCCCATCAAAAATCAATCTGCAAGTTTGCTTTATGTCAAATGGCAGCATGTCATCTCCTCCAAAAACACTATCAATGAGAGTAGAAACCATTGCTGAATTGATCCCTTTATCAGTGATTGCTTTAACAATTGCTTGCACATCTTTAGGATTTACCGGTGAGTACGTTCTCTGGTTTCCCCCTGCCCCCCCTAGTCGGACTGGAAAAGCTAGTTTGGCTGATGGATTCCAATCAGCACAGGCTCTCTGTATCTTCCTCCAGTCTGTGAGGGGAGTTCGTTCTTTTTCTGACTTCCCCTCAACCCGAATAGAAACGTTGTTGTTACTGGTTTTATATACTGTTACTTCTTCTTTACGGAGCCGGAGCCGGAGCCGGAGCCAGAGCCGGCAGCAGAGGACTGGCTGTCCCAGTCCCAGCTGGAGTCGATTTCAGAGCCGGAAGTGGACTGACTCGCTGTTTCCGGGCTCCGGAGCCTTTTGGTCAGGCTCCGACCCCTCCCCTTTCCCTTCGGGCTGGGCCGTCCCTTCTCCTTTGGCTCCCGCCCCTTTCTCTCAGGGCTGAGCCGCCCCCTGCACCTGCGCTCCCCCCGCCTCCTGCTGTGGGAGCTTCTCACCTTAGAAAAACGCGCATTTTGGCAAAGATTGGCTTCACTTCTCTCTTTGCGCTCTCCTCCCTTTTTCTGCTCGCCCGCCCCCGCGTTAGCAAACGAGCTCTCTTTGTTTTCGCTGGCAACGAGCCCACTATCAGCACTAACTTGAGGCTCATAAGGTGGAGGTCCCTCCCCCACTTTTTCAGCATTCCTAGCTTCTTCAGCTAGACCGTTGTAAAATGACCGCATCTGTTTTATCTCTTCAGTGAGCGACCTTGAGCTTGGGGGCCCCGAAGCAAGCTCTTGATTTTCTGAGCCTGAGCCGATGCAGTCGGCTGAACTGGCTTTATCATCACACTGAACATTTTCACTAACATTCAGACTGCATTCTTTTACACTCTGAAAATTCTCAACAACAGTTTCCTCTGAGAAAGTTTGCGTCGCTGCTGCAATACCCAATTGGGGGGAAACTTTTAAACAATTTCGAGCAGCTCTCCAGGTTTCTTGTTCATGCAAAGCCTTCTGTAATGCATCTACGACCCTTCCCCATGCCTTAAGAGTTTTCCCCGAGCCGGAAGACATTGTGTCTTCGGCAAGAGCCTTAGTACATTGATCCCAAACATCTGGGTGGAGGATATCCACCGGTCTATCAATAATACTAAGTTGCAAAAGCCTCGTCACTGAGAGGATAAAATCTTTTGCTTTACAATCAATTCCCCACTGCTTATGAATCTGAGATACGACCTTCACGAGGGCTTCCATCTTCCTCGCGGGTCCGGAGGCGTCCCTCCCGCCGAGCTGGGCCAGCCGCTCGGCCGTCGTTCACCCGTCCAGGCGACTCCCGTTCTCCCGGGCAACTCCCGGGGGTTTCGGCACCACTTGTTACCTCCGCTGAGGCGTAGCGACCTGATTCGGGAACGACACGGCAGCCACACCCAGGCTGCTCGGACCGCTAGCTCACAGACACCAGTGTGCTGGACAGCTAATGGCGTTTATTAACTGGTTACATGGGGTTATAACACCTCTGTTTGCTACATCACATCCGTCTGCTTACGTTACAAGTTAGGTGTTGCTTAGCTTATCAAGGACACTGACCAACTAAGAATTGAGGGAGGGGTTCTGTCTGCCCGTACAACACGATATCTTCCGACCGCCTGTCCCTAATCTCCCACACTTCGTGACCGTTCAATGGGTTTCTGCTCAGAGGAGGCCTACAATTGTCTTATGTTCCTAAAAGCTATTTATCAGTTTCTATATTCTTTATTATAAACACAGCTAACTAAACAAAGTTGACAAGTAATCAGTTATTCTAATATGGAAGAGTGATCCCAAACCCAATTTCTCTTAGTTAATTACTAACTTGTAATTTCAACAAAGCCTGCCTATCTACTTTAGTTAATTTCAGCAAAGCTTATCTCTAACTAAAATCTTAACCCCTCTAAAAATCCTTAATTCTCTAAAGTTTATGACTCACAAGGACCCATTGTAAGACTCATAAAATGATATCAGCCCATTGTGAGATGCTCCATCCAGGGGGAGGAGCCAAGCATTCCCACCTGGATATAATCTGGGATTCAGGACAGCACAGGCAGCCTTACCCACTGGATTCCCAGAGGACAAGAGCTACCAGACCTTTCTGCGGGAACACTGCTTAAACAAGACCACTTCATCTGGACTGCTACCACCACAGTTTCAGGTTGTATTCTGACTCTGTCAGTGATCTTTTGTACTATTGCATGTGGTTTATTTTATTTTATCTTACTTTTTTTTTTTTTTCTCTCCTATTAAATTGTTTTTTCTGACTTGGAGTCTCTCACTGGTTTTGCTTTCAAGCCAGCACATATTTTTTGGTGCCCAACGTGGGGCAGGAGGTACTGAGAAAAGTCAGAATTACAATTTTGTAGTGAGAAAAAAAAAAGCAGCTGTCCACTATGATGCTCAACATGCTTTCGTATATCTTATACCTGTCTCTCTACAATTTCCCACACATGGGGCAGTATTTGCCAGTCTTAATGCTCATGTGTAGACCAGGGTATGGTACCAAAATTGCTTTATTGGTCTATTATGTTTATTGTATGATAACCTCTGAGGCAATGAGCATCATTCGGAATATATACTCTATTTTGTTTTCTTGTCCTGGTCCAGAATGCTACATCTGGGCTCTCAACAATCACACCCAGCTCCTGTGGGGAGGGGTAAAGAATGATTTTTTTCCAGTCTTTTAGGCCTGGCACAGCAGTTTTTGAAAGTATTAAGTTCTCTCTAGGTCCCAAGGACAGCATAATATTGTTGTTAGTTCTGCTTTGTCTTCTCTGCACGGCCTGCACCATGCTTAGAAATCAAACACTACATGGGGTGGTGCAGCGTCTCCTTGAGGAAGAGGGAAAAAGAAACAAATGGAAAACAACAGCATCCGTGTCTACACAAACTCACAGAGAAAACAGGAACCGCATCTACGCAGACTGTCACAGAGGAGAAAGGAACCAAAAACAAAGCAACAATGTCAGTGTCTACACAAGCTGTCATAGAGGAAAAAGAAACCAAAGGTGCCATCAGCATCTCCACACAAACTGTCACCGAAGCAGAACAACCTAAGCCAGTGGCAGTTGCCCCTGTTCAGAAGAAGAAATCAAAGAGCAAATCAGTCCGCATAGCGACTGATGAGGATGTGGCAGGACCTTCGCACCCAGCAGAAGAGCCAGAGCCAGAGATCATCACCCGCTCTCTATCCCTGGGTGAACTGCGTGACCTGCGGAGGGAATTCACCCGCCAGACAAAAAGTCCATCCTGACCTGGCTGCTCCGCATCTGGGATGCTGCAGCCAATGACACCATTCTGGTTGGAAGTGAGGCCAGGCAACTGGGATTGCTGTCCCAGGATGTGGTCATCGACCAGGGGATCAGAAGAGCCCAACAAACTCTCAGCCTCTGGTGGCGACTGCTAACAAGTGTGAGGGACAGATACCTTTGCAAAGAAGACCTCCAGGTGCACCAAGGAAAATGGAGCACAATGGAACAAGGTATCCGATGCCTGAGGGAATTGGCTGTGCTGGAGATCATTTTCTCAGAAGACGAGAGATTTCCTAAAAGCCCAGATGATGTCCAGTGCACATCGCAGATGTGTTTGAGATTCACACGGCTTGGACCAGAGATATACTCCCGTTACCTGGCAATGCTGCAATGGAGGGAAGGTGAGGACAAGGTGGGCGTCTTGGTCAATAAACTAAGAATTTACAAGGACACTGTCACTGCCCCATTTCATACCCATGTCTCATCTGTGGGAACAAGGCTGGCTGAGCAAGTCCAGAGTTTGATTGAAGAGGGCCATCAGAAACTGAAAAAGGAACTTAAGGAAGAAATTTACCACATCTTGCCAGAACCAACAAGATTCTCTGCCATTAGGAGCAAGTATCCGCCAGCCAGGGAGAGAGAATACACTCCACGGGGTAACCTCTGGTCTTTTCTTTGGGAGCATGGAGAAGACATGAGGAAGTGGGATGGAAAACCCACCTCCTCCTTAGCAGCCTGGGTACATGAACTGAAGAGAGAGACACCTACCACAAAGAGCTCATCTAGAGTCAAGGCTGCTCCAGTCTCTCAGGCACAGAACTACAGATGGTATAGGAAGGATGATATGACTGATCCTCTTGAAGGGACCTCAGGAACATATTTTCAGGAAGAGAGCAACGTGTACCATGACCAGGAATAGGGAGGCCCCGCCTCTAGCCAGGTAGAGGAAAGGGACAATTGGATCTATTGGACTGTGTGGATCCAATGGCCTGGCATATCTGACCCACAAAAATAGATGGCTTTGGTTGACACTGGCGCCCAATGTACCCTGAGGCCATCAAGGTATGTAGGAACAGAATCCATTTCTATTTCTGGGATGACAGGAGGGTCCCATCAGCTGACTTTATTGGAGGCTGAAGTGAGTTTAACTGGGAATGGGTGGCAAAAACACCCCATCGTGACTGGCCCAGAGGCCCCGTGCATCCTCGGCATAGACTGTCTCAGAAATGGATATTTCAAAGACCCAAAAGGATATTGTTGGGCTTTTGGGATAGCTGCTATAGAGACAGAAGACATCAGATAACTGAATACCTTGCCTCATCTCTCAGATGACCACTCTGCTGTGGGACTGCTGAGAGTTGAAGAACAACAGGTACCAATCGCCACAACAACAGTACACCGTCGGCAATACCGCACAGACAGAGACTCTGTGATTCCTATCCATGAGATGATTCGTAAACTGGAGAGCCAAGGGTTGGTCAGCAAGGCTCCTTCACCTTTCAACAGCCCTATATGGCCAGTGCGTAAGTCCAGTGGAGAATGGAGACTGACGGTGGATTACCGTGCTCTGAATGAGGTCACCCCACCACTAAGCGCTGCTGTGCCAGACATGTTGGAGCTTCAGTACGAGCTGGAGTCCAAGGCAGCAAAGTGGTATGTGACCACTGATATTGCTAATGCCTTCTTCTCCATTCCTTTGGCAGCAGAATGCAGGCCTCAGTTTGCCTTCACCTGGAAGGGCGTACAGTACACCTGGAACCGACTGCCCCAGGGGTGGAAAAACAGCCCCACCATCTGCCATGGACTGATCCAGACTGCACTGGGAAAGGGTGAGGCTCCTGAACATCTGCAGTACATTGATGACATCATTGTATGGGGGAACACAGCAGGGGAAGTCTTTGAGAAAGGAGAGAAGATTATCCAGATTTTGCTGAAAGCTGGTTTTGCCATTAAGCGAAGTAAAGTTAAGGGACCGGCTCAAGAAATCCAGTTTCTGGGAGTCAAGTGGCAAGATGGACGTGGCCAGATCCCCACAGAAGTAATCAACAAGATCACCGCAATGTCTCCACCTACCAGCAAGGAGACACAAGCTTTGCTAGGTGCCTGTCATGGGTGAGTACAGTTTAGTTTTTTAGTTATAGAGGAATGTAGAATAATTCTCCAGGTAAGGACCTGGGAATTGCTTTAGAAAAGACAGGGACCTATCAGAGGGTTAGTTGGAATATTGGCATCTGTTCTGACCACTAAAAATTGTTGGCTACGACTTTGGGAAGTACCATATAAAACCCCTTGATTTTCTGTAGGTGAGTACTTTCTCTTCTTTCCTTTAGCTAGAGAGAGACAGGTAACACCGAGTTAGGCCTGCTGCTCCCTCTTTTCGGGGGGGAGCTGGCCTGAGGCCTGGCTGGATTCTGTCAGCTCCTGGGTGAGGGGGAGAAGGAGAGGTTGCTTCTTTACAACAACTACTTTCTCCAAACTTCCCTGGAGCAGGGAGAGATCTCTGCCGGGCCCCTGATAAGAGCTATGGGCACCATTTAGACTGAGGCTGCCCCAATTTACACTGAGGGGTGGGCCAAAAAGGCATTTATGATACTGCCTGGATTACTTTTGTGATTCCGGACTGCCTGAGTGCTCTGATCTCTGATGTTTCTGCGTGAGTGCTTCCTCCCCTCACCAGCATGGCCTTGAACATCTAATACCATGAGCTACAGAGGGAGAGGCAAAGACTCTGGGCATATTTAACCCTTTCCTGGCAACATGAAGCTTCCAGAGCTTGGCCCTTCTCAGAGAGAAAAGAAAGGGACAGAGTGAACATTAAGAAGAAACAGCATGAAGTTAGTAGAGTAAGAGTGAAGACTATTGAGACAGAGGGTTGAAGAGTTGGTTGTTCCATTCTTACTTGAGCCATTGAAATGAACTCTATATTTAGATCATTCCTTTAAATCATGGGAAAGATATGCATTTGAGGAGATGATTGTTTAAATTTGTGTGTGGATTTGAGCAAAGGTGTTTGTGATGGACTAAGTAATATTAATCTTATAAGATGCTTGAACAGAGATAAAGATGAGAAGCCCTCTGCACCAGTGAAGAAGTAAGAAGATATCTCTGTACTTTGAGGTGAAGAATCCTTTGCTTTGGAGTTATTCATCTTTAAAAGGTAACACCCTAGTATGCAAAAGTCTAAGACCCATGACCCATAAGCAGCTTAGGAAACTGCTCCTGGGAAGGGTCACAAAGGCAGGTTTTCTCCGGGCGGTTGTTTTTGTGACAGTTTAAAACCCACAAGAGAACTGTTCTAAGTTGTCAGTGGGATCCATGATTCTAAGAGAGACTCTTCCCCTAAAAAATTGATAAAATATTATTGTCAGATACTGAAACTGACTGAAAATTACAAGTTTTGTTTCTTTATGTTGTTTTGTAAGAAAGTGAACAGCTTGTAAGAGGAGGGAAGAGTGTTTTTTAGTTTCATTCCATTTTAGTTTTTTTTTCCAACTTTCTTTTTTTTCTATTCTTTTAGTGTGTGTTAATAAAACTATTTGTTAATTTTTAAGGTTGAGCCTGCTTTGTTTTTCTCCTAGTCTCTCTCCCATAGAAAAAAGTAAGTAATAAGACCAGAATTTAGTGAACGTAAAACCACTACAGTGCCATAGGCTTTTGGAGAATGCACATTCCCAAGTACAGCCAGATTGTGAGCCCTCTCTACCTGGTCACTTGCAAGAAGAATGATTTCCACTAGGGCCCTGAACAGCAACAAGCCTTTGCCCAGATCAAGCAGGAGATCGCTCATGCAGTAGCCCTTGGCCCAGTCAGGATGGGACCAAATGTGAAGAATGTGCTTTACTCAGCAGCTGGGAACAATGGCCTGTCCTGGAGCCTTTGGCAGAAGGTGCCTGGAGAGACTCAGGGCCAACCACTGGGATTCTGGATCCGAAGCTACAGAGGATCCAAAGCCAACTACATTCCCACAGAGAAGGAAATCTTAGCCGCCTATGAAGGAGTTCAAGCTGCCTCAGAAGTAATTGGCACTGAAACGCAGCTGCTTTTGGCACACCGACTACCAGTGCCGGGGTGGATGTTTGAGGGAAAGGTTCCTTCCAGGCATCACACCACTGACACCACATGGAGCAAATGGATTGCCTTCATGTCCTAGGGTAACTTTATGATGTTTGTATCCCCAATCGTCTGTTCTGTTTGTGCTGTATATTGAGTCCTGTGCCTTTAAGACTGGTTCTAAGAGCAAGGAGAAGCGCAGAGTTTGTTTTGAGAAAACTGCCTGACTCCTCCACATTCTTCTGCGGATGGGGTGTTCGGCGGAGGCTTGGAGAGACTGCAGGACAGAGATTTTCTTTTGCTTTTAGTTAGTTTCAGCTAGCTAAGGCAGAGAAGTTCCCTGGACTGTTTTTTTCCTTTTTCTTGGAACTGTTTAAACCTGCTCTGGACTGAAAACCCAGGGAAGCACTGGGGGCTGCACCTGCGGCCCACCGGGGCCTGGACCTCGGCATTTTCCAGCAGCGCCGGAGGGACTGGGACTGATGAGACACTGAGAGAGAGAGCCGAGCTCCACCCACGGCAAGGACTTTCTCAATTTGCCATCTCACTTCAGAAGGAGAGGTTTTATTGTTTCATATTATTCATTCTTTATACTTGTATGCACTTTATTTGTTTAGTAAAATAGTTTTTTCCACTTTTCTCCAAAGAGGTTTTTTTTCGGACTGGTTGGAGGGAGGGGCCACCTGGGTTTGCTTCCCAGAGGGATCCTATACAGGGGTTTTCCCCCAAATTTGTCTCCAAACCAGGACACCTCATCACACAGCACTCCTGTATTAGAAACCCGAATTGCCCTTGGATTCTGGAAATTATAACAAATTGGCCTGAAGGTGAGACTTTTGGATTACCTTCTGAAGAAGAGGAGGAACAAGTGACACGTGCCGAGGAAGCCCCACCATATAATGAGCTACCGGAGACTGAAAGACAATATGCCCTCTTCACTGATGGTTCCTGCTGAATTATAGGCACTAACTGGAAATGGATATTTTAATGCCAGTATTTTGATGCCCTTTGACATTCGGAGCTTGGCTCAAACCCTTTTTCCACTGGTCGAATATGACTTCTTTGAGTATAAATGGACTCACTTGGCAGTCAGAACGGTGGAACGGAATGTGACACTGTGTCCTGGTTTGGGGCAAATTTGGGAGAAAACCCCTGTATAGGATCCCTCCAAGGAAGCAAACCCAGGTGGCCCCTCCCTCCAACTAGTCTGGTAAAAAAAAAACCTCTTTGGAGAAAAGTGGAAAAAACTATTTTATTAAACAAATGTGCATACAAGTATAAAGAATGAATAATATGAAACAATAAAACCTCTCCTTCTGAAGTGAGATGGCAAATTGAGAAAGTCCTTGCCGTGGGTAGAGCTTGGCTCTCTCTCTCTCAGTCTCTCAGTCTCTCCTCAGTCCCAGTCCCTCCGGCGCTGCTGGAAAAATGCCGAGGTCCAGGCCCCGGTGGGCCGCAGGTGCAGCCCCCAGTGCTCCCCTGGGTTTTCAGTCCAGAGTAGGTTTAAACAGTTCCAAGAAAAAGGAAAAAAAAACAGTCCAGGGAACTTCTCTGCCCTAGCTAGCTGAAACTAACTAAAAGCAAAAAAAAAATCTCTGTCCTGCAGTCTCCAAGCCTCCGCCGAACACACCGTCCGGAGAAGAATGTGGAGGAGTCAGGCAGTTTTCTCAAAACAAACTCCGCGCTTCTCCTTGCTCTTAGAACCAGTCTTAAAGGCACAGGACTCAATATACAGCACAAACAGAACAGATGATTGGGGATACAAGGATCATAAAGTTACCCTAGGACACACTGGGTCCAGGCAATCCTAAACGTACAGTTAATACCGATATGCTATGGGGAACAGGCAATTATACCAGGGCTGATGGGCAGGCTGGTTTTGAGCCCTTTGTCCAGGAGCAGTGCCAGCAAACAGGCATGGCAGCCCTGGTTCAGACCATACAGCTGGCTACTCCACAGGAGTCCTTTGTAACAGCCGTCCAGGGGGTTGATGAGCCCTTCCTGCACTTTGCAGGATGGCTGACCACTGCGGTTGAGAAGCAGGTGAGTGATCCTGCGGCAAGGAAGCTCATGATTCAGATCCTTGCTCGAAGCAACTGCAATGCTGTTTGCAAGAGGACACTTGAGGTGCTTCCCGGGGAACCACTCATGTCGCAGATGGTTGAGGCCTGGGCAAGGGTAACCCCCTTCCAGCCAACAGATGGTTGCCATAGCTATGGCTGTACAGCCAGCCGTGGCTACAGTCGTCCAACCGACGGTGGCTACAGCGGTCCAATCAGCTGTGCCTACAGCTGTGCAGCCAGCTGTGGCTGCTGCTGTGTAGCCTGCCTGGATCATTCCCCAGGGTGTGCACCAGCAGCAAGGGGCTGCTTGGGCCAGAAAGAAACAGGGCAGAAGGGCACAGAAGCATATGGCTGTCTTGTTTCTCTGTGCACGATGTGGAAGGCCGAATCACGCTGAGGACGCATGTAAGGCAACAGTGCACGTGAATGGTCATTTGTTGGTCAGTTCGGGAAACGCAATGTGGAGCACGAAGGCAAGACGCGTGCCGACACAAATGTCTCTGCCTCAGCCCCAACCAATGGAGATCTGCTCAGCAGGCTTGCAGCCAGCACCCACGGTTCAGCAGGTGTTGATGTCTGCACAGCCGAGTCTGTCGTGATTGATTCGGACAAAATACACAAGGTTCCCCTGGATGCCATTGGTCCCTTGGGTGATGGCATGAGTGCTTTCCTGATGGGGAGGTCCAGAGCCACCATTCAGGGTATCATGATGCACCGGGGACTGATTGATGCGGATTTTTCAGGGCAGGTTCATGCAATGGTCTCCACACCCCCCCCCCCCCCCCCCCCCGACTATCCCAAAAGGCACATGAATTGCTCAACTTGTTCCTTTTAAGTCTTCTGTATCCAGGACCGAGGACCAGTCTTGAGGTGACGGCAGCTTTGGCTCTACTGGGCCACCTCAAGTGCACTGGACTGCTGTCCTGACCAAAGACCGTCCTGAGACGCTGTGTACCGTGTCCATGGCTGGTGCCATGCCGTCGGAGATTCACCTTCGTGGCCTCCTAGATACCGGGGCTGACGTGAGCATTCTCTCCCTGGCTGCTTGGCCCCCACAGTGGCCTTTGAGCCTGGCAAAGACATCGATCTCAGGCTTAGGAGGAACGAAGCAATGCTACGTGAGCCAGAATCCCGTGGCCATCATGAACCTGGAGGGACAGACAGCCATAATTTGGCCTCATGTTACTGAGATTGCTCAAAACCTCTGGGGGAAGGATGTTTTGGCCACATGGGGGGTGCAATTGGGAACGGATTTTTGATTGGGGCCACTGTGATGAAGGGCACAGAGTGTCCCACACCTCCTTTATGGTGGCTGGTGGACAGACCCATCTGGGAGAACCAGTGGCCCCTCCCTCATGACAAGCTAGTCGCCCTTCGTGAACTCGTACAGGAGCAGTTGGATCAGGGGCATCTGGAACCATCTACCAGTCCCTGGAACACTCCTGTCTTTTGTATCAAAAAGAAGTCTGGGACATGGAGGTTGCTACAAGACCTCCGGAAGATCAATGCCGTGATGGAAGGCATGGGGACATTGCAGGCGGGCATGCCATCGCCTACCATGCTTCCTGTGGACTGGCCGGTCCTCATTGTGGATCTGAAGGATTGGTTTTTTACAATCCTGCTGCATCCCGATGACAGGCCAAAATTTGCCTTCACAGTACCAACAATAAATAATGCCAAGCCCGCACAGCGGTATCAATGGAGAGTTTTGCCTCAGGGCATGTGAAGTTCCCCAGTGTTATGCCAATGGTATGTAGCCCGTGCCTTGTCTGGAGTTCGCAAGCAGTTTCCTGGTGCTCACAGTCTATCATTATATGGACAACATTTTGGTGGCTGCGCCCACCCAGGATGAGCTGCTGAGGATACAGCCTCAGTTGTTGAATGCTCTGCATTCACATGGACTGCAGGTGGCTCCAGAAAAGGTACAACAACAACCTCCTTGGAAATATTTGGGAGTCAAAATTCTGGAAAGGACAGTCCGTCACCAGGAGGCGCAATTTGTGCAATCGGTGAAGACACTGAATGATGCTCAGAAGCTGGTAGGTGTCATCACTTGGTAACGTCCTTACTTGGGACTGACCACAGCACAACTGTCTCCCTTGTTTGAATTGTTGAAAGGGGACACTGATTTAAAGTCACCTCGTGAATTGACCCCTGAGGCACGAAAAGTGCTGGAGGAGGTTCAGCAAGCTGTTTCGGCTCGCCAGGTGTACCGCATTGAACCTTCCATTGATGTCACTGTGTTCATTACCACTCCTGATTTACATCCTACAGGTATCATTGGCCAATGAAATGATGATTGGACTGATCTTCTGCACATCTTGGAATGGGTCTTCCTGCCTCATCAGCCGCACAAGACGGCAACTATGCTGTTTGAATTGATTGCGCACTTGATAATCAAGCGCCAGCAACACTGTTTACAATTGATGGGTGCAGATCCCTCAAAGATCATACTCCCGGTTCAGAGGGAGGAATTTGATTGGAGCTATGCGAACAATGTTTCGCTGTAAAGTGCTCTCGAGGGCTTTTCACGGCAGATCACTTATCTTCTGCCTAGCCACAAGCTATTGCAAGTGGCAAAAAATACTTAGTTTTCTCTACGACCCAAAAATAGCTACGAGCCAGTGCAAGGATCCACCGTCTTCACTGACAGTTCGGGCAAGATGGGAAAAGCCATTGTTACCTGGCAGGATGGATCTGAGTGGCTGGTTTTGGAAAGCCATGAGGATGGGTCAGCCCAGCTGGTTGAACTAAGGGCTACTGTCATGGCATTTGAGAAATTTTCCCAGGAACCTTTCAAGCTGATCACGGACTCCGCCTATGTTGCCGACATTGCACAGCGATTGGGCTATTCAGTTTTGAAGGAGGTCAGTAACCCTGCCTTGTTTGATTTACTGAAGGCCCTGTGGTGTGCAATTCAGGCCAGAGTTCATCCATATTATGTTCTGCATGTATGGAGTCACACTAATTTGCCAGGATTTGTAGCGGAAGGTAACGCGAGGGCTGACAAGTTGGCTAACCCAGCGTGGGTAGCCCCTCAGCCTGACGTGCTTGCGCAGGCCAAGGTATCACATGGGTTTTTCCACCAAAATGCGCATACGCTGCAGAAGCAGTTCCAACTGACGGCCACTGAGGCTCATGAAATTGTCGAGTCATTCGACGACTGTTACGCCCTTGGTGCGCTATTGCCGGCAAGGGTTAACCCCAGGGGCCTTAAAGCCTTGGAGCTTTGGCAGACCAATGTCACCCAGGTCGCCGAGTTTGGCCGGCTCAAGTATGTGCATGTCATGGTGAACACGTTCTCCTCTGCAATGTGGGCTTCTGTTCACACTGGAGAGAAAGCACGTGATGTCATTGCCCACTGGAGGCAGGCCTTTGCCATTCTTGGCATACCTTCTGCTGTGAAAACCGACAATGGTCCTGCTTACGCCTCACAGCAGGTACAGCAGTTCCTACAGTCATGGGGTGTGTCACATAACTTTGGCATCCCTCATTCTCTGATGGGACAGGCGATTGTAGAACACGCTCACGGTACACTCAAGTGTGTTCTTCAAAAACAAAATGGGGAATGCAGGGTGAAACCCCGCACAGTCGGTTGGCAAAGGATTTGTACACCATCAATCACCTTATGGTGCCACAGAACTCAAATAATCCTGTCATTTTGAACCATCATCTCTCGTTGCAGGCTTCGGACGGTGAGCAACAGCCTCGAGCGAAGGTACGGGTCCGAAATTTAGTCACCAAGCAACGGGAAGGACCCTATGACCTAATCGCTATGGGGCGTGGGTATGCATGCATGTCCACAGATACTGGGACGCGCTGGCTACCTTCAAAGTGGGTCCGTCCTGACCTGCGACTGCAGAGGCAGAATTCGGCTGACAGGCAAGGTGGAAGCCGTGATCAACTTGAAAGTCGCCAAGTGGATGAATCCTCGAGTGATCACTCTGATGATTCCTCCACAGACAGTGATTGAATTTGTATATATTCCCTTTGTAAATTTGTTCCTTTTTCTTTTTCTGTTTTTCTTTCTTGTAAAGTTAAAAGGGTGAGATGTCACCCTGGTTTTTCTGAGTTTTTTAAAGCCTTCTCATTGTTCATAAGATGGAGTCAGTCTCTTTAGCTTCTGTACAATATTAAGAGCAGTTTTCCCTTTTCTCACACATGGTAACATAAACAAACCTTTTGTTTTTCATTCCCTGTCCTTTGTTTACATATTTCTAACCTGAAAACAATTGTAACTGACAGCTGGTCTGGCCATTTGGCTGAGAGGTGATAACCCCAGAAGCCAATCCACAACCAGACCCACAAATGTATACAAAGTAAGAAATAAACGGGCAGAGGGCTCTCAGCCTTGGCTCAGCCTTGGGCTCTCCCAGAGGGGCAACTCTGCCCTGCAAATCTCTGGTCTCTGTGTGATTGCTTTGCATGCCGTGATCATAAGTCCTGTCTGTTCTCATCTAAAGGACAGGCCCAAAATGCATATTTTAAGTCAATCAGAATATACCAAGTGTATTCTGGGGACATCTGGCTCAATAAGGTATAAGGATTAGCCACCACAGGAAACCGGGTTATTGTGCACTGGTTCACTACCCTCAAATCCTGAACTAATCGATAGCTACCATCTGCCTTTTTGACCGGTAGAATTGGGGTATTATGAGGGGACATACAGGCTTCCAGTGTACCCAGTTGTATTAACCCATCTATTACTGGCTTCAGTCCTCTTCTTCCTTCTAAGGGAATAGGATATTGTTTCACTCTTATTGGGAACTCTGGGTTAGTGATTGTAACACTATTTTTTAGTCAAACAAGTTTAATCCCATGCTGTATTCCATACAGTCCATAAGAGATACTTACCACATTTTAATTAAATAACAGTGCTGAAAATAATCTCTAAATGCTTGCTTTCCTTCCTTACCTTGTTCTCTCCTGTGACCAGCACCTGATTTCCCCCATGTCAGCCTTGAGTCCAGCTGTCGACTTTGATAACCCTTCAATTCCACCACTCCAACCTAGAATGAGCATCATATAATTTTAAAAGTAATTACTATAGAATGAACAATATTGTACCAAGGTTCACAGGAAACAAGTATTTGTAGTAGTAATGACCCAACAGCAATGCACGATTCAAGACACAAAGCATAAAAGGTATGAAAGTGGTTTTCACAAGTCAGTGGCCTCAGGGACAGTCCAAGTTTCAGGGACAAGCAGAATGAAGCAGAACAAACTTTAAAAAAGTTTCAAGGACTACAATAACTAATATCCTCTAAGAATTAACATAAATTATTTAACTTTCAGGAATGCATGCACAAAATTTAACATTAAGCATCAACTGAAACCTAAAATTTTGTTCAAACTGAAATTTTAAGGAAAATATGATCTAGTTTGTTTGTCTTATAAATGGTTTCCATTTTGAAATATTAGAGTAAGAAATCATGAAGTAATTCACTGGTTCTTGTTTCTGTGTCTCCATAAACAAATATTCCTAGTCTATGATCAGATATGTCAAAACACTGACTTTTATACCAAAGTATTTACCCCACTTCCTGCAGGGTAGCCAAGTCTGTCCTGAGGGGAAACATGTAATGAATATCAACATTCCATGGTTTTGCTCTTAAAGACCATTGGTTGATATGCGGTTCTATGTAGCAGAGCACAACTAGGTTATATTTACTCAGTTTTGAAAGAACTGCTTTTTCAGATGTTCTGAAAAACACAGTGGAAGTCACTTCTGTTCCTTTAATAAAAAGCATTTTCTGTTCATTCCTTACTTCTATCCTGCCATATATTAACGTGAATAGAGTGCCTGCTTATTTTCATATTCAAGCAAACAAATCCCATAGGCAGTTTTAAGCTAACTTCATTTTATTTTTCTGACCATTATCTACTGTGTCCCTCAGGTATATGAGGCTGGACTAAACAAGATGGGGCTAGAACAGAACTCTGCTCTACCTGTTTCATTTTCTTATTGTAGGATTTGATATGGATGATGTTTATAAATATAAAAATACAGGATTTTAGAAGCAGCTTTTGGTGATTTTGCAGAAGTAAAGAAGCAGCTTGTATTAAGAACACATAAAAGATTAGCCATTAAGATTAGTTGTTAGGTAGTTACTAAGTAGTAGTCATATAGGTAAGATGGATAATGTTGAAACTCAGCAAAGTGGGACCTAGGTATTTGTCAAAAATTGATAAAGCAGAACTTTGTGGCTTGAATCCAACAAAATCAAGCTTCTTATCTTTGGCAAGAGCAAAGTGACCTGAAAAATAGCCAAACCTGACCAGAAGCGAAGATCAACCTGAGGAAGATGTTGGCCTTCTTCCCAAGACCCCAACCATGACCACCAGGAGGCATGACAGCTAATTAGAATATGAAGTGAGAGAAGGTGGGGAATGGGCGGGTGGGGAGGTGTGGGTTTGTGGGATCAACGTGTACTTAAACCTGGACCTTGTCTTGACCAGGTATGCACGGTTTGGAGGAGATATCCCCCTGTGTGTCCCAGCTGGAAATAAAACATACTTGCTTTACAATTTCTAATTGTAAAGTCCTTATGCTACTCTTCAGATTCTCCTAACCTAGAAGGGGCAGTTTAAGGTCTCAAACAACTTTCCAGGTGAACAAGGACAAGACCAATGCATCTGGAGGTTGCAAGCAAGAAGGAATACAGCATAACACTAATATATTTTTCTGTATTGCATACTGGTTACTAGAAAATCTTGTTGCAAGTGAAAAGCATAAATATATTCAAGGTAAGACTCCTTAAATTCACAGACAAGTCCATCATTAATTCAAACGCTATCTAGATGTAACCTCAAGCTTATCAAGTCCTTGAACTGTTCCCACCTTTAGGCAGAGTCTACCAGAGGAAGCATGATACTAAACATACCTGCTGCCTATACTCTTCCCCAAGCATCTGCTAATGAAAGAGGCAGTGTAACTGTGATATTAAGGCAGACTAATATCTTATATTGATGAAAGTTTCCAGTTGACCAAACTACTTTCCATGTTAGAGGGATTAAAGTATTTCTAATCAGTCTAGTCCTAAATTTGAAACTCAACTACATGAAGTTAATATATACAGGAAATTTGTGTTCAGAAAGTTATTTTTCTCATGTACATAAACATACAGTTCCTTGAGAGATGCTCACTTCTTATTTTAGGATATCAACATGCTTTTTCCAAGTCCCTGAATAGCCTCCCTGGTTTCATGTATCTAATTTTGTATTTTTAATCCTTATAAAAAAACACTGCAGTCTTCAGCTTCAGGAATTCTTGAGCTTCCTGTGTAACCATTGAGACAGTCACAGGCTGTCAAAAAGACAGCAATACCCAAGATAGAAAAAAGATAAACTTGCTTTACTTACTATTGGAATCTAATCACAGTTTTACTGAGCTTTTGAAGCTGTGGAAGAGACACCAATTTCATGTATGAAGTCAAGTCTAGATTTCAAAGCTTATGCTGCAAAAACTCATGAAATTCTTAAATTTAAGTGCATCAAAGGGATGGTTCAAAGCAGCATGAATTAAATAAAGACTGAATGATCACAAGCATTGGTGTATCAGGATATTAAGAGCTTCATCTTGTAACATTAAACACATTCTGTTGTGGTTTAGGAATGGTATTCTCCAATTTAGTGTTCCCACTGAAACTCCAAACTACTCACTGCTAGCTCACTTCTCCCTCCCTTGTGGCAGGCTGGAGAGGAGAATTGGAGACACAAAAGTTAAAGAGCATGGGGTGAGATAAGAACAATTTACTGGAAGCAGCAACAAAATAAGAAAATGAACAGTAAACAGCTAGAATATCAATAATAAAGTGTACAAGATAGGCAAACAATTCACACACAAGTGCTTGGAATGGGCACTACCTGACCACTCCTTCCACCATGCTTATTGACCACAAGGGACCACCCCACTCCTACCCATTCCTGGACAATGATTTGAGGTGCTATAGAACAACCTCTGTGTCCTCACCATGGCCCTTCTGGGCTACTGCAAAAATTAACCCTTGTCTTGGCCATAACTAAGACATTTTCCACCCCTTATTCAATGTCGTCTATTCATGCCCAGATCCTATGCCTTCCAGCTATATACATACATATATATATATAAATATACACAAGAATGAGTATCATTTCCATGGTCAATGGCCACCCCTCCAAGATGTCTGTTGAGTTAATTTAGTCCATAACTGTGAATTCTATCTGTCCTAGATGTCTCCTGGTATAACATGGAGACTTTTCTGTTACCCTGTTTTTTCTGAGTTTTTTATAGCCTTTTGATTTTTCATAAAATGGAGTCAGATCTTTTAGTTACTGTACAATATTAAAAGCAGTTCTACCTTTTTCTCACAGATGTAACATAAACAAATCCTTTGTTTTTCATTCTCTGTCCTCTGTTTGCATATTTCTAACCTGAAAGCAATTGTAACTGACGGCTGGTCTGGCCAGTTGGCTTGAGAGGTGAAAACTCTAAAAGCCAATCTTCTGCTAGACCCACAAATGTATATAAAATAAGAAATAAACAAGGAGGCTCTCTCTCCGCCCTGGGTCAGCCTTGAGCTGGACAGAGGAACCTCTGCTCTGCGAAACCTCTTGTCTGCGTGTGGCTGCTTTGTGTGTCTTGGTGACAGTTTTCCACAAGAAACAGTTCTCTCATGGTTTTAATTTTCAAAATAGCAGCCGCCTGGAAATCTGCAATCATGAAGTCCCTTCCACTTAGTCATTAAAAACTGATATAATCACGGACAAAGATACTCTAACTAATTAAAGTTAGAAAGTGGTATGTTTCTTAACTGACGGGCGGCACAGGAGTCATCTCCGAAAGGTGTGACTGCCCCAAACAAAGTTCTTTGCCCAATATTTATTTTCCAAGATCTTACATACAATACATATACATAACCCCAGCACCTCCCATCCCTGCTCTGTATTAAAATGAGGCTATTAGTCCTTCACACGTGTGCAGTTCTTCTCTTGAATTGGGTCAGTGGTCTCAAAGGATGAAGTCAGGAGAGTCTTCATCAGGTTTCTGTGACCCTCTGGCATGATCCAAGGTCGCTGCTTCGTGATTGATTGATATGAAGTCCAGGTGCTGGCCATTGTTCTTACTGGTTTCAATCTGTTCTTATAATGGTTGGCTTACTCCACTTTGTTCTATAAACATACTCATAATACAACAGTTAGCTCTAGCTTGGGCATCTAATAATCATTAACCTGCCATTTACTAATCTAACATCTTGATCAATATAAATTGCTTCTAAGCCTTAGCTAAAATCTTAACTCTTTAAAGTCATGTTTCATTTCCCCACTCCTTCTTCAAAGTTAGTAAATTCTTTTACTAATATGTATTCTTCTTCATCTAGCAAAACTGTGAGGTAGGGGTCCTTTAAAACTGTACTATATGCTTTTAATATTAAAGTTCCTAGTCACTTTAGCATCCTCCAATTCCAAACAAGTACTATAACAGACCAAATCAAACTTATACCAATTAAAATAAACAAAACAATAATCAAAGAAACCAAGGTATTGAGCAAACCAGTTGCAGTTGGTGACCACCCAAAAGCACATCCCACCAATTATGGAATGGGCCTTCTTCTAACCTTTTAAATACTCTCCACATTGTCTCTGTATCATGATGTAACTTTTAGCATCTGAATCAGAGACTCACAGGAGTCAAAATCATAAGCTTTCCCTTGGCACTTATGTATACCAATCACATTATAATGCAGTGGTACTGCATTAGCTGTAGCTATAGTGATAATCATAAATACCACAACTCTCCAGGATATACCTACTTGATTATCTATTAAAATTACAAGCTTTCCTATTTTTTGGAGAGTTGTTATACCATACTTATCATTTTACCCACTGTCCTGGTTAAGAGACAAATTTGGGAGAAAACTCCTAAATAGGATCCTTCTGGGAAGCAAACCCAAATGGCTCCTTGTTGGGGAGGAGGAAGCCAAGAAACCCTATAAATATGATTGCCTATGTTCTGAGAATGAGAAACCTGTATGTAAGATAGAATTGAAAGTAAGTTTTGATGTTTGAGATGTGTTAGATACTGGATGTCTGGGAAAACAGTTAGGTGACCATCTGAAGGTTACCTGCAACCAGACCCAGAGGTCAAATGGAATGTTCTGTCTCACCCCTCAATGTATGGTTCATCCCACACCTGTACCCCTCCCCTGAAGTATCAGGTATCTGTAACCCCATTGGCACAAGTCCTATTCCAGGCCACCTCGAGACCCCTTATCAGGGGGCTGCGAGGTGGCTCGGCTCTTTGCTCTTTGCCTCTCTTCGCTTGCACCCTTTCCCAAGGACTTTCCTCTCTTGGAATTTCCTCTCCCTACCTCTCCCTTCCCCCACTTTCCTAGGCCTTGCCACGAGCTGCAGCCTGGCAGCTCAGAGCAAGGCCCCCACATCCCTTACAATAAACCTCATCTTCTAAAACCCAGCCTCAGAGATCTCTTGTCTACATTTATCTACACCGTCCTGGAGTCCTCAGCAGCAGGAGAAAGAAGCATTTCTACAGCTCCTCCTTCTAACCAGTCCAGTAAAAAAAACTTTTTTGGAGAAAAGTGGAAAAAACTATTTTACTTAACAAACAAAGTGCATACAGGTATAAAGAATGAATAATATGAAACAATAAAACTTCTCGTCCTGGAGTGAGATGGCAAATTGAGAAAGTTCTTGCCGTGGGTGTGTCACGATCCGCTCGTACAAGCGGGGGTCGTGATGATTCGTTTACTGATCTCAGAGTGCAAAACACAACACAGAGGGGATTTCAGCATTAAAATAAATGCACCTTTTATTGATTGACCATAGCAAATGCGATAGAGGGATTAAGAGTGAGAGAGAGAGATAGAGAAAGAGGTAGAGGAAAGGGGGGATATAGCTACCAAACGTGGAGACGGAGTCCTAGTGGTCCGGTCGATGGGTCCGCCTGTCACGTCAGGGAGAGTCTCTCAAATTCTCTGGTTAACTCAGGGGTTTTTATTATAGTCCTCAATCACGGGGGGGAACAGGTAAATCTATTGAAGCCACCGAGGGGGAACAGGTAGTCCATATTCTTAGCCGTAAGCGAGAGCCATTGTCTTCTTGGTCCAACAATCACGCCTCCAGGCAAACATCTCGCTTCAGTTAAGTCAGCCCCCACCCCCTCTATTAGGGTTGTAGGGGTCTCATGTCTCAGTCCTTGAGATGGGCTTCATATAGGGGTCTTAATCTCAGTCCTTGGAAGGGGGTTTTGATCTCTGTCTGTCACGGTGGTTGCAGAGCAGATGAAGGATTTTCCGTGGGGGACCACCAAAGTTACCCCAGAAAGTTCCCTTGGCCAAGAGGTGGGGAAATTCATAGGCTATTGTTGTGAAGCAGGGACCGTGAAGCAGGTGTAATCTTCAGGTACAGAACTACCATTACACTGCTCAAAGCCCATGTACCGTGGCGTGGTGACACAGGAGAATGTGCCTGCAGACGATTGGCAAGCATCCATCTCGAGCAGGCCAGAACTGCAGTGGGGTCCTCGGGGTCCTTATGACGATCGTGAGGCAAATGAGGGGAACTTCAGACAGACTCTTACAGGGTGTAGCTCGGCTCTCTCTCAGTCTTTTATCAGTCCCAGTCCCAGTCTCAAAGGCACAGAACTCAATATACAGCACAAACAGAACAGACGATTGGGGATACAAGCATCATAAAGTTACGCTAGGACATTCTACCCCTTATTCCCATATCGTCAACTTACCAAAACTAATATATGTATTCTAACTCTACACACACATACATCTATATAAAAACAATATGCAATATACAGCTACATACAGACAATGGCAGTGACATTCAGCACACAGTGATAATTACACACAGTTCTCACCTAACAATTAGATCTCCCTGAGGTACACATTGTGTGGTTTCATCTTTCTGCATTACCCACCATGTGCAACCTGGTCCCTGAGCAAAGATAATCTCACTGATGGGTTTGTCTGTACTTGAAGCAGAATTAATCCAAACTGCTTTCCTTAACAAACTTATTATATGTACTACTGGGACTTTCTATCTACTGTATGTAGGGGCTCAGATTGGGCAGGGCCTGCTCTGTTGGTGGAACCTTGGGTGTTAACTAACTAGGTGGCCTTTGCTAGATGCTGCCCTCAGTTTTTGAAAGATCCCCCACTCAGTGCTTTCAGGGTGATTTTTAGCAGTCTATTACATTTTTCTACTTTTTCTGAAGCTGGTGCATGATAGGGGATATTGTACACCTACTTAATGCTATGTTCTCTAGCTCAGCAGTTGATGTGGCTGTTCTTAAAATGAGTTCTGTTGTCTGACTCAATCCTCTCAGGGGTAATATGCCTCCAAAGAACTTGTTTTTTAAGGCTTAGAGTGGTGTTACAGGCTGTAGCGTGAGGTACCGGGTAGGTCTCCAGTCATCCTGTGGTGGCTTTTACTATTGTGAGTACATAGTGCTTACCTTGGTATGTCTGGGGCAGCATAATATAATCAATCTGCTAGGCTTCCCCATACTTACATTTGGACCACCGCCCGCCATACTATAGGGGCTTCACCCGCTTGGCCTGCTTGATCGCAGCACACGTCTCACAGTCATGGATAACCTGAGAAATACTGTCCATGGTTAGATCCACCCCTCGGTCTCGTGCCCACTTATAGGTGGCATCTCTGCCCTGATGACCTGAGGCATCATGGGCCTATCAAGCTAGGAACAACTCTCCTTTGTGTTGCTAATCTATCTTTGATACTTCTATCTTTGCAGCCTGATTTACCTGTTTGCTGTTTCGGTGCTCCTTATTAGCCTGACTCTTGGGGACATGGGCATCAACATGACAGACTTTTACAGGTAGCATTTCTACCTGACTGGCAATGTCTTTCCACTCATCAGCAGCCCAAATTGGTTTTCCCCTACGCTGCCAGTTGGCCTTTTTCTACTTTTCTAGCCATTCCCACAGAGCATTGGCTACTATCCACGAATCAGTGTAGAGGTAGAGCTTTGGCTACTTCTCTTTTTTAGCAATGTCTAGGGCTAATTGAACAGATTTGAACTCAGCGAGTTGGCTTGACCCACATTCTCTTTTAGTAGTTTGCGCAACCTGTCGTGTAGGACTCTATACAGCTGCTTTCTACTTTCGTTTTATCCTAACAATGTGACAGGAACTGGCAGTGAAAAGAGTGTAGTATGTTTCTTCTGCTGGCAATTGGTTGTACGGTGGAGCTTCTTCAGCACGTGTCACTTGTTCTTGTTCCTCTTCATCGATGAAGCTAAAGTTTTCTCCTTCAGGCCAATTTGTAATTATTTTTTTAAATCTTAGGTTGATTTGGGTTTCTAATACGGGCACGCTGTGTAATGAGGGCAATCTATTTGCTCCATGTGGTATTGGTGGCGTGGTGGGTAGAGGGAACTTCTGCTTTGAAAATCCATCTCAGCACTGGTAGTCAAGGTGCCATCAGGAGTTGTGTTTCAGTGCCTACTACCTCTGAGGCAGCTTGGACTCCTTCATTTCCTTCTCTGTTGGAGTGTAGTTGGCTTCAGATCCTCGGTAGCTTCGACTCCGGAATCCCAGTAGTTGGCCTCGAGTCTCACCAGGCACCTTTTGCCAAAGTCTCCAGGACAGACCATGCTTCCCGGCTGCAGAGTAGAGTACGTTCTTCACATCTGGTCGTGTCCTGAATAGGCCAAGGGCTACCGCATGAGCGATCTCCTGCTTGATCTGGGCAAAGGCTTGTTGCTGTTCAGGGCCCCAGTGGAAATTGTTCTTCTTGCGAGTAACTAGGTAGAGAGGGCTCACAATCTGGCTGTACTCAGGAACATGCATTCTCCAAAGGCCTATGGCACCTAGGAAAGCTTATGTTTCTTTTTTGTTGGTTGGTGGAGATATCGCTGTGATCGTGTTGATGACTTTGGTGGGAATCTAATGCTGTCTGTCTTGCCACTTTACTCCCAGGAACTGGATTTCTTGAGCCGGTCCCTCCACTTTGCTTAATAGCAAAACCAGCTTTCAGCAGAATCTGGATGATCTTCTCTCCTTTCTCAAACACTTCCATTGCTGTGTTTACCCACACAATGATGTCATTGATGTACTGTAGATGTTCAGGAGCCTCACCCTTTTCCAGTGCAGCCTGGATCAGTCCATGGCAGATGGTGGGGCTGTGTTTTCACCCCTGGGGCAATCGGTTCTAGGTGTACTGCACTCCTCTTTATGTGAAGGCGAACTGAGGCCTGCATTCTGCAGCCAGAGGAATGGAGAAAAATGCATTAGCAATGTTAATAGTGACATACGACTTTGATGCCTTGGACTCCAGCTCGTACTGGAGTTCCAGCATGTCCGGCACAGCAGTGCTCAATGGTGGAGTCACTTCGTTCAAGGCATGGTAGTCCACAGTCAGTCTCCATTCTCTGTCAGACTTGTGCACAGGCCAGATGGGGCTGTTGAAGGGTGAGTGGGTTTTGCTGACTACCTCTTGGCTCTCCAGCTCACGGATTATCTTGTTGATGGGAATCACAGCATCTCGAGTTGTTCTGTACTGTCGGTGATGCACTGTTGAAGTGGCAATTGGCACTTGTTGCTCTTCCACCTTCAGAAGACCTACAGCAGATGGGTTCTCTGATAGTCCAGGCAAGGTATTCAACTGCTTAACACTCCCTGTCTCTACAGCTGCTATCCTGAATGCCCACGTGAATCCCTCTGGGTCTTTGAAATACCCATTTCGGAGGAAGTCTATGCCCAAAATGCATGGAGCTTCTGGGCCAGTCACAACAGGGTGTCTCTTTTACTCATTTCTAGTTAGGCTCACATCAGCTTCCACCAAAGTAAAATCTTGTGAACCCCCTGTTACGCCAGCAATGGAAACAGATTTTTCCCCCACATGTCTTGATGGGAGTATTGTGCACTGTGCACCAGTGTCAACTAAGGCTTCATATTTTTGTGGTTCTGATGTGCTAGGCTAACAAATCCACACAGTCTAAAAAACACGGTTTTCCCTAGCCTCTGCCTGGCTAGGGGCAGGGCCCCTCTAAGCCTGATTATCCTTATTTCCCTGGGTAACCAGAGTTACTTCCTTCTTGGTAGAACTTCCTCTCATAGTCTTGCTGTCTAACAATTCATGCAGCCATTGTGTCATAGCATCAGTAGATTCTCCATCCCATCTTTTCATGTTTTCTCCACAATTATGCAGGAGGGCCCACAGCTTAGCCAGTGGAATGCTCTTTCCCTCTCTATCTGGGGAACATTTGCGTGTGGTGCCAGAACCTCTGACTTGTACTGCAGAGATTTGGAGAATATCCTCCCTGAGTTTTTTGTGATTCTCTTCTATTTTGTCTACTAATTCCCACACCTGTGTTTCTAGAGCTGCGATTCCTGCATGTGTTGGACCACTTGCATATGCTAGGAGCTTTTTTGCCATATAAAGCACAGTCTCCTCCGTGTTATCCCGCTTCATTACTGTGTTTCCGCTCAACCAGGGATGGCAGTTATTTCCTGTCCCATCTGGGGTGCCAGTTGTTTCTGCCCACTCAGGGACGGCAGTTGTCGGGGGGCTCCTTTTCAGGAGTTTAAATTCCCCGGCATTCAGGTGGTTTTAGAGTCGTTTTTGCCCTCTGCGAAGCTCTGTGCCAAGCGCAGGAAAAGACAGAGTCTTCAAGGTTGCATGCTTCGAGTTTATCAGTTCTTATCTTACAATTTTCTCAGTGTCCAAAAGATGTTTGCCGCGGCTCGGACATCTGGTGACTCCTCCTGTCTCTGGGCTGTCTTTATCTTTTATACTAATTGCTACATATTCTTTATTTACTATTTATTACCAGTGTCTATCACTATTACTAAAAAGGTCATCTTTACTCTGACCCAATCCTCACTAACTACTTTGTGCCAACGTCACTGCAGAAATGGAGTGAGGGAACAAGAAGGAAGAAGAAGGAGACAACACCCTAAATTCTCCATCTTGCCCCATTCACTTCAAAGCCAAAAATCCCAAACCCACTGTTTTTTCACCCTGTGATATACTAAACTACTATTTTTCACACTCTTGTGGCCTGCAATGCTTCCTGCAGTGCAAGAAGCCTTTCCCATGGACTGAAATCAAATCCAGTGTCTCTCTGAGCCCTGGGCTCTGGGCTGGGGTCCCAGACCCCCCTGCCCAGGTCCCTGACCCTCCAGGGCAACCAAAGGAATGCCCTGGACTCCAACATTACTGCTAAAGCAGAAGAGTATTCTTATGGCCCAAGTCATACAAGTTTTTGCCACATCACAGGTGTATATGGTACCAAGTCTGGGTTCCTAGTGTTTATGACATCTGAGAAGACAATCTCTGCCACTGCCATGTCTCTCAAGCACTGAATCCCTTGTTCAGTGGTTTTCTACTGGGTTTGCTGTATATAGAGATCATCTGCACACGGATATCTTTGTGTCACACTTCCTAGGACCCATTCTCAGAGACTGCAAGGGTGAGCTTCCTTCATTATTTCTTGGTCGATAACTGGATCATGTGACAGGGATCTTAAATGCCTTGCTTCAGTGTCATCCAGCATTGTAGCCTCGCTTGCAGCATCCCAGAGACGGACTAACCAACTAATTATAGATTCATCAGGTCGTTGAGTATAATCCTTTTTTAGGCTACGAAGGTCCTTTAGGGAAAAGGACTCAATAGTATCTCTTGATCTTGTAGCAGTTGGTTGGGCTCTTGATCTTGTGCCAGTTGGCTGGGCTTCTGTTTTTGTATCAGTTTGTTCGGTTTCTGACTGTGTATCATCAGTTGGTTCGGCTTCTGATTGTGTGTCAGTTGGTTCGGCTCCTGTCTGGGTGTCAGGAGGCATTAAGGATCCTTCACCTGAATCATCGTCTACTGGTCTATCAGTTTTGTGCGTGTGCTTCTTTCCCTTCTTTACTGCAGCAACTGCTGGTGTCTTAGCCTCACTGTCTGGTTTAGCTGCAACCTGAGTTACTGATTTATCTCCCTGCTCCCCTGCCTCTATCTGCTGCCCTACAGTATCTAGTGATGTGCGACTCATTCTAGAAAAGCTATAAACCATATAGAGGAAGGTCACAAGCTGAAATACCAGGAAGGTGGTGTCTTTAACATTCAGGAGGCCCTGAACATTCTCCAAAAGTGATGTAATGACTGAAAAGAGAAGAAGGAGAGGAGAGGTTGAAAAGCCTCAACCCCTACTCCTCCTCTAACAAACTGGGTGCAATTATTGATAAATCTTCAAAACATGCTGCTGGAACTAGGACACGGTAGAACGAAAAAACCATACACTGAACATACCTGGCACAAACTTCAGTACTTTTATAAGCTTCCTGTAAACCATAATCACCGAGCCAAACAAAATAACTATTCTAATTTGTGCATCCCTAGTGTAAAAGCTGTATGTTAGGGACAACACTGGAGCTATTTCGGGGTAAGAAAACAAAGCTAGGGATCAGAAAGGTATTAAGACCTCAAAAAAGCCTAGGGAACAGAAACACAGAAAGGACTCTATTCTAAGAGACATAAGGAATTCAAGAAGCAACATGGCTACTGACTGTTTTATCCCCACACAAAGGACAACTAAAATGCAATTAATAATCAATACAAGTTTTTTCCACTCTCTTAAGCCCCACGTTGAGTGCCAATAAAAAGATATTGTCCTGGTTTAGGGACAAATTTGGGAGAAAACTCCTGAATAGGATCCTTCTGGGAAGCAAATCCAAATGCCCCCTCCTTCTAACCTGTCCGGTAAAAAAAACTTTTTTGGAGAAAAGTGGAAAAAACTATTTTACTTAACAAACAAAGTACATACAAGTATAAAGAATGAATAATATGAAACAATAAAACTTCTCGTCCTGGAATGAGACGGCAAATTGAGAAAGTTCTTGCCGTGGGTGTAGCTCGATCTCTCTCAGTCTTTTATCAGTCCCAGTCCCTCCAGTGCTGCTGGAAAATGTTGAGGTCCCAGCCCCAGTGGGCCGCAGGTGCAAGTCCCCAGTGCTCTCCTGGGTTTTCAGTCCAGAGCAGGTTTAAACAGTTCCAAGAAAAAGGAAAAAAAACAGTCCAGGGAACTTCTCTGCCCTAGCTAGCTGAAACTAACCAAAAGCAAAAAAAATAATTTCTGTCTTGCAGTCTCTCTAAGCCTCTACTGAATATCCCGTCCGGAGAAGAATGTGGATGAGTCAGGCAGCTTTCTCAAAACAAACTGCACTTTTCCTTGCTCTTAGAATCAGTCTCAAAGGCACAGAACTCAATATACAGCACAAACAGAACAGACAATTGGGGATACAAGCATCATAAAGTCACCCTAGGACACCCACACCCTAATTCTTTTCCCGAGAAAGTTTTAATTTCAGCTCGTTATCACCCGGTATAGCTTTCCAGAGTCCTTCAGGAGCTTTCTTCACTTGGGAGTGATGGATCCAGGCACTTAGTTCCTTGATATTGATTGCAGTAAAGGTGGTGATGAGCACTTGGAATGGTCTTTCCCACTGTGGTTCCAAAGTTTTTTTCTGCAAAAGACTTAGTGCTGTAATGCATTAATTTGGTTTATAAACCCAATTAATGCATTACAACAACTTAGCATATACATAATCCGCAGGCTGTACATCATGTACTGGTCCATCTAATTCTCTGGTTTGAGCCCATGCCACATGTTTCTCTATTTGTTGAAGTTGTTTGTTTAGGGTCATCATATATCTGTGTAGGGTTTCTTCCCCTACCTGAGTGGGTGTTGTCCCTTCTTGAATTCCATATGGCCTTCCATACAATATTTCAAAGGCACTTGATTTTTCTTTTACTCTTGGCTTAGTCCGAATTCGTAATAATGCTAATGGAAGAGCCTGAGGCCAAGGTAACTTTGCTTCTTGTCCCAATCTTATAATTTGCTGCTTAATCAAATGATTAATTTTCTCTACTTGGCCGCTTGACTGAGGATGATATGGAGTATGAACTACCCAGTCTATGCCTAAATAGCGGCTAATTTGTTACACAATTTTTGAAATAAAATGTGGCCTCCTATCTGAAGACATTGTGGCTGGGACTCCAAAGCATGGTATTATTTCTTATAACACTGCTTTGGTTACCTCTTGCACTTTGGCAGTTCTGGTAGGGAAAGCTTCTGGCCATCCTGAAAAGGTAACTGTTAATACCAATAGGTATCAGTACCCTCCTTTCCTGGGTAATTCTGAAAAATCAATTTGTCATTGCTGCCCAGGTCCATATCCTTTCCCAATTTGCCCAAGATTTAGTTTAGGGATATTTCTGCCATTAGTTTGGAGGAAAAGGCTACATTGGCAAATCACCTGAATTACTATACTTCGCAAATTTCAAGCTATGATTCTCTCTCTCAAATAATTGTAGAGCATCTCTTCCCCAATGTGTTGTCAAATGTTCCTCTTTCACTAATGACCATAGCATGTAAAAGGGGATCACGAGCCTTCCTTTCCCTTCATCTGTAATAGCCCACCCCTCTTGATTATAACTTCCGTTTTCTTTCTCAATAACCCTCTTGTCCTTTTTACTGTATCTTGGCTTACCTTCAGTGGAAATTTGCCCATCTGAAAGTAAGGCTGTCTCAACAGTTTCAACAATTACCTCACCTTCAGCTGCTTCTTTTGCCTTTCTGTCCACCAGCTCGTTTCCTTCCTCCAATTCCGAGCTCACTTTTTGGTGTGCCTTGATATGCATAATGGCTACATTTTCAGATAGCTGGACTGCCTCCAACAGTTTTATTATCTCTTGTGCATGTTTAATATTTTTCCTTGCCAATTCAACAGTCCTCTTTCTTTCCAGGTGACTTCATGTGCATGAACTACCCCAAATGCATACCTTGCGTCTGTGTAGATATTAATTTTCTTTCCTTTTTCCAGCTCTAAAGCCTGAGTTAAGGCAGTTATTTCAGCCTTCTGTGATGAGGTGTTGGTTGGTAATGGTCCAGACTCTATTACCTCCTTGCTTGTGGTAACCACATACCCAGCATGCCTTCTACCACTAATGACATAGCTGCTTCCATCAGTGAACCAGGTCTCGGCATTCTCAAGCAGGGTATCCTTCAGACCCGGGCGACTGGAGTAGGTGGCTTCAATGGCCTCCAGGCACTCATGGATCACTGGTTCTCCCATACTCCCGCTGAGGAAGGAAGCTGGATTCACAATGTTAGTTACCACAATTTTAACATCATCTTGTTCTACCAGTATGGCTTGGTACTTCAGGAATCTCTGTGGGGAGAGACAACGTCCCCCTTTTGCTTCTAGGATGACAGATAATGTGTGGGGCACTAGCACAGTTGTCCTCTGGCTTAGGGTGAACTTGCGTGCCTCCTGGATATTCACTGCCACTGCTGCAATGGCTCTGAGGCACCCTGGCCACCCACTTAGCTGCTGTGTCCAGCTGTTTGGAGAGATAGGCAACCGCCCTCCAGTATAGGCCCAGGTTTTGTGCTAGTATCCCCAAGGCAATCCCCTGCTTCTCGTATGAAAACAAAAAGAATGGTTTACTCAATTCAGGAAGTCCCAGGGCTGGAGCTGACATGAGGGTCTTCTTTAGCTGGTCAAAGGTTCGGGTTGCTTCTTTTGTCCATTGAAGATCCCTGCTCCCTTCTGTCATCAAGGCATACAGAGTTTTAACTAACAGCCCATAATTGTAAATCCACAGTCTACACCACCCCATCATGCCTAAAAGGATTCTCAGTTCTTTTACTGTCTGGAGTTTTGGGGTCTGGCATATTGCTTCCTTGCGATCCCGTCCTAAGGTTCTTTGTCCAGCACTACCCTTGTAGCCCAAATAAATAACTGTTCACCTCACCATCTGGGATTTCTTCTGCGATATGCGATACCCCTGTAGGCCCAAAAAATTTAGGAGGCTTACCATCCACTCCAGACATGCCTCTTGAGTTTTGGTAGCTATCAGGAGGTCGTCCACATACTGTAACAGCTGTCCTTCTCCTGATGGAGCTTCCCAGGATTCCAGATCTCTTGTAAGTTTTTCTCCAAACAAGGTGGGCAATTTTTTTGAACTCCTGCAGAAGCACTGTCTGTGGTAGCAGCACGCAAAGCGATAACACGGAGACAAGGGGTTTGCAGTGCAGAGTTGCTCCCCAAACCCGAGAGTCTGTTTATTTCTTTCATTTTTGTACATTTGTGGGTCTGGTTTTGGATTGGCTTCTGGGGTTACTACCCCTTCACCCCACTGGCCAGACTAGCTGTCAATTAACATTATTTTCAGGCTAGAAATATGTAAACAAAGGACAGGGAATGAAAACAAAAGGTTTGTTTATGTTCCCATGCGTGAGAAAAGTGAAACACTGCTCCTAATATTGTGCAGAAACTAAAGAATCTGACTCCATCTTATGAACAAGTAGGAGGCTTTAAAAAAAACTCAGAAAAACCAGGGTGACACAATGTCCATGTGAGCTGAGGTGTTTTTTTTTTTTAAATGCAAAAATTTCCCAGCTGGCTTCATGGAGGGGAAGGCAAAAGAAAGCATCCTTTAAGTCTAAAACAGTAAACCATGTTAGTTCAGGTGTTAAACTGTAGAAGGATTTCTGAATAGACACAGAGAGGCCTTGCAGTGTTGGGAAAATGCTGTACATTTTAGCACTGTCAAGGACGAATAGTCTGGGAACCAGCCGTGGCCCCTCAACAAAGTTGTAAACAGGTAACTGCAAAGGAATGCTTATGTAGATAACATTAGCCAATAGTATAGCTGCTTGGGGCTTGTGGATACCAGGAGGTAACCAATAGCTTGTAGTAAAATGCCGCATGAACAGCTTATGCACAAGAATTATATGTATAAAAGAACCCTGTGTACCCTCAATAAACGAGCATTCATCATTACTTCTGTGAAGAGCGTGATTGACTGGCTGCTCCCCACGACTTCACTTTATTAAACAAGTTAACAAAGTGTAGGGATTGGCAAGCATTGGGTATAAATTCTCAGTAATCCTATTAACAGCTCTTAAATCTTGTACTATTCGGCATGATCCATCAGGCTTTTTAACAGGTAGAATAGGAGTATTGAACTCAGACTGACATTCTTTTAATAACCTTATCTTCAAAAAAATTTTCAATCACTAGACTAATCCCTTCTTTGTTTTCCTTTTTAAGGGCTGTTGCCTGACTCTAACTGGCTGTTTTCCTTTTTTAAGCTTAACTTGCACTGGGGGTGCATTCTTGGCTCTCCCTGGTATGTTAGAAGCCCAAACCCCAGGAAATACCTGATCCATTATTTTCCTGTAAATCTCATATTCACTTTCAACTTTAGCCTCATTAGTTATCAACATCAAGGTTAACAATTCTACATATTGTTGGTCCTTAACTTCCAAAGTAATCTCTCCATTTTTAAATATTATTTTTTACTTCCAACTGCTTCAGCAGATCCCTGCCTAGAAGTGCAGATGGAGCATTAGGCATGTATAAAAATCGATGGATTCTCCACTGTTTCCCCAATTTATATTTCAGTGGTTTACAAAAATAGGCTCTTTCAGATTGGCCAGTTGGCCCCTTTACCATAATGTATTTGTTACAGGTATTAGGGCCTTATTCAACACTGAAAATGTTGCCCCTAAGTCTATCAAAAACTTAATTACTTTTTATTTGTTCCCTAGTTTCATTATAACCAGAGGGTGTCCTAGGGTAAGATCCTCCAGTCCACCACAGTCTTCCTTAACATCAGCAACCCCTGCCTCCCCTTTTCGATCTCCTCTTCTTTGGTTTGTTTCTAAGTCTGGGATGCTGTAGGACCTTTTGGAGAGGGCTCCTCTTCCCCACTATCACTGCTGGGCAGTGGGAGAAATTTAGGAGTAAGTGGAGTAAAGCTAGAGCTGGAGTTAAAATAGAACTCTCAGGAGGTTGAATAAGAGCTGGAGCTGGAGTAACTGGAGTGGGAGATGGAATATAAGCTGGAGTTTGGATAGAAATCTATCTCTCTTCCACCCAAACCTAGCTTCACAGACAGTACTTTCCCAGTCTTTTCTCGCATAGCCCCCAGCTCAGATACTAAATGTGACTTTCCACATACCAGCTTTAAAATCTTTGGCTCTAAATCAGCTCGATCAAGGACCTGTTGTTTACACTGGGCACATTCTCTGTACCAGTTAGCAAAAGGACAGTAATAACATCCGGCACAAATTTTACACTGCAAAAGCACCCAGACACAGTGACAACCTCTAGATGCACCAAAAGCTACAGAAAAATTCCCATAAATACAAGCTATTCCATTCACTCCTTCTTGACTTTCTAAATTCTCCACAGCCCATTGCTCCCAATTCAGAGCCACTAGTCCCTCAGCAGACATCTGATATAAGCCTTCTAAATATATTCTCATTTCCTCTGCCTATCCACCAGTTTACAGAACTCACAAACTCCCACAAGTCAAGCCCAAACCACTGAGGTAAAGGAATTCCTCTTATTCGTCTGGCCAGATTGATTTCTCAGACCACAGTTACCCTTATTTTAATTCCAACAATCTACAAACACAGTCTCTGTACCTAAAATCACAACTAAGCTCTTGTCAAGGGTTTCTATTCCTTCTTGCCAAACTGGTCCTGTCCTTTGTCTGTCCTCAATCTACTTCAAAAACATTCACGCCTCAGCTCTCAGAAGCTAATCATCTCTTTCACTCTGCATGTGCTGCACTTAAAACTTTTGACACAAGATGGATGTTGCCTCAAAAATACAGTTACAGTGAACACCCTCCCGGTAACCAAAACACACACACCACAGTCACAGCAGGGAGGGGGCTTTAAGGGTTTTCATACACCCCACTCGCTTTGTTTTTCCCTGGTCGTTTCAGTCGCCCGAAAACGGAACCGCGGGTCCAAACTCCTCAATCACTTTGTGCTAATAGCACATCTCCACAAACTCTCTCACAATCGTTCTCATAGTCAGGACACAGTCACACAGCGTAAATACCACAAACCCGGATTTGCCCTTACAATTGCTAGCCCCAGATCGCTAGCAGCTGATCCCTCTATGGCACAACAAATGACAAAATCCCCTTCTGCCAGCAACCAAAGCCCGAACCCCTCCCAACCTGGTACAACAGCTTAACAGCTTTCTCTGCTGACAACCAGATACAACTGACCAGATACCAATTCAGCTTGCAAGCACACTACAGAGGCACAAGTTGTCTCCCATGACTTACCAATGGCCTTTCCCGACCTCGCATACGCCTTACAGGTCACTGTTCAAACTGTTTCAAATTTTTTCTAAATATACCCTTTTGTCCGGAGTTTTAGTAGTCAGGAGTTCTTGTCTGCTGCTGGATGAACAGGCTGGGCAGTGGAGCCCACTCTTCCAGGAATATCCCAGCAGCACCCTGAGGGGGTCCTCCACCCGAGCTGGTCTCACAGCTGAACAGAACCTTCTCCTGGCTGGCTCACCAACTGAGTTGTTAAAAACCGATATAATCATGGACAAAGATACTCTAATTAAAGTTGGAAAGTGGTATGTTTATTCACTGACGGGCAGCATGGGAGTCATCCCCGAAAGGCATGGCCTCCCCAAACAAGGTTTTTTGCCCTCTATTTATTTTCCAAGATCTTACATACAATACATATGCATAACCCTAGCACCTCCCATCCCCGTCCTCTATTAAAATGAGGCTATTAGTCTCTTCTCTTGAATTGGGTCAGTGGTCTCAAAGGATGAAGTCAGGAGAGTCTTTGTCGGGGGCTTTCCCCAACATCCAGGTGGTTTCAGGGTCCTTTGCTCCCCTGCACAGCTCCGAGCCAAGCCGAAGGAAGAGACGGAGTTCACAGGTTTAGATTTTTCAATGTTGCATACTTCGTTTATTGTTTCTTATCTTACAATTTTCTCGGAGTCCGACAAGATGTTCGCAGCTGCATGGATTCCTCACATCTCCCCCCGAGCTGGGCTGTCCTTATCTTTTATACTAATTACTACGTATTTCTTGTTTACTATTTCTTACCAATGTCTATTACTATTACTAAAAAGGTCATCTTTACTTTGACCCAATCCTCACTAACTACTTTGTGCCACGTCAATGCAGCAATGGAGTGAGGGAAGGAGAAGGAGAAGAAGAAGGAGACAACGCCCCAGATTCTCCATCTTGTTCCCATTCACATCAATGCTAGGAACCTAAAACTATTATTTTCTCACTCTGTGATAATCTAAACTACTATTTTTCACATTCTTGTGGCCTGTAAACCTTCTCTCAGTGTAGGAAGTTTTTCCCATGGACTGAGATCAAAGCCAGTGTCTCTCTGAGCTCTGGGCTGGGGTCCCAGACCCCCCTGCCCAGGTCCCTGACCCTCCAGGGCAACCAAAGGAATGCCCTGGACTCCAACAAGTCTTCATCAGGTGTCTGTGACCCTCTGGCATGATCCAAGGTCCCCTGCTTTGTGATTGATATGAAGTCCAGGTGCTGGCCATTGTTCTTACTGGTTTCAATCTGTTCACTTATTCTACTTTCTTCTATAAACATACTCAAAATATAACAATTAGCTCTAGCTTACTCATCTAATAATCATTAACCTACCATTTACTAATCTAACTTACATCTTGATCGATACAAATTGCTTCTAACCCTTAGCTAAAATCTTAACTCTTTAAAATCATTATTCACCACAGTTTGGTAGTCTTCCCACAACTACCACCATGGGTCATTTCAGCTTATTGGGGTGCAATTTTGAGGATGAGCTGTTCTAATGTAGAAACAAATGTGGTGGTGTGCGTTTGTTTTATTTATTTAATGTAATTTATATTGAGTTTTCTGTAATGGTTTGTTCCTTGTACCCCCCTGTTTTTAGTATTGGTTGTAACCTGTCTGCCCGGAGTTAGAGAAAGTCCGTTATACGTCAGTCATCTCTTCCCCCTTTTATACCTAATTGTCAATCTCCCCTCTCTCCTCGTGGTTGCCCTGTCTGTCACCCCAGGACCCTTCCCTGGATTCTAGAAAGCTCCAGGGAGGGGGTCGAGTGATAGGCTGGGGCTCTGGCAATCCCCTCTATTCATTTTTTGGTTGGCCCCCAGTTATTAGGTTTACACCCCCAGTTATACCCCTCATTATTGTAATTGGCTGACTGGTTGTCGCCACCCCGGTCCCCTCCCCTGTTTTTAAGCTCGTGCACACCTGCTCCTGGGGCTCTTCTGGGCAGGGGGTCAGAGAGTGCCGAGCTCCGTGCTCCCTCTCTCTGCAATAAACACCGTTATACCCTGCCTAGAGGAGTTGCCCTTTCTTTGGCTGCCGCAGTTGCGTTCTTCATCGATCCGCTCGTCACTGGCGTGGGGGAATTGAGAACCCATGGGGAGGAGGCGGCTCGCCCGACTTGCTGCCCCGACCCATCCACGTTGCTGCAGTGCATAAACTGAGCTGGCCTGTGGCCGCGCTGGCAAGCGCGAGGATGGACACTGCATCAAACAAAAGTTCTCTTTTATCTCTGGGAACAGAGGTTTTCTTCTCCCATCCCTGGGGCCAGGTTCCTCATCTCTCATCTCTCTCTCTCATCTCTCTCATCTCTCTCATCTCTCTCTGTTCAAGCTTCTCATTGGATCACAGCTACTTCAACATCTGCTTGCTTCAACACTGATGCCTCTGTTCATGGCTATGGTTAGAATGCTACACCCCCCCAATGCATTCCATCAGTTACAGGGAAAAAAATAATAAAAAAAGAGTCTGATGTATCAATTATATCTTCACCATAGCCTTGCAAGAGACTTTCAACCCAAGACTAAGGTATCTCCTCATTTTCCTCCCATCTGGGATTTGACTCCTTCTTCACTGACCTCAGTGTCTCCATGTTGTTTTCTTTACATATCTTTACCCTTTCCTTTTCTCTCACTCGAGAGAGGATTGATGTCTGCAAGTTTCATCTGTGCACTGAAAAAGTTATTATCTCGCCCGGGCCTGCAGATGGTCATGTAATGTCTGCTGGGTGGTGGCCGCTCTGGCTGCATGGCTGTTTTCTGGCCCCTGCTGTGGTCAATTCCAGTCGCGGGGCTGCAGAGCCACCTCTGTTCATAGCCACGCGAATTTTTCTGCAGTGTCGGCAGGATGACACTGCAGCTTGTGGCCAGATCAGAGCCCATCTTGGCTCCTTCTGAAGCTGAGCTGGAGCCAGCCTGGCCTGCTGGCCCTGGTTGGAACTCAGAGGTGGCAGAATCTCAGCTGAGTCACACTGCAGGCTGAGCTGGCCGGGCCACATGGGGGAGTGGGGCCTGGCCTGGCCAGCACTGCGGCAGAGCAAGGCCCGGCCCGGCCATGCAGGGGAGCAGAGACTGGCCCAGCCAGAGTCCAGTTACCTATTCAAAAGCTGGAAGCAAGAGACTTTTTCCTAGGGTTTGTTTGTTTTTAAATGTGATTTCACAGAGGCGTGTTCAGCTTTCTTAAGTGGTTTAACAGGGTGTCAGTATTCAAAACTAGCCAGCTGATTGGTTCTGTTAGGTCCGGAGGAAGCTGTTAGCAGTCCTCAAAGAGAATCACCTCCGTCACTGATGGATTTTCTCTTTAACTAAAAACCAAGGTATGTTAAACCATGACAACTTCCATCTTGCCATTTTACTCCTAAAATCAGAATATCCTGGGCAGGTCGCTTGACCTTACTTTGCTTTACTGCAAAACTGGCCTTTGGAAGGATTTGGATTATCTTTTCTCCTTTCTCAAAAACATCTTCTGCTGTGTCCCCACACAATGATGTCATGAGTGTATTTCAAATGTTCTGGTAAATAGTGGGTCTGTGTTTCCATCCCTGGGACAGTTGGTTCCAAGTGCACTGGATGCCACATCAGGTGAAAGAAAACTGTGGCCTGCACTCTGCTGCCAAAGGGATGGAGAAAAATGCACTAGCAATGTCGATGGTGGTACCCTTGGACTCCAGATCATGCTGAAGTTCCAGCATGTCCAGCACAGCAGTACTCAGTGATGGTGTGACTTTGTTCAAGCTTTGAACACTTCCAGGGATGGGGCAACTTCTCTGGGCAACCTGTTCCAGTGTCTGGGAGAACTTCTGTAACTCATTTCTCCTTTGCAGCCCCCCAGGAACTCTGGACAAATTTAATCTCTCTTCTCCCTTCTCCTATACCTACTCTCTGAAATGATCTAGTTCAACTGCATGACCAGTTCAGGGCTGACCAAGTTAAAGCATGATATTAAGGGCATCGTCCAAATGTCTCTTAAATACTAACAACAATGGGGTGTCAACCACCTGTCCAAGACGCCTGTTCCAGTGTTTGACCACCCTCTGGGTAAAGAAATGCTTCCTAATGTCCAATTTAAACCTCCCCTCATGCAGCTTGGAACCATTCCCATGCATCCTATCACTGGATACCAGAAAGAAGAACTCAGCACCTCCCTCTCACCTTCCCTCCTCAGGAAGCTGTAGAGTGCCAAGTGGTCACACCTCAGCCTTCTTCTTTCCAAATGAGAAAAACCCAAAGTCCTCAGCTGCTCCTCATAAGACATTCCTTCCAGCACCTTCATCAGCTTTGTTGTCCTTCTCTGGATGCATTCAAGGACCTTCACATCCTTCTTAAATGGTTAGGCCGAGAACTGCACACAGTACTCAAGGTGAGGCCACACCAGCACTGAATGCAGCAGGATCATCATCTCTCTTGACCAGCTGGTTATGCTGTGTTTGATACACCCCAAAACATGGTTTGGCCTCTTGGCTGCCAGGGCTCACTGCTAACTCGTATTGAGCCTCCTGCCAACCAGCAGCCTCAGATCCCTTTCTGCAGGGCTGATCTCCAGTCTCTCCCTATACTTGTGCCCAGTGTTACTCTGTCCTAGATGCAGAAC
Source organism: Delichon dasypus (assembly GCA_037837765.1). Classification (NCBI taxonomy): domain Eukaryota; kingdom Metazoa; phylum Chordata; class Aves; order Passeriformes; family Hirundinidae; genus Delichon; species Delichon dasypus. Next base: position 4,255,039 of record JBBAXF010000012.1, on the reverse strand, counting down.
CTGGCATTTTGACTTGTTAAATTTCATTCCATTAACCATTGCCCAATGCTCCAATCTATCTAGATCCCTCTGCAAGGCCTCTTGTCTCCCTCAAGAGAGTCAACAGCAGCTCCCAATGTGATAGCCTCAGCAAATGTACTAAGAGTGCATTCAACTCCTTAATCCAGATCACTGGTAAATATATTGAACAAGACTGGCTGTAGAATTGAGTCCTGAGGAATGCCACTGGTGGCCAGTCAACAGCCAGATGTAGCCCCATTCACTACAACCCTGAGCCCTGCCCTTCAGCCAGTTCTTCACCCAGTGCACTGTGTACTACTCCTCCCACAGGTGGACAACTATGAGGTACAGTATCGAAAACCTTATTAAAATCCAGAAAAGCTGCATCTACCCCCTTCCCTTCATCCAGTAGGTGGGTGGCTATATCATAGAATACAGAATTAAAGAGGACTTTCCTTTTGTGAACTTATGTTGACTGTGCCTGATAATTGCATTGTCCTTTACATGCCTTTCAATAGTACTCAGCATTATCTTCACCATAATTTTTCCAGGAACTGAGGTTAGACTACCAGGTCTGTAGTTCCCTGAGTCTTCCCTCACACCCTTTTTGTATATTGGAGTTCATTTTCTCATAGCAGCCCTCACAGTGCTGTGCCTTGCATTGGGAGCTAGAAAGGTGTTGAGAACACACCAGTGTTTTGGCTCCTGCTGAGCAGCAGTGGCACAGCATCAGCACTCTCTTCAACATCCCTCAACATCCCCAAAGGCTAATAGGTTGGGGGTGGGCAAGATCTTGTGAGGGGAACATAACCAGAACAAATGACCCAAATTAACCAAATGGATATTCCATACCATGTCAGCTCAGATACAAAAGCTAAGAGAAAGTGCATGTGTGTAGTGAGACATGACTTTAAAGAGTTAAGATTTTAGCTAAGGGTTATAAGCAATTTATATAGATCAAGATGTAAGTTAGATCAGTAAATGGTAGGTTAATGATTATTAGATGCCCAGGCTAGAGCTAACTGTTGTATTATGAGCTTGTTTATAGAAAAAGTGGAGTAAGTGAACCGTCATAAGAACAGATTGAAACCACTAAGGACAATGGCCAGCACCTGGACTTCGTATCAATCAATCATGAAGCAGGGGACCTTGGATCGTGCCAGAGGGTCACAGAGACCTGATGAAGACTCTTCTGACTTCATCCTTTGAGACCACTGACCCAATTCGAGACCACCGACCCAATTCAAGAGAAGAACTGCGCACACCTGAAGGACGAATACACTCATTTTAATAGAGAGAGGGGATGGGAGGTGCTGGGGTTATGCATATGTATTGTATGTAAGATCTTGGAAAATAAATAGAGAGCAAAGAGCCTTGTTCGGGGCGGCCACGCCTTTCGGAGATGACTCCCGTGCCGCCCGCCAGTGAATTAACATACCACTTTCTAACTTTAATTAGTTAGAGGGTCTTTGTCCATGACTAAATCGGTTTTCAATGACTCAATTTGGCGAGCCAGGCAGGAGAAGGTTCTGCTCAGCTGTGAGACCAGCTCGGGTGGAGGACCCCCCTCAGGGTGCCCCCAGGATATTCCTGGAAGAGTGGGCTCCACTGCCCGACCTATTCATCCAGCAGCAGACAAGAACTCCTGACTACTAAAACTCCGGACAAAAAGGTATGTTTATACTTGAAAAATAGGTACCTTTTTGGAATAGGCGGTTGGTAAGACACTGAGAGACGTCTCGTGCACAACGCATGCCTAGGTTGCTCTGCAGAGCCTGGTTTAGCTTGGTTTGGTTTGGTAACCCGTGTTCCATGGTGGGGAGCGGCAACCAGTTTTTGTTGTGCCTTGATAATCTGTGTCCCGTGGTGGGGGCAACAGCGGCAGTAGGACAACCGGTTTTGTTGTCAGTTTGTGGTTTAAAGGTACCTTGGTCATCCATAATTCAAGTGGCTAGCCTGAGTTTTATGATGAAAAGGGTCCCGTCGTGGGTCGCAGAAAATCCTGATTGCGGCTCCGCACACGCCGGGTGTGTGTGTAGTGTGCACAGATTTGTGTTTTGTGGGTTTGTGTGTCTAGGCTGTGGAAGAATTATTGGTGCACCATGTATGTTGTGTTTTGTAAGAGTTTGTGTTGTAAGTGATTTGACCTGTAAGGAGTACGCATGGTCAGGAAAGGCTGTTGGTAAGTCATGGGAGACGTCCCACGCGCAACTTGTGCTTCTGTAGTGTGCTTGCAAGCTTGAGTGGTATCTGGTCAGTTGTACTTGGTTGCCAGCAGAGAAAGCTGTTAAGCTGTTGTACCGGGCCATGGAGGGCTTGGATTGTTGTTGCTGGCAGAAGGGGATTTTGCCATTTGCTGTGCCATAGAGGGCTCAGTTTGCTAGAATCCAGGGCTAGCAATTGTAAGGGCAAATCCTGATTTGTGGTTGTTACACTGTGTGAATGTGTCCTGACTGTGAGAACGATTGTGAGAGAGTTTGTTGAGACGTGCTACCAGCACTAAGTGATTGATGAGTTTGGACCCGCGGTTCCGTTTTCGGGCGACTGAAACGACCAGGGAAAAACAAAGCGAGTGGGGTGTATGAAAACCCTTAAAGCCCCCTCCCTGCTGTGACTGTGGTGTGTGTGTTTTGGTTACCGGGAGGGTGTTCACTGTAACTGTATTTTTGAGGCAACATCCATCTTGTGTTAAAAGTTTTAAGTGCAGCACATGCTGAGTGAGAGTTGATTAGCCTCTGAGAGCTGAAGCGTGAATGTTTTTGAAGTAGATTGAGGACAGACAAAGGACAGGACCAGTTTGGCAAGAAGGAAAAGAAACCCTTGACAAGAGCTTAGTTATGATTTTAGGTATGGAAACTGTGTTTGTAGATTGTTGGAATTAAAATAAGGGTAACTTCGGTCTGAGAACTCAGTCTGGCCAGATGAATAAAAGGAATTCCTTTACCTAAGTGGTATAGGATTGACTCGTAGGAGTTTGTGAATTCAGCAAACTGGTGGATAGACAGAGGAAATAAGAGAATGTATTTAGAAGGTTTATATCAGATGTCTGTTGGGAGACTAGTGGCTCTGGATTAGGAGCAATGGGCTGTGGAGAATTTAGAAAGTCAAAAATAAGTGAATGGAATAGCTTGGTAAAAGGGGTAACTGGCCAATCTGAAAAACCTATTTTTGTAGACCATTGAAATATAAACTTGGGAAACAATTGGGAATTCACAGGTTTTTATATATGCCCAATGCTTCATCAGCACTTTTGGGCAGGGATCTATTGGAACTATTAGAGGTAAAAAACAACAACAACAACAACAAAAATTAAAAATGGAGAGATTACTTTGGAGGTTGAGGACCAACAATATGTGGAATTGTTAAGCTTGATGTAGATAACTAATGAGGCTAAAGTTAAAAGTGAAGGTGAGACTTACAGGAAAATAATAGATTAGGTATTTTCTGGGATTTGAGCTTCTAACATACCAGGAGAGCAAAGAAGGCACCCCCAGTGCAAGTTAAGTTTAAAAACAACAACAACAACAAAAAAAACCCAACTAGTTAGAGTTAAGCAATACCCCCTGAAGAAAAGTTAAGGGATTAGCCTAGTGATTGAATTTTTTTTCCTGTTAAAAAGCCTGATGGATCATAGCTGTTAATAGGATAACTGAGGATTTATACCCAGTGTTTCCCAACCCTTGCACTTTGTTAACTTGTTTAACACCTGAACTAACATGGTTTATTGTTTTAGATTTAAAGGATGCTTTCTTTTGCCTTCCTCTCCATGAAGCCAGCCAGAAAATTTTTGCATTTGAATAAAAAACTCAGCTCACATGGACAGTGCTTCTGCAGGAGTTTAAAAAAATAAAAAATAAAAAAAAATTGCCCACCTTGTTTGGAGAACAACTAGCAAAAGATCTGGAATCCTGGGAAGCTCCATCAGGAAGACAACTGCTACAGTATGTGGATGACCTCCTGATAGCCACCAAAACTCAAGAGGCATGTCTGGAGTGGATAGTAAGCCTCCGAAACCTTTTGGGCCTACAGGGGTATGGCATATCCCAGAATAAAGCCCAGATGGTGAAGCAAACAGTTATTTACTTGGGCTACGAGGTTAGTACTGGACCAAGAACCTTAGGACAGGATCACAAGGAAGCAATATGCCAGACTCCAAAACTCCAGTCAGTAAAAGAACTGAGAACTTTTCTAGGCATGACAGGGTGGTGTAGACTGTGGATTTCTAACCATGGGTTGTTAGTTAACCCTCTGTATGCCTTGATCACAGAAGGGAGCAGGGATCTCCAAAAGAAACAACGCAAGACTTCGACCAGCTAAAGAAGGCCCTCATGTCAGCTCCAGCCCTGGGACTTCCAGACATGAGTAAACCATTCTTTTTGTTTCCATATGAGAAGCAGGGGATTTTTTTGGGAATACCAGCACAAAACCTGGGCCTGTATTGTAGGGCAGTCGCCTAAGCAGCTGCATGCAGCAGCTAAGAGATGGCCAGGGTGCCTCAGAGCCATTGCAGCAGTGGCAGTGAACATCCAGGAAGCACACAAGTGCACCCTAGGCTGGAAGATGACTGTGCTAGTATTCCACACAGTGTCTGCAGTCCTAAAAGTGAAAGGGGGACATTAGCTCTCCCCACAGAGATTCCTGAAGTACCAAAATGTTGAGATTGTGGTAACTAACATTGTGAATCCAGCTTCCTTCCTCAGCATGAGTATGGGAGAACCAGTGATCCATGACTGCCTGGAGGCCATCGAAGCCACCTACTCCAGTTGCCCAGATTTGAAGGATAACCTGCCTGAGAATACTGAGACCTGGTCCACCGATGGAAGCAGCTATGTCATCAGTGGAAGGCATGCTGGGTATGTGGTTACCACAAGATGAGAGATAATAGAATCTGGACCATTACCAACCAACACCTCAGCACAGAAGGCTGAAATAACTGCCTTAACTCAGGCTTTAGAGCTGGAAAAAGGAAACAAAGTTAATATCTACACAGTCTTAAGGTATGCATTTGGGGTAGTTCATGCACATGGAGGCGTCTGGAAAGAAAGAGGACTGTTGAATTGACAAAAAAAGAGGTATTAAACATGCACAAGAGATAATAAAACTGTTGGAGGCAGTCCAGCTACCTGAAAATGTAGCCAACATGCATATCAAGGCACACCAAAAAGTGAGCTCTGAATTGGAGGAAGAAGACAAGCTGGTGGACAGAAAGGCAAAAGCAGCAGCTAAAGGTGAGGTAACTGTTGAAACTGTTGAGGCAGCCTTAATTCCAGATGAGCAAATTTCCATTGAAGGTAAGCCAAAGCACAGTAAAAAGGACAAGAGGGGTGGGCTATCACAGATAAAAGGAAAGGAAGACTTATGTTCCCCTCTTACATGCTATTGTCATTAGTGAAAGAGGAACATGAAAAAACACATTGGGGAATAGATGATTTTTATAATTATTTGAAGGATAGAATCATAGCTAGAAATTTGTAAAATATAGTAATTTAGGTGACTTGCCAATGTAGCCTTTGCCTCCAAACTAATCCCAAAAATAGTTTTAAACCAAAGCTTGGGCAAATTGGGAAAAGATACGTACTGGGCAGCAGTAGCAAATTGATTTTTCAGTACTACCCAGGAAAAGAGGGTACCGATACCTATTGGTATTAACAGATACCTTTTCAGGGTGGCCAGAAGCTTTCCCTACCAGAACTGCCAAAGTGCAAGAGGTAACCAAAGCAGTGTTATAAGAAATAATACGATGCTTTGGAGTCCCAGCCACAATGTTTTTAGATAGGGGAGCATATTTTATTTCAAAATTGTGCAGCAAATTAATCAGCAAATTATAAAACTGGGGCTCAAACCAGAGAACTAGATGGACCAGGACATGATGTATAGCCTGGGGATTATGTATACATTAAGTCTTTTGCAGAAAAAACTTTGGAACCACAGTGGGAGGAACCATTCCAAGTGCTCCTCATCACCTTTAATGCAATCAAGATCAAGGAACAAAGCACCTGGATCCATCACTCACAAGTGAAGAAAGCTCCTGAGAAACTCTGGAAAGTTATATTGGGTGACAATGAACTAAAATTAAAACTTTCTTGGGAAAATAAATGATCAGTCTAATATAACAACTTTTTGAAAAATAGGAAAGCTTGTAATTGTAATGGGTAATCAAATAGGTATAGCCTGGAAAGTTGTGGCAATTATGACCATTGCTATAGCCACAGCTAATGCAGCACCACTGCATTATAATGTGACTGGTAAATATAAGTGCCAAGGGAAAGCTTATGATTTTATCTCCTGTAAGTCTCTGATTTAGATGCTAAAAATTATAAATGCAACTGTGTAAGTAAACTTAATTTAACTTGTCCATTTGTAACTTTGTCAAAACTGAAGAATGTGATTTTTCCTATTAGGCACATGTTGTATAAAGGCAAACTTGACTACTGTTGAAGAAATATTGCCTGTGCCTATAGAGATGAACTTAACTTTAGTTGCACAATTATTGAAACACCATGGATTAAAGAAAAGAAAAAAATTAGAAAGAAAGAGAACTTTGATTACAATGCATCATGACAGAGACTATAAGGAGGGTATTTAAAAGTTAGTAGAAGGCCCATCCCATCATTGGTGGGACGTGCTTTCTGAGTAGTCACCAGCTGCAACTGGTTTGCTCAATACCTTGGTTTATTTGATTATTGTTTTGTTTAATTTATTTGGTATAAGTTTGATTTTGTTTGTTATAATATTTCTTTGGAATTGGAGAATGCTGAAGCGACTAGCAGCTTTAACTTTAATATTAAGAGCATATAGTACAGTTTTAAAGGACCCCTACCACACAGTTTTGCTAGATGAAGGAGAATTTACATATTAGTAAAAGAATTTACTAACTTTGAAGAAGGAGTGGGGAAATGAGACATGACTTTAAAGAGTTAAGATTTTAGCTAAGGGTTAGAAGCAATTTATATTGATCAAGATGTAAGTTAGATCAGTAAATGGTAGGTTAATGATTATTAGATGCCCAAGCTAGAGCTAACTGTTGTATTATGAGCTTGTTTATAGAAAAAGTGGAGTAAGTGAACCGTCATAAGAACAGATTGAAACCACTAAGGACAATGGCCAGCACCTGGACTTGGTATCAATCAGTCATGAAGCAGGGGACCTCGGATCGTGCCAGAGGGTCACAGAGACCTGATGAAGACTCTTCTGACTTCATCCTTTGAGACCACTGACCCAATTCGAGACCACCGACCCAATTCAAGAGAAGAACTGCGCACACCTGAAGGACTGATAGCCTCATTTTAATACAAAGTGGGTGTCCTAGGGTAACTTTATGATGCTTGTATCCCCAATCGTCTGTTCTGTTTGTGCTGTATGTTGAGTCCTGTGCCTTTAAGACTGATTCTAAGAGCAAGGAGAAGCGCGGAGTTTGTTTTGAGAAAACTGCCTGACTCCTCCACATTCTTCGGCGGACGGGGTGTTCGGCGGAGGCTTGGAGAGACTGCAGGACAGAGATTTTTGTTGCTTTTAGTTAGTTTCAGCTAGCTAGGGCAGAGAAGTTCCCTGGACTGTTTTTTTTCCCTTTTTCTTGGAACTGTTTAAACCTACTCTGGACTGAAAACCCAGGGGAGCACTGGGGGCTGCACCTGCGGCCCACCGGGGCCCGGACCTCGGCATTTTCCAGCAGCGCCGGAGGGACTGGGACTGAAGAGAGACTGAGAGACTGAGAGAGAGAGAGCCGAGCCGAGCTCCACCCACGGCAAGGACTTTCTCAATTTGCCATCTCACTTCAGAAGGAGAGGTTTTATTGTTTCATATTATTCATTCTTTATACTTGTATGCACTTTATTTGTTTAGTAAAATAGTTTTTTCCACTTTTCTCCAAAGAGGTTGTTTTTTTTTACCGGACTGGTTGGAGGGAGGGGCCACCTGGGTTTGCTTCCTTGGAGGGATCCTATACAGGGGTTTTCTCCCAAATTTGCCCCAAACCAGGACAGTGGGGATGGGAGGTGCTGGGGTTATGCATATGTATTGTAAGATCTTGGAAAATAAATAGAGAGCAAAGAGCCTTGTTCGGGGCAGCCACGCCTTTCGGAGATGACCCCCATGCCGCCCGCCAGTGAATAAACATACCACTTTCTAACTTTAATTAGTTAGAGGGTCTTTGTCCGTGACTATATCGGTTTTCAGTGACTCAGTAGGTGTCATGACAGATAAAAGAATTATAAAAGAAAGGCCTCATAAAATCAGACCTGCTCTGCTAAATTGCCAAAGTTAGCCTGTCACTTTTTCTAAGTAATATGCAAGTTCCCATGCGAAAACAATCTTGGTATGAGAACTCGTTAGCATAACAACCTCTTCCTGGGTTGAAAAACAAGTGCACCTGCAATAACAATGGATTTGTCGCATAGGAATCAGTAAAAAAAATATGTAAACAATCCAAGAGTACAGAGATTTGATGGACAAGTAGAGTACTTTTTACTAACCAATAGAGTAATTGGCAAGAAAGCTATTAACCAATTAAAGTTGCACACGAGGTCTGTAAAAACTGTATAAAATGAGATGTGAAAATAAAGAATCGGGTTTTTCCTGCATGAAGATAATGGAGTCTTGGATATCTTATTGCAATATGTGGGGGGGCATTCACTATTACTGTATTTGCCTTCCAGAGCAACCGCTACACATACTGAAGCCCTACTTCTCATAAAGTGGTTGGACATCATTTGCTGATGGGAAGTACAGAACAAATATTTTGTTTTTCCTTTGCTTCCACACACAGCTTTGCTTTTGCTTTATTAAACTGGTTTTATCTTGACCCATGAGTTCTTTTCCATCTTATTTTCTCACCCATGTCCAGCTGAGGAGAGGGAGGGATAGGGCGCCAAAAAGCACTGTAGTGGGTTGAACGTAGCTGGCCACAAGATGCCCACCAAAGCTCTTCTATCAATCCCTCTCCTCAGCTGGACAAGGGAGAGAAAATGTAAAAAAGGCTTGTGGAACAAGATAAAAACAGAGAGATCACTGACCAATTACTGTCACAGGCAAAACAGATTCAACTTGGGAAAATTAATTTATTACCAATCAAATCAGAGTAGGATAATGAGAAATAATAAGCTGTCCTGGTTTGGGGCAAATTTGGGAGAAAACCCCTGTATAGGATCCCTCCAAGGAAGCAAACCCAGGTGGCCCCTCCCTCCAACCAGTCTGGTAAAAAAACAAACCTCTTTGGAGAAAAGTGGAAAAAACTATTTTACTAAACAAATGTGCATACAAGTATAAAGAATGAATAATATGAAACAATAAAACCTCTCCTTCTGAAGTGAGATGGCAAATTGAGAAAGTCCTTGCCGTGGGTGGAGCTCGGCTCGGCTCTCTCTCTCTCAGTCTCTCAGTCTCTCCTCAGTCCCAGTCCCTCCGGCGCTGCTGGAAAATGCCGAGGTCCGGGCCCCGGTGGGCCGCAGGTGCAGCCCCCAGTGCTCCCCTGGGTTTTCAGTCCAGAGTAGGTTTAAACAGTTCCAAGAAAAAGGAAAAAAAACAGTCCAGGGAACTTCTCTGCCCTAGCTAGCTGAAACTAACTAAAAGCAAAAAAAATCTCTGCCCTGCAGTCTCCAAGCCTCCGCCGAACACACCGTCCGGAGAAGAATGTGGAGGAGTCAGGCAGTTTTCTCAAAACAAACTCCGCGCTTCTCCTTGCTCTTAGAACCAGTCTTAAAGGCACAGGACTCAATATACAGCACAAACAGAACAGACGATTGGGGATACAAGCATCATAAAGTTACCCTAGGACATTCCACCCCTTATCCCCATATCGTCAATTTACTAAAACTAATATATACTCTAGCTCTAAACACACATATACATCTATATAAAAACAATATGCAATATACAGTTACATACTATTCAGCACACAACGATAATCACACACGGTTCTCACCCAACAATCAAATCTCCCTGGGGTACACATCGTGTGGTTCCATCTTTCTGCATTACCCACCATGTGCAGCCTGGTCCCTGAGCAAAGACAATCCCACGGATGGGATCCTCTGTACTTGAAGCAGAATTGATCCAAACTGTCTTCCCTAACAAACCTCTTACATGTACTACTGGGACCTTCTCTCCATCTACTGTATGTAGGGGCTCAGATTGGGCAGGGCCTGCTCTGTTGGTGGAACCTCGGGTGTTAACTAACCAGGTGGCCTTTGCTAGATGCTGCTCCCAGTTTTTGAATGATCCCCCACCCAGTGCTTTCAGGGTGGTTTTTAGCAGTCCATTGTATCTTTCTACTTTCCCTGAAGCTGGTGCATGATAGGGGATATGGTACACCCACTCAATGCTATGTTCCCTAGCCCAGTTGTTGATGAGGCTGTTCTTGAAATGAGTTCCATTGTCTGACTCAATCCTCTCAGGGGTACCATGCCTCCAAAGAACTTGCTTTTCAAGGCCTAGAATGGTGTTATGGGCAGTAGCATGAGGCACAGGGTAGGTCTCCAGCCATCCTGTGGTGGCCTCTACCATTGTGAGCACATAGCGCTTGCCTTGGTGGGTTTGGGGAAGGGTGATGTAGTCAATCTGCCAGGCTTCCCTGTACTTATACTTGGACCATCGCCCGCCATACCATAGGGGCTTCACCCGCTTGGCCTGCTTGATGGCAGCACACGTCTCACAGTCATGGATAACCTGAGAAATACTGTCCATGGTTAGATCCACCCCTCGGTCTCGTGCCCACTTATAGGTGGCATCTCTACCCTGATGGCCTGAGGCATCATGGGCCCATCGAGCTAGAAACAACTCTCCTTTGTGTTGCCAATCTAAGTCTATCTTTGACACCTCTATCTTTGCAGCTTGATCTACCTGCTCGTTGTTCCGGTGCTCCTCATTAGCCCGACTCTTGGGGACATGGGCATCTACATGACGGACTTTGACAGGTAGCTTCTCTACCCGAGTGGCAATGTCCTTCCACTCATCTGCAGCCCAGATTGGCTTTCCCCTACGCTGCCAATTGGCCTTTTTCCACTTCTCCAGCCATCCCCACAGAGCATTGGCTACCATCCACGAATCAGTGTAGAGGTAGAGCTTTGGCCACTTCTCTCTTTCAGCAATGTCCAGGGCCAGTTGAACAGCTTTGAGCTCAGCGAGTTGGCTTGACCCACCTTCTCCTTCAGTGGCTTGTGCAACCTGTCGTGTGGGGCTCCATACAGCTGCTTTCCACTTTCGTTTCATTCCAACGATGCGGCAGGAACCGTCAGTGAAAAGAGCATAGCGCGTTTCTTCTGCTGGCAGTTGGTTGTATGGTGGAGCTTCTTCAGCACGTGTCACTTGTTCCTGCTCCTCTTCATCTGTGAGACCAAAGTTTTCACCTTCCGGCTAGTTTGTAATTATTTCCAAAATCCCAGGGCGATTTGGGTTTCCAATGCGGGCACGCTGAGTGATGAGGGCAATCCATTTGCTCCATGTGGCATTGGTGGCATGGTGAGTAGAGGGAACTTCTGCTTTGAACATCCATCCCAGCACTGGTAGTCGAGGTGCCAGCAGGAGCTGTGTTTCGGTGCCTACTACTTCTGAGGCGGCTTGAACTCCTTCATAGGCGGCCAAGATTTCCTTCTCTGTTGGAGTATAGTTGGCTTCAGACCCTCTGTAGCTTCGACTCCAGAATCCCAGTGGTCGGCCCCGAGTCTCCCCAGGCACCTTTTGCCAAAGGCTCCAGGACAGACCATGGCTTCCGGCTGCGGAGTAGAGCACGTTCTTCACATCTGGTCCCGTCCTGACTGGGCCAAGGGCCACTGCATGAGCGATCTCCTGCTTGATCTGGGCAAAGGCTTGTTGCTGTTCAGGGCCCCAGTGGAAATTGTTCTTCTTGCGGGTGACCAGGTAGAGAGGGCTCACAATCTGGCTGTACTCAGGAATGTGCATCCTCCAGAAACCTATGGCGCCTAGGAAAGCTTGTGTTTCCTTTTTGTTGGTTGGTGGACACATTGCTGTGATCTTGTTGATGACTTCAGTGGGAATCTGACGCCTTCCATCGTGCCACTTTACTCCCAGGAACTGGATCTCACGAGCTGGTCTTTTAACTTTGCTCTTCTTGATAGCGAAACTAGCCTCCAGGAGGATCTGGATGATCTTCTCTCCTTTCTCAAACACTTCCATTGCTGTGTTTCCCCACACAATGATGTCATCAATGTACTGTAGATGTTCCGGAGTCTCACCCTTTTCCAGTGCAGCCTGGATCAGTCCATGGCAGATGGTGGGGCTGTGTTTCCACCCCTGGGGCAGTCGGTTCCAGGTGTACTGCACTCCTCTCCATGTGAAGGCAAACTGAGGCCTGCAATCTGCAGCCAGAGGAATGGAGAAAAATGCATTAGCAATGTCAATTGTGGCGTACCATTTTGCTGCCTTGGACTCCAGCTCGTACTGGAGTTCCAGCATGTCCGGCACAGCAGCGCTCAATGGTGGAGTTACTTCATTCAAGGCACGATAGTCCACAGTCAATCTCCATTCTCCATCAGACTTGCGCACAGGCCAGATGGGGCTGTTGAAGGGTGAGTGGGTTTTGCTGACCACCCCTTGGGTCTCCAGCTCACGGATCATCTTGTGGATGGGGATCACAGCATCTCGAGTTGTTCTGTACTGTCGGCGATGCACTATTGAAGTGGCAATTGGCACTTGTTGCTCTTCCACCTTCAGAAGACCTACAGCAGATGGGTTCTCTGATAGTCCAGGCAAGGTATTCAACTGCTTAACATCCCCTGTCTCTACAGCTGCTATCCCGAATGCCCACCTAAATCCCTTTGGGTCTTTGAAATATCCATTTCGGAGGAAGTCTATGCCCAAAATGCATGGGGCTTCTGGGCCAGTCACAATAGGGTGTCTCTTCCACTCATTTCCAGTCAAGCTCACATCAGCCACCACCAAAGTAAAATCTTGTGAACCCCCTGTCACCCCAACAATGGAAACAGATTCTTCCCCCACATGTCTTGATGGGAGTATTGTGCACTGTGCTCCAGTGTCAACTAAGGCCTCATATTTTTGTGGTTCTGATGTGCCAGGCCAACGAATCCACACAGTCTAAAAAACACGGTTTTCCTTAGCCTCTACCTGGCTAGAGGCAGGGCCCCTCTAAGCCTGATTATCCTTTTTTCCCTGGGTAACCGGAGCTGCTTCCTTCTTGCTGGAACTTCCTCTCACAGTCTTGCCATCCAACAATTCATGCAGCCGTTGTGTCATAGCATCAGTAGATTCTCCATCCCATCTTTTCATGTTTTCTCCACAATCACGCAGGAAGGACCACAGCTTAGCCCGTGGGATGCCTTTTCCCTCTCTATCTAGGGAACGTTTGCGTGTGGTGCCAGAGCCTCTAACCTGTACTGCAGAGATCTGGAGAATGTTCTCCTTGAGTTCTTTGTGATTCTCCTCTATCTTGTCTTCTAATTTCGTTATACGCATTTCCAGAGCTGCAATTCTTGCATGTGTTGGACCATGCACAGCATCTGCATATGTTCGGAGCTTCTTCGCCATATCAAGCACGGTCTCCGCTGTCTCATCCCGCTTCATTATTGCTAAAGCAGAGGAGTATTCTTGTGGCCCAAGTCGTACAAGTTTTCGCCACATCACAGGTGTACATGGTACCAGGTCGGGGTTCCTAGTGTTTATGTCATCTGAGAAGACAATCTCTGCCACTGCTATTTCTCTTAAGCGCTGAATCTTTTGTTTAATGGTTTTCTACTGGGTTTGCTGCATATAGAGATCGTCGGCACACAGATATCTTTGTGCTACACTTCTTAGGACCTGTTCCCAGAGACTGCAAGGACTAGCTTCTTTCATCATTTTTTGGTCAATAACTGGATCATGTGACAGGGATCCCAGATGTCTTGCTTCAGTGCCATCCAGTATTGTAGCCTCGCCTGCAGCATCCCAAAGACGGACTAACCAACTAATCATAGATTCATCAGATCGTCGAGTATAATCCTTTCTTAGGCCACGAAGGTCCTTCAGGGAAAAGGACTCAATAGTATCTCCTGCTCTTGCAGCAGTTGGTCGGGCTCCTGATCTTGTAGCAGCTGGTTGGGCTCCTGATGTTGTAGCAGCTGGTTGGGCTCCCAATTGTGTGCCAGTTGGTTGGGCTTGCAATTTTGTATCAGTTGGTTCAGCTTCTGATTGTGTATCATCAGTTGCTTCACCTTCTGATTGTGTGTCAGGTGGTTTGACTACTGACTGGGTGTCAGGAGGCATTGCGGATCCTTCACCTGAATCATCGTCTACTGGTCGATCGGTTTTGTCCGTGTGCTTCTTTCCCTTCTTTACTGCAGCAACTGCCGGTGTCTTAGCCTCACTGTCTGGTTTAGCTGCAGCCTGAATAGCTGTGGGATTGGCTGCAGCCTGAGTGACTGATTTATCTCCCTGCTCCCCTGCCTCTATCTGCTGCCCTACAGTGTTTAGCGGTGTGTGACTCATTCTAGAAAAGCTATAAACCATATAGAGGAAGCTCACCAGCTGAAATACCAGGAAGGTGGCATCTTTAACGTTCAGGAGACCCTGAACATTCTCCAAAAGTGATGTAACTGACTCAAAAGAGAAGAAGGAAAGAAGAGGCTGAAGAGCCTCATCCCCTACTCCTCCTCTAACAAACTGGGTGCAATTGTTGATAAATCCCCAAAACATGCTACTGGAACTAGGACGCAGGGCAGGACGAAAAAACCATAAACCGAACATACCCAGAACAAACTCCAATATCTTTATAAGCTTCTTGTAAGCCATAATCACCGAACCCAGCAAAATAACTATTCTAAATTGTGCATCCCTAGTGTAAAAGCTGTATGTTAGGGACAATATTGGAGCTATTTCTGGGTAAGAAAACAAACCTAGGGACCAGAAAGGTATTAAGATATCAAAAAAGCCTAGGGAACAGAAATGCAGAAAAGACTCCATTCTAAGAGACATTAGGAATTCAAGAAGCAACATGGCCACTGTTTAATCCCCACCCAAGGGACAAACAAACAAACAAAAAAAAAGCAGTTAATAATAATCAATACAAGTTTTTTCCACTCTCTTGTGCCCCACGTTGGGCACCAATCAGAAGTATGTCCTGGTTTGGGGCAAATTTGGGAGAAAAACCCTGTATAGGATCCCTCCAAGGAAGCAAACCCAGGTGGCCCCTCCCTCCAACCGGTCTGGTAAAAAAAAAAAAACCTCTGGAGAAAAGTGAAAAAAACTATTTTACTAAACAAATGTGCATACAAATATAAAGAATGAATAATATGAAACAATAAAACCTCTCCTTCTGAAGTGAGATGGCAAATTGAGAAAGTCCTTGCCGTGGGTGGAGCTCAGCTCTCTCTCTCTCAGTCTCTCAGTCTCTCCTCAGTCCCAGTCCCTCCGGCGCTGCTGGAAAATGCTGAGGTCCAGGCCCCGGTGGGCCGCAGGTGCAGCCCCCAGTGCTCCCCTGGGTTTTCAGTCCAGAGTAGGTTTAAACAGTTCCAAGAAAAAGGAAAAAAAAAACAGTCCAGGGAACTTCTCTGCCCTAGCTAGCTGAAACTAACTAAAAGCAACAAAAATCTCTGCCCTGCAGTCTCCAAGTCTCCGCCGAACACACCGTCCGGAGAAGAATGTGGAGGAGTCAGGCAGTTTTCTCAAAACAAACTCCGCGCTTCTCCTTGCTCTTAGAACCAGTCTTAAAGGCACAGGACTCAATATACAGCACAAACAGAACAGACGATTGGGGATACAAGCATCATAAAGTTACCCTAGGACATAAGCAAATCTTAAAACAACTTCCCTCATCCCCTCCCTTCTTCCAGGGTTCAACTTCACTCCCAATTTCTCTACCTCCTCCCTCCAAACAGCACATGGGGATGGGGAATTGTTGCTGTGTGTAATTTTGTGTTTGAATACCCTATGGTTTATTCCTTCCCCCCCCCCCCCCCCCCCAGGGTGGTAGTTTAGCCTGGGTTGTCTGTCTTCTCTGATACCTACCCGTATTCCCGAATGTTCCCTGTCAATCCTTCCTGGTACCAGACCCTGTCTGGACTGCCCCTTGGGGAATCCCCTGTTCCTCGAGGCTCCATTGGTCTGCTTATATAAATCTCATCACATTAGCCTTCCCATTGGGTTTATGTTTTGTAAACTTTCCCTTGTGTCCTTCCTTGGTCTTCTCCCTAATGGCCCCTTGACCCCCAAACTCCACCCTACTTCTGTCCCTTAAAACCTATGGTCCAGGTTTGTCCCCTGTCTTCACCTCTTCACTGTATTCGAGTTATGTGACATTAATAAAGGAATCTCGGACTGCATGTGAAGCCCACTTCGCTCCTTTTTACACTGACCAGTGGCAACCACTTAGGACTCTAGGACCCTGGGGGCTGTGTCATGCCTCTGCAAAGTGTCTTACCACCAGGCACGAGACGACATCTGTCACACCAACTTGGGGCTTCAGGAGAGATGACAGGGTCCTAGAGCCTCAGGCATGTGGGTCGACCCAAAGGACAGGGAACCCATGTGGACTTTTCTGCACTGTTGTCTGGATTGCGAGTGGAAATTGGATATTTCTCACCCAGAGAAGGCTCGAGTGGAGAAGTCTCCAAGTGGAGCAACGAGTGAAAAATAGTTGGAGAGGAACAGAGGTTGTCCTAAGCTCTTGCCACCTCCGAGCAAAGTCTGAGTTTTATTAGGCCCACAGAGAGGAAGAGTCAAAGTTCAGGGCAGTGGAGATTTTACTCATGGTCAGAGGTACTCGTAGCCGATAAGCGCAGCCCTGGGCTAGAGAGCCCGCTTGTGGACCAGGGAGTCTGTTGATCCTCCCTGTGAGGGAAAAAGGATCCGGATTTGAAAAATCCTGAAGGTAAGGCCAGCCTGTGGGGAGCCCTTCTCCCTCCTGGGGTGTTAGCCCATTGTCGGGTTCCTGGGATGTGGCGAAGCAAGAAGCCACTGGAATTGGTTGCACAGTAGAGATGGCACAAGCAGTTAGAAGAAGGATCCTTCCCAGAAGTCAAGGCAGCTTCTACTTGGGGACCTTTTCTCTCTTTTGGCTGCCCCATCTGGCGGGTTTCGAGCACATGGGATAACCCGCCTCGGAACTGACTGACCGGAGGCAGCGGGAGAGGCAGAAGCCTTGCCCTGTGAGTGTTAGGGAGCTTCTTGGAAACGAGAGGCATGGGATTAACATCTTCCAAGTGCCAGTGAAGTGTTTATAAGTTTTTTAAGTTCTTTTTTAAGTTTATATGGGAGAGGCAGGAGGCAGGGGCTGTCCCGCCAGCAGAAAGCTGCCGGCTTTGACTTATTAAAGAAATATGGGTATCGATCTAGTATCGATACCCAACTGTGACAGACAAAAACTCTCTAACAGTTTAAAGTTAGAGAAAGTGTATGTTTATTACGGCCGGGCAGCACGGCAGGATAGTTCCCTAATACGCACTGTGAAATTCACAGGTAATTACAAAGCCTTTTATTTACAAAAGTGTTGAATACCCAAAATACAAATACATATTCATACCCCTATCACCTCCCATTCCTTGCTTCGTATGCTAATTGGCAAAAAGACTATTAAGCATGGGTACTTTGTTTCCTAAAATGAGTCAGGGGGTCTCTTCTGGGGAGGGGTCACCCAAAATGAGGAAGTAAGATGAGTCTTCCTCATCCTGACCTTTCTACCTTTTCCATGCATTCATGGCAAATGAATCCTTGGTAGAACTTACAGTTTCCTGTGTTGAATGGGTCCTTTAAGCAGGAAATCTGCAGCTATCTTATGTCCTATTTACCACATTTTGTTTTTCATTACATGCACAGCTACATAAACATAAAGCTGACAAGCAATGAGTTACTAAATCCAGGATATCTTATCTAAGATCCAGCTTCTGTTAACTGTGAACAAAGCTTACCTATCTACTTCAGCTATTTCAGCAACTTATTATCTTAACTTTCCTAAAATCCCTAATTCTTCAAATTTAATGTCTCAGTATTTGCGGCAACGGGGCGGTTTCACGGCGTGGGGCAGGACCGCAGCATGAGCGGTGCGGCTCCAGGGCCGGTGAGGCGGTGGGCAGCGCGTGGTCTAGGGCCACGTGGGTCGGACCGGGAGCAGGCAGTGCCGGTGACCGGCAGGGTCTGCATGCGGAGCCGGCACCGCACCAAGCAGAGAACAGAGCAGATGCCGCCGCGGAGCTCCAATCCTGGAGTGCGCGGGTACAGGGCGGGGCCGACAGGCAGCCAGCCGCTCCGGGAGCATCTCTGCCCGCGCCGCTGCCAAGGTGCAGGCAACGCACCCGGGTGGCGTGGCCGTGCCTCGCACAGCTTTCAGACTGCTGCCGCAGCTCCATCAGAAATCCCATCTGCACCCTGTCAACAGTTGCAGAGTTTGGTCTCTCCTCCCGTAGTTATTTTATCGACCCCTATGGGGCCTTCCGTACCCTCCTTCCCTCACACTCCCCCAAACCCTTTCCAGTCCTCTGCCTGGGAAGACGTTGGCTACGTCACCCCAGGCCCCCACTGGCCAGCCATCAGGGCTCCGGGAGAGATAACGGTTATGTGTTGGCACACCAACATGGCTACAGCCGGAGCCTTTTGGAACTTGTTTTCCCTCGCTTTTCCTGCTCGTCCTGTCCTTTTTCCCGCCTCTGATTCCACCAGCTTTGCCTCGGAAGGCAGTGGCTGTTCGGTAGTAAGTCACTCCTCTCCCGGGAGGGACGGAATTGGAGGTCTCCTTGCAGACGCCGCTACTTTGTGTGACACCTCCACAACAGCGACATCTGCACCCCGCACCCCATCCTTGTTTACCTTTTCTTTGAGACACGTGATAACTTGCGATGAACATGGAGCACGTAACATCGCTACCCCTAGCCCAAAACAATGCAATTGTTTAGTCTGTGTCCCAAGGTCTGGAAAAAATCTATCTTTTACTGGGCAGATATTCATTAGAAGTTCTCTGTCACCTCAGTCATCGATGACAGCAGGGGACCTTTTAATAAGAGCTTAAAAAAAAAAAAATCAAAAAATGACAGGTGTAATGCAAAGCCAGGTGTCCAAGTAGTTCTGCAAGTTATCTGAGTGGGTTTCAACCTTTCATTAGTTTTTTCCTTTTGTGCAATTTATTCTAAGTTAAGCAAGTTTATTTTCTAAAGTGTTAATTTATTGGAATTGTATTGATCTAACGTAGAATGTTTAAAGTTGTCTTTTAATAAATCTTAATTTGAGTAAAATTCTCCTTTCTTATTTAGTAAGAAATAGATTTTGTAACATGTTCTTTTATGCCTTGGCTAATATCCTTTTGCAAGGGGCCCACAGACGGACGTTATTCACGGTATTTAGACATTGTGTTTAATTTAGGTTAAGGTGAATTTTGGAACATATACTGTGAAAAGTGCATATTATATGGCTCTACGCAAGATATTTACTATATGTGTTGTGTTGTGTTAATTGTTGGTGTTGTATTAATATTTTGATAGTATAGTAAATGAAGTTTTGTAGTTAAAATGTAGTTTTTATGTACCAACCACAAGAAAACGTAAATCTTTCAGAGAAAAAAAGAATTTACTACTTCCTTATCAGAAGAGACCAATTTCTCCTGCCTTGCTCAGCCCGGTTGACGCCATGGAGATTAAAAGAAGAAAGTGATACTAACCAGAGACAATTCTTTGTTTGAATAGAATTTATGCATCATGTATGAAATGTATGAATATTCAACAGGCTATTGCTTTTAAGAGAGAATCCTTTGTTAATGGGGGTCCTTCTCCGAAGCTTTTCGCTCGGGGAGGCACCCAGACGTCTGAAACTTTGTTTCTATTGTCTCGTATTGTCCTAACTCTAAAATTGTTCAATTTTTTACTCTAATTCTATTTTTATAACCATCTTATTTGCTATTAAACTTTTAAAATTTTAAAACAAGTGATTGGCGTTTTTCACAATTATGGTAGCAGAGGATGGTTAGAACACCTCACTGCCGGTGCCTCAGTGGAATGAGGGTGAGGATGGCGCGCCCTGCCCAGTTTGGCAGCTTCGCTCTGTGTTCCCCTGCTGTGACCGGCAGATGCAGGTTACGATCAATAGACAAAAGGAGGCAATAAAACAAAGAAAAGGGAAAAGATTCCCTAAAACCGCAGTAATTAGCCCCTAAGACTAAAGTGTACAGGAAGACAAAGACCCAAGGACAAAGGACAGGTAAGTACTGGTTTGGAGGGGTGGTTAAGGGGGGGATGAATGTGTGTGAATGAGAGGCAGTTGGTTATCCCAGACCTGCTAAGTGAGTGCGGAGTCTCCCATGCTGCGTTTACATTCTTTCGCGAGAAAGACGGCCAGTAAAGAGACAAAGTGAGTGATAAGAAGAGTGAGAGAATCCCCCCCAGGGAAACTGGGACTGAGTTTTAGAGAAGGGGTGGGACCCCTAGGAAGTAAAAAAAGTCTGCTGGATTGAGGGGTAATTGCCCCAAGATCATCCAGGACTGAAACCTGCTGGGTTGAGGGATTAATATCCCAAGAGCACCCAGGGTTCTGCCGGATTGAGGTTATGCCCAAGAGCATCTAGGGTTGGACAACACAGCTGGATTGAGGGATAAAAATGCCCAAGAGCATCTGGGGTTGGACAACACAGCTGGATTGAGGGGATATCCGAGAGCACCGGGACTGGCCAGTAACACCTAAAATTGTAATAGGTGATTTGAAAGTAAATGGTACCTTATTGTTGTTTTGTTGTGTGAGAGTGAGTCACACACAAAATCTGCCTCAGTTTCCCCGGGCGGGTGGGGGCTGTGGCAAAGTGTATGTGACCTGCGATTCAGCCCTTTTCCTCCAGGTGTGTGGAGGGGGGGTGCAGTAGTAAAGTGTAAGTAACATGCAAATTAGCCTCATAGGTAGATCGGCACCAAAGGCGACCAGATCCTGAGCCCTCCTCAGAAGCCCAGCTATACTAGAACCCAGAGACCAGACCCAAGGCGAGGGGGAGGACACACAAAGCCACCATTCTCTGGCGACAGGCTCCATGTCCTAAGAGTGTGAAAGAATGCGTAAAAGTGAAGGAGGAATGAAGTAAGAATAGATGGAAGAAAGCACATGTAATGTTGATTGTTATATCTCCTTAGAGGGAGGTGTATTGTATTTGTGTGGGATAAAAGGGATTTTTTTGTGTGTGCATAGGTAGAAGTAAGCGGTCTTTAGGTTGTAAGAGAAAGTGAAAAACAGAGGTGGGAGACGAATAGATAAAATCTTGAAAAATGGGACAGAAAAACAGTAAGTTGGATACAAGGAAGAAAAAAGAGTGTAAAAAAATTACCAACGAAAATACCTCAAGATAGCCTTCGCGGCATTATGTTAGCTAACTGGGATAAAAACCCTTGTACAAAAAAAAAAAAAAGGAAAAAAAGGAAAAGGTAAAGAAATAAGATCTGACCACGTTTATTGGCCCAGATACAGCTCTTTTGAGAACTAGATTTGTCAGGCTCTAAATATATTGGTAAATTCAAAAAAACCATTTAATCCTGAAGAAAAAGAATATGCCACATATTGGACAAGAGATTTTAGGAGAATAAAAATCTTTAATGTATCAGAAACCCCCGAGACGAAACAAGAAAAGAAAAAGGGGAAAGAAAATGGAAGGGAACAAGAAGAAAAGAAGGAAAAAGAGTGGGATCCTTTGCAGGCTTTGCCCCCTCCGTTCCCGCTCGCACTCCTACCGTCCGCGGCCGAGGCTCCTGTCCCGGGTCCCGCTTCAGCCCCGCCCGCCCCCAGCGTGGGCTCGCAGCCCGCAGCAGTCCTACCTGCCCCGGTTCCCGTCCTGAGTGCCGGTTCGCAGCCCGCAGCAGCTCCATCGGTCCCCACATACACCTCAGCCCCGGCCCCGCCGGTGAATTCGTCTGCCCCGGCCGCCTGGTCTATGGCCGCCCTGGGGGCTGTGCCAGGGGTCCCTCCTAACGCGTGGTCTAGGGCCGCAGCCCCAACCATGCCGGGGGTCCTGTCGGTCCCAGCCGTCCTATCTCCAATCGCTTCCCCCACTGCCCGATCCCCGGCTGCACTGGGCGCTGCCGCCGCTCCTTTGTCTCTGCCGGGAGCCGCTGACTCAGCCGCCATTAGCCCCGTGCAGGCTGTCCGTACTCCCCTCTGGTATCCCCCGGAACTGCCCCCTCCTCTGCCGGTACCGGCAGCAAACCCCGCCTACGCTCCGCCCTTGGAGGACCAAGCCTCGGCGCTATGCCCTCCCCTCCCCCCCTCCTTCCTGCCCTAATCTCCGCTCCCTCGGTAACCACAGCTACTGCTCAGAAAAACAACTCATCTCTAGAAATGCCTTACAGAATCACTAGAAGTTCACTTAAAAATATACAGGCACTACTTCTAGAGATAAAATTAATAGAGATGGGGAAAGGAAAAAATAGAATCCCAATACAAACCAAGTCTCAGCAGCATTCCAGGAATGTCTGCTTTTACTGTGGGGGTGAGGGACATTATAGGAGAAACTGTCCTAAGCAGGTAATAGATCTGGAAATGAAGTTGAAGTTAGAGAAGCTACAATAAAACTTTTAAATTTTCTTAGAGAAAAAGGATTAAGGGTATCAATAGGGAAACTGCAATTTGTAGAACTAGAAGTAAAATATCTTGGACACTTGATAAGTAAAGTTAGTCGAAGGCTCAGTCCAGAGAGAATTGCAGGAATTTTATCCCTTCCACCTCCCTCTTCAAAGAGGGAAATCAGAAAACTACTCGAATTGTTGAGATATTGCAGATTATGGATTGAGGGGTACACACAGGCAGTAAAATTTTTGTATGAGAAATTGACAGAGGGAGATAATATAAAATGGACCAAAGAAGATGATGATAAATTAGAAAAATTGAAGTTAAAACTGGCCTCAATACCAGCTTTAAGCTTACCTTCACTAGAAAAACCCTTTCATCTGTATGTGAATGTAGAAAAGGGGGTAGCTCATGGAGTTCTGGTCCAGGAGTGGGGAGGAGTAAAGAGACCAGTAGCTTATTTATCAAAGATGTTGGACCCAGTGAGCCACAGCTGGCCAGTATGCATTCAAGCTATAGCCACTACTGCAATCCTAGTAGAAGAAAGTCATAAACTTACTTTTGGAAGTAAACTAATTGTGTGCACACCTCATGCGGTTCGAAATGTGTTACATCAAAAAGCTAAAAAAATGGTTGACAGACTCTAGAATGTTAAAATATGAAGCAATCTTGATAGATAGTGATGATCTGACATTAGAAGTAAACAAGAGTTTAAATCCAGCTCAATTCCTATATGGAGAACCAGCAGATAACCTAGTACATAACTGTTTAGAAATTATCCAATACCAAACAAAAGTTCAAGGGGATCTTAAAGAACAAGCCCTTTCAGAAGGGGAAATAATCTACGTAGATAGTTCCTCCAGATGTCTACAAGGAAAAAGAATGTCAGGGTATGCAGTAGTTGATGGAAAAAACATGCAAACTATTGAAAAAGGAAAATTACCTTTAAACTAGTCAGCGCAAACTTGTGAATTATATGCTCTAAAAAAGGCACTGGAATATTTAGCACACAAGAAAGAAACTATATACACTGATTCGAGGTATGCTTTTGGAGTAGAACATACTTTTGGAAAAATTTAGGAAGAAAGAGGA
Source organism: Delichon dasypus (assembly GCA_037837765.1). Classification (NCBI taxonomy): domain Eukaryota; kingdom Metazoa; phylum Chordata; class Aves; order Passeriformes; family Hirundinidae; genus Delichon; species Delichon dasypus. The sequence goes on along the minus strand of JBBAXF010000012.1, from coordinate 4,231,483 downwards.
CTACTTAACTCAAGAGGAAAGGGCTTAGTACATGAAAGACTCATTTTAGAGATTTTAGAGGCATTAAAACTACCTGAAGAAATAGCTATAGTACACATTAAGGGACACCAAAAAGGAGAGACCCCAGAAATAAAAGGAACTAATTTAGCAGATCAGGAAGCTAAGGATGCAGCAGAAAATGGAGCTGAAAGAGTCATGTTAATATTAACTCCAAATGAAGAAAAATTGGAAATCCCAAAGATTAGTAAAGCAGAGAAAAAAAGAATTAAACAAGATAGGAAGAGAACAGACTGAATCAGAGAAATGGAAACTTCCTGATGGAAGACAATTACTTAATAAAATACTGGCTAGAAAAATATTAGAAGACATGCATCAGAAAACCCACTGGGGTACTCAGGCCTTGTGTGATCATTTTTTAAAGAACTATAGATGCATTGAGATTTTTGGAGTAGCAAAGCAAGTGACTAAAAAAATGTATAACTTGCCAAAAGATAAACAAAAAGGTAATAAGAAAAACAACATTAGGAGGTCGTGAGTTAGCTCTTCGACCATTTCAAAGTATCCAAGCAGATTTTACTGAACTTCCTTGTCACCGAGACACACAAAGCAGTCACACACAGACAAGAGATTTTCGCAGAGGTCCTTCCGATCCCAGCTCACAGCTGAGAGAGTCGAGAGAAGAAGACACCTTTGTTTATTTTTTTACTTTTTATACATTTGTGGGTCTAGCAGAAGATTGGCTTTTTGGGGTTTCTACCCCTCAGCCTCAGTGGCCAGACCAATTGTCAGTTACAATTGTTTTCAGGTTAGAAATATGCAAACAAAGGACAGAGAATGAAAAACAAAGGATTTGTTTATGTTACATCTGTGAGAAAGGTAGAAAACTGCTCTTAATATTGTACAATAACTAAAAGGATCTGACTCCATTTAAGAAAATCAAAAGGCTCAGAAAAACAAGGGTAACATCTCACCCTTTTAACTTTACGAAAAAGAAAAACAGAAAAAGAAAAATGAACAAATTTACAAAGGGAATATATACAAATTCAATCACTGCCTGTGGAGGAATCATCAGAGTGATCACTCGAGGATTCATCCACTTGGTGGCTTTCAAGTTGATCACGGCTTTCACCTTGCCTGTCAGCCGAATTCTGCCTCTGCAGTCACAGGTCAGGACGGACACACTTTGAAGGTAGCCAGCGTGTCCCAGTGTCCGTGGACACACACGCATACCCTCGCCCCATAGCGATTAGGTCATAGGGTCCTTCCCATTGCTTGGTGACTAAATTTCGGACCCGTACCTTCGCTGGAGGCTGTTGCTCACCGTCCGAAGCCTGCAACGAGAGATGATGGTTCAAAATGACAGGATTATTTGAGTTCTGTGGCACCGTAAGGTGACTGATGGTGTACAAAGCCTTTGCCAACCGACTGTGCGGGGTTTCACCCTGCATTCCCCGTTTCTGTTTCTGAAGGACACGCTTGAGTGTACTGTGAGCGCGTTCTACAATTGCCTGTCCCGTCGGAGAATGAGGGATGCCAAAGTTATGTGACACACCCCATGACCGTAGGAACTGCTGTACCTGCTGTGAGGCGTAAGCAGGACCATTGTCGGTTTTCACAGCAGAATGTATGCCAAGAACAGCAAAGGCCTGCCTCCAGTGGGCAATGACATCATGGGCTTTCTCTCCTGTGTGAGTAGAAGCCCACATCGCAGAGGAGAACGTGTCCACTGTGACATGCACATACTTGAGCCGGCCAAACTTGGTGACCTGGGTGACATTGGTCTGCCAAAGCTCCAAGGCTTTAAGGCCCCTGGGGTTAACCCTTGCCGGCAATGGCACACCAAGGGCGTGACAGTCATCACACGACTCGACAATTTCACGAGCCTCAGTGATCGTCAGTTTAAACTGCTTCTGCAGCGTACGCGCGTTTTGGTGGAAAAACCCATGCGATGCCTCGGCCTGCGCGAGCACGTCAGGCTGAGGGGCTACCCACGCTGGGTTAGCCAACTTGTCAGCCCTCGCGTTACCTTCCGCTACAAATCCTGGCAAATTAGTGTGACTCCGTACATGCAGAATGTATTATGGATGAACTCTGGCCTGAATTGCACACCACAGGGCCTTCAGTAAATTAAACAAGGCAGGGTTACTGACCTCCTTCAAAACTGAACAACTCAATCGCTGTGCAATGTCAACAACATAGGCGGAGTCCGTGATCAACTTGAAAGGTTCCTGAGAAGATTTCTCAAATGCCAAGACAGCAGCCTTAGTTCAACCAGTTGGGCTGACCCATCCTCATGGCCTTCCAAAACCTGCCACTCAGATCCATCCTGCCAGGTAACAATGGCTTTTCCCATCTTGCCCGAACTGTCAGTGAAGACGGTGGATCCTTGCACTGGCTCGTAGCTATTTTTGGGTCGTAGAGAAAACTAAGTATTTTTTGCCACTTGCAATAGCTTGTGGCTAGGCAGAAGATAAGTGATCTGCCGTGAAAAGCCCTCGAGAGCACTTTACAGCGAAACATTGTTCGCATAGCTCCAATCAAATTCCTCCCTCTGAACCGGGAGTATGATCTTTGAGGGATCTGCACCCATCAATTGCAAACAGCGTTGCCGGCACTTGATTATCAAACGCGCAATCAATTCAAACAGCGTAGTCGCCGTCTTGTGTGGCTGATGAGGCAGGAAGACCCATTCCAAGATGTGCAGAGGATCAGTCCAATCATCATTCCATTGGCCAATGATACCTGTAGGATGTAAATCAGGAGTGGTAATGAACACAGTGACATCAATGGAAGGTTCAATGCGGTACACCTGGCGAGCCGAAACAGCTTGCTGAACCTCCTCCAGCACTTTTCGTGCCTCAGGGGTCAATTCACGAGGTGACTTTAAATCAGTGTCCCCTTTCAACAATTCAAACAAGGGAGACAGTTGTGCTGTGGTCAGTCCCAAGTAAGGACGTTACCAAGTGATGACACCTACCAGCTTCTGAGCATCATTCAGTGTCTTCACCGATTGCACAAATTGCGCCTCCTGGTGACGGACTGTCCTTTCCAGAATTTTGACTCCCAAATATTTCCAAGGAGGTTGTTGTTGTACCTTTTCTGGAGCCGCCTGCAGTCCATGTGAATGCAGAGCATTCAACAACTGAGGCTGTATCCTCAGCAGCTCATCCTGCGTGGGCGTAGCCACCAAAATGTCGTCCATATAATGATAGACATGAGCATCAGGAAACTGCTTGCGAACTCCAGACAAGGCACGGGCTACATACCATTGGCATAACATTGGCGAATTGCGCATTCCTTGAGGCAAAACTCTCCATTGATACCGCTGTGCGGGCTTGGCATTATTTATTGTTGGTACTGTGAAGGCAAATTTTGGTCTGTCATCGGGATGCAGAGGGATCGTAAAAAACCAGTCCTTCAGATCCACAATGAGGACCGGCCAGTCCACAGGAAGCATGGTAGGCGATGGCATTCCCGCCTGCAATGTTCCCATGCCTTCCATCACGGCATTGATCTTTCGGAGGTCTTGTAGCAACCTCCATTTCCCAGACTTCTTTTTGATACAAAAGACAGGAGTGTTCCAGGGACTGGTAGATGGTTCCAGATGCCCCTGATCCAACTGCTCCTGTACGAGTTCACGAAGGGCGACTAGCTTGTCATGAGGGAGGGGCCACTGGTTCTCCCAGATGGGTCTGTCCACCAGCCACCATAAAGGAGGTGTGGGACACTCTGTGCCCTTCATCACAGTGGCCCCAATCAAAAATCCGTTCCCAATTGCACCCCCCATGTGGCCAAAACATCCCTCCCCCAGAGGGTCTGAGGAATCTCAGTAACATGAGGCCAAATTATGGCCGTCTGTCCCTCCGGGTTCATGATGGCCACGGGATTCTGGCTCACGTAGCATTGCTTCGTTCCTCCTAAGCCTGCAATCGATGTCTTTGCCAGGGTCAAAGGCCACTGTGGGGGCCAAGCAGCCAGGGAGAGAATGCTCATGTCAGCCCCTGTATCTAGTAGACCACGAAGGTGAATCTCCGATGGCGTGGCACCAACCATGGACACGGTACACAGCGTCTCAGGATGGTCTTTGGTCAGGACAGCAGTCCAGCGCACCTGCGGTGGCCCTGTAGAGCCGAAGCCACCATCTCCTCGTGACCGGTCCTCAGTCCTGGAAACAGAAGACTTAAAAGGAACAAGTTGAGCAATTTGTGTGCCTTTAGGGATAGTCAGAGGGGGGGTGGGTGTGGAGACCATTGCGTGAATCTGTCCCAAAAAATCCGCATCAATCATTCCCAGGTGCATCATGATTCCCCGAATGGTGGCACTAGATCTCCCCATCAAGAAAGCACTCATGCCATCACCCAAGGGACCAAAGGCATCCAGGGGAACCTTGTTTATTTTGTCCGAATCAATCACGACAGACTCGGCTGTGCAGACATCAACACCTGCTGAACTGCGGGTGCTAGCTGCAAGCCTGCTGAGCAGATCTCCATTGGTTGGGGCTGAGGCAGAGACATTTGTATCGGCACGCATCTCGCCTTCGCACTCTGCGTCGCGTTTCCTGAACTGCCCAATGGCTGACCATTCACATGCACCATTGCCTTACACGCATTCGCAGCGTGATTTGGCCTTCCACATCGTGCACAATAAAACAAGACAGCCGTAGGCTTCTGTGCCTTTCCGCTCTGTTTCTTCCTGGCCCTAGCACCCCACTGCTGCTGTTACACCCCTTGGGGAATGACCCAAGCAGGCTGCACAGCAGCAGCCACAGCGGGTTGCACAGCCGCAGGCACGGCCGGCTGGACCACTGTAGTCACCGTCAGTTGGACAATTGTAGCCACAGCTGGCGGCACAGCTGTAGGCACAGCAACCACCTGTTGGCTGGATGGGGATACCCTTGCAGAGGCCCCAACCATGTCCAACATGGATGGTTCCCCGGGAAGCGTCTCAATTATTGTCCTAGGGTAACTTTATGATGCTTGTATCCCCAATCGTCTGTTCTGTTTGTGCTGTATTTTGAGTCCTGTGCCTTTAAGACTGGTTCTAAAAGCAAGGAGAAGTGTGGAGTTTGTTTCGAGAAAACTGCCTGACTCCCCCACATTCTTTGGCGGACAGGGTGTTCGGCAGAGGCTTAGAGACTGCAGGACAGAGATTTTTTTTGCTTTTAGTTAGTTTCAGCTAGCTAGGGCAGAGAAGTTCCCTAGACTGTTTTGGTTTTCTTTCCCTTTTTCTTAGAACTGCTTAAACCTACTCTAGACTGAAAACCCAGGGGAGCACTGAGGGCTGCACCTGCGGCCCACCAGGGCCTGGAGCTCGGCATTTTCCAGCAGCGCCGGAGGGACTGGGACTGAGGAGAGACTGAGAGAGAGAGAGCCGAGCTCCACCCACGGCAAGGACTTTCTCAATTTGCCATCTCACTTCAGAAGGAGAGGTTTTATTGTTTCATATTATTCATTCCTTATACTTGTATGCACTTTATTTGTTTAGTAAAATAGTTTTTTCCACTTTTCTCCAAAGAGGTTTTTTTTTTACCGGACCAGTTAGAGGGAAGGACCACATAAGTTTGCTTCCTTAGAGAAATCCTATACAGGAGTTTTCTCCCAAATTTGCCCCAAACCAAGGCATATTTCTAATCGGCGCCCACTGCGGGGCACGAAAGAGTGGAAAAAACTTGTATTGATTATTATTAACTGCATTTTTTTGTTTATTTGTTTGTTTCTTTGTTTGTCCTTTGAGTGGGGATTAAACAGTGGCCATGTTGCTTCTTAAATTCCTAATGTCTCTTAAAATAGAGTCTTTTCTGCATTTCTGTTCCCTAAGCTTTTTTAAAGTCTTAATACCTTTCTAGTCCCTAAGTTTGTTCTCTTACCCAGAAATAGCTCCAATATTGTCCCTAACATACAGCTTTTACACTAAAGATGCACAAATTAGAATAGTTATTTTGCTGGGTTCGGTGATTATGGTTTACAAGAAGCTTAGAAAGATACTAGAGTTTGTTCTAAGTATGTTCAGTTTATAGTTTTCTCGTCCTACCCTGCGTCCTAGTTCCAGCAGCATGTTTTAGGGATTCATCAACAACTGCACCCAGTTTGTTAGAGAAGTAAGGGATGAGGCTCTTCAGCCTCTTCTTTCCTTCTTCTCTTTTGAGTCAGTTTCATCAGTTTTAAAGAAAGTTCAAGGTCTCCTGAATGTTAAAGACCCCACCTCCCAAGTATTTCACCTAGTGACTTTCCTATATATAGTTTATAGCTTTTCTAGAATGAGTCAGACACTGCTAAACACTGTAGAGCAGCAGATAGAAGCAAAGGAGCAGAAAGATAAATCAGTCACTCAGGCTGCAGCCAATCCCACAGCTATTCAGGCTGCAGCTAAACCAGACAGTGAAGCTAAGACACCAGCAATTGCTGCAGTAAAGAAGAGAAAAAAGCACACAGACAAAACCTATCGACCAGTAGACAATGATTCAAGTAAAGGATCCTCAATGCCTCCTGACACCCAGTCAGGAGTCAAACCAACTAACACACAATCAGAAACTGAAGCAACTGATGATACACAGTCAGAAGCTGAACCAACTGATACAAAATCAGAAGCCCAACCAACTGGCACAAGATCGGAAGTCCAACAAACTAGCACACGATCAGGAGCCCGACCAACTGCTACAAGATCAAGAGATACTATTGAGTCCTTTTCCCTAAAAGACCTTCGTTGCCTAAAAAAAGATCATACTCGACAACCTAATAAATCTATAATTAGTTAATTAGTCCGTCTTTAGGATGCTGCAGGCGAGGCTACAATGCTAGATAGCACTGAAGCAAGACATCTAAGATCCCTATCACATAATCCAGTTATTAACCAAAAAATGATGAAAGAAGCTAGTCCTTGCAGTCTCTGGGAACAGGTCCTAAGAAGTGTAGCACAAAGATATCTGTGTGCCAACGATCTCTATATGCAGCAAACCCAGTAGAAAACCATTAAACAAAAGATTCAGCGCTTAAGAGAAATAGCAGTGGCAGAGATTGTCTTCTCAGATGACATAAACACTAGGAACCCCGACTTGGTACCATGTACACCTGTGATGTAGCGAAAACTTGTACGACTTAGTCCACAAGAATACTCCTCTGCTTTAGCAATAATAAAGCAGGATGAGACAGAAGAGACTGTGCTTGATATGGCGAAGAAGCTCCGAACATATGCAGATGCCGTGCATGGTCCAACACATGCAAGAATTGCAGCTCTAAAAACACAGATGCAGGAATTAGCAGACAAAGTGGAGGAGAATCTCAAAGAACTCAAAAAGAACATTCTCCAGATCTCTGCAATACAAGTTAGAGGCTCTGGCACCACACGCAAACGTTCCCTAGATAGAGAGGGAAAAGGCATCCCACGGGCTAAGCTGTAGTCCTTCCTGCGTGAATGTAGAAAAAACATGAAAAGATGGGATAGAGAATCTACTGATGCTATGACACAACAGCTGCGTGAATTGTTAGATAGCAAGACTATGAAAGGAAGTTCTAGCAAGAAAGAAGCAGCTCCAGTTACCCAGGGAAAAAAAAATAATCAGGCTTAGAGGAGCCCTGCCTCTAGCCAAATAGAGGCTAGGGAAAACCGTGTTTTTTAAACTGTGTGGATTCGTTAGCCTAGCACATCAGAACCACAAAAATATGAAGCCTTAGTTGACACTAGAGCACAGTGCACATTACTCCCATCAAGACATATGGGGGAAAAATCTGTTTCCATTGCTGAAGTAACAAGAAGTTCACAAGATTTTACTTTGGTAGAGGCTAATGTGAGCCTAACTAGAAATAAGTAGAAAAGACACCCTATTGTAACTGGCCCAGAAGCTCCATGCATTTTGGGCATAGACTTCCTCCGAAATAGGTATTTCAAAGACCCAAAAGGATTTAGGTGAGCATTCAAGATAGCAGCTGTAGAGACGGAAGGTGTTAAGCAGTTAAATACCTTGCCTAGACTATCAAAGAACCCATCTGCAGTAAGTCTTCTGAAAGTAGAAGAGCAACAAGTGCCAATTGCCACTTCAACAGTGCATCGCCGACAGTACAGAACAACTCGAGATGCTGTGATCCCCATCCACAAAATAATCCGTGAGCTGGAGAGCCAAGGGGTGGTCAGCAAAACCCACTCACCCTTCAACAGCCCCATCTAGCCTGTGTGCAAGTCTGACAGAAAATAGAGATTAACTGTAGACTACCGTGCCTTAAACGAAGTGACTCCACCACTGAGCGCTTCTGTGCCAGACATGCTAGAACTCCAGTATGAGCTGGAGTCCAAGGCAGCAAAATAGTATGCCACAATTGACATTGCTAATGCATTTTTCTCCATTCCTCTAGCTGCAGAATGCAGGCCTCAGTTTGCTTTCACCTAGAGGGGCGTGCAGTACACCTAGAACCGACTGCCCCAGGGGTAGAAGCACAGCCCCACCATCTGCCATGGACTGATCCAGGCTGCACTAGAAAAGGCTAAAGCTCCAAAACATCTACAGTAGATTAATAACGTCATTGTGGAGAAACACAGCAATAGAAGTGTTTAAGAAAAGAGAGAAGATCATCCAGATCCTCCTGGAGGCCAGTTTTGCTATCAAGAAGAGCAAAGTTAAAAGACCAGCTCGTGAGATCCAGTTCCTGGAAGTAAAGTAGTACGATAAAAAGCATCAGATTCCCACTGAAGTCATCAACAAGATCACAGCAATGTGTCCACCAACCAACAAAAAAGAAACACAAGCTTTCCTAAGCGCCATAGGCTTCTAGAAGATGCACATTCCTGAGTACAGCCAAATTGTAAACCCTCTCTACCTAGTCACCCGCAAGAAGAACAATTTCCACTGGGGCCCCGAACAGCAACAAGCCTTTGCCCAGATCAAGCAGGAAATCGCTCATGCAGTAGCCCTTAGCCCAGTCAGGACAGGACCAGATGTGAAGAACGTGCTCTACTCCGCAGCCAGAAGCCATAGTCTGTCCTAGAGCCTTTGGCAAAAAGTGCCTAGAAAGACTCAGGGCCGACCACTGAGATTCTTGAGTCGAAGCTACAAAGGGTCTAAAGCCAACTACACTCCAACAAAAAAAGAAATCTTAGCTGCCTATAAAAGAGTTCAAGCCGCCTCAGAAGTAGTAAGCACCGAAACACAGCTCCTGCTGGCACCTCGACTACCAGTGCTAAGATAGATGTTCAAAGCAGAAGTTCCCTCTACCCACCATGCCACCAATGCCACATGGAGCAAATAAATTGCCCTCATTACACAGCGTGCCCGCATTAAAAACCCAAATTGCCCTAGGATTTTAGAAATAATTACAAACTAGCCAGAAAGTAAAAACTTTCGCTTCATAGATAAAGAAGAGCAAGAACAAGTAACACATGCTAAAGAAGCTCCACCATACAACCAACTGTCAGCAGAAGAAACACGCTATGCTCTTTTCACTGATAGTTCCTGCCACATCGTTAAAATAAAACAAAAGTAGAAAGCAGCTGTATAGAGTCCCACAAAACAAGTTGCACAAGCCACTAAAAGAGAAGGTAGGTCAAGCCAACTCGTTAAGCTCAAAGCTGTTCAACTAGCCCTAGACATTGCTAAAAAAAAGAAGTAGCCAAAGCTCTACCTCTACACTAATTCGTAAATAGTAGCCAATGCTCTGTGAGGATAGCTAGAGAAGTAGAAAAAGGCCAATTAGCAGCGTAGGAGAAAGCCAATCTGAGCTGCAGATGAGTGGAAAGACATTGCCACTCGTGTAAAGAAGCTGCCTGTCAAAGTCCGTCATGTAAATGCCCATGTCCCCAAGAGTCGGGCTAATAAAGAGCACCGAAACAACGAGCAGGTAAACCAAGCTGCAAAAAGTGTCAAAGATAGACTTAAATTGGCAACACAAGGGAAAGTTGTTCCTAGCTCGATAAGTCCATGATGCCTCAGGCCATCAAGGCAGAGATGCCACCTATAAGTGGGCACAAGACCGAAGAGTAGATCTAACCATAGACAGTATTTCTCAGGTTATCCATGACTGTGAGACGTGTGCTGCCATCAGGCAGGCCAAGCAAGTGAAGCCGCTGTAGTATAGCGGGCAATAGTCCAAGTACAAGTACGGGGAAGCCTAGCAGATTGATTATATCACCCTTCCCCAAACCCGCCAAAGCAAGCGCTATGTGCTCACAATAGTAGAGGCCACCACGGGATAGTTAGAGACCTACCCTGTGCCTCACGCTACGGCCCGTAACACCATTCTAAGCCTTAAAAAACAAGTTCTTTAGAAGCATAGTACCCCTGAGAAAATTAAGTCAGACAATAGAACTCATTTCAAGAACAGCCTCATCAACAACTGGGCTAGGGATCATAGCACTGAGTGAGTGTACCACATCCCCTATCATGCACCAGCTTCAAGAAAAGTAAAAAGATACAATAGACTGCTAAAAACCACCCTAAAAGCACTAAGTAGGAGATCATTCAAAAACTGAGAGCAGCAACTAGCTAAAGCCACCTAGTTAGTTAACACCCAAAATTCCACGAACAGAGCAAGCGCTGCCCAATCTGAGCCCCTACATACAGTAGATAGAAAGTCCCAGTAGTACATGTAAAAAGTTTGTTAGAGAAGACAATTTAGATCAATTCAGCTTCAAGTACAAAAGATCCCATCCGTGGGATTGTCTTTGCTCAAAGACCAAGCTGCACATGGTAAGTAATGCAGAAAGATGGAACCACACAATGTGTACCCCAGAGAAATTTGATTGTTAAGTGAGAACTGTGTGTAATTATCGTTGTGTGCTGAATAGTACTGCCACTGTATGTAACCGTATATTGCATATTGTTTTTATATAAATGTATGTGTGTGTAGAGCTAGAGTATATATTAGTTTTAGTAAATTAACGATATGGGGATAAAGGGTAGAATGTCCTAGGGTAACTTTATGATGCTTGTATCCCCAATCGTCTGTTCTGTTTGTGCTGTATATTGAGTCCTGTGCCTTTAAGACTGGTTCTAAGAGCAAGGAGAAGCGCAGCGTTTGTTTTGAGAAAACTGCCTGACTCCTCCACATTCTTCGGCGGACAGGGTGTTCGGCAGAGGCTTAGAGACTGCAGGACAGAGATTTTTTTTTTGCTTTTAGTTAGTTTCAGCTAGCTAGGGCAGAGAAGTTCCCTAAACTGTTTTTTTTTTTTTTTTTTTCCTTTTTCTTAGAACTGTTTAAACCTACTCTAGACTGAAAACCCAGAGGAGCACTGAGGGCTGCACCTGCGGCCCACCGGGGCCTGGAGCTCGGCATTTTCCAGCAGCACCAGAGGGACTGGGACTGAAGAGAGACTGAGAGAGAGAGAGCCGAGCTCCACCCACAGCAAAGACTTTCTCAATTTGCCATCTCACTTCAGGAGAAGTTTTATGGTTTCATATTATCCATTCTTTATACTTGTATGCACATTTATTTAATAAAATAGTTTTTTCCACTTTTCTCCAAAAAAATTTTTTTTTTACCAAACCAGTTAGAAGGAAAGACCACCTAAGTTTGCTTCCTTAGAGAAATCCTATACAGGAGTTTTCTCCCAAATTTGCCCCAAACCAAGACAATTATCCTCTTGCACGCAGCATTACAGTTGCCCTGAGCAAGGGACTGAATCATGAGCTTCCTTTCTGCCGGATCACTCGCCTGCTTCTCAACCGCAGCAGTTAACCTCCCTGCAAAGCACAGGAAGGGTTCATCAATTCCCTGGACGATAGTTGCAAAGGGCTGCTGTGGAGTAGCCAGCTGTAAAGCCTGAACCTCGGCTGCCATGCCTGTCTGCTGGCACTGCTCCTGGACCAAGGGCTCATAACCAGCCTGCCCATCAGCCCTGGTATAATTGCCTGTTCCCATTAGCATATCAATATTAACCATACGCCTAGGATCACCCTGACCCAGTGTCCTATTCCGTCCCACCGCTCTGACTGCCAAATGAGTCCATTTATTCTCAAAGAAGTCATATTCAACCGGTGGGAAAAGGGCTCGAGCCAAGCTCCAAATGTCAAAGGGTGTCAAAAGACTGGCATTAAAATAACGAAGAACCTGCATCACCTCGGCTGAGCCCAAACCATATTTCCCGACTGCATCACGCAGTTCTGACAAAGCCTGCCAAGCCAAGGGTTGATAGGTATTATGAGTAGCACCCTGAAGGACAGGGAAGGCCTGAAGACCCTCAGATGAAGCAGCAGCACCTGCCTTATCCTGCCCTGTGGACCCCACAGGGTCAGAGGCAGGCACTCGACTGGGGACTAGCTGAACATCAGACACAGCAGGTCCAGCACCAGCATCAGCATCTCCACTTAGTCCTTCAACCTTAGCCTTTACCTCTCCCCAAAAGTGCCCACGGTCTTTCGGGCGTACAGTCACCTGACAAGGGGGTAGCGTCCAGGCTGTGGACGAAGAGCCAACAGTGTGGGAACTTTTGCTCTTGCCAAAGACCGGCCGTATTTTGGCCGTGTCCCCGTTCGCGCTGAACTTAAACACCTCGGCGCCTGCAGCGGGAAGCTGGAGGGGGGGGGCGGACCAGCTGCAGGTGCTGGCCCCGCCGCATCCTCAGCGGCGCTGGAGCCCGCGCCAGCCGCCGGAGACCGGTCCGACGGCTCCGCGGTGGACACGCATCCCTGCGCGGCTGAGGAGCCTGTGCTGCATTCAGGAGGAGGTGGCGACCGCGCCTCTGTCACTGGCGGGGCCGCGTCGGTCCCTGCTGGCAGCTCCTTAGAACTAGCCGCATCAGAGCCTGTCCCCGCCCCGTGAGCATCGCCTGCAGCCCATGGGGCTGGCGCGGGAGGTGGAGTGTCCGGAACCCCCCGAGAAGGGGTCCCGCGGGGGCCCGGGAGCCCGTGGCCCCCCCCACCCTGGAGCGGGGCAAAGCTGTCAGCCTGCGCAGGGAGGCGGCGCCCGCCGAGGGACTGACCGAGGCTTTGCCTTCGGCAGCATCCCCACCCCGCGCTGCCGGCGGCGCGGGGGCAGAGGCGGCCAACGCTGCAGCCTCTGGGCCCGGCCCAAGCGGCAGAGCGGGAAACTTCACGTTGCCCGACCCCATCGGATACGTAACGGTCGTGCGGCAGAACAGACAATGCACAGTGACCGAATCTCCGCCAAAAGAAAGCGGAGCCTGCCCCCCCGGGCTGCCCCCACCCACCAATGCCGGAAAGGCATGGAGAGGAGGCGGCCCCGCCCCGCTCCGGCGACCCTGCAGCGCGGGGACTGGCAGGACCAGCAGGGCCGGCCCCACCCGGCTCCACTGCACGGGGGCCGGCAGTACTGGCCCCAGGCTCGGCAGGGCTCTGCCCCCCTCTGCCCGAGACCAGCGCCGGAACCCGAGGGGGGGAACCGCCCCCCCCCCCCCCCCCCGCTCAGGAAAGGGGGAGGAAGGGGAAGAATCCACATCACAAAGCAGGTGAAGTTCAGATTCCGGGTCTGACATAATGACCCCGCCCCCTCCCAGCTCTCTGTCCTGCTTCGGACTGGGGCTGTCAGCCTTCGAACTGTAAGGAGTCGACTTAAATACAGCTCTCTCAAATAATTTCCACTGCAACAATAATTCTGAAATTTCTTCATCATATTCTATATCAAGGGAGTCTAACATACAGTCCCCGAGGAGGTACCACTCCTGTCGACTGAGCACAGACCCTGGAGTGGGAAAAAACCCACGCCGCCTGCCCATGCAAATAGATCCTGGAGTCCCTCACAGGATATCTGAGCGTCCTTCCGCTCCAAGATATCTCCCCAAAGTTCCAAAACTAAAGAATCCTCCATGATAAACACAAAACAGGGAAAAGGGGGAAGGAAAAACCTCACCAAACTGCTCGTACACTCGGAGTCACCAGCTGTCACTGAGACACACAAAGCAGTCACACACAGACAAGAGATTTTCGCAGAGGTCCTTCCGATCCCAGCTCCCAGCTGAGAGAGTCGAGAGAAGAAGACACCTTTGTTTATTTTTTTTACTTTTTATACATTTGTGGGTCTAGCAGAAGATTGGCTTTTTGGGGTTTCCACCCCTCAGCCTCAGTGGCCAGACCAATTGTCAGTTACAATTGTTTTCAGGTTAGAAATATGCAAACAAAGGACAGAGAATGAAAAACAAAGGATTTGTTTATGTTACATCTGTGAGAAAGGCAGAAAACTGCTCTTAATATTGTACAATAACTAAAAGGATCTGACTCCATTTAAGAAAATCAAAAGGCTCAGAAAAACCCGGGTAACACTTCCTCAAGTACAAAGATGAAAGTATTTATTAGTAATAACAGACCATTTAACCCATTGGGTAGAAGCAGTTCCCACTACCAAGGCCTCAGCCAACATAGTAAGTAAAACCCTTTTAGAACAGATTATTCCCAGATACGGAATGGAGAATAGAATAGACTCAGACAGAGGAACGCATTTTACATCAAAAGTGTTACAACAAATAATGCAGTTTTTAGGGATAAAATGGGAGCTGCATACTCCATGAAATCCACAGAGTTCTGGTCATGTAGAAAGGATGAACCAGACGTTAAAGAGAACTTTGACCAAAATAATAGTTGAAACACAAATGTCATGGGTACAATGCCTACGTTCAGCCTTACTGAGGATCCGAACACAACCTAGGTCAGACCTGGGAGTGTCACTCTATGAAATGATGTTTGGGTTACCCTTTTTAACCACCCAACATGAAAATGCTACCTTTGAGGTAGGGTAAATAAGCATTAAAAGATATGTTAACACCACTGCAAAAACTCTTGAAAACTTACTGTTGAAAAGAATAATCCCTCAAACCATACCCTTAGACTTTAAAATCCATAATGTTCATCCAGGGGAATGGGTGCTAGTAAAAACCTGGAAAGAACAATCTTTAACTCCTCAATGGGAAGGTCCTTTTCAGGTATTGCTCACAACCGAGGCTGCGATCCAGACCAAAGAACAAGAGTGGATCCATGCCAGCAGAATCAAAGGACCTGTGGAAGAACCTAAAGAGTGGACAATTGCATCTGAACGGGGTGATACAAAATTGACTCTTAAACGGGGACTGGGTGGTAATGAACTGGGAAGACCCAAATGATCCAAGAAACATACACAGGATCTCACTTAATTAAGAGATAAGGCCAAGCTTATACCAGTGGTTTCAAGTACCGCCTGGACAAGCTTTGAGACACCTCCGATGCCCTCCTTGGGGAGGAATACTTCCACTCCAAACAGGAGGATCAGGACTGTTTCGGACAGAGAACTCTCGTATTCACGCCTTAGCCGGTTATTTATACAAGGAGGAAGAGGAGTTGCAACTTCCATCAGTGCCAGACCAAATACCCTGTTTAATCCACCCAAACACCAGACATGCTAGCTGGGTTAAATGTAAATGTTTAGATTGTGGGAAGAATTGGTATTGTAGTTCACACAATCGACGCTCTCGTTGCAGGAAGTGTCAAGGGCCAAATTGATCTCCTATCCAGGTAGATTTCGCAGAAACTGAAATAATAACTTTGTTTTGCGGATGGGAATTATTAGTGCCTGTTGAATGGGAGATATCTGAAGAACAGTAGAAACGACAGTTAAGGAATGTCAAAAACGATTTGTCTAGAAATTTGCTAAGAGGAAGTGACAAGGAAATAGAGGGCAAGACCAGATTGGCCTCTGTATTCGCCACCAAGAAGATCAAATACACCTGCTGTGGGTTGCAACCCCATAGGCATGGGAGGTGGGAGTATAAGCCATACTGGACCTCTGATACTCCTTTTTCTGTCACTCAATTTTTGTCTTCTCCCTTTTGGGATATTGACAAGGCCATGTTACAAATGTTACCAAAAGCTGTACATTGAAAGACACCGAGGTTCTTTTTTCACCTCTCACACTCATGTCAACAGCCACTGTTATAACCCATCCAAATTAGGCAATTGCATACATAAAGGGAAGAAGTATTGGATTGCAGAGAACTTAGGAACAAGTGGTAGCAGGATGGGAAGTCAATGCCCTAAAGAGGAGAGATGGATTTGTTTTACCTACATTACTGAGCACAAAGCACAAGATTTAGTAAAAGAGCAATTGATAAGCAAAAGGCTAAGTCAGTACAACCACCTAAGCCTGTGCCAATTTCAATCAACGATTTGTATACCAAACTTGAACAGCAATTTGGAAAAGAAATAGATATCTCAAGGACGGGTAAAAATCAGTTTGTAGAATTGGGGGAAAGAATAAGTAAGGAACTTAACATAACCAATTGTTGGGTCTGTGGAGGGGCTTTGATGTCAGAAGAATGGCCATGGAAGGGCAGCAGCTTAGGCCCAATTGAGCTTCTAAAATGGAACCAAACAAGTACAAGTGGAGAAAACAGACCAGAAGGGTGGATTTTAAGCTCAACAGTGATAGGGGAAGAATGTCTCTGGCACACTGGGAAAAGGTTCCTTCATGAAGCAGGAAAAACACTCTGTAAAAGATATAAGGTTAGTAATGGAACTTCTGTATGGTGGGTCCCAGAACACCAACCGTGTATTAGACCCAAGAAAAAGCAAAAAAAGTGAATTGTAAGTATGATAAAAAAACAATACTTTTTCAATGTAAAGATACAAGTAAAAATCCTTACTATGGCATCCCAGAAATTTCCAAATTTTGGGGAAATATAAAACTCCCCTCTCAGAAGAAAGGGAGCTGCACTGTAGGAATTATACAGCCAGGATTTTTTGTTTTACCACGACTTGGTGGGGATCAATCAGGGATACCAGTTTATGAGGATCTAAAGAGAAACAAAAGAGAATTGGTTGAAGGATTCCAAAAATGGGGAGATGAGGAGTGGCTCCCTGAACGCATACTAGAAACTTATGGGCCAGCCACCAGAGCACAAGTTGGGAGTTGGGGATATCGAACCCCAATTTATATGCTGAATCGTATTATAAGACTTCAAGCCGCTGTAGAGATAATAACGAACAAAACTGGTCAGGCAATGGAATTAATATCATAGCAACAAACCCAAACAAGAGCGGCTGTGTATCAGAATAGGTTGGCTTTAGACTATCTATTAGCTGAAGAAGGGGGTGTTTGTGGAAAGTTCAGTACATCAGATTGTTGTTTAAAAATAGATGACAATGGAGATGCCGTCATGGACATAGTCAATGATATCAGAAAAATATACCCACGTACCAGTTCAAAAGTGGGAATCAATGCTAAGTGCTAGCTGGTGGGATAATGTGTTGGGAGTAGAATGGTGGAAAAAGTTAGGCTTCTTCCTTTTATGCGCTACAGCTGGTTTAATATTTCTTCCTTGTTTGATCCCCTGTTTCATTCAGCTCATCACCAGTGTAGTACAAGGCATGCAATTAGTAGACATTGACCAAAAGTTGCCTACAACAACAACACCACAAAGGATTATGGTGTTAAAGAAACAAAATAATATAGAAGACCCCTTCAAAGAAGTGAGATTAATTTGTGAAAAAAATGAGTGAATAATGAAGGCTAGAAAACAATGAATATTGCTCGAGCCAAATTAATTATAAAAAGAAAGAGGGAGGATTGTGAAAAGTGCATATTATATGGCTCTACGCAAGATATTTACTGTATGTGTTGTGTTGTGTTAATTGTTGGTGTTGTATTAATATTTTGATAGTATAGAAAATGAAGTTTTGTAGTTAAAATGTAGTTTTTATGTACCAACCACAGGAAAACGTAAATCTTTCAGAGAAAAAGGAATTGACTATTTCCTTATCAGAAGAGGCCAACTTCTCCTGCCTTGCTCAGCCCTGAAGACGCCCTAGAGATTAAAGGAAAAAAAGTGACACTAAACAGAGACAATTCTTTGTTTGAATAGAATTTATGCATCATGTGGGAGATTAGGGACAGGCGGTCGGAAGATATCGCGTTGTACGGGCAGACAGAACCCCTCCCTCAATTCTTAGTTGGTCAGTCTCCTTGATAAGCTAAGCAACACCTAACTTGTAACATAAGCAGACGGATGTGATGTAGCAAACAGAGGTTTTATAACCCCATGTAACCAGTTAATAAACGCCATTAGCAGTCCACCACACTGGTGTCTGTGAGCTAGTGGTCCGAGCAGCCTGGGTGTGGCTGCTGTGTCGTTCCTGGAACCAGGTCGCTACATCTCAGCGGAGGCAGCAAGTGGTGCTGAAGCCCCAGGAGTTGCCCGGGAGAATGGGAGTTGCCTGGACGGGTGAACGACGGCCGAGCGGCTGGCCCAGCTCGGCGGCAGGGACGCCTCCGGACCCGCGAGGAAGATGGAAGCCCTCGTGAAGGTCGTATCTCAGATTCATAAGCAGTGGGGAATTGATTGTAAAGCAAAAGATTTTACCCTCGCAGTGACGAGGCTTTTGCAACTTAGTATCATTGAGAGTACGGTGGATATCCCCCACCCAGATGTTTGGGATCAATGTACTAAGGCTCTTGCCGAAGACACAATGTCTTCCGGCTCGGGGAAAACTCTTAAGGCATGGGGAAGGGTCGTAGATGCATTACAGAAAGCTTTGCATGAACAGGAGACCTGGAGAGCTGCTCGAAATTGTTTAAAAGTTTCCCCCCAATTGGGTATTGCAGCAGCGACGCAAACTTTCTCAGAGGAAACTGTTGTTGAGAATTTTCAGAGTGTAAAAGAATGCAGTCTGAATGTTAGTGAAAATGTTCAGTGTGATGATAAGGTCAGTTCAGCCGAATGCATTGGCTCAGGCTCAGAAAATCAAGAGCTCGCTTCAAAGCCTCCAAGCTCAAGGTCGCTCACTGAAGAGATAAAACAGATGCAGTCATTTTACAACGGTCTAGCTGAAGAAGCTAGGAATGCTGAAAAAGCGGGGGAGGGACCTCCACCTTATGCGCCTCAAGATAGTGCTGATAGTGGGCTCGTTGCCAACAAAAACAAAGAGCGCTCGTTTGCTAACGCGGGGGCGCGCGAGCAGAAAAAGGGAGGAGAGCGCAAAGAGAGAACTGAAGCTAATCTTTACCAAAAAGCTCATTTTTCTAAGGCGAGAAGCTCCCACAGCAGGAGGCGGGGGGAGCGCAGGTGCAGGGGGCGGCTCAGCCCTGAGAGAAAGGGGCGGGAGCCAAGGGGGAAGGAGTGGCTCAGCCCTGAGGGAAAGGGGCGGGGGCCAAGAGGGAAGGGACGGCCCAGCCCTGAGGGAAAGGGGAGGGGTCGGAGCCCAACCAAAAGGATCCGGAGCCCGGAAACAGCGAGTCAGTCCACTTCCGGCTCTGAAACCGACTCCAGCTGAGACTGGGACAGCCAGTCCTCTGCTGCCGGCTCTGGCTCTGGCTCCGGCTCCGACAAAGAAGAAGTAACAGTATATAAAACCAGTAACAACAACGTTTCTATTCGGGTTGAGGGGAAGTCAGAAAAAGAACGAACTCCCCTCACAGACTGGAGGAAGATACAGAGAGCCTGTGCTGATTGGAATCCATCAGCCAAACTAGCTTTTCCAGTCCGACTAGGGGGGGCAGGGGGAAACCAGAGAACGTACTCACCGGTAAATCCTAAAGATGTGCAAGCAATTGTTAACGCAATCACTGATAAAGGGATCAATTCAGCAATGGTTTCTACTCTCATTGATAGTGTTTTTGGAGGAGATGACATGCTGCCATTTGACATAAAGCAAACTTGCAGATTGATTTTTGATGGGGCAGGGATCATTGTTTTTAAACAAGAGTGGGAGGACAATTGTGCGAAGCAACTAGCTCTAGTCACTGGTGCAGATCATCCTCTGCACGGCTCCAGCCTGCAGCGGCTCATGGGCACTGACCCAACCATGATCACCCCCCAGGCACAGGCCGAGGGCCTACGGGCCCATGAGGTAATGACAACTACCCGTGCTGCCAGGGAAGCCATCCGCTCTGCTTCCATGGTCATTGCTAAACCATCATCATGGTCCACAATAAAGCAAAATGAGAGTGAAAGTTTTGCACAATTTGTAGACCGGCTCCAAGCATCACTCGACTCCTCAGCTTTGCCTTCAGAGGCAAAAGGTCCTGTGTTAGCAGAGTGCCTGTGCCAGCAATGCAACTCAGCCACCAAGGACATTTTACGGTCTTTACCACTCGGGTCCAGCATTGCAGACATGATCAGGCATGTTACAAAAGAGGAGCGATTTGCCCCAATTCAGGCAGCTGTCCATACCGCAATTGCTCGTGTAATGGCATGCTTTGAATACAGCCAGGCATTTAAATTGGGCGAACGTGCAAATTATTAGACTCCCACCTTCAGTGCCCCAGTCATTCAAACCCTTTCAGAGTCTCGCAGCACGCAGACACGAGAGGGAAGCCACACTTGGTACCTCCTCATCATCCCGTCCTTTAGCCATTTATCAAAAACCTAAGTCAGCTCCTTACAATCTGTTTCTTAGTGTGTTAAATGCTACCTTTTTGTCGTTGAACCAATCCAATCCAAACTTTACAAAATCATGCTGGTTATGTTATAACGCAGAACCTCCTTTTTATGAGGGTGTCGCCCTTGATGCTCCTTTCGAATATTCTGCAGCAAACAATCCACACAACTGTAAGTGGGACACCCCCCAGAGGGAAATTACCCTGAGCCAAGTCACAGGCCGAGGCAAGTGCTTTGGCAGTGTAACCGTAGCAAAACAGAAGGGAAATATCTGTGCTGAGTTCATCCAACCTAGTCAAAAGACTGACAAGTGGGCAGTTCCGCTCCTGCCAGGAATGTGGGTCTGTCAACAAATCGGAATAACCCCCTGTGTGTACCTTGGCAAATTCAATAACCTTGCTGACTTTTGTGTCCAAGTTCTGATTGTTCCTAGAATCCTGTATCACCAAGAAGAAGAAATGTATCGCTTTTTAGAAGAAGCCATCCAGCTCCGCAAAAGAGAAGTAATAACAGGTATAACCATTGCAATGCTCCTTGGCCTAGGAGCCACCGGCACAGCCACAGGTGTTTCAGCTCTCGTGACCCAACATCAAAGACTTTCTCAGCTGCAAATGACAATTGACGAAGACTTACTGAGAACTGAAAAATCCATCTCCTCTCTGGAAAGATCTATCTCCTCGCTTTCAGAAGTCGTCCTGCAGAACAGGCGAGGACTGGACCTCTTGCTCATGCAGCAAGGAGGCCTGTGTGCCGCCTTGAGAGAAGAATGCTGTTTTTATGCAGACCATACCGGAGTCGTGCGAGACTCCATGGCCGAGCTGAGAGAAAGACTGTCCCAGAGAAAGAGAGAGAGAGGCCCAACGAGGATGGTTCGAGTCATGGTTCAATCAGTCCCCATGGCTGGCCACCCTTGTTTCCACCCTAATAGGCCCTCTCACCATGCTACTCCTGACACTGATTTTTGGGCCTTGCATTTTGAACAAGTTAGTGTCGTTTGTTAAAGCCGTTTAGAGAAAGTCGACATCCTATTTGTCGAACGCATGCAATTACCGTGAAGTGCGCTTGTTACTAACATTTTATACCACTTTTGTATCCTATTATACTAACTTTAACAACTTTTGCATTTTTATGACATTTATACTTTTATAACATTTATACTTTTATAACATTTATACTTTTATACTTTTTTACTTAGTCATGGGAGGGGGGGGAAATGTGGGAGATTAGGGACAGGCGGTCGGAAGATATCGCGTTGTACGGGCAGACAGAACCCCTCCCTCAATTCTTAGTTGGTTAGTGTCCTTGATAAGCTAAGCAACACCTAACTTGTAACGTAAGCAGACGGATGTGATGTAGCAAACAGAGGTTTTATAACTCCATGTAACCAGTTAATAAACGCCATTAGCCGTCCACCACACTGGTGTCTCTGAGCTGATGGTCTGAGCAGCCTGGGTGTGGCTGCCGTGTCGTTCCTGGAACCAGGTCGCTACACCTCAGCGGAGGTAACAGCATCATGTATGAAATGTATGAATATTCAACAGGCTATTGCTTTTAAGAGATAATCCTTTGTTAGCAAGGGTCCTTCTCCGTAGCTTTTTGCACTGGGAGGCACCCAGATGTCTGAAACTTTGTTTTTATTGTCTCGTATTGTCCTAACTCTAAAATTGTTCAATTTTTTACTCTAATTCTATTTTTATAACCATCTTATTTACTATTAAACTTTTAAACTTTTAAAACAGGTGATTGGCGTTTTTCACATATACCAAGGAACTTAATTTGTGCAATAAATAATCTAGTTTATCAGCTTTGTATTATCGAGAGAGACTTTAAGAAAAGACAAAGAATAATCTAGCACCAGGCGAGATCAGTGTGACTGCAGGGAGACAGAGCTGTTTGAGTCAATCATCAAGTGCAAAAGTTCTGAGACATTAAACTTGAAGAATTAGGGATTTTTAGGAAAGTTAAGATAATAAGCTGCTGAAATAACTGAAGTAGTTAGGTAAGCTTTGTTCACAGTTAACAGAAGCCGGATCTTAGATAAGATGTCCTGGATTTAGTAACTCATTGTGATGCGCGAAGAGAAGACTATAACTCACAGAGTGGTTATGAGAGTAGGTATGAATTTATTCAGCACTGAGGTGCATGTGGTTAACTCCTCAAAGACATGCACACCTGGGAGCTTTGTTTCTCCCTTTTTATCTCTACAAACTAGGGTTATATGATACACCTAATACATATTCATTTTCTAACCCTGCTTGTCCCCGCTTCGTATTAAAATTAGTTGCACGCCTATTTGCGGCTGCGTACTGCTCCTTATTGATCACTGGTGGTCATCGGGGGTCTTTGGGGATGACGCACATAGTCATCCTCTGAGCTGAACTTTTCACCTCGTCTCCTTGCGCATGCTCTTTTGTTCTTTTGGCCATCTTCCAAACTTCTATATTGTGTTTCCCGGTTTTGAGGCCCAAAGAATGAGTAGATAATCAATACCAGGTAAGCATAACAGTGACTAGAGCCCCAAAGAAGGAATTTAGGAGACCCATTGGGGCCAGAGAGAGAAGATTGATTTGCTGGGGGATTTTGAAACTAATATGTAACAGACTGGTGCTTTTAAGGAACAGTTCTCTGTTAATACAGTGTGCTCTTGGCCAAATGCCAGGCACCCTTGCTTTATTTTCTCCATCTCAATTGCTTGTCAGCTTTATGTTTATGTAGCTGTGCTTGTAATGAAAAACAAAATGTGGTAAATAGGACATAAGATAGCTGCAGACTTCCTGCTTAAAGGACCCATTGAACACAGGAAACTAGAGGTTCTACCAAGGATTCATTTGTCACGAATGCATTGAAAAGGTAGAAAGGTCAGGACGAGGAAAACTGATCTTACTTCTTCATTTTGGGTGACCCCTCTCCAGAAGAGACCCCCGACTCATTTTAGGAAACAAAGTATGCATGCTTAATATCTTTTTTTGCCAATTAGCATACGAAGCGAAGAATGGGCGGTGACAGGGGTATGAATATGTATTTGTATTTTGGGTATTCAACACTTTTGTAAATAAAAGGCTTTGTAATTACCTGTGAATTTCACAGTGTGAATTAGGGAAGTATCCCACCATGCTGCCCAGCCATAATAAACATACACTTTCTAACTTTAAACTGTTAGAGAGTTTTGTCCATCACAGTTGGGTATTGATACTAGATCGATACCCATATTTCTTTAATAAGTCATTTTGGCGAGCCAGAGAGGAGACTGCTCTCTCTGGCCGCGGGGCCAGCAGGTTCCAGGACCCCTCTGGGTGCCCACCTGGAATTTTCTGGGAAGAGGGCTCCTGCGGTCCCGCTGACTACCCGGGGAAAGACCAGAACCTGCTGGAACTACGGACAAAAGGTATGTTTATATTTGAAAATAGGTACCTTGGTATAGGCGGTTGGTAAGACACTGAGAGACGTCTCATGAAAAACATATGCCTCTTGGGTTTGTTTGTAAAAGTTGTGACAGCTCTGCAGAGCCTGGTATCAGTGGTTTGGTAGTCCGTGTCCCGTAGTGGGGACAACGGCAGCAGTGAAATAACCGGTTTTGTTGTTGTGTACTAGGAGCAGTGGTGGCTCTGGTTACAGTTTGTAGTTTAAAGGTACCTTGACAAGCCATAATCCAAGTGGCTAGCCCGTTCTGGGACTCGAAGGGTCCCGTTGTGGGTCGCGGAAAATCCTGATTGTGGCCCCGCACGCACTGGGTGTGTGTAGTGTGAACAGATCCGCGTTTTGTGGTCTCCTGATTTTGGGTGTTTGTGTGTTCAGATGTGGAAGAATTATTGGTGTACCGTATGTATCGTGGTCTGTTAGAGTTTGTGTTGTAAGCATTTTGATTTGTGTGATTTTGGAGTGTGGTAGTAACCTGTGTAAGTGTTTTTAGGAGTTTTGCAAGCTTGAAGTTGTAAAAGCCTTTTGAATTCCCCGCCTGATCAGCGGAGGGATACCTCTGTTTGAGAGAGTGGAAGGATTTAAAGTGTTTGTATTGTATCCAGATTGTGTGCTGGAGGGGAATTAGACTGTGTGTGAGCTTGAACAGCGTGTGCTTTTGGCAACAAGATTTTGCTGACGTTTTGTTAGGTGAAAAAGCATTTGTGTAAATTAAAATTGTTTAATTTTTGAGCTAAAAGGAGCGAGCGGCGTAAGGAGATTTGAAACCTGAGCAAGCCCCAGCAATCGTGGGGGGTGGGGGGGGTGGTTTGTTTCCCTGGTAACCGCAGGGGAATCCAGGCTCTGCAGCCTCAGGCCACGTCTCTAAACTCCCTGTAAAATCCTAAGAAGTTTTTTTTTGGCGAGTGAGTGTTTTAGTGAAAAAATATGGTTTCGTTTGTTTGAGAGGCTTGCAGTTGCTAGAGTGTGTGGTAATATTTTAAAGTCCTGGTGGTGTAGTCCCTAACCACAGAGGAGTGGAGAGGCAGCGTGGGATCAGGGTTACCCCCCCACCTCCTTCTCACGGAGGGATTTATGTGTGGTGTCCCGGCCGAAATCCGTAGGATTTTTCGGCGAGACCCTGTTGAAACTTCTGGTGGAGTGTGTTTGGGGTCGTGAGGGACCCCTGGCTATTTTCTTTGCGAGCCTAAAACGGTTGGTGTTTGGAGTTGGGTCTCTCTAAGAAAAGGCTTTGATTGTGTGCAGAAAGCAGAGAGCCCAGAACTTATGCCCAGAGCTGGCAGAAATAGCCGAGAAATTTTTAGTGCTGAAATAAGATTAAGCAGCATTCACCTGATTGGGCAGATCTGCAACCGCTACTTGATGCCTTAACAGAAACTGAGAAGCAATTAGTTTTGAAAGTGGCTGGGGATCTGGGTGAGGATGATTGTAGAACAACAGAGGAAGATGTTAAAGATGTATTTCCCCTTCAAAACACAGGTTGGGATCCTAATGATGATGAGGGGTTAGGACGGATAAAGAGATACTGTAAAAAAACGCTAATCATTTGTTTTTAAAATTTTGAAAGTCTAGTAGTAAATAAGATGGTTATAAAAATAGGATTAGAGTAAAAAAATTGAACAATTAGGGTTAGGACAATACAAGACAATAAAAACAAAGTTACAGATTGTCGGGGGCTCCTTTTCAGGAGTTTAAATTCCCCGGCATTCAGGTGGTTTTAGAGTTCTGGCCCTCTGCAAAGCTCTGTGCCAAACGGAGGAAAAGACGGAGTCTTCAAGGTTACATGCTTCTTTTATTAGTTCTTATCTTACAATTTTCTCAGTGTCCAAAAGATGTTCGCCGCGGCTCGGACATCTGGTGACTCCCGACTCCCGACTCCTCTCTCCTCGTCTCTCTGGGCTGTCCTTATCTTTTATACTAATTGTTACGTATTCTTTATTTACTATTTATTACCAGTGTCTATCACTATTACTAAAAAGGTCATCTTTACTCTGACCCAATCCTCACTAACTACTTTGTGCCAATGTCACTGCAGAAATGGAGTGAGGGAACAAGAAGGAAGAAGAATGAGACAACGCCCTAAATTCTCCATCTTGCCCCATTCACTTCAATGCCAAAAATCCCAAACTCACTGTTTTTCCACCCCGTGATATACTAAACTACATTTTTCACACTCTTGTGGCCTGCAATGCTTCCTGCAGTGCAAGAAGCCTCTCCCATGGACTGAAATCAAATCCAGTGCCTCTCTTAGCTCTGGGCTCTGGGCCAGGGTCCCAGACCCCCCTGTCCAGGTCTCTGACCCTCCAGGGCAACCAAAGGAATGCCCTGGACTCCAACAACAGATGTCTGGGTGCCTCCCCGAGCAAAAAAGCTCCGGAGAAGGACCCTTGTTAACAATGGATTATCTCTTAAAAGCAATAGCTCGTTGGATATTCATACATTTCATACATGATGCATAAATTCCATTCAAACAAAGAATTGTCTCTGGTTAGTATCACTTTTTTCCTTTAAGCTCTATGGTGTCTTCAGGGCTGAGCAAGGCAGAAGTTGGTCTCTTCTGATAAGGAAGTAGTAAATTCCTTTTTCTCTGAAAGATTTACGTTTTCCTGTGGTTGGTACATAAAAAATACATTTTAACTACAAAACTACCTTTACCATACTATCAAACTATTAATACAACATTAACAATCAATACAACATAATACATATAGTAAATATCTTGCGTAGAGCCATATAATATGCACTTTTCACAATCCTCCCTCTTTCTTTTTATAATTAATTTGGCTCGAGCAATATTCATTGTTTTCTAGCCTTCATTATTTGCTCATTTTTTTCACAAATTAATCTCACTTCTTTGAAGGGGTCTTCTATATTATTTTGTTTCTTTAACACCATAATCCTTTGTGGTGTTGTTGTTGTAGGCAACTTTTGGTCAATGTCTACTAATTGCATGCCTTGTACTACACTGGTGATGAGCTGAATGAAACAGGGGATCAAACAAGGAAGAAATATTAAACCAGCTGTAGCGCATAAAAGGAAGAAGCCTAACTTTTTCCACCATTCTACTCCCAACACATTATCCCACCAGCTAGTATTTAGCACTGATTCCTACTTTTGAACTGGTACGTGGGGGATTTTTTTGATATCATTGACTATGTTTAGGACAGCATTTCTATTGTCATCTATTTTTAAACAACAATCTGATGTATTGAAATTTCTACAAACACTCCTTTCTTCAGCTAATAGATAGTCTAAAACGAACTTATTCTGATACACAGCCGCTCTTGTTTGGGTTTGTTGCCTTGATATCAATTCTGTTGCCTGACTAGTTTTGTTTGTTGTTATCTCTACAGCGGCTTGAAGTCTTATAATACGATTCAGCATATAAATTGGGGTTCGATATCCCCAACTCCCAACTTGTGCTCCGGTGGCTGGCTCGTATCTTTCTAGTATGTGTTTAGGGGGCTATTCTTCATCTCCCTATTTTTGGAATCTTCTAATCAATTCTCTTTTGTTTCTCTTCAGATCTTCATAAACTGGTATTCTTAATTGATCCCCATTAGGTCCTGGTAAAAGAAAAAATCCTGGCTGTATAATTCCTAGAGTGCAGCTCCCTTTCTTCTGAGAGGGGAGTATTGGGTATGCTCTTTTTCCACATATCTAAAATAAGCTGTCTGGAGCTTTCTAATAGTTAAATTTTTGTTGATCTATATTTTCTTAAAATTTGGAAATTTCCGGGATGCTATAGTAAGGATTTTCACCTGTATCATTACATTGAAAAAGTATTGTTATCATACTTACAATTCACTTTTTTTGCTTTTTCTTGGGTCCAATACACGGTTGGTTCTTCTGGGACCCACCATACAGAAGTTCCATTACTAACCTTATATCTTTTACAGGGTGGTTTTCCTACTTCATAAAGGAACCTTTTCCCAGTGCACCAGAGACATTCTTCCCCTATCACTGTTGAGCTTAAAATCCACCCTTCTGGTCTGTTTTCTCCACTTGTACTTGCTTGGTTCCATTTTAGAAGCTCAATTGGGCCTAAGCTGCTGCCTTTCCATGGCTATTCTTCTGACATCAAAGCCCCTCCACAGACCCAACAATTGGTTATGTTAAGTTCCTTACTTATTCTTTCCCCCAATTCTACAAACTGATTTTTACCCGTTCTTGAGATATCTATTTCTTTTTCTAATTGCTGTTCAAGTTTGGTATATAAATCGTTGATTGAAATTGGCACAGGCTTAGGTGGTTGTACTGACTTAGCCTTTTTGCTTATCAATTGCTCTTTTACTAAATCTTGTGCTTTGTGCTCAGTAATGTAGGTAAAACAAATCCATCTCTCCTCTTTAGGGCATTGACTTCCCATCCTGCTACCACTTGTTCCTAAGTTCTCTGCAATCCAATACTTCTTCCCTTTATGTATGCAATTGCCTAATTTGGATGGGTTATAACAGTGGCTGTTGACATGAGTGTGAGAGGTGAAAAAAGAACCTCGGTGTCTTTCAATGTACAGCTTTTGGTAACATTTGTAACATGGCCTTGTCAATATCCCAAAAGGGAGAAGACAAAAATTGAGTGACAGAAAAAGGAGTATCAGAGGTCCAGTATGGCTTATACTCCCACCTTCCATGCCTATGGGGTTGCAACCCACAGCAGGTGTATTTGATCTTCTTGGTGGCGAATACAGAGGCCAATCTGGTCTTGCCCTCTATTTCCTTGTCACTTCCTCTTAGCTAATTTCCAGACAAATCGTTTTTGACATTCCTTAACTGTCGTTTCTACTGTTCTTCAGATATCTCCCATTCAACAGGCACTAATAATTCCCATCCGCAAAACAAAGTTATTATTTCAGTTTCTGCGAAATCTACCTGGATAGGAGATCAATTTGGCCCTTGACACTTCCTGCAACGAGAGCGTCGATTGTGTGAACTACAATACCAATTCTTCCCACAATCTAAACATTTACATTTAACCCAGCTAGCATGTCTGGTGTTTGGGTGGATTAAACAGGGTATTTGGTCTGGCACTGATGGAAGTTGCAACTCCTCTTCCTCCTTGTATAAATAACCGGCTAAGGCGTGAATACGAGAGTTCTCTGTCCGAAACAGTCCTGATCCTCCTGTTTGGAGTGGAAGTATTCCTCCCCAAGGAGGGCATCGGAGGTGTCTCAAAGCTTGTCCAGGCGGTACTTGAAACCACTGGTATAAGCTTGGCCTTATCTCTTAATTAAGTGAGATCCTGTGTATGTTTCTTGGATCATTTGGGTCTTCCCAGTTCATTACCACCCAGTCCCCGTTTAAGAGTCAATTTTGTATCACCCCGTTCAGATGCAATTGTCCACTCTTTAGGTTCTTCCACAGGTCCTTTGATTCTGCTGGCATGGATCCACTCTTGTTCTTTGGTCTGGATCGCAGCCTCAGTCGTGAGCAATACCTGAAAAGGACCTTCCCATTGAGGAGTTAAAGATTGTTCTTTCCAGGTTTTTACTAGCACCCATTCCCCTGGATGAACATTATGGATTTTAAAGTCTAAGGGTGTGGTTTGAGGGATTATTCTTTTCAACAGTAAGTTTTCAAGAGTTTTTGCAGTGGTGTTAACATATCTTTTAATGCTTATTTACCCTACCTCAAAGGTAGCATTTTCATGTTGGGTGGTTAAAAAGGGTAACCCAAACATCATTTCATAGAGCGACACTCCCAGGTCTGACCTAGGTTGTGTTCGGATCCTCAGTAAGGCTGAACGTAGGCATTGTACCCATGACATTTGTGTTTCAACTATTATTTTGGTCAAAGTTCTCTTTAACGTCTGGTTCATCCTTTCTACATGACCAGAACTCTGTGGATTTCATGTGTTGAAGTCCAAGGCATTCCTTTAGTTGCCCTGAAAAGTCAGAGACCTGGACAGGGGGGTCTAAAACCCCAGCCCAGAGCTCAGAGAAACACTAGCTTTGATTTCAGTCCATGAGAAAAACTTCCTACACTGAGAAAAAGTTTACAAGCCACAAGAGTATAAAAAATAGTAGTTTAGATTATCACAGAGTAAAAAAATAATAGTTTTAAGTTTCTAGCATTAAAGTAAATAAGAACAAAATAGAAAATCTAAAGCGTTGTCTCCTTCTCCTTCTTCTTCTCTTTCCCTCACTCCATTACTGCATTGACGTAGCACAAAGTAATTTGTAAAAATTAAGTCAAAATAAAAATAACCTTTTTAGTAATAAAAATAGACATTAGTAAAAAATAGTAAATAAAAAATACGTAGTAATTAATATAAAAAATAAAAACAGCCCAGCTCAAGGGGAGACGTAAAAAATCCATGCAGCTGCAAACATCTTGTCAAACTCCAAGAAAATTGTAAGATAAAAAACAATAAACAAAGTATGCAACATCGAAAAATCTAAACCTAAAAACTCCGTCTCTTCCTTCAGCTTAGCTCAGAGCTGTACAGAAAAGCAAAGACCCTAAAACCACCACAATAATAAAAAAAACCCCCGTCATCTGGCGTCCCTGGGTGGGCAAAAACATCTAGCGTTCCTGACTGAACAAAAACATCTAGCGTCCCCAATTAAACTAAGTTAACTGCCTTTCCTGACTAGCACTCCTAAAAAAAAGCGCTGAAAAAAGTCACAGCAATCTCTGCAAAATCATCAAAAAGCTCCCAAAACATCAAACAGCCAAACCAACAACTCCGGAGAAGAAACACCTGTCTAGCCAGACCACCAGCTCACTCCAGTTCGTTCCAAACGACAGTTTTCCACTGAGCCCGAGAGAGCCGTCACCCTGCTTTCTGCTAGACAGAAATCAAGAGACCTCTGAAACAAATCAAACCACAGCTGAGAAAAATTTCACGTTAGTAAAACCAGTAAAATTCAAAACACACCGCGCAATAAAAAAAACTAATTCACAAAAAAAACCAATAATATTAAAAAATCTAAAAAAATTAATATCAAAATACAATGCAGCGCTAAAAAATAAAAAGCTTAAAGCCCTAATATTATAAGTCAAATATAATTATACACAGTATAAAACACAATCTCTTTTTAAACCAAATTTTTAGCAAAAAATAAACAAAAATCTTTATAATAAAACCACACAAAAACAAAAAATACCCGCAAACCTTTTATCAGCAAAAAAAATTATATTAAAAGTTATAACAAAATACAATAAAAAAAGCTGCAAAGTTAAACAGCAGCCAAGCAAACAAAAAAAGTATAGCACAAAACCAAAACAAAAAGCCATACTAACTTCAAAATCGTTACCTCCCCCAAAAAAATAAAAAAAAAAAAAAACACAAAATTAGTACCAAAAAAACCCAAACTTTTAATACATCCAAAAAAACAAAAAAAATTTAACATGCTTTTCTTTAAAGCAGTCCCAAAACAAACCCCTCAGTTGTACAGAGAGGGGAGAAAAAAAAAAAACCCACCAAAAAGTCCATTCACTCCTCCAAGTTCTCCGCGCCAAAATATGCCTCAATCGCCATTGCTCCTTTCCCTTCCCATAAAAAAACCGAGTGCAAATAAAAAAAACGGGGAGGAGAAAAAAACAAATCGAGCGCCGCAAAAACAGCAAAAAAGCAAAGCTGCGCGAAAAACAGAAGCTGCGCGAAAAACCGAATCTAACCTATCGCGTCAAAAAGCGACAAAACACGACAAGACGCGATCGCAAGACGCGTCAAAAAATACAAGCGCAAATCGCAACAAAAAAAAATCCGTAAAAAAAAATACTAAAAAAACAGCAAAAACAGACCAAGCAGCTCAGCACGCGCTAATAACGCAAACTACAAAAAGCAACACAACTCAAAATATCGCGTCGCGAAGCGCAAGCAAAAAAACGCCAAAAGCAAAAGTACAAAGCCGAAAACTACAAACCCCAAAAAGCTCAACAGCCAGTTTAAGCGCATGCACAGCAGAAGCGAATAAAAGCCCAAAGCGCGTTTCAGTTTAAAAAAAAGCTAGTTCCGATAACAAAAAAAACAAAGCAAGCTTTAAACATCAAACAAAACAAAGCATCCCGTCGAATTCCGCCGAGCCAAATCTAGCAGAAGCAAAATAAGCAGTAACAAAGCAAACAAAAATAAAGCGTAGCCAAAACAAAAAAAGTCTCAAAAGCACCACCCCCAAGCAGCAAGAGCTGCAAAGCCCAACCCCGCCCACAAGCAGCTATAACCTTAAGCCGCCTACGTGCAGTAATTCAAAAACAACTGCAAAAAAGTTAAAAATAAATATGCGTCCAAACATTTCACAAATTTTACAAGCTTTTCCAAAACTTAAAAAATACCTAAAATCTCCAAGCCCAAAAAAAAAAGCTGTCAGTGTGCCATCATCACCAAAAATAAAAGCAAAAAAACAGCAAGCACAAAAATCATCAGTTGCATCCACTAAAGCTTCAGTTTAAAAAAAACACACCCACATTGCATCAGTTTTTTCCAATTTCATACAAAAAATCAACTTCTTCAAAACAGCAATTCAAGCAAAAACTAAAAGAACCTTTGCCAATAATAAAAAATAATAATGTTATTAATAAAAATCACAAAATATCAATTACAAATAAAAATATAATTAAAATCACAGCATCAAAAAGCATTCCTGCCAACACAGTAAAAGCATTTAAATTCGCACAACAAGCTTCAACATTTTTGTTATCTAAAAACTTTACAAACAAGTTTTTTCGAAAGTTCACAAAAGCAGCATTTCGCCACAAGCCCACATCTTCTTTCTCTCAAATTTTTCTTCCAAAAAAAAAAGTTTCAAACAAAATTAAAAATGCTCATCAAAAGCTAATTCCTATTCAGCAAATAAAAAAAAAAAAAAAAACCTAAAAAAGTAAAGCCTCCAAAACAAGTAAGTCCCAAAAAAAAAAATAAAACAGCAACAAAAAAAAAAAATAAAAAAACAATTCCAAAAGCAAACACTGCAAAAGCATCTGCAAAGCCACAATTTTATCCAACAAATTAAACAAATATAAAAAAATTTGCATTAAAAAAAATACACTTTCAATAAATTCAAAAAACATAACTATGCCAGTAACATATAATACACATAATGCAAACCCAAAATAAAAAAAATTAAATCATAAAATCGTCAAAAATCTAATAAAAGCCGTTCGTAATAATAACTTAAAATCTCCATACTTCAAACAACTTTTAAAAAAAACATTTAATATTTATGATTTAACACCATTTAACCTCCGATCTCTTGCAACTATAATCCTAAGCAACTCACAATTCATTCTCTAAAAAACAAAGTAAAAAAAAATTTTAAATAATTACAAAATCAAAAACCAAAAAAAAACAAATGCACACTTCACAGTAACACAAATAACCAGTAATCCACCACTTAACAGTGCAGCAAATCAAGCCAATTTTCTTCCTCAAAATGTGTTAAAAAACATCAAAAAAACAACCAGAAAAACAATAGTGCAAATTCCACCAGCAAAAATCACAAAAAGTAGTTTTACAAATATAAAACAAAATCCTTCAAAACCCTTCGCTTCATTCATTAATCGTCTCACACAAGCAATAAACAAACAAGTTATTAATAAAAAAATAAAAGCACATTTAATCCAGTGTCTTACATTTGCAAATGCCAATCAAAAATATCAGCGAGTCATCAGTGCAATGCCAAGCCAACCCACCATAGCAAAAATTCTAAAAGCATGCAACAAAGTAAAAACACCACAGCACGTTGCAACAATTTTAAAAAATCAAGTAAAAAAAGCAGTCAAAAAAACATTTGCAAATCTCCAACAAAAACAATATTACAAATGTAACAAATCAAAGCATTTCAAAAAAAACTGCCCACAAATTACAAACAATGCAAACTCATCAAATCATTGTTCAGCATGCAAAAAAAAAAAACAAAAACAGTAACATCAAATCTCCCAAGAGCCTCACTCCTGAGGCCCAAAAAGCCCTTAAAAAAATTACTAGAGCCCTCCAGCAAAAACAAACACATCGTTTTGTAACATCTTTACCTTTCTTTCTTGCAGTGTTAAAAAAAAAAATACAATTATATAAATTAGTTTTTCAGTAAAACTCATCACAAAAAAACCCATTATTAATTTTAAAATAAATTTTTTTATCTTACAAGTCTCCAAAAACAATCCTCTCAAATCTAAAAATAATAGCTCAAATCATCATCAAAACTAAAACCAAGCTACAAACCATAGCAAGCAAAAATTTTACTACAATTTACCTGCCTTTAAAAAAAAATTATTTTAATTAAGCATTGCAAAAATCAAAAAATTTGCAAATTGCATTGTTAAATTACTCAAGTATTTGTACTATTCATTTCCCAAACCACAAGCTGTTAAAAGCAAAATTAAATTTTAAAAAAAAGCCAAAAATAAATAAAATACCATTAAATACAATAACAATATTTAACAATAGCTCTAAAAAAACTCACAAATCAGTAAATACATAGCAAAATAACATCACAAAAAAAATAAAAATCAAATATAAAAATAATACAAAAGTCACCACAAATAATAAAATTAACAACAGTAATCAAAACTTTTAAACTATTCCAGCAACCTTTCAATTTAATCACAAATTCAACTTATATAACTAATGTAATCAAAAAACTTAAAAATTCACTTTTAAAAAAAGTTAACAATAAAAATTTATATTCATATTTACTATGCATAAAAACACTATTACAAAACAAAAAGCATAAATATTTTGTCTCACACATCAAAGCACATTCTTCTCTTCCAAGTTTTTTAGCAAAAAACAATGCACAAGCAAACAAATTAACCATGCCAATTTCAAAAACTTTACCGAACATTTTTGAACAAGCAAAATTAAGTCATGCATTCTTTCATCAGAATGCTCAAGCACTAATAAACACTTTTCACATTTCCAAAAGTCAAGCAAAAAAAATCATTAGTGCTTGCCCTAATTGTCAGCTTATTCAGCCTCCCGCTTCCATAGAAGCAGTCAATCCAAAAAAATTAAACAGTTTGCAATTATAGCAAACTAATGTCACAAAATATCCACCTTTTAAAAAGCTCAAAAATGTTCATGTTTCAGTTAACACATTTTCAAGTGCAGTCTTCGCATCACTGCACACAAATAAAACAGCACAACATGCTTATCAACATTTCTTGCAAACATTTGCATCTTTAAGCGTGCCACAAAAAATCAAAACAAACAATAAACCAACATATATAAAAAAAGTACTTAACAAATTCCTAAAAAAGTAAAGTGTCCATCATACCTTTAGTACCCCACACTCTCCAACAAGTCAAGCAATCATTAAAAAAACACATCAAACATTAAAATCCCTTTTAGACAAACAAAAAAAAAAAAAAAAACAAACGCTACACCATACATGCACTTAAATAAAGCCTTGTATGTAATAAATTTTCTAAATTACTCTTTTGCAAAGCCAACTCCACCAATCATCAAACATTTTTCAAACAGTACAAAAGCAAAACTAAAAAAAAATCCTTTAGTTTTAGTCAAAAACCCAAAAACAAAACAAATCAAAAAGCCATTCAAATTAATAACTTAAAGCAAAAAATTTGCTTGTGTCTCCACAGCAAGTAAGCCAAAGTAACTAGCAGCAAAACACATAAAACCGTACCAAGTCCAGACACAAGCAAAAACAAACCCCCAAACCAAAAAAAAAAAAGTAAACACGCAAACGTAAGCCAATGTCAAAACAGCAAACATCCTTTCATTCTACGTGCAAAAAAAACTTTAAAACTTGTTTTCTTTTAAACTTAAATAGTGTTGCATTTCTAAAAATTCCCAAAAAAAAAAAAACATTAAAAATAAAAAAACTATCCTTATGCCTCATTCTCTCCTTAATTGCCTTAAACAGTGCAGCAATTTTGCCCGTAGCTCAACCAAAAAAAAATGTTTAAAAAACTCTAGCCAATGCATCAAATTTAAATACCATCTACCTAACACACTCAAAACCAAAAAAACCTTTTTCAACATGTTTAATAAAGTTGCCAATAAACAAATAGCCAATTCCAAAAAACATCCCTCCAAAAATTTCAAAGTCCATTGTAAATCCAGTAAACCAATAAAATATTTAAACAAAATTCCTTCCTGCACCTCCTTTTAAACCTCAAAAACTAAAAATTCTTAAATCAGTCCAAATGCAATTCTATATAAAATTTAACCTTTCCAAAGTAACAAAAAATAAAACTGTAAACGTCACTCCAAACCTCAATTTTTACAAAAATTCATCATCTTAGTGTAATTACACTAAGATGCTGAAAAAACCATCCAATCATGTTCCAGCTCAGTTGCCAAAAAAAATTTTTTTCATTTGTAAAAACAAAATTTAGCCCGCAATTCCTACAAATGCCACAAATAGTCCTTGCAGCATTAAAATACTTTCATTGCTAACACCTAACATAACATTAATGAAAAAACTAAAACAAAAAAAAAAAAAAAATCAATTCAAAAGTACAATCCAAATTGTAATAATAATGTTCACACATAAAGCAAAACTCAAAAAATTGCAATTGCAATTTTTTCACCACAAACAGCATCAAAAGTAGCCTTAACACAATTAAATCACGTAAATTGCTAATTAAGCAAACATACCCAAGCTGTCTCTCTTACACTAAGTAACATGTTGTTAAACATTAATAATATAAAACAAGCAAGTCTCCAAAACAAAACAACAATTAATTATCTTTTGCTAACCCATAAGCATAAATATAAAAAATTTAAAAAAATATACTACATAAATTTATCAAATCATTCCAAATCCATTCATAAAAACATCAAGCAATTGCAAAAAAGTATCAACAAACTTAAAAAAATAACTAAATCATAAATAAATAGTTTGTTCAATTTATTTAACCTTTCACCTTTATAAAAAAAATTTTAAAAATAGTTATATATATTTTAGTAAAGCTTATAATCCTTCTCATAATTTTACCGTATTTATTTCTATATATACAACAAACCATAAACAAAGTAACCAAACAAGTGTTTTTAATTCAAACAAAAAAAAAAAATATTAAAGTCCAAAGCATTCCTTTAGTTGCCCTAAAAAATCAAAAACCTAAACAAAAAAGTCTAAAACCCCAGCCCAAAGCTCAAAAAAACACTAACTTTAATTTCAATCCATGAAAAAAACTTCCTACACTAAAAAAAAGTTTACAAGCCACAAAAGTATAAAAAATAGTAATTTAAATTATCACAAAGTAAAAAAATAATAGTTTTAAATTTCTAACATAAAATAAATAAAAACAAAATAAAAAATCTAAAGCATTGTCTCCTTCTCCTTCTTCTTCTCTTTCCCTCACTCCATTACTGCATTAACGTAACACAAAGTAATTTGTAAAAATTAAGTCAAAATAAAAATAACCTTTTTAATAATAAAAATAAACATTAATAAAAAATAGTAAATAAAAAATACGTAGTAATTAATATAAAAAATAAAAACAGCCCAACTCAAGAAAAAACGTAAAAAATCCATGCAGCTGCAAACTCTGTGGATTTCATGGAGTATGCAGCTCCCATTTTATCCCTAAAAACTGCATTATTTGTTGTAACACTTTTGATGTAAAATGCGTTCCTCTGTCTGAGTCTATTCTATTCTCCATTCCGTATCTGGGAATAATCTGTTCTAAAAGGGTTTTACTTACTATGTTGGCTGAGGCCTTGGTAGTGGGAACTGCTTCTACCCAATGGGTTAAATGGTCTGTTATTACTAATAAATACTTTCATCTTTGTACTTGAGGAAGTGTTACCCGGGTTTTTCTGAGCCTTTTGATTTTCTTAAATGGAGTCAGATCCTTTTAGTTATTGTACAATATTAAGAGCAGTTTTCTGCCTTTCTCACAGATGTAACATAAACAAATCCTTTGTTTTTCATTCTCTGTCCTTTGTTTGCATATTTCTAACCTGAAAACAATTGTAACTGACAATTGGTCTGGCCACTGAGGCTGAGGGGTGGAAACCCCAAAAAGCCAATCTTCTGCTAGACCCACAAATGTATAAAAAGTAAAAAAATAAACAAAGGTGTCTTCTTCTCTCGACTCTCTCAGCTGTGAGCTGGGATCGGAAGGACCTCTGCGAAAATCTCTTGTCTGTGTGTGACTGCTTTGTGTGTCTCGGTGACAAGGAAGTTCAGTAAAATCTGCTTGGATACTTTGAAATGGTCGAAGAGCTAACTCACGACCTCCTAATGTTGTTTTTCTTATTACCTTTTTGTTTATCTTTTGGCAAGTTATACATTTTTTTAGTCACTTGCTTTGCTACTCCAAAAATCTCAATGCATCTATAGTTCTTCAAAAAATGATCACACAAAGCCTGAGTACCCCAGTGGGTTTTCTGATGCATGTCTTCTAATATTTTTCTAGCCAGTATTTTATTAAGTAATCGTCTTCCATCAGGAAGTTTCCATTTCTCTGATTCAGCCTGTTCTCCTCCCATCTTGTTTAATTCTTTTTTCTCTGCTTCACTAAACTTTGGGATTTCCAATTTTTCCTCATTTGGAGTTAATATTGACATAACTCTTTCAGCTCCATTTTCTGCTGCATCCTTAGCTTCCTGATCTGCTAAATTATTTCCTCTTATTTCTGAGGTCACTCCTCTTTGGTGTCCCTTAATGTGTACTATAGCTATTTCTTCAGGTAGTTTTAATGCCTCTAAAATCTCTAAAATGAGCCCCTCATGTACTACTCCTTTTCCTCTTGAGTTAAATAATCCTCTTTCTTCCGAATTTTTTCTAAAAGTATGTTCTACTCCAAAAGCATACCTTGAATCAGTGTATATAGTTTCTTTCTTGTGTGCTAAATATTCCAGTGCCTTTTTTAGAGCATATAATTAACAAGTTTGAGCTGACCAGTTTGAAAGTAATTTTCCTTTTTCAATAGTTTGCATGTTTTTTCCATCAACTACTGCATACCCTGACATTCTTTTTCTTTGTAGACATCTGGAGGAACCATCCACATAGATTATTTCCCCGTCTGAAAGGGCTTGTTCTTCAAGATCCCCTCAAACTTTTGTTTAGTATTGGATTATTTCTAAACAATTATGTATTAGGTTATCTGCTGGTTCTCCATATAAGAATTGAGCTGGATTTAAACTTCTGTTTACTTCTAATGTCAGATCATCACTATCTATCAAGATTGCTTCATATTTTAACATTCTAGAGTCTGTCAAAAATTTTTCAGCTTTCTGATTTAACACATTTCGAACCGCATGAGGTGTGCACACAATTAGTTTACTTCCAAAAGTAAGTTTGTTACCTCCGCTGCGGAGTAGCGACCTGGTTCCAGGAACGACACGGCAGCCACACCCAGGCTGCTCCGACCATCAGCTCAGAGACACCCGTGTGGTGGACGGCTAATGGCGTTTATTAACTGGTTACATGGAGTTATAAAACCTCTGTTTGCTACATCACATCCGTCTGCTTACGTTACAAGTTAGGTGTTGCTTAGCTTATCAAGGACACTGACCAACTAAGAATTGAGGGAGGGGTTCTGTCTGCCCGTACAACGCGATATCTTCCGACCGCCTGTCCCTAATCTCCCACATTTCCCCCCCCTCCCATGACTAAGTAAAAAAAGTATAAAAGTATAAATGTTATAAAAGTATAAATGTCATAAAAATGCAAAAGTTGTTAAAGTTAGTATAATAGGATACAAAAGTGGTATAAAATGTTAGTAACAAGCGCACTTCACGGTAATTGCATGCGTTCGACAAATAGGATGTCGACTTTCTCTAAATGGCTTCTAACAAACGACACTAACTTGTTCAAAATGCAAGGCCCAAAAATCAGTGTCAGGAGTAGCATGGTGAGAGGGCCTATTAGGGCGGAAACAAGGGTGGCCAGCCATGGGGACTGATTGAACCATGACTCGAACCATCCTCGTTGGGCCTCTCTCTCTCTCTTTCTCTGGGCCAGTCTTTCTCTCAGCTCAGCCATGGAGTCTCACACGACTCCAGTATGGCCTGCATAAAAACAGCATTCTTCTCTCAAGGCGGCACACAGGCCTCCTTGCTGCATGAGCAAGAGGTCCAGTCCTCGCCTGTTCTGCAGGACGACTTCCGAAAGCGAGGAGATAGATCTTTCCAGAGAGGAGATGGATTTTTCAATTCTCATTAAGTCTTCGTCAATTGTCATTTGCAGCTGAGAAAGTCTTTGATGTTGGGTCACGAGAGCTGAAACACCTGTGGCTGTGCCGGTGGCTCCTAGGCCAAGGAGCATTGCAATGGTTATACCTGTTATTACTTCTCTTTTGCGGAGCTGGACGGTTTCTTCTAAAAAGTGATACATTTCTTCTTCTTGGTGATACAGGACTCTAGGAACAATCAGAACTTGGACACAAAAGTCAGCAAGGTTATTGAATTTGCCAAGGTACACACAGGGGGTTATTCCGATTTGTTGACAGACCCACATTCCTGATAGGAACGGAACTGCCCACTTGTCAGTCTTTTGACTAGGTTGGATGAACTCAGCACAGATATTTCCCTTCTGTTTTGCTACGGTTACACTGCCAAAGCACTTGCCTCGGCCTGTGACTTGGCTCAGGGTAATTTCCCTCCGGGGGGTGTCCCACTTACAGTTGTGTGGATTGTTTGCTGCAGAATATTCGAAAGGAGCATCAAGGGCGACACCCTCATAAAAAGGAGGTTCTGCGTTATAACATAACCAGCATGATTTTGTAAAGTTTGGATTGGATTGGTTCAACGACAAAAAGGTAGCATTTAACACACTAAGAAACAGATTGTAAGGAGCTGACTTAGGTTTTTGGTAAATGGCTAAAGGACGGGATGATGAAGAGGTGCCAGATGTGGCCTCTCTCCTGTGTCTGCATGCTGCGAGATTCTGACAGGGTTTGAATGACTGGGGCACTGATGGTGGGAGTCTGATCATTTGTACATTTGCCCAATTTAAATGCCTGGCTGCACTTAAAGCATGCCATTTTTATCTTCTTCCAGTCTGTGAGAGGAGTTTGTTCTTTTTCTGACTTCCCCTCAACCCGAGTAGAAACGTTGTTGTTACTGGTTTTATATACTGTTACTTCTTCTTTGTCGGAGCCGGAGCCAGAGCCAGAGCCGGCAGCAGAGGACTGGCTATCCCAGTCCCAGCTGTAGTCAAGTTCAGAGTCGGAAGTCGACTGACTGGCCGTTTCCGCGCTCTGGAGCTTTTTGGTCGGGCTCTGACCACTCCCCTTTCCCTCCGGGCTGGGCCGTCCCTTCCCTCTTGGCCCCCGCCCCTTTCTCTCAGGGCTGAGCCACTCCTTCCCCCTGGGCCCCCGCCCCTTTCTCTCAGGGCTGAGCCGCCCCCTGCACCTGCGCTCCCCCCGCCTCCTGCTGTGGGAGCTTCTCGCCTTAGAAAAACAAGCTTTTTGGCAAAGATT
Organism: Delichon dasypus; assembly: GCA_037837765.1. Taxonomy (NCBI): domain Eukaryota; kingdom Metazoa; phylum Chordata; class Aves; order Passeriformes; family Hirundinidae; genus Delichon; species Delichon dasypus. The sequence goes on along the minus strand of JBBAXF010000012.1, from coordinate 4,190,444 downwards.
AGCTTCAGTTCTCTCTCTGCGCTCTCCTCCCTTTTTCTGCTCGCACGCCCCTGCGTTAGCAAATGAGCTCTCTTTGTTTTCATTGGCAACGAGCTCATTATCTAAATGACTTTTGTTTTCTGTGGTATAGTTCTTGCTTTCCCTCTCGGATTCAGCACTATCTTGAGGCGCATAAGGTGGAGGTCCCTCCCCTGCTTTTTCAGCATTCCTAGCTTCTTCAGCTAGACCGTTGTAAAATGACTGCATCTGTTTTATCTCTTCAGTGAGCGACCTTGAGCTTGGAGGCTTTGAAGCGAGCTCTTGATTTTCTGAGCCTGAGCCTATGCATTCGGCCGAACTGACCTCATCAACACTCTGAACATTATCACTAACATTCAGATTGCATTCTTTTACACTCTGAAAATTCTCAACAACAGTTCCCTCTGAGAAAGTTTGCGTCGCTGCTGCAATACCCAATTGGGGAGAAACTTTTAAACAATTTCGAGCAGCTCTCCAGGTCTCCTGTTCATGCAAAGCCTTCTGCAAAGATTGAACAAACCTCCCGCTTGACTTAAGATACTTTGCCGACCCTGAAAACATAGTTTCTTCGGCTAGAGCTTTCGTACATCGATCCCAAATATCTGGGTGGAGAACTTCCACCGGACGATCGATGATACTAAGTTGCAAAAGCCTCGTCACTGCGAGGGTAAAATCTTTTGCTTTACAATCAATTCCCCACTGCTTATGAATCTGAGATACGACCTTCACGACGGTTTCCATCTTCCTTGCGGGTCCTGGGGCGTCCCCCTCGCCGAGATGGGTCAGCCGCTCGGCCGTCGTTCACCCGTCCAGGCGACTCCCGTTCTCCCGGGCAACTCCCGGGGCTTCGGCACCACTTGTTACCTCCGCTGAGGTGTAGCGACCTGGTTCCAGGAACGACACGGCAGCCACTCCCAGGCTGCTCAGACCACCAGCTCACAGACACCAGTGTGGTGGACGGCTAATGGCGTTTATTAACTGGTTACATGGGGTTATAAAACCTCTGTTTGCTACATCACATCCGTCTGCTTACGTTACAAATTAGGTGTTGCTTAGCTTATCAAGGACACTAACCAACTAAGAAGTGAGGGAGGGGTTCTGTCTGCCCGTACAACGCGATATCTTCCGACCGCCTGTCCCTAATCTCCCACATAAGTTTACGACTTTCTTCTACCAGGATTGCAGTAGCGGCTATAGCTTGAATCCATACTGGCCAGCTGTGGCTCACTGGGTCCAACATCTTTGATAAATAAGCTACTGCTCTCTTTTCCCCTCCCCACTCCTGGACTATAACTCCATGAGCTACCCCCTTTTCTACATCCACATACAGATGAAAGGGTTTTTCTAGTGAAGGTAAGCTTAAAGCTGGTATTGAGGCCAGTTTTAACTTCAGTTTTTCTAATTTATCATCATCTTCCTTGGTCCATTTTATATTATCTCCCCCTGTCAACTTTTCATACAAAAATTTTACTGCCTGTGTGTACCCCTCAATCCATAATCTACAATATCCCAATAATCCGAGTAGTTTTCTGATTTCCCTCTTTGAAGAGGGAGGTGGAAGGGATAAAATTCCTGCAATTCTCTCTGGACTGAGCCTTCGACTACCCTTATTTATCAAGTGTCCAAGATATTTTACCTCTGGTTCTACAAGTTGCAGTTTCCCTTTTGATACCCTTAATCCTTTTTCTCCAAGAAAATTTAAAAGTTTTATTGTAGCTTCTCTAACTTCAACTTCATCTTCCCCAGATAGTAAAAGATCATCCACATATTGGATAATTTGTATTCTAGGAGGAGTGGAGAAGGCTTGCAGTATTTTTTCTAAAGCTTGCCCAAATAAGTTTGGAGACCCTGTGAACCCCTGAGGTAATTTCGTCCATCTTAATTGCTGCTTTCTTCCAGTTTTTGGATCCTCCCATTCAAAGGCAAAGATATCTCGGCTCTCCTTGGCTGGTGGACAGGCCCAAAAAGCATCTTTAATATCCACTACACTAAACCACTGATGCAGGGGTGGAACTTTACTTAGAAGTGTATTGAAACTATACTTCCCTCTAGCCACCTCCCGGCTCTCGCTAGCTCAGTTATTCAGGGGTTTTAGGGAAATATATTTCAGAGAGACAGAACAGAGATTTCAAAAGAGTGGCTCTCACCCCCAGCTTCCGTCCAAGCTTTATTCTCGATGTGATGTTCCAGGAGGCCTAGGAGAGAGAGAGAGAACCAGGAAGAAACAGGGGTATATCTAGTTTTGGGCCAAGGAAAGATATTGGCCCTGAGCCAATAGGGTCAGGAGTAGGTATGATAGGGAAAAAGGGTTGAACTACATAGCACAGGTTTCAGGGGGACTTTGAGGGGAAAAACCATTCCTCAGAGGAACACAACATCTCCCCCTTTTTTGTTTAAGAACATTAGAAGAAGAACATTAGGTTACACAGAATGTGGGTTTTCCCACCAATTACAATTGGTGGGGGAGTCAACCTGCTTTAGGTTTGCCAACTCTATGTGGTTGGCTTCTGAGGTAGAAGGTATGAGACTATTGATAGCCTTGAAAATCAAACAGCGTAGGATCCCGAACGCTATTGTTACAAGGAAAAGAATAACGAGAAATAACAGAATTGTTTTATCTATAGAAGTCCACCACCCTGTGAGTCTCCAGCCTTTGAACAGTTCTTTGTTCCAGTCCTCAGATTCTTGCTTCACTTGTCCGATCAAGCTGTTCATGCTCTGAAGGGCAGCATGGATGTTTGGAGCCTTCAAAGTCAGGTTTAGGCAACACAGTCCTTCAAATTCCTGGCATTCATGTCCATGAAGTAACAAGAGATAATCTATAGCAGCACGGTTCTGGAGAGTGGCCTGTCTGGTAATTTCCTCATCTTCTAGGAGAGAGCTGATACATGGCCCTCCTAAAAGCCGAGATGGAATTCCTGCCCATGCCCAATCCCCACAAACCAAGAACAATCCCTTGGGGAGGCTTCTGGGTCTTGAGTGAGATGGGTTTTCTGCCTCAATATGGTTTATCTGATGACACCATCTTTTTGCAGAAAACTCCCCACGATACTGTTTTATATTGTGGTACTCATTAATGTTAGGAGGTTTAGGGTAGATAGAAAAATGTATGCAGAATGATGCAGGGGAGGAACCCAATAACTCTAATTCTTGGGTTTCTTGAGATACCTTGGGCAAACTTGGCAACCACTCCTCTAAGGGGTTCACGGTCATCCCAGCTTTCTGTTGATGACCCTTGTATGGTCGGAAGGTGTTAGGCTCTGGAATTTCGTTGGAACTATGTGTGTCTAATCCTGCTGGAAATTCTCCAGCCTGTAATGGAATTCCTACCAGACAGGTGGACATAGGATTCTCTGTTGATGCAGTGGACAAACATATGTTTTCCTGCTGAAGTGTCTGTGCCAAGGTCACCCAGACATTTTGACGCGGCTGAGGGATGATCCATGCAGCTGCCAGACTGTTCAGCAACAATAAGATGACAACTTGTATGGGGTTCATCACAGGGTTGAGTGTGAGGTAGGCTTTCTCTAAAAGGAAAAACAAACATTTTTAAAACATGTTAAAAGTTTCTGTTTCTGCCAGAAGGAGTCCACATCTAGGAAGATTGTTTTTCTTCCATCCGGCGGCGTCTTCTTTTGGATGCAACGGCTACTTGCCTCTTATCCCCTTCTGCTGGAGCTGGATTTTTAGGGACAAAAGGTTTCACCCACTTCTGGGGAATCCACCGAGGGCCTGAGGGAGTGGCCACACATGCATAGCCACGACCCCAGGTCACGAGCTCATAGGGACCTTTGGTTTCCCAAGTTTCTGGATCCCTAATGATGACTGGTGGACGCTGAGACAATTTGAACTGATTGCCACTGTTAAAATGGCGTACCACTGGTGGACTCATGTTTTCAAATGAACAGTTCAGAAAATTGATAGTAAACATGGCTTTGCAGAGTTTCTCATGTGGAGACATCCACACAGTCGTACTACTCTGTCTAGCCAGGACCTGTTTGAGCGTCTGATGTGCTCGCTCAACCACAGCTTGACCTGTGGGGGAGTGAGGGATGCCAGTTTTATGTTCCACTCCCCACTGCTGGACAAACTCCAGGAACCCCTTGGACGTGTATGCTGGGCCGTTATCAGTTTTGATTTCTTTTGGAATCCCCAACACTGAAAAAGGTTGTACTAGGTGTTTCTTGGCATGTTCAGTCTTTTCCCCTGCATGGGCAGAGGCATACACTGCACCTGAATGTGTGTCAATGCTTACATGAACATATTTGAGGTGTCCAAAACTAGGAATGTGTGTGATGTCTGTCTGCCATACCTCACAACTGCCAAGGCCCCGGGGGTTAACTCCCATACCCATCGATGGCATCGCTTGGACCTGGCAGTTGGGACAGGTGGCCACAATGGCTCGAGCCTGGCTCCGTGTTAGCTGGAACTGACGGATCAGGCCTGGCACATTCTGATGGTATTGTTGGTGACTCAGCTTTGCCTGTTGGAAGATATCAGGGAGACGTGCTTTTTCAACAGGTGCAGCAAGGGAATCTGCCTGACGATTCCCCTCTGCAATTTCACCTGGCAAATCAGTGTGTGATCTTACATGCATCACATAGAACGGATGTTCTCGATGAGAAATTAAATAAATTAGCTTTGAAAGCAATCTGAAGAGATGCTCATTGTCAATTTCTTTGAGCACAGCCTGCTCCGCTCTGGACACTACCTCCGCCACGTAAGCACAGTCTGTTACCAAATTAATTGGTTCCGAGAACTTCTCAAAGGCTCTTACCACTGCAGCTAGTTCAGCCACTTGGGGGGGATCCCTCTAGAAACTCCACATCAGCTTCCCAATGCTGAGTCTGAGGATTTCTCCAAGTCATCACCGACTTGTGGGAAGCCCCGGATGCGTCCGTGAACACTGTGAGAGCCTTGAGTGGTCTCCGGCTCCTCTTCTCATGAGGAATGAAGTGGAATTCCTCACTGAGCAACTTGTGAGATGGGGCATGGACTGATATTTGTCCCCTGTAGCTGTCCAGAGACAATTGGAGACTGGCATTGCTCTGGAGCAAATGCTCAATCATCTCTTTGGTCAATCTCTTGGGAGAGTTCCTTCCCTCCTTAGAAAGTTTGACCGGAAGGTGAATACATGTAAAGTCACAACCAGTCAGCTCACACAATCTCACCCTTGCCTTCCGAATCAGTTGAGCTATCAACTCTTGTGGCTCAGTGATGGTCTTGGATCTTTGGTGAGAGAGGAAGACCCACTCTGTGATCGAGTGAATCTCTCTGCCCCTCGATCCATTGAAAAATCAAACCATGCAAATGTGGCAGTTTTCCTAGAGCAATGAATTGGAAAGGTATGTTTGGCTCACATCGATGAGCCTGCCTCTCTGATAAGGCCTTCTGTACCTTTTTGATTGCTGTCTTTGCCTCTGGGGTCAGGTCCCTGGGAGAAACCAGCTCCCTCTCCCCCTGCAATAAATTGAAGAGAGGGTCCAAATCTTCATTTGTGAGGCCTAGCCAAGGTCTTACCCAATTCAAAGACCCACACAAGGAGTGGAGATCTGCTAAGGTTTTGGGATTACACTCAATTTCCAATTTCTGCGGAACAATGGTCCTTGCAGCTATTTGTAGACCCAGGTACTTCCAAGGTGGCATCCTTTGAACTTTATCTTCCTGCAATTGAAATCCAGCAGAGGTTAAAACCTTAACCACTAGGTCAAGCGTGTGTTGGAGTATAGAGTCATTGGGGGCACACACGAGTAGATCATCCATGTAGTGAAGGATGATGGCATCCTTTCTCTTGGCATGTACTGGTGGCAGTAGTGAGGCTACGTACTGTTGGCATATGAAAGGACTAGATTTCAGACCTTGGGGAAGTACTTTCCAGTGATATCTCTTCATTGGGGCTTCTCGATTAATGGTAGGAACCGAGAATGCAAACCGTGGGACATCTTCTGGGTGTAGAGGAATTTGGAAGAAACAATCTTTGATATCCAAAACAGCCAATTGCCAGTCTCGAGGGAGCATTGTTGGAGAAGGCATCCCTGGTTGGAGTGGTCCCATGTCCTCTATAATTTTGTTTATTTCTCGGAGGTCATGGAGCAACCTCCACTTGTCCTTTCCCGGTTTCTTTATTACAAAGACTGGGAAATTCCAGGGGCTTGTTGTCTCTTCTAGGTGACCTTGAGCCACCTGCTCCTCCACAAGCTCCTTAAGCGCCTTGAGCTTCTCTTTACTCAATGGCCACTGTGCTACCCATCTTGGGTTATTGTCCAACCACTTTAGTTTGTGGGTAGGGCGCTCCACAGTGGCTATTTCCAAAAATCCTGGGGTGTCTTAGGAATGACCAATTGGACTCCCCACTGTGACATGGTGCCTCTCCCCCATAAGGGAGTCTTATAATTAGCAACGAATGGACGGACATTTGCCAATTTCCCATCAGGTCCCTCAATTTGCACTATGTTTTTTGAGATTTTTGCCATTGTGATTCCTCCTATGCCCTGAAGTTTGCCTGCCACAGGTTTCAACTCCCAGTGTGATGGCCACATGCTCTCAGGTATAACGGTAACATCCGTGCCGGAGTTGAGCACCCCCTCCACATGGAGGCGGTCTGACCTACGGGCTAAGTTACATGCCAGAGAAGGTTTGTTCTCCCCCACCACCTCTGCCCAGTAGACTTCCGGTGATTTTCCATCCGCTAGGACCTCAGCCGGAACAGGAATGGCCTGGGCAAGGACTTGCCCCTCTGTCAGGTAGAATGGTGGGTGCATGCAGCGTGCCAACAGCATGAGGCCTGTTATCTTTCCCTTAATGGTCATGGGAGCTACCTCAACCTCCAAGGGTGTGTGTGCTGTGTCCCCAATAACAAAATACTCACTGTTCGGTTCCATGTGGTTAACCTTCATGTCCTGTGAAATGTTTTGCAGGCCCACTGTAATTACCGTCCAATCAGTAGATCTGAAATGAAAAGCTTTGGTAGTCACGAGCCTATATCGGCCTCGTGGCTGCCATACCTTGTTAGTTGAACATTTGACATTTTTATTTTTCTGTACCCCCACACCCTGCGACCTGCCCTCCCCCTTTTTTGTTAAGAGACATTTGCCACGGTATGGCCTTGTAAATTTCTTTCTTGGTGCATCAAGGAGATAAAATCTGGGCCGCGCTGTGAATTCAGTTTTTTTGATTTTTTGACTTGCATTTCTGGTTTTCTGGGCAGGCCTTGGCGAAGTGTCCTGGCCTTTTGCAGCGGTGGCAGATGATGTGCTGCAGCTGGTCTGATGCCATCGGTTGCCTCCTTGCTCCTGGTGCTGCAGCTGCCACAGGCTTTGGGTGTGTCAGTCCCGGATTCCTTTCAGGTGCACTGAAAAGTTCTGCTCTCCTGGTACAGGCTTCTATCATCTGGGCGAGACTAGGTGATGGGTCAAGGGGAAGGCTAAGAATGATTCTACGACAGGTCTCATTAGCATTCCTCTGAGCCATCTCCTTAATCAGTTCTGCCTGCACCACTGGGTCTTGCACTTGTCTCTCCACTTGACTTCTCAGACGGTCCACAAAAATGCAAGAAATTCTCTGAAGGAAACTGTTTAATGTTAACATAACTGGTCTTTATCTCAGGTGATGGAATCTGATAAAAAGTCTTTTCTGCAGCATTACAGATCTTATCTAAAACTGACTTGGATAACAACCGAATTTGCTCATTCGCACTAGATAAATCACCTTCACCGCACAAATGATCATGTGTGATGTCATTGTAATCGCTGTACTGCACATCGGGAGTTTGCTGAATTTCCTGCAATACTGTTTTCAAAGCTTTTTTCCATAATCCTTCCCATAGGTCGTACTCTGAGGGAGTTAATAGGCATCTGAATAAATCTTTAATGTCACTGGGTACCATCTCATTTGAATTGAAGGTAGCTTTCATCATGCCCTTAAATATTTCACTAGATCTCCCAAATTGTTTCTGCATTTTACACAGCTCTTTTTTATCTTGGTATGAAAAAGGCAGATACTCTCTACGCACGTGTCTTTTACCTACATATACTACAGGAGCCACAGATGGAATGTCCTGCTGATCGTTATTCTGAGTTGCTAAAAATCCTGGTGCTTCTCCATTGCCCAGGCAGCTCGAGGGTGTTGTCCCACCCCCTCCCTGGGATCCAGCAACAGGCAGTTCTTCCCTCCTCCCCTGGGGCCCCAGGCTAGGCTGCTCCTTAGCCCTTGCAGCAGGGGGACCACCTCCCCCCCCGACTCCGCTGCTGCGGGCTGCATTATCTATCTCCCCATCCGTGCTGGGAGTAGCGGTTGTAAGACACCCTCCCCCCTCCCCCTTCGCACGGCCGCTGGGAGGGAGAGGGAGGCACTGGGGAGAAGGGTGTGGTGGGGTATTGGGTGAAAGATATGGGGTCGGGGCGGGAAGTGGGGGGAAGAAGGGAGAGTGGGAAGGAGGCGGAATGCAATGCCATCCGCCATCAGGGGTGACCGCGTGGTGCGAGCCCCCCAGGGTCTCATCCACGTGGCCAGTGCCCCGAGAGGAAAAAATTGCATCTTGCTGAGGGAAAACAGGTGGGAGAGGAGGGTATAAGGACGATGGGTGGGTTTGAGGAGCATAATCCAGTATGGAATCAGGGAATCCCTGCTTCTCGGGAACAGGGCATTGCTGAGAGGTTTTGCATGGCTGTCTGCTGTTTTCTGCTTCTAACAGCTTCTTGCGTACTTGTAAGAATATTGGAATAAATGAAGAAATTTTGTTTTCCCCATTTTCAACTTTTAAAGTTATTAATTTTCCCACATCATCCCAAAATGAAACAGAATTTATATCTTGTAGAGTACTGTCTGGAATCTCAGCTGACAGCCAGGAAATAAATTTGATTAAGAGCTTATTAGGAAATTTTAGATCTGTTGAAATGTTTTTAAGTTGTTTAAAAGCACTCTTTTGATTTCTCGATAAACGTATGCCCATGTTTCTGATGTTTTAAAAGGCAAACTGTTCGAAAAATCTTAACCGCTGACCTGAAAAACTAAAGACGCCGCGTCCCGCTCGCTCCCGAGATAAGAGGCAAGGCGGGCTGGTCGCGGCTCGGGGCGGCCATCTCTGGCCGCTTTTCCCGACTGCGGGGACACGGGCAGGGGGGTGTCCCGGTGCCGGCTTCTGTCCCAGGACCCTCCCGTAGCTAGCCCACCCCAAAAACGCGTGGTTTTCCCCAGTACACGGAACTCCAGCCGTTCCGCAGAGAAGAAATTCTCTAACCGCGTTACGCAAACACACTGCAGAGCAGGGTCCTAAAGCCCTCTCGCTATTAAACTATAGGGATTTTCTAGCGAACCCCGCAGCACGTGTTGCAACGTCAGGGTTTTCTGTCTAAAGGTCGATTCACTTTTGTAGTAAAAGCGAACTCCCGACCCTGTCCTGGCACCCCGAGCTGCTCGAAAACAGCCAATAGTGGCCAGGTAGTTGTGCCTCCCAAAGAGCTTTATTAACCCCTTAAATAGGGAGTCCCTCTTCATGCGTGGACTTATTAATATTTCATAACAAACCGACGTTGGGGAGCCAACTGAAAATATACTACCCTCTAGCCACCCCCCAGCTCTCGCTAGCTCAGTTATTCAGGGGTTTTAATGAAATATATTTCAGAGAGACAGAATAGAGATTTCAAAAGAGTGGCTCTCACCCCCAGCTTCTGTCCAAGCTTTATTCTCGATGTGATGTTCCAGGAGGCCAAGGAGAGAGAGAGAGAACCAGGAAGAAACAGGGGTATATCTAGTTTTGGGCCAAGGAAAGATATTGGCCCTGAGCCAATAGGGTCAAGAGTAGGTATGATAGGGAAAAAGGGTTGAACTACATAGCACAGGTTTCAAGGGGACTCTGAGGGGAAAAACCATTCCTCAGAGGAACACAACAGTGTATAGGGATTGGGTACCAATGGGTAACGAGACCGAGTTCTTTTGTTAACCTCCCTTAAATCTTGTACTAGTCTATAACTCCCATCAGGCTTCTTTACTGGGAGAATAGGGGTATTATGGGGAGACATGCAAGGTTCTAATGTCCCATCCTTTATTAGTCCTTCTATTACTGTCTTCAAAACTTCCCGTCCTTCTAAAAATATGGGGTATTGACATACACGTATGGGACAATCTTCTCTCTCTATTGTAACACTTACAGTGTCAATATTTAATCCTCCCCTATTTCCTTCCCCAGCCCAAATTTCCTTGTTAATTTCTTCTTCCTCCTCTTGGCCTGATTTTAAACCTTTAGCTGTCATTTTCCCATCTTCTGGTATAACCCCTATTCCTAATTTCACTTGTAAGTCTCTTCCTAGTAAGTTGCTACCTGCCTTTGGGACCAATAAGACATCTCCCATCCAAATTTTAGTTTCCCCTTCAATTACTACATCTTTAATGACTGGAACTGTAAAAGTTTCTCCTTTTGCCCCTGTTACTTTTGCAGTATCTTTACTCACACTATAACCTTTTGGTACATTTAGCAGGCAGGTTCTTTCTGCTCCTGTATCTACCACAAATTCTAATTCTTCTCCTTGGGGACCCACTTTTAGAGTTATCACAGGCTCTAGATGCTATTTGTCCCCTAAAAAAATAGCACCTTTGACCTCCCTATTCCTCCTCTGTGCCCATCTCTTTGAAGATTTTCAGATCTATTACCTGCTTAGGACAATTTTTCCTATAATGTCCCTCACCCCCACAGTAAAAGCAGACATTCCTGGAATGCTGCTGAGACTTGGTTTGTATTGGGATTCTATTATTTTCCTTTCCCCTGTCTCTACTAATTTTATATCTAGAAGTAGTGCCTGTATGTTTTTGGGTTTTTTGGAAATTGTTTTCTCGCATGGTGACTGCCATAAGTTTTGCTTTCAGTTTAGCTTTCTCTTCATCTCTTCGGACATAAACTTTCTGAGCCGCCTTTAATGAGTCATCTAATGATTTATTATGCCAATCCTCAATTTTTTCTAATTTTTTTCTAATATCTGGCCAGGCATTAGTAACAAAGTTAATCCTTAACAAAGCTTTTCCCACATCAGTTCAGGGTCTAGTCCGGAATATTGTTTCATATTTCTCCTAAGTCTGTCCAACCATTCAGTTGGAGATTCTTCTTTTTCTTGCTGTGCCTCAAAAGCTTTTTTAGCATTTTGCCCTCGGGGTGCTGCCTCTTTTATTCCCTTGATTGTTAAATTATGATATTCATTCATGTGTTTCCTCCCCTCCTCATTATTTTGACTCCGCTCAGGAGGCGCAGTTGGCATTTTGTCTTCTCCGGGGGGCCCCTGTGGGTTCTCTTTTTCCCAAACTTTTATTCCAGCTGCTCTGATTAATTGCCTTTCTTCCTGAGAAAATATTATTTTCATTATAGACTGCATCTCTTCCCAAGTATAAATATTCAGACCTAAAAATCTGTCTAATTGTTCAGCTGTGCATATGGGATCTTCTAAAATTTCTTTGATTTCTTTTTTAAAATTTCTGACCTCAGATGAAGCCAAAGGGGCATTTACAAACCCTGTTCCACCCCCCTCCCACTGGGATTTCTCTTAGTACAAATAGACTAATTTCTTTATCCCATTTTTGGTTTTTCTCCTCTGTCGTCTTTTTCCCGTGTTTTGAGAAAGAATCCAGAGAGGGCTGTCTTTTAAGTGAACTTCTAGTGTTTCGATAAGGCATTTCTAGGGAGAAGTCATTTCTCTGAGCAGTAGCTGTGGTTACCGAGGGAACGGAGCTCAGGGCAGGAAGAGGGGTGAGGGGAGGGCATAGCGCCGAGGCTTGGTCCTCCAAGGGCGGAGCGTAGGCGAGGTTTGCTGCTGGGACCGGCAGAGGAGGGGGCAGTTCTGGGGGATACCAGAGGGGAGCACGGACAGCCTGCATGGGGCTAATGGCGGCTGAGTCAGGGGCTCCCGGCAGAGACAAAGCAGCAGCGGCAGCGCCCATTGCAGCCAGTACAGGCAGGGCAGCCGGGGATAGGGTAGTGGGGGAAGCAATCGGAGATAGGACGGCTGGGACCGACGGGACCCCCGGCACGGTCGGGGCAGTGGTCTTAGGCCACACGTCAGGAGGGACCCCTGGCACAGCCCTTAGGGCGGCCGCGGACCAGGCGGCCGGGGCACACAAATTCACCGTCGGGGCCGGGGATGGGGTGTATGCGGGAACCGGCGCAGCTGCTGAGGGCTGCGAGCTCACACTTGGGATGGGAACCGGGGCAGGTGGGCCTGAAGCAGGAACCAGGACAGGGGGCTCGGCCGCGAACGGCGGGAGCGCGAGCGGGAACGGAGGGGGCAAAGCCTGCAAAGGATCCCACTTTTTTTCCTTCTTTTCTTCTTGTTCCCCTCCCTTTTCTTTCCCCTTTTTCTTTTCTTGTTTCGTCTTGGGGGTTGCTGATACATTAAAGATTTTTATTCTCCTGAAATCTCCTGTCCAACAAGTGGCATATTCTCTTTCTTCGGGATTAAACGGTTCCTTTGAATTTACAAATACATTTAGAGCCTGGCAAATCCAGTTCTCAAGAGAGCCATATCTGGGCCAATAAACGTGGTCAGATCTTATTTCCTTCTCTGCCCATTCTATCATGCAAAATTGTATCATCTTTATCTTTTCCTTTCTTCTTGTACAAGGGTTTTTATCCCAGTTAGCTAACATAATGCCAAGAGGGCTATCTTGAGGTGTTTTCGTTGGTAATTTTTTACATCTTTTTTTCTTCCCTGTATCCAACTTACTGTTTTTCTGTCCCATTTTTCAAGATCTTATCTATTCATCCCCCACCTCTGTTTTTCACTTTCTCTTACAACCTAAAGACCACTTACTTCTATCTATGCACATACACAAAAAAATCCCTTCTTTCTCACACAACTGTTCAATACAATACACCTCCCTCCAAGGAGATATAGTGAATTTTAAAATTAACAATCAACATTACATGTGCTCTCATCCATCTACTCTTACTTCATTTCTCCTTCACTTTTACACAGTCTTTCACACCCTTAGGACATGAAGCCGATCCCTGTCGCCAGAGAATCGCGGCTCTGTGTGGCCTCCCCTTGCTTTGGGTTTGATCTCTGGGTTCCAGTATAGCTGGGCCTCTGAGGAGGGCCCAGAATCTGGTCACCTCTGGTGCCGGTCCACCTATGAGGCTGATTTGGGTGTCACTTGCACTTTTACCACGGCCCCCCCTCCACACACCCGGAGGGAAAAGGGCTGATTTGCAAGTCACACATGTTCTGCCATAGCCCCCACCTGCCTGGGGAAACAATGGCCTGTTTGCAGGTCACTTACACCTCTTGCCACAGTCCCACCCGCCCGGGAAGTTGAGGCAGATTTTGTGTGTGACTCACTCTCACACAACAAAACAACAATAAGGTACCTTTTACTTTCAAATCACCTATTACAATTTTAGGTGTTACTGGCCAGAGTCAGTGCTCTTGGATATCCCCTCAATCCAGCTGTGTTGTCCAACCCCAGATGCTCTTGGGCATTTTTATCCCTCAATCCAGCTGTGTTGTCCAACCCTAGATGCTCTTGGGCATAACCTCAATCCAGCAGAACCCTGGGTGCTCTTGGGATATTAATCCCTCAACCCAGCAGGTTTCAGTCCTGGATGCTCTTGGGCACTTACCCCTCAATCCAGCAGACTTTTTGCTTAACCCTGGGTGCTCTTGGGATATTAATCCCTCAACCCAGCAAAAGTTTTAGTCCTGGATGCTCGTGGGCACTCACCCCTCAATCCAGCAGACTTTTTGCTTCCTAGGGGTCCCACCCCTTCTCTAAGACTCAGTCCCAGTTTCCCTGGGGGGGATTCTCTCGCTCTTATGACCCGCTTCGTCTTTACTGGCCGTTTTTGTCGCAAAAGAACGGAAACACAGCATAGGAGACTCCGCACTTGCTTAGCAGGTCTGGGGTAACCAGCTGCCTCTCATTCACACACATTCATCCCCCCCTTAACCACCCCTCCAAACCAGTACTTACCTGTCCTTTGTCCTTGGATCTTTGTCTTCGTGTACACTTTAGTCTTAGGGGCTAATTACCACGGTTTTAGGGAATCTTTTCCCTTTTTGTTTTATTGCCTCCTCTTGTCCATTGGTAACCTGCATCTGTCGGTCACAGCAGGGGAACACAGAGCGAGGCTGCCAACTGGGCAGGGTGCGCCATCCTCACCCTCATTCCACTGAGGCACCGGCAGTGAGGTGTTCTAACCATCCTCTGCTACCATAATTGTGAAAAACGCCAATCACTTGCTTTAAATTTTTAAAAGTTTAATAGCAAATAAGATGGTTATAAAAATAGAATTAGAGTAAAAAATTGAACAATTTTAGAGTTAGGACAATACGAGACAATAGAAACAAAGTTTCAGACGTCTGGGTGCCTCCCCGAGTGAAAAAGCTCCAAAGAAGGACCCCTGTTAACAAAGGATTATCTCTTAAAAGCAATAGCCTGTTGAATATTCATACATTTTATACATGATGCATAAATTCCATTCAAACAAAGAATTGTCTCTGGTTAGTATCACTTTTTTCCTTTAATCTCTATGGCATCCACAAGGCTGAGAGAGGCAGGAGGAGTTGGCCTCTTCTGATAAGGAAGTAGTAAATTCCTTTTTCTCTGAAAGATTTACGTTTTCCTGTGGTTGGTACATAAAAACTACATTTTAACTACAAAACTACATTTACCATACTATCAAACTATTAATACAACATTAACAATCAATACAACATAATACATATAGTAAATATCTTGCGTAGAGCCATATAATATGCACTTTTCACATCTCGTATTGTCCTGTAATTGTTCAATTTTTTATTACTCTAATTCTATTTTTATAACCATTTTATTTGCTATTAAACTTTTAAATTTTTAAAACAAGTGATTGGCATTTTTCACATGAGCTATTGTAATGAACTATATATATTATAATATCCTTTTAAATCGTGGGGAAAATATACATTTTGGGGACATGATTATTTAGATTTGTGGATTTGAACAAAGGTATCTGTGATGGACTGAGTGAATATTAGTAGTTGTGATCCTGTGATCCTATGAGATGTTCAAACAGAGAGATAAGCCTTCTGTACCAGTGAAGAAGAGGGAAGACATCTGTTCCCTGAGATGAAGAATCCTTTGCCTTTGGAGTTGTTTATTGTGATATATGTCCTAAAGTTAATTCGTGTTACCTCATTTATTATGTATATTAAAAGGGAATTCATAGTATCCTCAGTCAAAGTAGATATATATTTTATAGAGATATATGTTTTAGTATAAGTTTTGTATGGTTTGCTCTGTTATACATTTAAGTTTTACATGCGGGATAAAACAAGACACTGCACAAAAGGAGATTTCCCCGGCCTGGGGAAACACCCTGGAGGCACTAAGAAAGAAATGATTGGATTTACCAGAAAGGAGGGAGAGGAGATAGCGGCTGCCGGGAATCCCTGAAAGGATACAAAGAACGACGGAAACCAGAGATAGAAGTCCGGAGACCAAGATGATTGCTTCAGATAGACATCTCCACGAGTCTCCGATGAAATTTACATCTTCATAACACACCCAGACCCGAACATCAGCAGCATTGTCTTCCTCTACCGGTCTATTCAAACCCCGATTCCAGCACCTGCCTATGCCCTGAGGGGAAGACCGTCACATTCCCGGACCTCTTTCCACGATCCAGTGTATAAAAAGAGACTGCTGCAGACCAAAAATGTGAACTTAGGGGGGGTAACAGGCTGACAGAGTCTGCTATCCGAGTTCACCCAGCGGCGACCCCGGGCTCGACGCTGTCCTTTTGATTGTGGCTAACCGAGACTGTAATTTTTGTCTCTCAATAAATTCCAAATTTTTGATAAACTGAATTTGGTGAATTTCATTTATAACATTTATTGTGGAGAGTTTATCAGAAGAATGGCTGCGCAGCAAAGGACATGACACTATGAGATTAGTTAATATCTGAGAGATACATGACTAAAGGCAAGGTCAGTATGTCCTTGCAGCTGTTGTTTTTGAAACTGCCTGGTATGCAGAAAGATAGAGAAGCGTAGATAATGTGCTAACTACAAGGCTAACTACAAAGGGGTAGTTGTGTAGTTGCAACAATATTAGCCAACCCAATCATGAGCTCGGCTTTTGCAATATGTATGAGCTAATTAATGCATGTATAAAAGACCTGTGATCAATTTCAATAAACTGAGATTTACTGATCATGATATCTTGAGGCATGTCTCCCGCGACTCCTTTCCAACATCTGGTGCCCGAACAGGGACCCCAAGAAGATTGGACGTGAAGGGAGTTGTGTTGGGTTCGGGTCCTGCAGCTAGAAGGACAGCGAAAGAGCACAAATCCCCGGCTCCGCACCCTGGGTGACCACAGCGGTGGGCTCAGCTGATAGGTGCTGCCAAAGCCTGGAGGGGCTAGCAATGGTACCAACGTGAGTATGGATAGGCAAGCAGCATATGATCTTTTTATTGCTTTTCTTAGAAAGAGGCAGTTTAAGGAGATTGACTTAGATAAGGATCTCCCTGTGCTTTTGCAGCATGCCGCTTCATATGGCTTTTTCTCAGATCCGCATACTGTTCATGAGTTAGCTGAATGGAGGCGATATGGGGATAAATTGTGGGAATTAACATTAGATGATGATAGGTAAGAAAATGAGCAAGCTGTGGAAAGCAGTACATAATGAGATATTGTGGTGCCAAGCAGAAAAGAGGGCAGTAGAAGCCGTGCGCAACGCACAAGAACGTAACCGTGATTATGATTCGTCTGTTTTCCCTAGTGCTCCTAATCCCCCTTTATTTACGGACTTTCCTGTCCCATCGACCGTGCCTTCAGCTCCCCCTAGTGCATGTCAGTTAAACGCAGTCTCCGCCGCTACTCATAGCAGTCATACCGCCCCCGAAAATCCGCCTCGGGTGACTGCTTCCCTCAGTAGCCAGGAGCCTGTCCCTGGGGCAGAATCTGACCTCGCGGAGGCCATGGCTAGAGAGAGACGGGAAATCTGGACGACACTCACTCGCCAAGGCATGGAAAAAGGGGACGCTGACCTCATCACAGCGGCTCAAGAGACCCTTGCGTTTCCGGTAATATTTACTCCTAATGCACAGGGGGGCCATAATGCACAGGTGCTAAACTTAGATTGGAAAATGTTAGCACAATTACGCACTACCATGGGGAATTATGGAGTTACTAGTGAACCAGTTAAGCAAATGCTTGATTATATGTTCAATGCTCACACTATTGCCAAGTGATATTAAAGGGATTGCAAAATTGATCTATACCCCACATCAACGGCTACTGTTTGAAGCACGGTGGAGAGAGGAAGCTGCTTTAAGCGCGAACCTTCCGAGAGCCCAAGGGGACCCCCTAGCAGGACTAACCATTGATGAGCTTATGGGGCAAGGGAATTTTATGCGAGTGGAACATCAAGCAGCGCTAGGACCAGAAAAGATTAGAGAAGCAGCCCAAGTAGCCAAAAGAGCTATGGATAAAATAAAAGCCCCAGGCGGAGTCCCCATCTATATGGGAATCAAACAAGGTAGGGAAGAGCCCCTTGGTACATTTGTTGATAAGGTTATGGAAGCATTATCCAAGGCAGGAGTGCCAGACCACATGCAAGATGCTTTGCTTAAACAATGTATTTTACAAAATGGCAATTCTAATACTCGAACATTGATTAATGCCATCCCAGGGGACTGGAAAGTGCAAGATTTGTTAGAAAAGGCTGCCTCTATGCCGATTGGATCACAGGTGGTTTTAGTTAATGCCCTACAAAAGATAGGAGAAGGACTAAAAGAGCAGGCTATTAGCTCCCAGAATCAGGTTATGGCAGCCCTTGCTCCCCTTCAAGCAGCAGCCACGCGCCCCCGCCCAAACACCGCTGGAAACAGTTGAATGAAGTGTTACCGCTGCGGAAATGCCGGTCATATCCGTCGAGAATGCGGAGCAACAGGAGTGTGGTGCGGGAAATATCGATCTAATACACACAACTCCATTGCTTGCCGAGGGAAGCAGGGAAACTCATGGAAGTGCGCGAACAGCAGCGGCCGCGCGGGGACACAAATGGCAGCTGCGGTGGCAGGACCCCCCAACAACTCCAACCAGCAACCCACGGAAGCCTCGGCCTGGACTTAGCAGCCTCAATAGACATTGATCTCCTGACTACTCACCCACATAAGATCCCGACTAGACTTTTTGGCCCTTTGCTTATAAATGGACAATCGGTGGGGGGCCTAATTGTCGGTCGCTCATCTGCCACTACCCTAGGTTTGTATGTTGAGCCAGGAGTTATCGGCGCTGACTGTCACGGCGAAATTATGATCATGGCCCACACCCCGTATCCCCCTGTGAAGATACCCAAAGGTCAAAGATTAGCCCAATTAATCCCGTTGCCACAAATGACTAAAGGTCTAACACCACTTACGCAAAATCCTAGAGGAACAGAAGGATTTGGATCAACTGGGGGTCTAACTCTGCTTACCATAGACCTCAACACTCGACCCAAGAAGTCCTGCTGCTTAGCCTATCAAGGGCAAAGCATCACACTTAAAGGACTCCTAGATACAGGCGCAGACTCAAGTGTAATTGATCCTGCACGCTGGCCTTCGACTTGGCCTGTACAGCCCGCAGCAACAACTGTCACTGGCATTGGGGGAATGACGCTAGCAAATCGCACGCCAGTATTGACTGTTGAGATTGAAGGAAAACAAGCATCAACAACGTTCTCTATAACGCCATTACCACCAACTGTTCATTGCTTAATTGGCCGTGATGTTTTAGCTCAGTTGGCCCTTGTCCTTACCAACGACCACCCTTTACAGTGATGGCCATTTGCTTGGACTTTCCCATTGCCACTTACCTGGATTACAAGTGAACCTGTAGTGGTTAAGCAATGGCCTTTAAAACGGGAAAGTTTAGAGCAAGCGCATTTGTTAGTTAATGAACAGTATAAGCAAGGACATGTCAAGCTTTCTACAAGCCCTTGGAACACTCCGATCTTTGTAATCAAGAAAAAATCTGGCAAATATCGACTACTACATGACCTCAGAGCAGTAAATAATCAGATGGAACCCATGGGAGCACTTCAACCCGGACTGCCCAATCCAGCTATGTTGCCAAGAGACTGGCCCATCCTTATTATAGACCTAAAGGACTGTTTTTTCACCATTGCTTTGCATCCTGATGACACTAAGCGATTTGCATTTATGCTACCTGCCCTCAATCGTGGGGAACCCGACAAAAGGTTTGAGTGGACTGTTTTGCCGCAAGGGATGCGCAACTCCCCCACACTTTGTCAACTGTATGTAGACGCTGCGTTGCAACCATTACGACGAAAGATGCCCACCACCATCATTTATCATTACATGGATGATATCTTGCTTGCTGAAGAAGAACCCTTTACAAAGCTGCAAATTGAAGAAGTTACAAAAGTTTTAGCAAACTCTTCTTTAGTAATAGCTCCAGATAAAATTCAAACATCAACCCCCTGGAAGTACTTAGGATGGACGATCACAGAACAGAAAATTGTGCCTCAGAAGTTGTCCATACAAACATCAATAACTACACTACATGACGCCCAAAAACTTTTAGGTGACCTCCAGTGGCTGAAACCCGTCACCGGCATCCCTAATGTTCTGCTAGATGAGCTACGTCCGTTATTAAAAGGCACTGACCCTTGTGCCCCTGTCCACCTTACCCAAACTCAGAAAAATGCACTTCAGAAAATTATGCATTGTATTTCTACAGGATTTGTCACAAGAATTGATCCTGACCTACCCCTACATCTTACAATTTGGAATACTGAAGAGCATTTATTAGGCGCTGTCACCCAACAGAAAGAGAAAACAGGAGAGACGGCAGTATTAGAATGGGTATCGCCTCTGTTACAACAAAGAAAAACAATAACTTCTAAAATTGAAAATTTGGCACTTTTGATTAAGAAAGGGCGCATGCGAATTTTAGAAATCAGTGGACTAGAACCATCAGACATTAACTTGCCCATAGAAAAAGCTACATTGAACTGGTATTTGTTGAATTCTACAGCCCTGGCTGAAGCATTGCTGTTCTCTGGAGCAACAGTTAATACTGGTCCTCTTATGCCAAAACATTTGCAATGGATAGGAGGATGGAGTTGGATCCAGAAGCCTCTTTGAGAAGAAAAACCTATTCCGAATGCCATCACAGCCTTCACAGATGCGGGACGACGGTCAAGAAAAGCAGCAGTAGTCTGGAAGCGAGGAGAACAGTGGTACCAACAAACGCTAGAGGCGACACCTGAAGACAATCTGCAGACTTTAGAGCTCTTGGCGGTCATTTGGGCCGTGACCAACTTGCTTAAACCATTGAATGTGGTGTCTGACTCGCTTTATGTTGTAGGAGTAGTGTCAAGAATTGAAGATGCTGCCATCAAAGAAGTGCAGAACCAACGGCTTTATGAACTTTTCCTCCAGCTAAAACGCGCATTAAGAAACAGGACTGAACCATATGCAGTCATTCATGTTCGCAGCCATAAGTGGAATGAAGGATTAGGAGAAGGCAATGCCAAAGCTGATAAATTAGTTTCATTTGCACACCAATCCACGCTTCCCCGACAATTATTAGCACGAGAAAGTCATACCATTTTTCACCAAAATGCCAAGGGCCTGTCTAAAGAATTCCAGATTCCCTTAGAAGAAGCTAGGGCCATAATCAAGGCCTGCACAGTATGTAGTCATCATAATAAAGGTGTAGGCCTAGGAGTCGGAGTGAACCCAAGGGGCCTACACGCCAATGAAATCTGGCAAATGGATGTTACCCATGTACCTAGTTTTGGTCGTTTAAAATATATTCATGTGACCATTGATACTTATAGCCATTACATATGGGCTACTGCCCAAACTGGTGAACAGGCCAAGCATGTAGAAAAGCATCTTACTAGCTGTATTGCTGTCATGGGAATCCCTCAGAAAGTCAAAACAGACAATGGTCCAGCCTATTGTAGTACACGCATAGCCCATTTTATGCAATTTTGGAATACTGTTCATACTACAGGAATCCCCAACTCACCTACAGGACAAGCCATAGTAGAAAGGGCAAATGGCGCTCTCAAACAGTACTTAGATAAATATACAGATATTGTTAGTGTACAAGCTAGACTGTTAAAGTGCTTATTTGTGCTCAACCACCTATGCATTTTTGGAGACAGAGGAATGCCAGCTGTAATCTCTCATTTTGCTCCGGAGACAGGATCAGGGCCAGAAGTTGTTGTCAAGTACAGAGATCCAAAGACAGGAATTTGGCAAGGTCCAGCTAAAGTAATTTATTGGGGCAGAGGTTACTTATGTGTTTCTACACCTACAGGGACACTGTGGGTACCAGCGAGGTGGACACGACCAGCAGTTCTTGATGGACAGTCCAGAACAGAGGAGGAAGTTTCGCCTGCAGAAACTGCTATCATCGATACTGAAAGAAGTTGAAGAGGAATTCGGCATCACATTTTTAGTTGAAACAGAGCAAGAAGTAGAGGAGCGCCTCCTACCAGATTTATACACTTTTTGCGCCATCAGCAAAAGGCTTGCTTAGCTTGTTTTAGCTATGATCATAATGCATGGGTAAAGTTCTATTGTGGGGGTTGTAAAAAACAGTGGTGGATGTATCAGCAGATGTTTAGTGGATTGTGGTGTCACAGTTGTGACTTTAAGTGGCGCCAAAAGACGCCCTATCAAGCACTAGCAGATATTACAGGACAAAGCTTTGAGGAAAGTATCAACAGAATTGAAAACCGTGAAGACTTACAGCTAAGAGACTTAGCATGGAGGGTACAACACTTAACAGAAAAGATTTTAGGTGATAAAAGATCAAAAATTTTAGATTGCCGCTGCAAAAATGGTATCGGGATACCCATTACGTGGCAAGTGGCACCACATGAGTGGGAGCATCACTGCCACAGGTTTGCTTGTCATCGGCCTCGTAGCAAACGTGGCCGTATACGCCCCACCACAACCCAAGACTAACATATGGGTTACCATGGCTAATCTTACAGGACAAGAATCCATTTGCTTTGCCCTGTCATCCCCTGGTAATCCCTTCTCCACTTGTTTAGTGGGACTGCCAGCAGACGTATGGCCTTGCCCTAGCCACACCCCTACATGCAATAACAGCAATCTAAATGCCACAACCAACAACTGGGATACTTGGGTGCCTCATTTACCTATCACCCCAACTGAGCCCCAAGAACTAGAACTGTTAGGGTCTGTACAGATGGATAGCTGCGTATTTTTCAATTGGTCAAGTGTACAGCAGCACTTAAATGGATCTGTGATAGTTGTAAACTCCAGCCTTGTAGTTTATAGAAACGCTAGTAACTGGTGCCAATATGCTTCCAACAATATTTCCTGGTCTACTAATCACCCATTACAATTGCCAAGTGGAACATTTTTAATTTCTGGCGATCGAGCCTGGTCAGGCATCCCCTCGAAAATTCGAGGAGGCCCATGTTCACTTGGAAGACTGTCATTATTGACACCCTGTCACGATCTGCTCGTACAAGCGGGGGTCGTGATGGTTCGTTTACTGATCTCAGAGTGCAAAACACAACACAGAGGGGATTTCAGCATTAAAATAAATGCACCTTTTATTGATTGACCATAGCAAATGCGATAGAGGGATTAAGAGTGAGAGAGAGATAGAGAAAGAGGTAGAGGAAAGGGGGGATATAGCTACCAAACGTGGAGATGGAGTCCTCGTGGTCCTGTCGATGGGTCCGCCTGTCACGTCGGGGAGAGTCTCTCCAAATCTCTGGTTAACTCAGGGGTTTTTATTATAGTCCTCAATCATGGGGGGAACAGGTAAATCTATTGTAGCTCCCGAGGGGGAACAGGTAGTTTATGTTCTTAGCAGTAAGCGAGAGCCATTGTCTTCTTGGTCCAACGATCACGCCTCCAGGCAAACATCCCACTTTGGCTGAGTCAGCCCCAGCCCCCAATATTGGGGTTGTCGGGGTCTGATGTCTCAGTCCTTGAGAGGGGCTTCATATAGGGGTCTCAATCTCAGTCCTCGGAAGAGGGTTTTGATCTCTGTCTGTCATGGTGGTTGCAAAGCAGATGAAGGATTTTCTGTGGGGGACCACCAAAGTTACCCCAGAAAGTTCCCTTGGCCAAGAGGTGGGGAAATTCATAGGCTATTGTTGTGAAGCAGGGACTGTGAAGCAGGTGTAATCTTCAGGTACAGAACTACCATTACACTGCTCAAAGCCAGTGTACCGTGGCATGGTGACACAGGAAAATGCACCTGCAGACGATTGGCAAGCATCCACCTCAAGCAGGCCAGAACTGCAGTGGGGTCCTCAGGGTCCTTATGACGATCGTGAGGCAAATGATGGGAACTTCGGACAGACTCTTACACACCCAATACATCGATGATTTTAAACATGACCAGGCGCCATCATGTGAGTCATTTGAAACGCTCTGTACACACTTTCGACAGCAAGTGTGACGATAATGTAAAGTTTTGGTCACCAGAAGCTATTATTGCAGCCTCCTTTTTAGCTCCCGGCATTGACTCTGCAGGAGCCTTAGCACAGCTTAATAAATTGGGCTGTTGGCTAGCAAAGCAAACTAACGCCACGTCAAAGGCTATAAGTGATCTATTGCTTGATGTTGATTCTGTAAGGCACGCTACTTTACAAAATAGAGCTGCAATAGACTTTTTGTTGTTGGCACAAGGACATGGTTGTGAAGAATTTGAAGGGATGTGCTGCATGAACTTGTCGGATCATTCTAAATCAATCCATAGGCAATTACAAACTTTAAGTCAATTGACGCAGCAGCTAAAGATAGAAGAAGGCCTAGGACTTGACGGCTGGCTAAAGGGCCTTGGGATAGGAGCATGGTTAAGGGATTTGATAAAGTATGGCTTGATGATCATATGTGTAGTCATTTTAGCTTTGCTTTTATTACCTTGTATAATCAACTGCATTCAAGGCATAGCTACTCAAGCAATGCAAAAAATGTGGCAATCTCATCTCCTTGTGCAAGAAGAAAACGGGGGAAGTGTGGAGAGTTTATCAGAAGAATGGCTGCGCAGCAAAGGACATGACACTATGAGATTAGTTAATATCTGAGAGATACGTGACTAAAGGCAAGGTCAGTATGTCCTTGCAGCTGTTGTTTTTGAAACTGCCTGGTATGCAGAAAGATAGAGAAGCGTAGATAATGTGCTAACTACAAGGCTAACTACAAAGGGGTAGTTGTGTAGTTGTAACAATATTAGCCAACCCAATCATGAGCTCGGCTTTTGCAATATGTATGAGCTAATTAATGCATGTATAAAAGACCTGTGATCAATTTCAATAAACTGAGATTTGCTGATCATGATATCTTGAGGCTTGTCTCCCGCGACTCCTTTCCAACAGTTTATCTTTAAAAATGACACCCCAGTATGCATGAGGTCATGACCCATAATGCAGCTGTGGGAAGGCTGCGTGATATAGGAGGGACTTCACAAAAGCAGGTTCCTGGGAGGCTGTTTTTCTGACAGTTAAAACCCACAAGAGAACTGTTCTAAGTTGTCAGTGGGAGAAATTCCATGGTAAACTAAGAGAGACTCCTCTCCTCAAAGAACTAATGAAAGCTTATTTTTAAATGGTGAAACTGACTGAAAATCACAGGTTTTGTCTTTTTATGTTGTTTGTGGGCAGGTGAACAGTTTGTGCATGAGGAGGAGTGTTTTGAAAATTTCATTTTGGTTCTAATTTCTTTTCTTTTAGTGTGTGTTAATAAATCTATCTTTGTACCCTTTAAGTTTGGGCCTGCTTTGCTTTTTCTCCTGATTCTATCTCCCAGCTGAAAAGACACTCAAACCACTACACTAAATTTGGCAAACATAATTTTAGTAAATGTGAAACCACTACACTGGTTCAGTTTAAAAAGGCTGAGAAATGCCACAGTTCAGGAAAAGAGGACTCTTGAGAAGTTTTATAAAAGTATCTCTCAGAAGAAATCTAATTTGCTAGCTTTTTTTTTTGCCTAGGAAAACTCTTTGGCTTACAGCTTTCAGAGGAAAAAGAAAACACCCAGAAGGAAAACATGTTCTGGTTGAATCTATCACTGTACTTTGTAAACCTATGATATCAGTAGGAAAAAACAACAGATGGCAAATTATGCCTCCCAATTTATTTTTTGTTTTCCCTCTCTTACTAGTGGTATGCTGATAATATCTATTCGGGTAGTGCAAACAAGTCTTGTTTAATAAAGAAATGAATTTGGCATTGCATGAATTCTTCACAGACCCATCATCACCAGATATTCATCAAGCAACAAAAATGTTAAATATACATGAAAATTCTTGTAGGAATATTTAAAGTTGATTTCAACTCTCAGAAAGTTGCTAGGTACAATTTTAAGTAAATTTTAAATCACTTCTGAGTACTGAAATAGGTCTAAAAATAGAAGCAGCAAATGAATCCATCACATTCAATAGCTTCGTTAATAGCAATTCACATAGAATTCTATAATAGGGCAAGATGTTGATGGAATGTATCCAACAGGCTTGCATTTCTACCACTGCCTCTACAGGAACCCATGTGAAACCACAATGCTCACAGACAGGACACACTTACAAACTAGGCAAACAAGTCAAAGCTTGAAAATACTTCAAAACAGAACAGCTCTCATTTTACTAAATTGTTCCTCTAAAGTGAGCACTGAGGGGAAAATTCTTTCTGAGTACATTTCTTTTTTATGTATTATGACTATAGCATCTGGCACGTTGAGATTTAACACACAGCATTGCTGAATAAGAAATGCGAACACTGTTTATTAGCAAACCACTAGCATTATCAAAACATAGGGTATTAAAATGATTATTTGTTTGTAAATTGAAAAAAACTTGGTCTTAGCTTTATCTTCCTAAGCACACAATGTAATATTTAAAAACAAAGCTCACACTGTACTTTTTAAAACCTTGTTTTTCCATTATTCTTAGCTTAACAAGAGTCAGAAGTTACATAGTTAAAATAGCCCATTAAAATGGGCAGGTAAAACAGAAATAAACTGCAAATTCACTCTTCACCACACAGTGCAAAAATCATAGTCACAGCTTCATATTTAATGTGGAATGACTTTAAGTATACAATAGTTCAAAAGACCCAGAAACTGCTTAAGAGTTAAAAGCCAATAGAACAAAACCACAGGAAATCCAAAATACATCTTTGACCTTTTTAATCTTAAATTTTAGGGTCAATCACAGGCCCGAATAAACATGCTTGTTTTAGGGAGAAAGAAACTTTGGTATGGAATTGAACTAGCTGTATGAACAGCACCTGTAGCTTTCAAAAGAAACAGTAATGGCTTATTAGACACCATGGCAGCAAGATATCCATTTTAAAAAAACAACCAAGCAACCAAAAAAAACCCAAACAACCAATACCCACCAAGACCAAGCACATGCTTGGAGCCACACATCAAGGCTAGACAAAAGAAACTAGCATAATCCTTTTTTAAAGTAATTTTAAAGCATGCATTAATTATTGTATTTCTGATGCTGAAATTGGTAAGAAATCTTTCCTACAATGAGAAAGCCTTCCTTTTATTTGCTAACCACTAATAACCACTCCTTTTAAAACTGTACTCTAATGCTTGAAGAATACTATTAATATATTTCCTTAAGATTCTCTCTATTCTTCTATAATACTGTATATTTTTATTTCACAGGCCCATGCTGTTAGTAGTAAGCATTGCAAACAAAAACACCCCCCTATTCCAAGAGGTATTTATTAAAAAGGTCAAAGATAAATTCAACCTCAAAATGGAACAAAAAGGTTTTTTAATTGTACCAGAAATAACAAATGATCTTAGTAATGTGTGATACACTCCTACAGCAATCAATAGTTACCAGAATGTTAGTCTATGTTTATCTGCAAGTTTTATGGGTTTGCAACAAAGCAGAATACACAGTGAACACAATGAGGGAAACTTCAATTTCAAGTGTATAATGAATTTTAGTAATTTAATACATTTTAGCTTTTAGTTGCATATTCCACAGTAGTGCTGTGACAACAAATCACACCTTTGTACCAGAGCATACATCAACAGTATGGTGTAGCATTACTACACCACTGCTATACTCAGCTTTTTGAAAGAGACATAGGTATATATCAAACAATTTTCAGGGTTACTTTTTTCTTTTAATAATGTTCACTTTTTTGGTTATACTTCACTTTTTAAAATTTGAATTATTGAAAAAAAATCACTGAGAGTTTATACAGAAATAGCTATAAGGAATACCCTTACAGGCACTGATATGACAAGCGTTTATTTTAAGGGCTGAGAGGCATTAATATCAACAAAGTGGACTGAAAATAATTACTAACTTTGTCTAAATTGGAAATGTCTGCTTCTGCTTGTATGTTGAAAAAGGAAATTCAGAAAGTTATATTTTGACCTTGATATGTCACAAAGTCAATCATAGAAAGACCTACGCATTTAACCTAAAATGATAGTTTTAAAAGCCCTTATATTAAAAAAACCCAAAACATCATGCAAAACTTTGATCAATTCTGCAGCTGCTTTAAAACTGTTGCAAGACCATACTGTATATGCTTTTATACTGCTAATACACAACTAACAGCAAAGTTGATTAGATTAACAAAAATTTGTCTTAATATCACACTGTATCACACTTTATATCACACTAAAGAGACAAATGCCAGAAGATTGGCAAAAACATTTAATTCTGAGCACTCAAATGGCAGGATAATTATGTGTTGCAACCCCTTCACATTTAGGAAAACAAAAGCAAAAACATAATCATGCAGTCTCACTTTACAAAATGAAGTTCTGTAAAATATTAATTGGGAGGGCAACAATTTATGCTAACACAATGTAACTTATACAACTAGTGTCAAAGACAAACAAAAAACCCTTCTAAATAAAAAAAAAATCAAAATACACAGGAACAGAAGCACAAACGCTGCATTAAATACAGTCAAGATAAAACAATGCACGAGAGAGAGAGAGACGGAGACTAAAGTTAGCAACACATTTAAAGAAAATATAATGAGGAAAAAACACTATTTTTTCCAAAGACACTTTCCATTTGCAGTCTTTCCATCCATAATCTGTCTGATACAGTACATCATTAAAATATTCAGAATCTCACACAAGAGCTATATTTTTCTCTTCCAAATCTAATTACTGAGTTGCTTTTAGATATTTTAAACATACATTATTATGTCCATTTAAAATCAAGGCAACAAATGGATTTTTTATCACCTTCAATCTTATCACTAATGGCAAGTGTTTTTAAAAGTTATCATAATCTTTTTTGTCTTTTTTTCCCTCTGCTTCAAATCCATCAACCCCATCACTGTCCCTTCTTCTTTTACGATTATTATGGATGTTGAAGCGTTGATTCATCTGTGGTAATGGATCCATTCCTAAAACTTTATGTATTTGACGGAATGCAAGGAGTCTCAGCGCAAACTAGAAAAAGGATAGAAAGTAGATATTTCTGTTAGAAACAAATGTCAATTTAAAATACTCTGTCAAACAATTAATGAAGAACATTAATGGCATATGATATTATCCTTAGCTCTTATTATCCTCTCTTCCTTCCCCCAACAAAGTCAACAAAATAAAATGTGTATGTCCCATTTGCTGCTTCCATACAAAATACAACATATCTTAAAAATAATATACATGTGTTTTAGCTGCTGGACTTGCATTGAAGCAGCCAAGACTTGTCATGTGTCCCAATATGGATGAGTAATCTTTAGCAAAAGGATCGAATGAAGAGGTAGGGGCAGTAAACTCTTAAGCTGCAAGCATGGATAGCCAATACTGTAAGCAGATACAATAAATATTAAAATTTACGCTTACACAGATTTCCTGGGGTGACTTTATGATGCTAGTATCCCCATCATCTGTTTTTTTGCTCAGAAATGGGTCCTGTGGTTTTAAGACAGGCCCAGAGAGAGCGAAAGGGAGGAAAAGCAGAATGCAGTTTGTCTGGAGAAGCTTCACTTTACTCCCCCAGAATTCCTCTCTCTCATGGACTGTGCTGCCTAGCCCGGACAAGAGACAGATAAGGGCTCAGCGCTCTCAGTTCTCGGCTTTTGCAGAGAGAGAGACAGGGAGTTTTTCTTTGCTTTTTTTCGCTGGTTTTCCTCATTAGCTAAGGCAAGAAAGGTTTTCCCTGGACTGTGCCACCTTCTTCTGGGACTGTTCGACTTCTCTCTGGTCCAGGACATCAGGAGAATCGCCTGGAGGCCCCCCAGGCTGCACACCAGGCCTGGCATGCTGGGCCTGAGCCCCAGAGAGACTGAACCACACCCACAGAAGGACTCTTTCTGAATTTCCCATCTCTTCAGAACAGCAAGAGGTTCCACTGTTAATTACTACTCATTTTTTCATGCTTGTGAGTACTTAGCTTGTTAAATAAACAGTTTTTTCCACTTCTCTCCAACTTTTCCACTTCTCGAACTGGTTGGGGGAAGGGCTGCTGAAATTTGCTTTCTAAAGGAGACCCCTTCAGAGGTTTCCTCCCAAAATTTGCCCTAAACCAGGACAACTTATAAAATATTAAATCCCAATGCAATTTTAAATCTAATAACATACTACTGTAGATTAAACAACTTTATGGAGATTATATATATGTAGATGGGAGTGCTTCAAACTTTTCAGGAAAATAATTCTAGTACAAAAATAAACACTTATTTATTCTCCATTGTGACATTTTTATTGCCTAGCTTAAGACTGACCATTTGAAAAACAGGATTACATTCTCAGAAAAGTAATTTCATGTCCATCATATATCTCCACTAATAAAAACGCCAAATTAATCAACCACCCACCCAAAAAAACTATCCATAAAATTTAGTTACTTAACACATACTTTTCCTTACCTGTGCACTTGAAGTAATATCCTCTCGTTGCTGATCTGTCATCACAGCAAGTGTATCAAAAGGATCTTTCTCACAAGGGTCTAGAAGGCCAGGACCACCTAAAACAGGCTAATTAGTAGCACATCTCTACCTTATTTCAATCAAGATTACAGATTTTATGTGATATATGTCCTAAAGTTAATTCGTGTTACCTCATTTATATAGTATATTAAAGTAAATTCATGTTATCCCATTCAAAGAAGATATATATATGCTGTAGAGATATATGTTTAGTATAAGTTTTGTATGGT
Source organism: Delichon dasypus (assembly GCA_037837765.1). Taxonomy (NCBI): domain Eukaryota; kingdom Metazoa; phylum Chordata; class Aves; order Passeriformes; family Hirundinidae; genus Delichon; species Delichon dasypus. The sequence goes on along the minus strand of JBBAXF010000012.1, from coordinate 4,160,291 downwards.
TTGCTCTGTTATACGTTTAAGTTTTACTTGTGGGATAAAACAAGAAACTGCATAAAAAGAGACTTCCCCAGCCTGGGGAAACACCCGGGAGATACAAAGAAAATGTGATTGGATTTACCAGAAAGGGGGACAGGAGATAGCGGCTGCCGGGAATCCCTGAAAGGATACAAAGAACGACGGAAACCAGAGATAGAAGTCCGGAGACCAAAATGATTGCTTCAGATAGATATCTCCATGAGTCTCCGCTGAAATTTACATCTCCACAACACACCCAGGCCCAAACATCAGCAGTATTGTCTTCCTCTACCGGTGTATTCAAACCCCGATTCCAGCACCTGCATATGCCCTGAGGGGAAGACCGTCACACTCCCGGACCTCTCTCCGCGATCCAGTGTATAAAAAGAGACTGCTGCAGACCAAAAATGTGAACTTGGGGGGGGATAACAGGCTGACAGAGTCTGCTATCCGAGTTCACCCAGCGGCGACCCCGGGCTCGACGCTGTCCTTTTAATTGTGGCTAACCGAGACTGTCATTTTTGTCTCTCAATAAATTCCAAATTTTTGATAAACTGAATTTGGTAGATTTTATTTATAACAATTCTGGTGACCCCGACGTGATTGGGGTGATATCGGGACCCCCGTGGGACCCCTGTCTCTGACCAGGAGGCGCCCTGCTGAATTCAGCGGCCTGGCCGAGTCAAGGGGTGGCCGGGTGGAAACGATCAACCACACGACAGACTAAAACAGCAAAAGCCACACTTAAAAGGGAGATAGGCGAGGTCAGAGCTCTCGGGGAACTCGGGGAGGTTTTTTTCTTAGGAAGCAGAAACCTCCGGAGCCGCGGCGAAAGGAAAACAACTCGTAAAAATCTACGTGCACGAAGAACCCACGCAGGAAAAGGATCGTAAGTATTGCGTGGTTGAGTGGGAGTGACCGAGCGTGTGAAGTGAGACGTGATTCTATCACGAAGCGAGTGGGGACCCCAAAGCCGCAGTTCCACTTCCCCGCGAGGGGTGTGGTCGGTTGCGGGGGAAGCGAAAGTTTCGGGATAAGCACACCTCACACGTAAAACCTAGAAAACTCAGGGAGTTTTTCGGGAAAGGGAATCGGTCACAGGAAGGTTGAAAGGGAAGGATACGTCCTCATTGAGTTCTGAGGGCTGGTAAACCTTTCAACCTTGGACCAGGAGTGGTCCAGGGGAGGAAGTAAGGAGAAACAGAGAGCTCATAAGCGCCAGGGAAAACCTTGAGAAGGAGCGATCACCTAAAAGGGGCTAGTACCTGGCAAACCCACACCATGGGGCAAACAAAAAGTAAAAATGGTAAAAAGACTTCAAGGAAAACAAAACAGAGGACAGGTAAAGGAATCCCCGAAATCCCGATCGAGAGTCCATTAGGGTGGATGTTGGAACATTGGGAGGAATGTCCTGTGAGAGGAAAGAAATCCAAGCAGCTAATGGTGCATTATTGTGTGGAAATCTGGGGAGGGGTGGAAATACGGGACCATGTAACCTGGCCCATCTTTGGGACATTTGAAGAGTGGATATGTAAAGCGCTACTGCTTTACGTCAAGGGAAAGGGGAAGATGGAAGAACTAGAATATGCGGAGATTTGGGGAAGGGTCGATGTTAGGTTGTTACCCATGAAGTTAAAAGACCCTACCCCTGTCTCAGGGGATAAATGGGAACCTTTGGATAACCTTCCCCCACCTTATGTCATACCCACACCCCCTCCTCTTCCAAATAACCCGCAGAACCCTGGGAGAATAAATCCTCCCTTGGGACAGGGAATGCCTGGACTCCCGGCTCTCCCATCTGCCCCTCCACCAGAACTTCAACCGGGGGCCCCTTTCCCACCGGCTGGGCTCCCACCCCCGCTTGAGCCCCTACCGGCTCCTCGGCCCTCGGGAGGGAGAACACAGGATCTACACACCCCCGCACCACTGCTAGATGACCAATTCCAGGATTTGGACTTAGCAGCTTTCTTTAGCCCTAACCCACAGACGGTTCCAGTAGAGACTAGACATACTCCTCCCGCTAGGAGGACTAGAAGACAGCTAAAGAAAATGAATGAGGGGGAGGGCGAAGGGGAAAATGAAAGGACTAATCTTCTCCCTCTAAGAGAGATCCCCACAGCCCCAGGAATTATTGGGTACGTAAACGTCCCAATTAATACCAGTGACGTGAGGGCATTTAAAAAGGAGATGGGGAAACTCATGGATGATCCTTTGGGAGTCTCTGAACGGCTGGATGAATTTCTGGGAACTAGCATATATTCATATGAGGATCTCACGGCTATTTTAAGATCTCTGTTCAACACGGAGGAAAGGGAAATGATTAGACAGGCAGGGATACGTGAATGGGAGCGACGAAACCCCCAGAGCACCCCTGGAGATCAGAAATGGCCAAGCCAAGATCCCCGGTGGAACGCTCAGACTGAGGAAGGGAGGAGGAATATGATTGACATGAGAAATATCCTGATACAGGGAATCAGAGAGGCGGTGCCTAGGGGACAAAATTTAAGTAAGGTTTTTGGGGAATGCCAAGGGAAAGAGGAGACCCCCACGGAATGGTTGGAGAGATTGAGGAAAAGCCTCCAGATATATTCAGGAACGGACCCCGATTCTCCTGTGGGAGAGGTGTTGTTAAAAACACAATTCGTGGCAAAATCATGGGAGGACATACGTAAGAAACTGGAAAAGATTGAAGGATGGCAGGAAAAGGGATTGCAGGAATTGTTAAGGGAAGCCCAGAAAGTTTATATGAGGAGAGATGAGGAAAAACAGAAAATACAGGCTAGGGTTTTGGTAGCTGCTGTGAGGGAAGCTCAGAAACAGGAACGTCCTGCAGCCTCAGAAAATCCCTTAAGGAAAGCACCACCGAAGGGGCCAGTACGCTCGCAGAAGGGAAATTCTGGAAACAGGATAGAGGGATTAGAATGTTTCTATTGTAAGAAAAAGGGACACCTGAAAAGGGACTGCCCAAAGAGAAAGAGAGATGAGAAAATGTTCCATGAGGACTAGGGATGTCAGGGGCTATATATTTTAGGGTCCATAACATCAGGAGAGCCCTTGATAACATTAAAAATAGGACCCAAGGGAACAAAGATGGATTTTCTAGTGGATTCTGGGGCGGAGAGGAGTACATTTAAGCAATTACCCCCAGGGTGTAAGATAAGCAAGGAATCTATGATAGTTATAGGAGCTAAAGGGGAACCATTCAAAGTGCCCATAGTAAAGAATGTAGAAATAGAGTCAGATAATAAAATTTGTTTGGGGGACATGTTACTAGTCGAGGAAGCAGATTACAACTTACTGGGTAGGGATCTGATAATTGCACTGGGTATTAACCTCATCGTAAGGAATTCACAGATAATGGTTAGCATATATAAACTGACCTGTGAAGATGAGGATAAAATTAATCCCCAGGTGTGGCATACAGGGAAAGAAGCTGGGAGACTGGACATGGAACCCATTTCAATTGAAATAGAAAGGCCTGAGGACCCCATAAGGGTCAGGCAATACCCCATCCCTCTGGAAGGGAGGCGAGGATTAAAACCTATAATTGAGGATTTGTTACATAAAGGTGTTTTGGAGCCTTGCATGTCGAGGCATAACACCCCGATATTGGCTATCAAGAAAACAGATGGAAATTATAGACTGGTACAAGATTTGAGAGCCATAAATGAGAGAACAAAGACACGGTTCCCAGTGGTTGCTAACCCTTACACTCTCCTTAATAGAGTGTCCCCAAAGGATGTATGGTATAGTGTCATAGATCTGAAGGATGCCTTTTGGACCTGTCCTTTAGCCACGGACTGCAGGGACTTCTTTGCATTTCAATGGGAAGACCCTGACACAAATAGAAAGCAGCAATTAAGATGGGCCTTCCTTCCCCAAGGGTTTGTGGACTCACCCAATTTATTCGGTCAAGCCCTAGAACAATTGTTAAGTCAATTTACCCCCAGAAAAGGGACTAAAGTCTTACAGTATGTTGATGACCTATTGGTAGCTGGGGAAACAAAGGAAGATGTAAGGGAATGTACTATAGACTTACTTAATTTCTTGGGGGAAAAGGGTTTGAAAGTGTCTAAGCAAAAATTACAGTTCACAGAGTCAGAAGTGAAATATTTAGGGCATTGGCTAGTAGAAGGGAAAAAGAGATTAGACCCTGAGAGGGTAGCCGGGATTTTAGAATTACCTCCCCCTCGGAATAAAAGACAGGTGCGCCAGCTGTTGGGTTTGTTGGGTTATTGCAGGCAGTGGATCGAAGGTTATAGTGAGAAGGCAAAATTTTTGTATGAGAAACTAACAACAGAAAAGGTAAAATGGACTGACCAGGACTCCATAGAACTAGAAAAATTAAAGGGAATCTTGGCAACCGCCCCAGTTTTAAGCCTCCCGGACATAAATAAAACATTTCAGTTATTTGTGGATGTGAGCAGCCATACAGCCTTTGGCGTACTTACACAGGTTTGGGCAGGCGACAGAAAACCCGTAGGCTATCTTTCCAAATTATTAGACCCTGTAAGCAGGGGATGGCCTACTTGTCTGCAGGCAATAGTGGCTGTAGCTTTGTTAGTGGAAGAAGCCAGAAAAATTACATTTGGGGCTCCTATTACAGTCTATACCCCACATAATGTAAGAAATATACTACAACAGAAAGCAGAAAAATGGCTCACCGATGCTAGGTTATTGAAATATGAAGCCATTCTTCTTCATGCCCCAGAATTAGAGTTAAAAACAACACAGGCTAGGAACCCTGCGGGATTTTTATTTGGGGAAGCACGCACAGAACCTTGGCATGATTGTGCAGAATTGATAGAATTACAAACCAAAATTAGGGAAGATCTAGAGGACGAAGAACTAGAGGAAGGGGAAAAATGGTTTGTGGATGGATCAGCCAGGGTGGTGGAAGGAAAAAGAAAGTCAGGGTATGCCATAGTAGATGGGAAAACTGGGGAAGTGGTCAAGGCAGGTCCCCTAAGCGCTTCTTGGTCAGCTCAGGCCTGTGAATTATATGCTGTGCTCCAGGCTCTGAAAGAACTAAAAGGAAAAGTGGGAACTGTCTTCACTGATTCTAAATATGCTTTTGGGGTGGTGCATACTTTTGGAAAAATATGGGAAGAAAGGGGACTTATTAACACCCGAGGGAAGAGTTTAATACATGAGGATTTGATAAAACAAATCCTACAGGCAATCAGAGAACCCAAGGCTATTGCTGTAGTATATGTAAAAAGTCATCAAGCTGGGTTACAGTTCAGGATAAGGGGTAATAATTTAGCTGACCAGGAAGCCAGAAGAGCAGCCCTCCTCACTTTTAACATCCCTGAGAACAGGACAGAAAACCCAAGAGAATTTTCACCACAACCGACTGAAAGGGAAATCGAAGAATTTAAAAAGATAGGGGGTACTTTAGTCGATGGAAAGTGGAAACTGACAGATGGACGGGAGCTGGTCCAAAAGGCATATGCCCGAATGATATTAAAAAGATTACATGCTCAAACACACTGGGGAACGCAGGCTTTAGCAGAACAGTTCTTAAAATTCTTTGGATGCAAAGGTATTTTTGAGTTAGCAAAACAAGAAGTTCAAAATTGTATAGTGTGCCAGAAGATTAATAAATCCAGAGTGAGACAAAACATATCGGGGGGACGCCCTCTAGCATACCGTCCCTTTGGGAGAATACAAGTAGACTTCACAGAATTGCCAAAAATAGGGAGACACAGGTACTTGTTGGTAATAGTGGACCAATTAACACATTGGGTTGAGGCATTCCCTAGCCCCAGGGCAACAGCTCAAACGGTAGCACGTAGGTTGTTAGAAGAAATCATACCAAGATATGGAATTCCTGATTCCATAGATTCAGATCAAGGAACCCACTTTACATCCAAAATTATAAAGCATTTAGCAGAAGCCCTGGGAATCAGATGGGAATATCACACACCTTGGCATCCTCAGAGTTCAGGTCAGGTAGAGAGGATGAATCAAACCCTGAAAGCACAATTATCAAAACTCATGCTAGAGACCAAAATGTCATGGATTAAGTGTCTCCCTTTGGCACTCCTCAATATCAGGACACAACCCCACTCTGGATCTGGTCTGTCCCCCTTTGAGATGCTATATGGGATGCCATATGAGCATGGGATGCCAATAGGACACCCCCGAATGGAAGACTGCCAGATCCAGTCTTATCTTGTTTTAATTAATAAAAATTTACAGGAACTTCGGAAACGTGGATTAATAGCACAGAGCACTCCTTTAGGCTTCGCCATCCACAAAATCCAACCAGGGGATCGAGTGCTGGTAAAAGCTTGGAAGGAAACCCCGCTGTCCGCGCACTGGGAAGGACCCTTCATTGTCCTCCTCACCACTGATACGGCGATAAGGACAGCAGAAAAAGGCTGGACTCACTCATCGCGAGTGAAAAAGATTGAACCTGAAAACAGCTCTCCACAGTGGAGAATCACCTCAACCCCAGGGGATTTGAAGCTGAGACTCCACCGAGAAACCTAATGACCAGCGCTTATCGGATAAGTTGTAACCAAGCAGGATGCCCCTGCTACCCTTTTGTCCATTTTAAGTGCGGGTATTGTGAGCAGATTTGGGTTACTCATTGTGTTCGGGGAGCTAGGCCTTGGAATTTGTGTGTACCCTGCTTTGAGGAAGAGGCTCGAAATACCAATCTGTTCCTATACATTGCCACAGAATCGGGGCTGTTTGAATTGGATTCTCCTGAGTGGTTTCATTATTTTACTAACGGGATAAGGGGAGGATTAAATAAAAGGGCGGAACCACTCAAAATTGAGTGTAGAAAGACCTTGAAAGTACCCTGTGGAGCCCCAATAATTAAGATAACCAGGTGGGAACAGTACAAGAGGCGATATGCTCAAAGGAGTACTGGTAGGGACCCGGAAGAATATCCCTGCTGCCAAGAAGATGGTTTACCCCGCCGCTGGTGGCAACCCAACGGGCGAAGGGTCGGGCAGAGGGATATGCCTATGGGTAACCCTAATGATCCTGAGTCTAGCCGTGTACCCCACAAATGGCCTCCTCAACCTCAAGGAGAGGGCAGAGAAGGGAATTAATTCCCTTGAAACTCCTTCAGTAGATACCAGGAATAGAATTGTGGAACCCAGGGTACGAGTAAATTGGTCGACGGCGCAAAGTGGGGAAAATGACAAATTGGTTAAAGGGATCAAATTGCATAAATCCAATCCCTCGATGGCGATGCTTAGGAAGAAAAGAGAGGTAAATGGACTCCCTCTAATTCCTATTTGTAAAGAATGCAATAAAACTGTCTGGGTTGGAGGGAAAAAGGAAAGCACCTTTGTGGGGTACCTGAAAGTTAACCAATTGTGTTATGATAAAAAGAAGTTAGGAATGTGCACCCTAAATGGGAAGACATACTGGGTAGGACAAAATAAGAAACTGCAAACTGCAACTTCAATTGGGGGGCCCATTCTGTTGGATATGCTGAGTGAAAATGACGAAAGGGTATGTTTGGGGTTAGATAAGGTATTCTGTTTTTCTAAAGATGAGGAAGGATTGGACCCAGAGAATAAAATACAGAAGGTGGCATTGGAACTCAAACAACAGGAATTGGCTGCTAAGAAAAGAAGGATGGAACAAGAAAGGATGAGATCTCTAAGTGAACAATATGAGCAACTAGAAAAACAATTTAACGATTGGAGCTTATCCACCCCTGGTAAAAACCTTTTCCTAGATCTAGTGCAAGAAATTGCTACTGAGTTAGGATTAACAAATTGTTGGATTTGTGGGGGATTGAAATCAGCAGAAAGGTGGCCATGGAAGGGTGAGAGTTTAACCCCTGAACAGTTACTGAGGTGGGATAATAAGATCCTAAAAACATTAACTCGGCCAGGGGGATGGACGCTAGATGAACGGGTCATAGGGACAATTTGCATAAGCAGGGAAGGAGATGTTTACAACGAGATAGTGGGATACACCCCATGCCTATCCACTCTAACTGTAAATTCCAACAATAAGTCTAAAATTTGGCAGCCAGAACCCCCTAATGGATACTGGGGAAAGAAAAAAGAGGACAAGTGTAATTGGATAAAAGAAATTGAACTTTGCTGGTATAAACAAGTAAATGCCAACCCCTATTACTTTTTGACTGAGCTAGTGGAATTTTGGGAAAAGCCAGAGAGCATAAACATCAGGTGGAAAGCACCCAGTGGGATCTATTGGATATGCGGAAAAAGGGCATATAGTGAACTACCCCGAAAGTGGAAGGGATCGTGTACCTTGGGAATGATTAGACCCTCCTTCTTCACACTCCCCAGAACTGGTAGCAATTTGCTAGGAGCTCCTTTGTATGAAAATCTTAGCAGAAGAAAACGGGAAATAAAGAAAGAATTCCCACAAGTAGGAGGGAATCAGAAATGGGGAAAAGAGGAATGGCCTGCAGAACGTATCATAGAATACTATGGACCAGCCACATGGGCTCAAGATGGGAGCTGGGGATATAGGACCCCAGTGTATTTACTGAACCGGCTAATTAGGCTACAGGCTGTAGTAGAAATAGTTTCTAATCACACCTCAGATGCCCTGGAATTATTAGCTAGACAGCACTCACAAATGAGAGCATTTGTATACCAAAATAGGATTGCTTTAGACTATCTGCTAGCTGAAGAAGGAGGCGTATGCGGGAAATTTAATGACTCAGAGTGTTGTATAGAAATAAATGACTATGGGGAAACCATCAGAGATTTGGCAGCTGAAATCAAAAAGGTTGCTCACGTCCCTGTGCAGAGATGGAACTCAATTCTCCAAGCTTCTTGGTGGGACCAAATATTTGGGGCAGGGGATTGGTGGAAGAAAATAGGATTCTTTATCTTGTGCTCAGTAGCTGGGTTAATTTTCTTGCCTTGTCTTGTACCCTGTCTAATAAGATTAATACACACCGTGGACCAAGGAATGCAAGTAGCTGCGCTCCCTATGGACCCCGAAATGGCATCAGGAGGACTATCTAAAAACACTCCAAAAATCATGAAATTAAAGGAAGGAAAAAGTACAGCTGCACAAGTGTTAGAGAATTTTGAATCTCGAATACAGGAGGGTAACATAGGAAAAACCTATTGGTGTGAGGCAACTGGGGAAATGACCGAAGAATAATAGAAATGGTTAAGAGGCTTTTTATCTAAATTAAGAAAAAAGGCTATAACCAAAAACACGAATTAAATTGGTGAATTTGAAAGAGGGGGGATTGTGATATATGTCCTAAAGTTAATTCGTGTTACCTCATTTATATAGTATATTAAAGTAAATTCATGTTATCCCATTCAAAGAAGATACATATATGCTGTAGAGATATATGTTTAGTATAAGTTTTGTATGGTTTGCTCTGTTATACGTTTAAGTTTTACTTGCGGGATAAAACAAGAAACTGCATAAAAAGAGACTTCCCCAGCCTGGGGAAACACCCGGGAGATACAAAGAAAATGTGATTGGATTTACCAGAAAGGGGGACAGGAGATAGCGGCTGCCGGGAATCCCTGAAAGGATACAAAGAATGACGGAAACCAGAGATAGAAGTCCGGAGACCAAAATGATTGCTTCAGATAGATATCTCCATGAGTCTCCGCTGAAATTTACATCTCCACAACACACCCATGCCCAAACATCAGCAGTATTGTCTTCCTCTACCGGTCTATTCAAACCTCGATTCCAGCACCTGCATATGCCCTGAGGGGAAGACCGTCACACTCCCGGACCTCTCTCCGCGATCCAGTGTATAAAAAGAGACTGCTGCAGACCAAAAATGTGAACTTGGGGGGGGATAACAGGCTGACAGAGTCTGCTATCCGAGTTCACCCAGCAGCGACTCCGGGCTCGACGCTGTCCTTTTAATTGTGGCTAACCGAGACTGTCATTTTTGTCTCTCAATAAATTCCAAATTTTTGATAAACCGAATTTGGTAGATTTTATTTATAACATTTTACATTACTTAAACATAAGTATACAGACACTGATCAACTGCAACTTGCCTTTAAGGATGATTCCCGAAGATATACACTCAAAAACTCTTCTTAGTGCATCCCCAGGACTCTGTGGTCCAGTAGCACTGCTAATTGCTTTTTCCACAAGCAACTCCATAGCCTAGAAGAACAATAAGAAAATCCAGACAATTTAGAAGACTGATTAAAAAAAAAAAAAAGCCACTACTGTTGTTCAATACAAAACTTTTGATACTGAAATTTTGAAGGATATTACACATCACAGAACACTTTCAGTAAAAATGAAAAAAAACAGATGTTTGTTAACAATTAATAAAAAGAAAGCTACTGTAAGACATTGAGTATTGAGTACTGAGATGCTGCTTCTCAGGACAAGTTGTCCAAAGTTTTCCTGGAAATTTACACAGTAGTAGCCTACTTGGAGAACTTGTGCAGTCATTTTTTGAGAGCATGAAACATGGTGGGTCACTGGAATCTGCCAGCCACATGAATAAACAGCACACAGCATGAAATGAATGCATTTGATTCATCTAATGAAATTAACAGGATGCCACAGAGTTGGGTTTTTTTCCTACAAGAATACAGAAACCTAAAGTATCCAAAATTTAATGACCTTTTAACATTTAAGTGGTTACTAGTTCTTCAGTTTTGCAAAACTGAAGTTCACCGCAATTTTTGTTTCCCAGTGTTGGGGGTTAGGTTTGGTTTTGGTTTTTTTTCCTATAGAATTTTTCCCCATAAGTTGCTAAGAGACTAAGTACTGATGCTTAGAGGGTACTTGACCCACACAAAAGACGTGGCTGGGAGGGGGTAGATCACACGAGTTTTGGGGGAGGGAAAAGGACAGGGCTGGCGGAGCTGAGGGTTCTTCCTGCTCTCGGCATGGGAGAAGACCGAGAGGACAGTCAGGCTGCTGTTTGCTGCGGGAGGAGTCCACTGTTAACAGAGGGTCCGGTCCTGGGAATTCTACCATCATCCATCATCTGCTTGTGTGCCCAAGAATTCAGAGTCCCTTCGCCTGTCCTGCTGGAGCTGGGCCAGCCCTGTCCAGCCGTCGCGGCTTCTCCAGCACTGCTCACTTTGCCTGTCGGGACACCTCCCCCGCCTGCCGGGACAACCCATCGTTTCCAGTCATCAGCCCCGGCCTTAATGCTCTCAGGGTCCCAAGAGATCAGACTGCCCGGGGCTTGTGAGACAAAGCCCCTCGGGGTTCTTGGTTCTGTTTATTATTATTATTGCTGTTGTTTGTTTGTCCTGTTATATTTACTAGTAAAGAACTGTTATTCCCTTTCCCCATAGCCCTGCCTGAAAAGCCCCATTCATTTTCTAAATTATAATAACTTAGAGGGAGGGAATTGGAATTCCCCACTCCTAGAGAGGCCCCGCCCCTCCCTAGCAGATATCTGTCTTTCAAACCAAGACACCTGGGTACAGGCTAACACTGACTTAGATGTCAAACAAGTGTAAAAAAACCCTTGATGATAAACAGGTTTTCTAAAATTTGCACTTTTTTTTTTCTGTGAATATTTCCATTGTTTTCCTTTATTAGACACTATTTTTTCCAGAAAAATCGAAAAGATTTTTGCCAAAGTAAGCATTAAAATTGATGTTTCAATACCACCTCCTTGGCAAGTTTTACTTTCAAAAAATGGCTTTTGTTTTTTGGTGGGATTTTTGGGAGTTTGTTTTTTTGGTTCCTCTCCCAAGTTTACAGTTGCTCTAATGTTGCCTTCTATTTCTATTTTCCAAGAATAAATGTCCATTCTAATGCATGCAAGTAACTACAGGCAGTGCTGATTACAATCACTCACTAAGGGTGCCTATTCCTTTCTATTTTAGCTCAATTTAACTGACAAATTTCAATTCTTGAGCATGGTATTTTAGTACTTACACTGTATCGCTCAGGGTCAAGCTTTTGAGTTTTAGCGACAATTTAGTTGTTTTCAAGTGTGAAGCAAAATACAGCAAGAAAGAAAAAAAGCAGATCACATTATTGCAATTATTCAAGTCTAGTTCTTTTGGATCCTCATACAATACACTAAAGTCTTCAACTTAATCATAGGAAAATGTGAATGCTCCAGTGCTTATGCGCACAAACAGCTAGATTTCAAGTTTGAAAAATAAATAAAAATAAATCAACCTCGAATATTGGTTCCTTCTAACTTGTAGGAACTTGACAAAATTCTTCTAATTTAGTTTTTATTTCTAGGTATATAAAGAGACTGATACTAATGTGTATGTTTAAATTTCATAATATTTTCTATTATTACAACTACTTAGGATCTTTTTGAAAAGCTCTGGCATCTCTGGCTTGTAACAGGCTTCTAGCATACAGGTCAGAAGTTCTGTATCTAGAAAAATATATTTCTTCAATCTACAAAATTTCATCTGCAACTATCAGAAATCATATATATTTTAAACCTGTCATTTTTTTTTTTTTTTTTCGGACAGTAAGACTTTGCCAACAGGCCAAAAGAACAACTGAATACACAAACTTCAATGGTGATTCATGCATTGGGTACCAAAAGTGTTACTGAACAAGTTAAATTTCTTTAATAAGAAGTTGTAGTGGTTTTGCGTTCGCTAAATTTAGTGTTTATTCTTTTTTCTGTGGGAGAGAGATTAGGAGAAAAAGCAAAGCAGGCTTAAGCTTAAAAATGAATAAAATAGTTTTATTAACACATACTAAAAGAATGAAAAAAAATTGGGAAAAGGAAAACTTAAACCAAAACAGAATGAAACTTCACAACACTCTTCCCTCCCTTTACAAACTATTAACTTCCTTATCAAATAACATTGAAAGGCACAACTAGTGATTTTCAGTCAGTTTCACTATTTAAACATAATCATTCCTTACTTCAGAAGAGTCTCTATAGGGTTTTTATGGGGACATTTGCCACAAGACAAAATAGTCCCATGGCCCCCAATGTCACACATCTGCAACCGCTCGGAGTTTTTGCAGACTGTAATGTTCTATCAACAATGAGGCATGACTAAAGAGTTAAGATTTTAGCTAAGGGTTAGAAGCAATTTATATTGATCAAGATGTAAGTTAAGTTAGTAAATGGTAGGTTAATGATTATTAGATGCCCAAGCTAGAGCTAACTGTTGTATTATGAGCTTGTTTATAGAAAAAGTGGAGTAAGTGAACCGTCATAAGAACAGATTGAAACCAGTAGGAACAATGGCCAGCACCTGGACTTGGTATCAATCAATCATGAAGCAGGGGACCTTGGATCGTGCCAGACGGTCACAGAGACCTGATGAAGACCCTCCTGACTTCATCCTTTGAGACCACTGACCCAATTCAAGACCACCGACCCAATTCAAGAGAAGAACTGTGCACACCTGAAGGACGAATACCCACATTTTAATACAGAGCGAGGATGGGAGGTGCTGGGGTTATGCATATGTATTGTATGTAAGATCTTGGAAAATAAATAGAGAGCAAAGAGCCTTGTTCGGGGCGGCCACGCCTTTCGGAGGTGACTCCCGTGCTGCCCGCCGGTGAATAAACATACCACTTTCTAACTTTAATTGGTTAGAGGGTCTTTGTCCGTGACTATATCAGTTTTCAATGACTCAATTTGGCGAGCCAGGCAGGAGAAGGTTCTGCTCGGCTGTGAGACCAGCTCGGATGGAGGACCCCCTCAGGGTGCCCCTGGGATATTCCTGGAAGAGTGGGCTCCGCTGCCCGACCTATTCATCCAGCAGCAGACAAGAACTCCTGACTACTAAAACTCTGGACAAAAAGGTATGTTTATACTTGAAAAACAGGTACCTTTTTGGAATAGGCGGTTGGTAAGACACTGAGAGACGTCTCGTGTGCAACGCATGCCTAAGTTGTGACAGCTCTGCAGAGCCTGGTTGGGCTTCATTTGGTTTGGTAACCTCTGTCCCGTGGTGGGCAGCGGCAACCGGTTTTTGTTGTGCCTTGATAATCTGTGTCCCGTGGTGGGTTTGTGTGTCTAGGCTGTGGAAGAATTATTGGTGCACCGTGTATATTGTGTCTTGTAAGAGTTTGTGTTGTAAGTGATTTGACCTGTAAGGTGTACGCATGGTCAGGAAAGGCTGTTGGTAAGTCATGGGAGACGTCCCACGCGCAACTTGTGCTTCTGTAGTGTGCTTGCAAGCTGGATTGGTATCTGGTCAGTTGTACTTGGTTGTCAGCAGAGAAAGCTGTTAAGCTGTTGTACCGGGCCATGGAGGGCTTGGATTGTTGTTGCTGGCAGAAGGGGATTTTGCCATTTGCTGTGCCGTAGAGGGCGCAGTTTGCTAGAATCCAGGGCTAGCAATTGTAAGGGCAAATCCTGATTTGTGGTTGTTACACTGTGTGAATGTGTCCTGACTGTGAGAACGATTGTGAGAGAGTTTGTTGAGACGTGCTACCAGCATGAAGTGATTGAGGAGTTTGGACCCGCGGTTCCGTTTTCGGGTGACTGAAACGACCGGGGAAAAACAAAGCGAGTGGGGTGTATGAAAATCCTTAAAGCCCCCTCCCTGCTGTGACTGTGGTGTGTGTGTTTTGGTTACCGGGAGGGTGTTCACTGTAACTGTATTTTTGAGGCAACATCCATCTTGTGTTAAAAGTTTTAAGTGCAGCACATGCTGAGTAAGAGTTGATTAGCCTCTGAGAGCTGAAGCGTGAATGTTTTTGAAGTAGATTGAGGACAGACAAAGGACAGAACCAGTTTGGCAAGAAGGAATAGAAACCCTTGACAAGAGCTTAGTTGTGTTTTTAGGTATGGAAACTGTGTTTGTAGATTGTTGGAATTAAAATAAGGGTAACTTCAGTCTGAGAACTCATTCTGGCCAGATGAATAAAAGTGTTGTGTTCCTCTGAGGAATGGTTTTTCCCCTCAGAGTCCCCCTGAAACCTGTGCTATGTAGTTCAACCCTTTTTCCCTATCATACCTACTCCTGACCCTATCGGCTCAGGGCCAATATCTTTCCTTGGCCCAAAACTAGATATACCCCGTTTCTTCCTGGTTCTCTCTCTCTCTCCTCGGCCTCCTGGAACATCACATCGAGAATAAAGCTTGGACGGAAGCTGGGGGTGAGAGCCACTCTTTTGAAATCTCTATTCTGTCTCTCTGAAATATATTTCATTAAAACCCCTGAATAACTGAGCTAGCGAGAGCTGGGGGGTGGCTAGAGGGAAGTATATTTTCAGTTGGCTCCCCAACGTCGGTTTGTTATGAAATATTAATAAGTCCACACATGAAGAGGGACTCCCTATTTAAGGGGTTAATAAAGCTCTTTGGGAGGCACAACTACCTGGCCACTATTGGCTGTTTTCGAGCAGCTCGGGGTGCCAGGACAGGGTCGGGAGTTCGCTTTTACTACAAAAGTGAGTCGACCTTTAGACAGAAAACCCTGACGTTGCAACACGTGCTGCGGTGTTCGCTAGAAGATCCCTATAGTTTAATAGTGAGAGGGCTTTAGGACCCTGCGCTGCAGTGTGTTTGCGTAACGCGGTTAGAGATTTTTTCTCTGCGGAACGGCTGGAGTTCCGTGTACTGGGGAAAACCGCGCGTTTTTGGGGTGGGCTAGCTACGGGAGGGTCCCGGGACAGAAGCCGGCACCGGGACACCCCCCTGCCCGTGTCCCCGCAGTCGGGAAAAGCGGCCAGAGATGGCCGCCCCGAGCCGCGACCAGCCCGCCTTGCCTCTTATCTCGGGAGCGAGCGGGACGCGGCGTCTTTAGTTTTTCAGGTCAGCGGTTAAGATTTTTCGAACAGTTTGCCTTTTAAAACATCAGAAACATGGGCATACGTTTATCGAGAAATCAAAAGAGTGCTTTTAAACAACTTAAAAACATTTCAACAGATCTAAAATTTCCTAATAAGCTCTTAATCAAATTTATTTCCTGGCTGTCAGCTGAGATTCCAGACAGTACTCTACAAGATATAAATTCTGTTTCATTTTGGGATGATGTGGGAAAATTAATAACTTTAAAAGTTGAAAATGGGGAAAACAAAATTTCTTCATTTATTCCAATATTCTTACAAGTACGCAAGAAGCTGTTAGAAGCAGAAAACAGCAGACAGCCATGCAAAACGTCTCAGCAATTCCCTGTTCCCGAGAAGCAGGGATTCCCTGATTCCATACTGGATTCTGCTCCTCAAAACCCACCCATCGTCCTTATACCCTCCTCTCCCACCTGTTTTCCCTCAGCAAGATGCAATTTTTTCCTCTCAGGGCCGTGGCCACGTGGATGAGACCCTGGGGGGCTCGCACCACGCGGTCACCCCTGATGGCGGATGGCATTGCATTCCGCCTCCTTCCCACTCTCCCTTCTTCCCCCCACTTCCCGTCCCGACCCCATATCTCTCACCCAATCCCCCACCCCACCCTTCTCCCCAGTGCCTCCCCCTCCCTCCCAGCGGCCGCGCGAAGGGGGAGGGGGGAGGGTGTCTTACAACCGCTACTCCCAGCACGGATGGGGAGATAGATAATGAAGAGCGGCTGCCAGCCCGCAGCAGCGGAGTCGGGGGGGGGGTGGTCCCCCCACAGCAAGGGCTAAGGAGCAGCCTAACCTGGGGCCCCAGGGGAGGAGGGAGGAACTGCCTGTTACTGGACCCCAGGGGGGGGGGGGAACAACACCCTCTGGCTGCCTGGGCAATAGAGAAGCAATAGGATTTTTAGCAACTCAGAATAATGATCAGCAGGGCATTCCATCTGTGGCTCCTGTAGTATCTGCCTTTTTCATACCAAGTTAAAAAAGAGCTGTGTAAAAATGCAGAAACAATTTGGGAGATCCAGTGAAATATTTAAGGGCATGATGAAAGCTACCTTCAATTCAAATGAGATGGTACCCAGTGACATTAAAGATTTATTCAGATGCCTATTAACTCCCTCAGAGTATGACCTATGGGAAGGATTATGGAAAAAAGCTTTGAAAACAGTATTGCAGGAAATTCAGCAAACTCCTGATGCGCAGGACAGCGATTACAATGACATCACACATGATCATTTGTGCGGTGAAGGTGATTTATCTAGTGCGAATGAGCAAATTCAGTTGTTATCCAAGTCAGTTTTAGATAAGATCTGTAATGCTGCAGAAAAGACTTTTTATCAGATTCCATCACCTGAGATAAAGACCAGTTATGTTAACATTAAACAGTTTCCTTCAGAGAATTTCTTGCAGTTTGTGGACCGTCTGAGAAGTCAAGTGGAGAGACAAGTGCAAGACCCAGTGGTGCAGGCAGAACTGATTAAGGAGATGGCTCAGAGAAATGCTAATGAGACCTGTCGTAGAATCATTCTTAGCCTTCCCCTTGACCCATCACCTAGTCTCGCCCAGATGATAGAAGCCTGTACCAGGAGAGCAGAACTTTTCAGTGCACCTGAAAGGAATCCGGGACTGACACACCCAAAGCCTGTGGCAGCTGCAGCACCAGGAGCAAGGAGGCAACCGATGGCATCAGACCAGCTGCAGCACATCATCTGCCACCGCTGCAAAAGGCCAGGACACTTCGCCAAGGCCTGCCCAGAAAACCAGAAATGCAAGTCAAAAAATCAAAAAAACTGAATTCACAGCGCGGCCCAGATTTTATCTCCTTGATGCACCAAGAAAGAAATTTACAAGGCCATACCGTGGCAAATGTCTCTTAACAAAAAAGGGGGAGGGCAGGTCGCAGGGTGTGGGGGTACAGAAAAATAAAAATGTCAAATGTTCAACTAACAAGGTATGGCAGCCACGAGGCCGATATAGGCTCGTGACTACCAAAGCTTTTCATTTCAGATCTACTGATTGGACGGTAATTACAGTGGGCCTGCAAAACATTTCACAGGACATGAAGGTTAACCACATGGAACCGAACAGTGAGTATTTTGTTATTGGGGACACAGCACACACCCCCTTGGAGGTTGAGGTAGCTCCCATGACCATTAAGGGAAAGATAACAGGCCTCATGCTGTTGGCACGCTGCATGCACCCACCATTCTACCTGACAGAGGGGCAAGTCCTTGCCCAGGCCATTCCTGTTCCGGCTGAGGTCCTAGCGGATGGAAAATCACCGGAAGTCTACTGGGCAGAGGTGGTGGGGGAGAACAAACCTTCTCTAGCATGTAACTTAGCCCGTGGGTCAGACCGCCTCCATGTGGAGGAGGTGCTCGACTCCGGCACGGATGTTACCGTTATACCTGAGAGCATGTGGCCATCACACTGGGAGTTGAAACCTGTGGCAGGCAAACTTCAGGGCATAGGAGGAATCACAATGGCAAAAATCTCAAAAAACGTAGTGCAAATTGAGGGACGTGACGGGAAATTGGCAAATGTTCGTCCATTCGTTGCTGATTATAAGGCTCCCTTATGGGGGAGAGGCACCATGTCACAGTGGGGAGTCCAATTGGTCATTCCTAAGACACCCCAGGATTTTTGGAAATAGCCACTGTGGAGCGCCCTACCCACAAACTAAAGTGGTTGGACAATAACCCAAGATGGGTAGCACAGTGGCCATTGAGTAAAGAGAAGCTCAAGGCGCTTGAGGAGCTTGTGGAGGAGCAGGTGGCTCAAGGTCACCTAGAAGAGACAACAAGCCCCTGGAATTTCCCAGTCTTTGTAATAAAGAAACCGGGAAAGGACAAGTGGAGGTTGCTCCATGACCTCCGAGAAATAAACAAAATTGTAGAGGACATGGGACCACTCCAACCAGGGATGCCTTCTCCAACAATGCTCCCTCGAGACTGGCAATTGGCTGTTTTAGATATCAAAGATTGTTTCTTCCAAATTCCTCTACACCCTGAAGATGCCCCATGGTTTGCATTCTTGGTTCCTACCATTAATCGAGAAGCCCCAATGAAGAGATATCACTGGAAAGTACTTCCCCAAGGTCTGAAATCTAGTCCTTTCATATGCCAACAGTACGTAGCCTCACTACTGTCACCAGTACGTGCCAAGAGAAAGGATGCCATCATCCTTCACTACATGGATGATCTACTCGTGTGTGCCCCCAATGACACTATACTCCAACACACGCTTGACCTAGTGGTTAA
Source organism: Delichon dasypus (assembly GCA_037837765.1). Classification (NCBI taxonomy): domain Eukaryota; kingdom Metazoa; phylum Chordata; class Aves; order Passeriformes; family Hirundinidae; genus Delichon; species Delichon dasypus. The sequence goes on along the minus strand of JBBAXF010000012.1, from coordinate 4,141,312 downwards.
GGTTTTAACCTCTGCTGGATTTCAATTGCAGGAAGATAAAGTTCAAAGGATGCCACCTTGGAAGTACCTGGGTCTACAAATAGCTGCAAGGACCATTGTTCCACAGAAACTGGAAATTGAGTGTAATCCCAAAACCTTAGCAGATCTCCACTCCTTGTGTGGGTCTTTGAATTGGGTAAGACCTTGGCTAGGCCTCACAAATAAAGATTTAGACCCTCTCTTCAATTTATTGCAGGGGGAGAGGGAGCTGGTTTCTCCCAGGGACCTGACCCCAGAGGCAAAGACAGCAATCAAAAAGGTACAGAAGGCCTTATCAGAGAGGCAGGCTCATCGATGTGAGCCAAACATACCTTTCCAATTCATTGCTCTAGGAAAACTGCCACATTTGCATGGTTTGATTTTTCAATGGATCGAGGGGCAGAGAGATTCACTCTTGATCATAGAGTGGGTCTTCCTCTCTCACCAAAGATCCAAGACCATCACTGAGCCACAAGAGTTGATAGCTCAACTCATTCGGAAGGCAAGGGTGAGATTGTGTGAGCTGGCTGGTTGTGACTTTACATGTATTCACCTTCCGGTCAAACTTTCTAAGGAGGGAAGGAACTCTCCCAAGAGATTGACCAAAGAGATGATTGAGCATTTGCTCCAGAGCAATGCCAGTCTCCAATTGTCTCTGGACAGCTACAGGGGACAAATATCAGTCCATGCCCCGTCTCACAAGTTGCTCAATGAGGAATTCCACCTCATTCCTCGTGAGAAGAGGAGCCGGAGACCACTCAAGGCTCTCACAGTGTTCACGGACGCATCCGGGGCTTCCCACAAGTTGGTGATGACTTGGAGAAATCCTCAGACAGCGTTGGGAAGCTGATGTGGAGTTTGTGGAGGGATTCCCCCAAGTGGCTGAACTAGCTGCAGTGGTAAGAGCCTTTGAGAAGTTCTTGGAACCAATTAATTTGGTAACAGACTCTGCTTATGTGGCAGAGGTAGTGTCCAGAGCGGAGCAGGCTGTGCTCAAAGAAATTGACAATGAGCATCTCTTCAGATTGCTTTCAAAGCTAATTTATTTAATTTCTCATTGAGAACATCCGTTCTATGTGATGCATGTAAGATCACACACTGATTTGCCAGGTGAAATTGCAGAGGGGAATCGTCAGGCAGATTCCATTGCTGCACCTGTTGAAAATGCACGTCTCCCTGATATCTTCCAACAGGCAAAGCTGAGTCACCAACAATACCATCAGAATGTGCCAGGCCTGATCCGTCAGTTCCAGCTAACACGGAGCCAGGCTCGAGTCATTGTGGCCACCTGTCCCAACTGCCAGGTCCAAACGATGCCATCGATGGGTATGGGAGTTAACCCCCGGGGCCTTGGCAGTTGTGAGGTATGGCAGACAGATATCACGCACATTCCTAGTTTTGGACGCCTCAAATATGTTCATGTAAGCATTGACACACATTCAGGTGCAGTGTATGCCTCTGCCCATGCAGGGGAAAAGACTGAACATGCCAAGAAACACCTAGTGCAACCTTTTTCAGTGTTGGGGATTCCAAAAGAAATCAAAACTGATAACGGCCCAATGTACGCGTCCAAGGAGTTCCTGGAGTTCGTCCAGCAGTGGGGCGTGGAACATAAAACTGGCATCCCTCACTCCCCCACAGGTCAAGCTGTGGTTGAGCGAGCACATCAGACACTCAAACAGGTCCTGGCTAGACAGAGTAGTACGACTGTGTGGATGTCTCCACATGAGAAACTCTGCAAAGCCATGTTTACTATCAATTTTCTGAACTGTTCATTTGAAAACATGAGTCCACCAGTGGTACGCCATTTTAACAGTGGCAATCAGTTCAAATTGTCTCAGCATCCACCGGTCATGATTAGGGATCCAGAAACTTGGGAAACCAAAGGTCCCTATGAGCTCGTGACCTGGGGTCGTGGCTATGCATGCGTGGCCACTCCCTCAGGGCCTCGGTGGATTCCCCAGAAGTGGGTGAAACCTTTTGTCCCTAAAAATCCAGCTCCAGCAGAAGGGGATAAGAGGCAAGTAGATGTTGCATCCAAAAGAAGACGCTGCCGGATGGAAGAAAAAGAATCTTCCTAGATGTGGACTCCTTCCGGCAGAAACAGAAACTTTTAACATGTTTTAAAAATGTTTGTTTTTCCTTTTAGAGAAACCCTACTTCACACTCAACCCTGTGATGAACCCCATACAAGTTGTCATCTTATTGTTGCTGAACAGTCTGGCAGCTGCATAGATCATCCCTCAGCTGCATCAAAATGTCTGGGTGACCCTGGCACAGACACTTCCGCAGGAAAACATATGTTTGTCCACTGCATCAACAGAGAATCCTATGTCCACCTGTCTGGTAGGAATTCCATTATGGGCAGGAATTCCGTCTCAGCTTTTAGGAGGGCCATGTACCATAGGGCGGTTGTCCGTATTGACACCCAACGAAACTTTAATTGGTGAATGGACTCACAAAAACAAATCGGGAAACAAAATTCAAAAGGGAAGTGCTGACCAATTGGATCCGAATTGTAATTCAGAAATTTTTCATTGGGCCAAGTCAAAAAGAGTGGCTGTGTCCCTGTTCCTTCCGTGGGTCGCAGCAGCCAAAGCTCTAGGTGAATTGGGCCATCTAGAGTGCTGGGTAGTCAAACAGGCAAATTTAACGTCCACCGCCATCAGCTCTCTCCTAGAAGATGAGGAAATTACCAGACAGGCCACTCTCCAGAACCGTGCTGCTATAGATTATCTCTTGTTACTTCATGGACATGAATGCCAGGAATTTGAAGGACTGTGTTGCCTAAACCTGACCTTGAAGGCTCCAAACATCCATGCTGCCCTTCAGAGCATGAACAGCTTGATCGGACAAGTGAAGCAAGAATCTGAGGACTGGAACAAAGAACTGTTCAAACAAAGGCTGGAGACTTACAGGGTGGTGGACTTCTATAGATAAAACAATTCTGTTATTTCTTGTTATTCTTTTCCTTGTAACAATAGCATTCGGGATCCTACGCTGTTTGATTTTCAAGGCTATCAATAGTCTCATACCTTCTACCTCAGAAGTCAACCACATAGAGTTGGCAAACCTAAAGCAGGTTGACTCCCCCACCAATTGTAATTGGTGGGAAAACCCACATTCCGTGTAACCTAATGTTCTTCTTCTAATGTTCTTAAACAAAAAAGGGGGAGATGTTGTGTTCCTCTGAGGAATGGTTTTTCCCCTCAGAGTCCCCCTGAAACCTGTGCTATGTAGTTCAACCCTTTTTCCCTATCATACCTACTCCTGACCCTATTGACTCAGGGCCAATATCTTTCCTTGGCCCAAAACTAGATATACCCCTGTTTCTTCCTGATTCTCTCTCTCTCTCCTCGGCATCCTGGAAAATCACATCGAGAATAAAGCTTGGACGGAAGCTGGGGGTGAGAGCCACTCTTTTGAAATCTCTGTTCTGTCTCTTTGAAATATATTTCCCTAAAACCCCTGAATAACTGAGCTAGCGAGAGCCGGGGGGTGGCTAGAGGGAAGTATATTTTCATAAAAGGAATTCCTTTACCTAAGTCGTTTGGGCTTGACTCGTAGGAGTTTGTGAATTCAGCAAACTGGTGGATAGACAGAGGAAATAAGAGAATGTATTTAGAAGGTTTATATCAGATGTCTGCTGGGAGACTAGTGGCTCTGGATTAGGAGCAACCGGCTGTGGAGAATTTAGAAAGTCAAAAAGAAGTGAATGGAATAGCTTGTATTTTTGGGAATTTTCCTGCAGCTTTTGGTGCATCTAGAGGTTGTCACTGTGCCTGGGTGCTTTTGCAGTGTAAAATTTGTGCAGGAGAATGTACAGAGAATGTGCCCAGTGTAAACAACAGCTCCTTGATCGAGCTGATTTAGAGCAACAATTTCTGTTTCAACTCCAGCTCCACCTTTAACTCCAACTCCATCTTTAACCAAAGCAATTTCTATTTCAACTCTGTCTCTAGCTCTAAGCACAGCTGAATGAACTCTGATTTCTATTTCAAGTTCAGCTTCATCTTCTATTTTATCCCCTACTCCGAGTACTCCACTTACTCCTAAATCTCTCCCACTGCCCAGCAGTGACAGTGAGGAAGAAGAGCCCTCTCCAAAGGGTCCTACAGCATCCTGGACTCCGAAACAAACCAAAGTGTCCTGGTTTGGGGCAAATTTGGGAGAAAACCCCTGTATAGGATCCCTCCAAGGAAGCAAACCCAGGTGGCCCGTCCCTCCAACCAGTCTGGTAAAAAAACAAACCTCTTTGGAGAAAAGTGGAAAAAACTATTTTACTAAACAAATGTGCATACAAGTATAAAGAATGAATAATATGAAACAATAAAACCTCTCCTTCTGAAGTGAGATGGCAAATTGAGAAAGTCCTTGCCGTGGGTGGAGCTCGGCTCTCTCTCTCTCTCACCAGTCCCAGTCCCTCCGGTGCTGCTGGAAAATGCCGAAGTCCAGGCCCCGGTGGGCCGCAGGTGCAGCCCCCAGTGCTCCCCTGGGTTTTCAATCCAGAGTAGGTTTAAACAGTTCCAAGAAAAAAAAGGGAAAAAAAACAGTCCAGGGAACTTCTCTGCCCTAGCTAGCTGAAACTAACTAAAAGCAAAAGAAATCTCTGTCCTGCAGTCTCCAAGCCTCTGCCGAACACACTGTCCGGAGAAGAATGTGGAGGAGTCAGGCAGTTTTCTCAAAACAAACTCCGCGCTTCTCCTTGCTCTTAGAACCAGTCTTAAAGGCACAGGACTCAATATACAGCACAAACAGAACAGACGATTGGGGATACAAGCATCATAAAGTTACCCTAGGACACAAAGAAGAGAACATCACAACGGGGAGGCAGTGGTTGCTCATGTTAAGAAAAACTGAGATGGACCGGAGGATCTTACCCTAGGAGACCCTCTAGTTATAATGAAACTAGGGAAGAAAGAAAGAAAAAAAAAAAAAAAGTTTTGATAAACACAGGGGCATCATATTCAGTGTTAAATAAAGCTTTAATACCAATAACAGATGATTATTTCCTAGGGTAACTTTATGATGTTTGTATCCCCAATCGTCTGTTCTGTTTGTGCTGTATATTGAGTCCTGTGCCTTTAAAACTGGTTCTAAGAGCAAGGAGAAGCACAGAGTTTGTTTTGAGAAAACTGCCTGACTCCTCCACATTCTTCTGCAGACAGGGTGTTCGGTGGAGGCTTGGAGAGACTGCAGGACAGATTTCTTTTGCTTTTAGTTAGTTTCAGCTAGCTAGGGCAGAGAAGTTCCCTGAACTGTTTTTTTCCCTTTTTCTTGGAACTGTTTAAACCTGCTCTGGACTGAAAAACCCAGGGGAGCACTGGGGGCTGCACCTGCGGCCCACCGGGGCCTGGACCTCGGCATTTTCCAGCAGCGCCGGAGGGACTGGGACTGGTGAGACACTGAGAGAGAGCCGAGCTCCACCCACGGCAAGGACTTTCTCAATTTGCCATCTCACTTCAGAAGGAGAGGTTTTATTGTTTCATATTATTCATTCTTTATACTTGTATGCACTTTATTTGTTTAGTAAAATAGTTTTTTCCACTTTTCTCCAAAGAGTTTTTTTTTTTTTTTTTTGGACTGGTTGGAGGGAGGGGCCACTTGGGTTTGCTTCCTTAGAGGGATCCTATACAGGGGTTTTCCCCCAAATTTGTCTCCAAACCAGGACAAAGGGGTAACTGGCCAATCTGAAAAACCTGTTTTTGTAGACCGTTGAAATATAAACTTGGGAAACAATTGGGAATTCACAGGTTTTTATATATGCCCAATGCTTCATCAGCACTTTTGGGCAGGGATCTATTGGAACAATTAGAGGTAAAAAAAAAAAAAAAAAAAAAAAAAAAAAAAAAAAAAATTAAAAATGGAGAGAATACTTTGGAGGTTGAGGACCAACAATATGTGGAATTGTTAAGCTTGATGTAGATAACTAATGAGGCTAAAGTTAAAAGTGAAGGTGAGACTTACAGGAAAATAATAGATTAGGTATTTTCTGGGGTTTGAGCTTCTAACATACCAGGAGAGCAAAGAATGCACCCCTAGTGCAAGTTAAGCAATACCCCCTGAAGAAAAGTTAAGGGATAAGCCTAGTGATTGCATTTTTTTTCCTGTTAAAAAGCCTGATAGATCATAGTTGTTAATAGGATAACTGAGGATTTATACCCAGTGTTTCCCAACCCTTGCACTGTTAACTTGTTTAACACCTGAACTAACATGGTTTATTATTTTAGATTTAAAGGATGCTTTCTTTTGCCTTCCTCTCCATGAAGCCAGCCAGAAAATTTTTGCATTTGAATAAAAAACTCAGCTCACATGGACAGTGCTTCTGCAGGAGTTAAAAAAAAATAAAAAAAAATTGCCCACCTTGTTTGGAGAACAACTAGCAAAAGATCTGGAATCCTGGGAAGCTCCATCAGGAAGACAACTGCTACAGTATGTGGATGACCTCCTGATAGCCACCAAAACTCAAGAGGCATGTCTGGAGTGGATGGTAAGCCTCCGAAACTTTTTGGGCCTACAGGGGTATGGCATATCCCAGAATAAAGCCCAGATGGTGAAGCAAACAGTTATTTACTTGGGCTACAAGGTTAGTACTGCACCAAGAACCTTAGGACAGGATCACAAGGAAGCAATATGCCAGACCCCAAAACTCCAGACAGTAAAAGAACTGAGAACTTTTCTAGGCATGACAGGGTGGTGCAGACTGTGGATTTCTAACTATGGGTTGTTTGTTAACCCTCTGTATGCCTTGATCACAGAAGGGAGCAGGGATCTCCAAAAGAAACAACGCAAGACTTCGACCAGCTAAAGAAGGCCCTCATGTCAGCTCCAGCCCTGGGACTTCCAGACGTGAGTAAATCATTCTTTTTGTTTTCACATGAGAAGCAGGGGATTGCCTTGGGAATACCAGCACAAAACCTGGGCCTGTATTGCAGGGTAGTCGCCTAAGCAGCTGCATGCAGCAGCTAAGGGATGGCCAGGGTGCCTCAGAGCCATTGCAGCAGTGGCAGTGAACATCCAAGTTCACCCTAGGCCAGAAGATGACCGTGCTAGTATTCCACACACTGTCTGCAGTCCTAAAAGTGAAAGGGGGACATTGGCTCTCCCCACAAAGATCCCTGAAGTACCAAGCCATAATGGTAGAACAAGATGATGTTGAGATTGTGGTAACTAACATTGCGAATCCAGCTTCCTTCCTCAGCATGAGTATGGGAGAACCAGTAATCCATGACTGCCTGGAGGCCATCGAAGCCACCTACTCCAGTTGTCCAGATTTGAAGGATACCCTTCTTGAGAAAGACCTGGTCCACCGATGGAAGCAGCTATGTCATCAATGAAAGAAGGCATGCTGGGTATATGGTTACCACAAGCAGAAAGGTAATAGTCTGGACCACTACCAACCAACACCTCAGCACAGAAGGCTGAAATAACTGCCTTAATTCGGGCTTTAGAGCTGGCAAAAAGAAAGTTAATATCTACACAGACTTAAGGTATGCATTTGGGGTAGTTCATGCACATGGAGTCATCTGGAAAGAAAGAGGACTGTTGAATTGACAAAAAAAGAGGTATTAAACATGCACAAGAGATAATAAAACTGTTGGAGGCAGTCCAGCTACCTGAAAATGTAGCCAACATGCATATCAAGGCACACCAAAAAGTGAGCTCTGAATTGGAGGAAGAAGACAAGCTGGTGGACAGAAAGGCAAAAGCAGCAGCTAAAGGTGAGGTAACTGTTGAAACTGTTGAGGCAGCCTTAATTCCAGATGAGCAAATTTCCATTGAAGGTAAGCCAAAGCACAATAAAAAGGAGAAGAGGGGTGGGCTATTACAGATAAAAGGAAAAGAAGACTTATGTTCCCCTCTTACATGCTATAGTCATTAGTGAAAGAGGAACATGAAAAAAACCACATTGGGGAATAATTGATTTGTATAATTTTTTGAAGGATAGAATCATAGCTAGAAATTTGTAAAATATAGTAATTTAGGTGACTTGCCAATGTAGCCTTTGCCTCCAAACTAATCCCAAAAATAGTTTTAAACCAAAGTTTGGGCAAATTGGGAAAAGATACGTACTGGGCAGCAATAGCAAATTGATTTTTCAGTACTACCCAGGAAAAGAGGGTACCGATACCTATTGGTATTAACAGATACCTTTTCAGGGTGGCCAGAAGCTTTCCCTACCAGAACTGCCAAAGTGCAAGAGGTAACCAAAGCAGTGTTATAAGAAATAATATGATGCTTTGGAGTCCCAGCCACAATGTTTTTAGATAGGGGGGCATATTTTATTTCAAAATTGTGCAGCAAATTAATCAGCAAATTATAAAACTGGGGCTCAAACCAGAGAACTAGATGGACCAGGACATGATGTATAGCCTGGGGATTATGTATACATTAAGTCTTTTGCAGAAAAAACTTTGGAACCACAGTGGGAGGGACCATTCCAAGTGCTCCCCATCATCTTTAATGCAATCAGGATCAAGGAACAAAGCACCTGGATCCATCACTCACAAGTGAAGAAAGCTCCTGAGAAACTCTGGAAAGTTATATTGGGTGACAATGAACTAAAATTAAAACTTTCTTGGGAAAATAAATGATAAGTCTAATATAACAACTTTTTGAAAAATAGGAAAGCTTGTAATTGTAATGGATAATCAAGTAGGTATAACCTGGAAAGTTGTGGCATTTATGACCATCGCTATAGCCACAGCTAATGCAGCACCACTGCATTATAATGTGACTGGTAAATATAAGTGCCAAGGGAAAGCTTATGATTTTATCTCCTGTAAGTCTCTAATTTAGATGCTAAAAATTATAAATGCAACTGTGTAAGTAAACTGAATTTAACTTGTGCATTTGTAACTTTGTCAAAATTGAAGAATGTGATTTTTCCTATTAGGCACATGTTGTATAAAGGCAAACTTGACTACTGTTGAAGAAATATTGCCTGTGCCTATAGAGATGAACTTAACTTTAGTTGCACAATTATTGAAACACCATGGATTAAAGAAAAGAAAAAAATTAGAAAGAAAGAGAACTTTGATTACAATGCATCATGACAGAGACTATAAGGAGGGTATTTAAAAGTTAGTAGAAGGCCCATCCCATCATTGGTGGGACGTGCTTTCTGAGTAGTCACCAGCTGCAACTGGTTTGCTCAGTACCTTGGTTTATTTGATTACTGTTTTGTTTAATTTATTTGGTATAAGTTTGAATTTGTTTGTTATAATATTTCTTTGGAATTGGAGAATGCTGAAGTGACTAGCAGCTTTAACTTTATTATTAAGAGCATATAGTACAGTTTTAAAGGACCCCTACCACACAGTTTTGCTAGATAAAGAAGAATTTACATATTAGTAAAAGAATTTACTAACTTTGAAGAAGTAGTGGGGAAATGAGGCATGACTTTAAAGAGTTAAGATTTTAGCTAAGGGTTAGAAGCAATTTATATTGATCAAGATGTAAGTTAGGTTAGTAAATGGTAGGTTAATGATTATTAGATGCCCAAGCTAGAGCTAACTGTTGTATTATGAGCTTGTTTATAGAAAAAGTGGAGTAAGTGAACCGTCATAAGAACAGATTGAAACCAGTAGGAACAATGGCCAGCACCTGGACTTCGTATCAATCCATCATGAAGCAGGGGACCTTGGACAGTGACAGAGGGTCACAGAGACTTGATGAAGACTCTCCTGACTTCATCCTTTGAGACCACTGACCCAATTCAAGACCACCGACCCAATTCAAGAGAAGAACTGCGCACACCTGAAGGACGAATACACTCATTTTAATAGAGAGAGGGGATGGGAGGTGCTGGGGTTATGCATATGTATTGTATGTAAGATCTTGGAAAATAAATAGAGGACAAAGAGCCTTGTTCGGGGCAGCCACGCCTTTCGGAGATGACTCCCGTGCCGCCCGCCGGTGACTAAACATACCACTTTCTAACTTTAATTGGTTAGAGGGTCTTTGTCCGTGACTATATCGGTTTTCAATGACTCAGCAAGGCCTCTCTGTTTATCTGGGGTACTGTTTACGAATACTTCTTCTAGTCTAAAATCATCTTTGTCTCAAAGGCTGAGACCTCCTTTTAATCCAGAAGCGGGGGCTTTAAAGTTCTCAATTAAATCTCAATTACATCAGTCCTCAATTTTGATCAGAATTAGCATTCTCCCCAACAACACTAAGATGCTACAAAGAACAGTCCACTTCTCCATAGTTTACCTCAGAGAAGTCCGGTTAAAAAATGTCCACTTCTTCAATCCTATTCCAACATTATCAGCTTTTTCACTTCTAATCCACTGACTTCATGCGGTGTCTGTTCTACCTACCCTCTGTTTTCTTTCTTCTCTCTCTCAAGGAAGGGTTGTGCTTTAAAAGTTCCATGTTGCAAAAAAAAAAGGAGTTAAATCTGCCCAGGACTGCAGTAGCTATGTGCTCCTTGCCCCGGGCTACAAGGCTGTAAAAATGCAAAGCTGTACTAACAGGGGAAACCGATGGAGGCCTTCTATTCCACCCCTCGGTCTCATCCAGAGCGGCCTGGCTTGGAGTTGTTATGAAGCTGCAGGCTTTCTTTCTCTGCTGCCAGCAGCTATTAAGCTGGGCCATAGCTTGGCCCCCTCTTTCGCGGCCCTGGGCATGTGGCCAGCACTGCCGAATTGCAGCCTCCCCTCTCTCCCACCATCAGCCGGGGAAAAGGGGGATCAGCCAGTCCGGGCTGCTCCCTGTGCGGGCAGTGGCTTCTGGAGGCCTGGCCGGGCCTGGCCCAGCCGCCCAAGGACCGCTGGGCTTGAGCCAGGCCCTCCTCTGCTGCCCACGATGCTACCTCATGGGTATGTTAAAAGCAAGAGAGCAATCTGCTGGAGATGAGAGTTTTAAATGTCCTTTCCAAAGGTGCATTGGCATCCTTATTGGTTAAATTAGCTGCCAATATCTTGGCTAGCTTTCTGATAGGTCCCTGTCCTCCACCCCCAAAGCAACTCTAAGGTCCTGGCAGGGAAACACATTCCACATTTCGCTGTAACTAGAAAATAAAACTGTGCCAACCCATGAGATAAGTCTATGCAGCAGTGGGGGCAGATGTCGCTGTGCATTATTTGGTTTTATATTGTATTTCATTTTTATACTGGGTTTTGTAATGGTTTCTTCCGTACCCCCCGTTCCCCTGGAAAATGTAACATCCCGAGGTTTGTCCCTGCCCCTTTTCCCCGCCCATTCTCCCACATTGGAATGTAATCCAACCCTATTCCACTCCCACCTTATCCCTGATTGGGTAGTGGCTTGTCCCCGCCTTTAGCCTCTTCCCTGGATATAAGACAGAGGAGCACATGGAAAACTCTCTTGGCTTGGGGACAGGGAAGGGGCTCCTGACACAGGTGGGGGCAGGGCCACAGAAGAAAGACTGAATAAAGCCCTGATTTCCCCCAGATCAAGTGCAGACCTTCCTTTGCCATTGACAGGAACCTGATCTCTCTCTAAAGGAAAAGGTTCACAACTGCTCCTGGGTTTTTTGGGGCCCTGAGGAAAAATCCTTCCAACTGTGGTTTCTCTCTCGAGCTAGCTGAGGCAAGAATGGAGCCAGAGGGCTCCATGAGAGAGAGACTAGCCACAGGCAGATGCTGGAAAATTCTTTTAACTTTAGCACAATAGTGTATGATCCCTGGATTTGTGGTTAATGTTTAGTTTTGTGCCATATAGTGCTTATGCAAATACCAGAAATTAATGTGGCCTTGTGTTAACTCCCTATTTCTGTGACTAATAAGCTTTGTGCCAACTAATGCTTCCTTGTTTACTTCTATCAGTGATTAATATGTATTAGCTGATATCTTAGTTTTGAGAACAAGGATTGTATGTCAGAGCAAAGAATGGTAAGAGAAGTACATTATGATCTGACAACATATTTGAGATACTCTGAAAGAGAAAAGATTCATCAGAAGATCTAGAACCATATCCAAACAAGTCCATGGAAATAATTAGTATATAGGCATGTATTCAGGAAATGTGATGAATGTGCATTAGTTTCAGGAATACAACCTGGTCTATTAGGCTGCTGATCATGCATGCTTTGAGAAGAATCCCCCATGTATCCAGCACTGCTAATAAAGTAATGTTGCCTTTCTAACCTAGAAAATTGGTTGGAGAGTTTATTTCCCATTTTTCAGAGACAAGAGCAAGACAGGAAGCACTTTTAGAGAGAACTGAGACACACCTAGCCCTGAAATCTCTCATTAAATCCTCATAGGCAAACGCAGGAAGTATGAACTGGATGAGCGGACAGTATTGAGAACTGGCTGAACAGCAGATCCCAGAGGGTTGTGATCAGTGGCACAGGGTCTAGTTGGAGGCCTGTCACTAGTGGTATCCCCCCAAGGTTCTATACTGTGTCCAGTAGTGTTTAATGTGTTCATCGATGACTTGGACAAAGGGGCAGATGCCGCCTCAGCAGGTCTTCTGATGACACAAAGCTGGGAGGAGTGGCTGATACCCCAGAGTGCTGTGCTGCTCTTTAGAAGGACCTTGACAGGTTGGAGAGATGAACAGAGAGGAACCACCTGAAATTCAACAAAGGCAAGTGCAGGGTCCTGCACCTGGTAAGGAATAACCCCAGGCACCAGTATAGGCTGGGGGTGACCTGCTGGAAAGCAGCTCTGTGGAGAAGGACCTGGGGGTCCTGGTGGACAAGAAGTTGTCCATGAGCCAGCAGTGCCCTTGTGGCCAAGAAGGCCAATAGTATACTGGGGTGCATTGGGAAGAGTGTTGCCAGAAGGTCGAGGGAGGTGATCCTGCCCCTCTACTCAGCCCTGGTATGCTAGAGTGCTGTGTCCAGTTCTGGGCTCCTCAGTACAAGAGAGACATGGAGCTCCTGGAGCAGGTCCAGCAGAGGGCTATGAAGTTAATCAGGGGTCTGGAGTATCTTTTAGGAGGAAAAGCTGAAGGAACTGGGCCTGTTCAGCCTTGAGAAGAGGCAACTGAGAGGGGACCTCATCACTGTCTATAAGTACCTAAAGGGTGAGTGTCAGAGGATAGAGCCAGGATCTTCTTGGTGATGCCAACCAATAGAACAAGAAGCAATGTGCAGAAACTGATGCACAGAAAGTTCTACCTGAATATAAGGAAGAACTTCTTTATTCTGTGAGTGACCATGCACTGGAACAGGTTATCCAGAGAGGTTGTGTAGTCTCCCTCACTGGAGATATTCCAGGTCCATCTGGATGCAGTCCTGTGCCATGTGCTCTGGGATGACCCTGCTTGAGCAGGGAGGCTGAACTAGATGACCCACTGTGGTCCAACTTTACTCATTCCACGATTCTGTGACACATTGCTTCCTTTCTGGCTGTGCCTTAAAACAGATATTATGAGAAATAAACAACATTCCTTGTTCTTCATCTATGTGCCTGCTATGTGTTGCAATCTTTTAAAGGATGCTTTTCTAAAAGTATGTCTGGGCTTATTCTTTGGCTACTTAATAAGCAATATTGAGGGTACTTACATGCTTCTGAGCTTCTGTTAACCTATATTTGTACAGTATATCTTTCATGAAGTATAGCACAGAAATTGGATTTTTTTTTTCTTTACTTCAAATATTTTAAAAATCAGAAATAATTGCTCCACATTTTTTTCTGGTCAGCAAGCTTATTACAATTGTAAAACATTTCTCATTGAAATAATGCCAACTATTATAATTGTCTTGACAATGTTAGCACTCTTCCTGCCAAAACTGAAGTCTACATTAGGAAGCAGCACAGTGCAACAGGATTTGGTCTATGAAACAAAACAGTCAAAGATGAATTTACCTCCACATATATATGCTTCAGAGATTTTGGATCAGACTAACTTTGTGCAGTCCACAGATTGAACATTTACTAATATTTGGAACACAAGTTTCACTCTTGGATATTTAAGATAGCCAATGTAAAAGAATGCTCCAAAACCACTCAGCTGCAAGATTTGAGATAGGTAACCAGTTACAACCTAGAGAGCTGTGTCTAAGTGACACTGATTAAAATGCCAATGGTGACACATACACAGACTAGTACTGTGGTATTTCATCTTGCAGAAACAACATATTAATGACTGCAGGAATTGCTGTGATTTATTCTTTCAAGTAGCCTTTCTGTTATCACAGAGCTATCTAGACATAGCTGACATAATTTTCTAGCAGTTTCAGTAAAGTCCAAGCAATTCAGAGTAGGCTGTAAGAAAAAAAATAGATTCTTTGATACAGTGCAAAAGAAAAAAATGCTGGAATATAGAATAAGAACGCTACCCTCAAAGAATTCCAAACAACAAGAAAATTCCTTTTGAAAAAAAGTTTTCAGCTCCACATGGTGAAACCACAGAGAATTAAAATTTTAGAGGTAATCTGGATTGTTTGTTGGGGAAAACCAAAAAACCAACCAACCAACCAACCACCCAAGCAAAACCCTACATTACTCCTTGAAAAAGGCTAAATTTTAAAACTGTAGTAACACATTCCCATGCTTTATTTGCAGTGGATTAAAAAAAACCTCAATGTGCATTATAAAGACATTCAAAAGAACATTACTCACCCAGCTTGGAAAATCAGACCAAGTTGGAACCCGCTGACAGAGGTCACGAAGAATACGTATGATAACCACACAGGACTGCAGACCGTTAGCTCTAGCCTTGAGAGCAATACAAAATCAAATTAATCCCAGCATATACAGCAAATAGGACTTGTTGAAAGACTAAAACACCACTGTTCAATGGAAGCTCAGATACAAGACTGAAACAAATTATTCTACAACTTTATTCTAAGAGCTGCCATTTACAGCAGTATTTTATACAGGGTTAGTAATTTAAGGTGATAGAAGTCAAAGTGCACAGGTTATACAAGAATAACATTTCTTGATCCCCTATACATTTTGACCTATGTTCACCTGCAACAAGACATACAGTATTTTTCTATATTAGTAATAAAAATTAATATCTAAGAAATAGGTATAGAGACTGAAAGGTGAAGGGAATCTGTTTGATTTCTTTATTGTGCCTTTGCCAGAATGCAAAGTCACTAAACCAAACAGTTGCTTCTTGCCTTTCGTTCTCTACACTTTAAAAAATAGGAAAAAAGTCTTAAATCTAAACACAAAGCTTTAAACACATTATATTATTTAAAGTAAAGTTACTCTGCAGCCTTATGGAATATATAACAAATATACAACATATGATCACCCCAAGTGAGTCAAGCTTTCAACATCGTCTTCTCAATGACCAGAGAAAGAAAAAAAAAAAAGGTCAAATGAGCAATAACTGCATAAAGCAGTTCCTCCCTACTCAACCTTCTTCACTTAAATTCAGGGACCATTAAAATATTAAGTATTATTAGCATGAACAACACTGAGTGTTTTCACACAGTTAAACATATTGCAACTGAACTAATCTCTCATAAGGCTACAAGAAGAAAATAAAATTATGTTCCAAACCTGGAACCACTTAGCGTGGCGTAGAGCAGCCAGAGCGTCAAGGCATTTTTGCCTGTCCAAGACATCCGGTGGGTCTTTCACCATACCCGAGGTTACATCTAAAATGGATTGAATTGGCAAAATGCAGTGAGGAATGGGTGTTTGACCATTTTAAAGAAGCTTCAATGTCACGCATGCCATTTAAAGCTTGAACCCTTGAACAACAAATATAATTGTTTAATAAAAGTCATTCAATTAGTATTAGGACATTAACCCAGTATGAAGATTGTAGAATCATATGAAACTTTAGCTGTCAGGTTATTTTCAAATGCATTGCAGATTATGCAGTACATAGTACTTCTTTCTTTAAGCTAACACTGGAAAAACATATATCCCCTAAAATTAAATAGCAAAGGAAGAATGGTTGGACACAGTGCATCAGCACAGAGACCACAAGACAGAAGGAACACTAAAAATCCACTTTAACAAAGCAGAAATATTCACACTTAGTTTCATTAAAATTTTAATGGTCACATGCTATTTGGGACCCATTCTTTTTACAAAAAGCTAAGTATATTAAAAAAAAACACTTAAAAGCACTAGATATTTTGTAATGTTATTCTTATCATACCTTAAATTTGAAATGGAAATTATTTTGCATTTAAAAAAACTGACTAAAGGAATGTGAAATGCTTTTTCACTTTTAAGAGTTCCATTACTTTTTAAAATCCTCTCTTATTCATATAAATTCCTCAGTCCATGATATATGTGCTCCAATATCATTCAGGATGCAAGGAAGGACCTGAATTGGGACTGCTTTACTTATGATTCAGCAAGAAAAAGAAAAGCCAAAAAAGAAAAAAACCAAAGTAGACTATCTGAAATAAGGGCCAGAAGGAGAACCTGGGGAATTACAGGCCTATCAGCCTGACCTTGGTACCAAAGAATGTAATGGAGCAGATCATCTTGAGTGTCATCATGTGGCACATACAGGACAACCAGGGGATCAGGCCCAGGCAGCATGGGTTTAGGAAAGGCAGATCCTGTTTAAATGACCTTATCTCCCTCTGTGACAGGGTGACCCACTTAGTGGATGAGGCAAAGGCTGGCAATCTGGGATCTTGTCTACCTAGACCTAGTAAAGCCTTTGACACCATTTCCCACAGCATTCTCCTGGAGAAACTGCCTGTCCATGGCTCAGACAGGTGCACTCTTTCTTGAGTAAAAACCTGTCCAGACAGCCAGGCCCAGAGGGCAGTGGGGAATGGAGTTACATCCAGCTGGTGGTCAGTCACTAGTGGGGTTCCCCAAGGCTCAGTACTGGGGATTGAGTGCACCCTCAGTAAGTTTGCAGATAACACCAAGTTGGGTGGGAGTATTGATCTGCTCGAGGGTAGGAAGGTTCTGCAGAGGAATCTGGACAGGCTGGATTGATGTGCTGAAGTCAGTGGTATGAGGTTCAACAAGGTCAAGTGCCAGGTCCTGCACTTGGGTCACAACAACCCCACGCAGCACTACAGGCTGGGGGGAGAATTGGCTGGAAAGCTGTTTGGCAGAAAAGGACCTGGGGGCGATGGCTGACAGTGGCTGAACATGAGCCAGTGTGTGTGCCCAGGTGGCCAAGGAGGCCAATGACATCCTGGATTGTATCAGCAATAGTGTGGCCAAGCAGGACTAGGGAAGTGACTGTCCTTCTCTACTGGTCACTGGTGAGGCCACACCTCAAATCCTGTGTTTAGTTTTGGGCCACTCAAAAGAAGACAGACACTGAGGTGCAGAAGTGTGTCCAGAGAAGGACAATGGAGATAGTGAAAGGTCTAGAGCACAAGTTCTATGAGGAGTGGCTGAGGGAGCTGGAGGTGTTTATTGCAGAGAAAAGGAAGCTCAGGAGGGACCTTATCACTCTCTACAACTACCTGAAAGGAGGCTGTAGCAAGGTGGTTGTTGGTCTCCTTTCACAAGTAACAAACAGTAGGACAGAAGGAAATGACCTCAAGTTGTGCCAGGGGAGGTTTAGATTGGATATTGGGAAAAATTTCTTCATGGAAAGGGTTGTCAAGCATTGGAAGAGGCTACCCAGGGAAGTGGCTGAGTCACCATACCTGAAGGGATTTAAAAGAAGTGTAGATGTGGCACTGTAGATGCAGTGGACTTGGCAGCATTAATTTAATAGTTGGAGTTGATGATCTTGAAGGGCTTTTCCAACCTAAATGATTATATGATTCTATTATTCTAAAATATGGTAGATCTTTTATATTTAAATGTTCAGAAAAGGATTAATTACAAAGCAAATTGCTTTGTTACCAAAATGGAAAAGACCACAAGGCCCTTTTGGAAATGGTTTAAATCAATGAGACGGCAACCACTGAAAAAAATGAAATGGCACCTTCAAGTTACTTTAAAAATTGTAGGGATATAATGTAATGATCACTTTTAAAAGTATTTTGTTTTACTAATTATGAAAATGGCAATTGTGACTAGTGACAAAGTATACTGGTAGCATAACTGGTGATACACCAGACAAGATGAAAGAAAAAGCCTTCACTCAATGGCACTCATTTCACAGGAGCTGGCTGAATGGAATATAATTTACTCCAGCAAGATATTAAGTTAGGTAACTTTGAGAATAGAAGTTATATATATAGTCTCATGAAACATGCCAGCAAGCAGGGATGCTGCAGAGAGACAGTTCAGAAACCACCTATTTATACACAATTGCAAAATAAATAGTAGGATACTTTAAATAGTAGGATACTTTAGAGACAACAAAAAAGCCATGAATGAACATGGTTCTATAACTTTGCAAAACTTAAATCTGAAGTACTCCATTCAGATTTGGGCATTTTTTTAATAGGATAGTCCCATTGCTCTGCATGGGGCTAAAAGGGGGAAGATTTCAAAATAAGAACAAAGCTAAGAACATAGGTATCTTCTCAAACAGATGTTTAAACTTATGGACTATATGTTAAAGTGGAAAGAAGAATAACTGAACCAACAAGGTATTTGCACAGCAAATGAAGACATTTAAAGTGGCATTTCATTTAAAACAAAACAAAAATCAAACCGACACCTATACAAGAGGGGTGCCAGGTAAAATAACTGATGAAACAAGTAAAACTTGGATATAAGAGAAGGAGTACATTTAGAGAAAATGCACAGCAGGAAAACAAGAGGCAAAATAATATTGAGAAATTAAAAATGTGTCTCTTCTGTCTAGTAGCCTAATCAGTCAATTTTTTAGTCTTTTAAAGCTACTACACAAATAGATTATACTGTGCAAACTTTTATCACAATAACTTGCTACATAATTTGAAACTCCAATTATGTCTAGCTTCAAAAAACTTCTATTTGGAAAATAATTTTACTGAAAAGAATTACAGTTTAAGTGCACAGAAGGGAATCATACTCAGTGCTGGAAATGTCAATCTAAAATGTGCTACTACTAGGCATTATATGAATATGCTTGAAACTTAAAAAGACTGAGAAGTTGTAAGAGACCTAATTGCACTGAGAATACATTGACTGGAAAAAAATGTTTCAAGGAAATTCTTCTAATACTTAATTTGTGAATTTTTGCATCTGTTTTACATTTCAGGATTAACCCCTTAAATAGTCTTTAACTAAATTCAGATGCCTAACCTACCCCCCTGTTGAGCTAAGACAAAAAAAGTTGAATTAATTTACAAAACACAAGCACAAATTCTTACCCTATATAACTTAATTTATTTCTAACCCAAATATAAGGGGTTAATCTTCAGCTAGATATGCTGTGTCCACACTATGTCATCATTAAAAGTTAACAGGCCTATCAATTTTACTAAGTTGTATTACGCAAAATACATTTTACCCAGTCAACTATTTGAAAACTAGTGTGAACACTGCTTAATTCTAGGATAGAGACAAAGACAAAAAGAAAAAACCCTGAAGTAACAGTAGGTGCTAGGACTATGCGTCCAAACCCCTCCTTTGTAAAGTATGGCAGGTGTGACACTGAGCTTTAGAAAATCTTGGTCAAAAATCCTTCCGATGCCTTGGCAGCAACCCCTGACAGGAATCAAGACCTTTTGCTAGAAAGCTTAGGACTGGGGCTGTTAGCTAAGGATAAAAAAAAAAGACACATGTGCACATATACATATGCTTTTATAAATATGTACACTTTGCTGAAGGAAAGACTCCAAAGCTGGGTTAGAGCCCTTTGAATATATCAGATTTGGTAAACTGTCATATGCACAATACTGTAAGGAACAGTAGCTATGTGGTTAACAATTTTATTACACACTGGTTTTGGTTTGGTTGTTTTTAGCCTTTTATCATGTAATGGGATTATTACAGATCAAACGTTTCTTTTCCTCATGCGAATCTCAGTCTCAACTCAAACTGCAGGCTAAAAATAAAAAAAAAAAAGAAAACTTTAAACCATTGTAAAACACAGAGCATGAGGAGCTGCAGTAAGAAAAAACACAAACACATACTATTACTCTGCAGCAAATTAACAAAGTCTTCATAATAAGGCCGTCTTTGCTGCAATAATTTGCAATTCAGTCTTCTATTTGTTCTAGCTTCAAAAGTGAACTTTTTATACTGCTCTGTGTCTTGAAAAGAAATCTAACTTGATTTTGCTTGCCTAGAGGCAGTACTCCAGCAGTGAATAAACTCATTTTAACTAAAGTGTGGGTCAGACAAAAGTACAGATTTGTTTCCTTTAGGAGGTATAAATTAAGGGATTGACCATAACAATTTGAAATTTGTTTTCTTTTTAGTTTACATCATAGAATTTTAGGCCAGAAAATGGAAATTTAGTATTGTGGCAGGATCAGTATTGCGCTTTTTCACAGTATGTTAATAAACAAACATGGTATTTAGTTAAATCAATTTAATGCTTAATGTAATTTAATAATCAAATATTTTAAAGCATTCTTTATGAGCTTAAATAATACATGAAGTCTGATTCAGCACAGACAAAACATCATGTTACACTTAAGATTTTCAAAAACAAGTAAACTGGTTGAGTGTGACAGTATATGTACAAAGACTTTATAACTAGGAATAATATGTAAAGCTCAAAAATCATGTACAAAGCACTCTTTAAGACTCTTCAGAAGTCATCCAAACTAGAGAATGTATCTTGACATTTTTCTTTCTGATTATGTAGGATGACTTTGTTAACACAGCTTGCTTAACAATGCATTAGTCATAGCTACAGAACATTTACTAATGCAATATAAAAATCTCAAGTAATTTAGAGGACATGTAATGATGAGATGAAATAAAAAAAGTCTCTGCGGCTTATATAAATACATATATACACAAGCAGAAATATACATACATACAATTTTTTCAACCTGCATAGAAGTGTTAAGACAGCCTCAGATTTGCTATATATAGGTTCACTGTCAAACACCAGAACCCTGTTTGCCATGAACTCTCTCAACTATATTAATACAGGATTAAAAGGAAACAAAAGTTAATTTTATCTGACCCGTACACAAAAGGAACCAATGTACTGTAAACATTAATCATGCTTGTTGGCTTAAAAGCTTTTAAAGCTTGGAAAGCATTACAAAACAGACTGTAAAGCAACATTGCTGGCACCAGAAAAACTGTGAATTTCAGAAATGTCATTTTATTTACAAACTCCACTTTCTGCTACAGCTGAAACGACAAAGCCCTTTCTTATTTTCCTAGTCTGAGTTTGGCAGTTGGATAGAAGACTGGTTGCAATATCAGAAGCCTAAATATATTCAGAAATCACTCCAGACCAAAAAGCAACCTCAGAGTGCTGGAAAAAAATTACATCTTCTTTTAAAATTATAAGCACTGTTTCCATCAAAAATATTATAAAAGTACATTTTAAGTGGTGCTGCTATTTGGAATATGTAAATGATGGTAATACTGATCCAGCTAAAACTTGAAAATGTGATCTTTCTTTTAGAGCAGGACTGCATTGGAAAGTCAGTTTATAGCCACTTGTTATAAAATACTTAGTTTTCACTATAATTTTATAAAAGGGGGAAAAAATAAAGTTTGGACCTTTTCCAGAAAGCTGAGGTTGGACTTTAAGTTAGAATTTTTAAAAATTAAATGCATCGTATAAGCATTTTTTATAGCAAATTGTTCTCTACCAAGACTGCTTGTTGAAAAACAAGGTTTTGATCAAGTACATTAGTTATGCCAGCATGTTGCCTTCTAGGACCTCAATGCCACCTTAAGCAGAATAAACAGAAGTAACATCTTTAACAACTTCCCAACCTCCATCCCTCATGTTCTCCTCCCGAATGACTGGAGATGTCAGTGTGATAGTAACTTGCATTTTGGGTTCCACACATGAATTTAAAATTATTGCTGCTTCTGGGACTGCACACTTGATATCATATTTCTCGGGACTTATTACCTAAATATTAAGAAACAGAAATTTCTATTAGCATGTGGCCAAGAAAAGTAAGGGGAAGAAAATGGATTTCAACATAGCCTTTTTTAACAGAAAGGCAGAAATGTAATATAATTATATGAAACAAATACCTCCGTATTCAAAGAAACAACAGTATACACAATTAATACATATATATGGACTTGCATACTGTTTCCAAATCATTAATGAAAACACACAGAAGTTGTCAAGCGTGCAAACAAGAAAAAGACAACCAAGTGAAATTCATATAATAAGTAAATTACATAACAAGAATTTTGACAGTATTTGAGATAAATAAAAGCCTCAGTGTCACTTCAAATGCCAGTTGAATATTTTTCTCATTGGAACATAGGAGCCTTTAAAAAGCACAAAGATGCAGTGGTGGTTCTTCAAGCTTGCAGCTATGAGTACTGCAAGTCACATTCTATACTTGGCTATCACAACATCCTCTGATGAGAGCAAAGGATAAGATTAACACCGGGGGGGGGAAATAGTAAGAGTAACAAGGTGGTTACTCAGAATTGCTTCTTGTGACTAGATTTAATAACTCTAAATATCCCCAAAATAAAGCTGTAGGCACCTCTACCACCTCCTTCCACAAACTAGAGGGACAAGTGAATTCTCCACAAAGCCAGACCAAGATGTGCAGTTTTTAAGTTTCCTTCTGTTATTTCAAACAAGAGCAAACCCAAGATTATTTTCTAATTAATCTGATCCTGCTAATGCTTCTACCATGCCACTGATTCTGTTGAGTATTTTACCAGACTGCATTGAAGTACTAATGCTGTGAAAAGCATCCTATAACAATAGTGGACAGGCTTTGTTCAGTAAAGAGCACTGAAGCTAAAAACTTTACTCTGTACTTTCATTTCTTGTAGAAATACAGCAAATGATTTATATGAATTTTGCTGAATGGTTGCACTGACACACACACACTGGAAACAAGACAAATACAAAGGGACTGGCATTAATGGAAAACTTTGACCTTCAGGCAACGCAAGCTTCCTGGAACACCACACAAATTACCTCTATCGCTGCTGGTAACTGGATAATAGTCTTTCTTCTGCTCATTTCTATTTCCCAGTTGAAGGAAATCTATGAAATGATGATTGATACTATACTGCTAGCATAAGTGCCTAGACACTTGTATGGAAGCAATATACAGACAGCAAAACATGCAGCATAGTCCCTGAATTCAGACACAAACACTCAGAAAATGAAAATAAACTGTACCTGAGCTATGAAATGCAGCACAGTCAGCTCTACAGATATTTGACTTGAGGACAGACTTTTACAGTATTTTTACCAAAATTCAAATCAAAAAATTTAAATATTACTTACTGCAAGTTGTTTGGGAAGACTTTCAGCAATAAAACCAAGTAACATCTTTGAAGGCTTCTCAGCACATAACAAAACAAGATTGACATTTCGGTCTCCACGGAGTAACAAACCTTTAGCCAAAACGCCCACCCGTAAAACTCCTTTCAAAGCTCTGTGAATTATAGTTAAAAGCTGCATTTAAAATACTATAAAAATCATAAAACTAAACATGAAGATAGAAAAATTAAATAAAATAGCAGTATTCCATATACTCTTGAGGCCACAGTGACATATGCCATATCAAAATCCGAAGGGAACAGAATTCCTGAAAGCACTGATAACAGTACAAGGAAAAACATAAAATGGTTTCAGAAACAAGTCATAAAATTCTTAAAAAATAAGGAAAAAAAATACCTGTCTTTACTGCTGTCTTTTTTGTCATCTCCCTCTTTGCTCTTGCTTTTTTCATGGTCAGACATATTGTCAGAAACAAGTTTCAAAGCACGCTCAGTAATAGAAACAATTTTTTGGACTGCTTGAAGTTCCTCCTCTGTTGGATATATAGCTGCATGTTTGGTCATCACATAGCGGTCATCAGAGGAGTCAGGGCGGCGTAGAGGCTAAACAGATGAAAAAGCACATTTCTGAAATTTGGGTACACAACAGGTCAAGGCAGGTGACTGCTCTGCTCTCCTGTCATGAGACCCCACCTGGAGAACTGCATCCAGCTCTGACAATCCCAACATAAGAAGGATATGGACCTACTAGAGCAAGCCCAGAAGAGGCCATCAAGGTGATCACAGGGCTGGAGCACCTCTCCTAGGAAGACAGGTTGAGAGAACTGGGGCTGTTCAGCCTGGAGAAGAGAAGGCTCTAGAGAGATCTTAGAGCACCTTCCAGTACCTAAAGGGGGCCTACAAGAGAGCTGGAGAAGAACTTTATACAAGGGCATATAGTGAAAAGACAAGGGCTTTAAACTGAAAGAGGATAGGTTTACATTAGATATTAGGAATAAATTCTTTACTGTGAGGGTGGTGAGGCCCTGGAACAGGTTGCCCAGAGAAGTTGTGAATGCCCCGTCCCTGGAAGTGTTCAAGGACAGGTTGGATGTGGCTCTGAGCAACCTGGTCTAGCGGAAGGTATCCCTGCCCATGGTAGTGGGTTGGAACTAGATGATCTTTCAGGTCCATTCCAACCCAAACTATTCTATAACTCTATGATATACTTTCAAGTTTACAGATGATGTGTGACCAAAAACCAAACATGGCTAAACAACAAACCTCAAACCTCAAATTATTGAGATGTAAGGAAACATGAACTAAAGTATCCTTAATAATTTACACTGATCACAATCAATCATATTTGAAAAAACATGAGATGTATAAAAAATAAACAAATTGGGAAATCCCAGGATCAAAAGTACCTCCCCAACATAAATATCTATTGTCTTTCTGTTAACTGGGAAATACTTGCATACTGCTGCAAAATAAAGTATCCATGATTGCTTTCATAGAATCACAGAAGAATTCAAATAGAAAGGGACCTCAGGAGGTCTAGTCCAGCCTCCTGTGGAAACCATGGTCAGCTATAAGACTATATCATGTTGCTCAGAGCTTCATCCAGTCGGTTCTTGAAAACTGCTAAAGATGGAGCTTCACAACATCTGTGTGGAGAAAAAAAAGAAAAAAAAAATCCTGCATTCAGTTTGCACAATTTTTGTCTCAGCTTAAGCTGGTATATCTCACCCTCTCACTGTAAACAGCTTGGCTCCATTGTCTTTATAACGCACAGGTATTAGAAGGCTATTACATCCCACTGAAGCTCTCTCTTCTCCAGGCTGAACAGGCCCAGATCCCTCAAGTCTCTCCTCACAGGGCACACTCCAGACCCCTGATCCCAGTAGCCACACACTGAACCTGCTATAGTTAATCAGTATTTGTCTTGTACTGGAAAGTCCAAAACTGAATGCAGTATTGCAGCTTGGGTCTCATGAAAGTGGATAATTTCCTTTTATCTACTGATTATGCTCCTGTTAATATCACCAAGGATGTTATTAGCCTTTCTTGCTGCCAGGGCACATGGTTGGTTCACATTCAGCTTACTATCTGCCAAGAAGCCCAGATGCTTTTCAGCAGGGCTGCTACCCAGCCCTTCAGTGCAAGTGGGTATGCTCTCCCAAGTGCAGCATTAGGCATTTGTCCTTGCAGAATTATAAAGTTCCTGTTGGTCCATTCCTCCAGTCTGCCTAGGTCATGCTGGATGGCAACCCTGCCCTCAAAGGTATCAACTGTTCTCCCTACTTGGAACCAATTCAGTTTAATGTCAGCTGCAAACCTGATGAGCATGCACTCATTCCATCACCTTTCAGATCATTAATAAGGTGCTAATGAGACAAATCCCAGGATAGACACATACAGCACTGCACTTGTTTACTGACCTCCAGGTAGAGTACGGCCCACTACTAAACCATTATCCTCTGGGGCTGATGATCCAACCACTTTTAATCCATACATTTGTCCACAATTAGATAAATAAAAGTATAATGCAATTAAATAAGAAGTAGTACACAAATCCAGAGTGACTTGTATTTCAGAAGAAACAATATTTGTCTTCAAGGCATCCTTTTGTCATATAAGTGGGCTTATTTTGAAAGACAGGTCCATCTACAGAGTTTCGTTAGTATATAATTTTTTCTTCACTTTTCCATATCCTTTATTAAGAAACACTGGAGACAACTGAAGTAGCACTGAATAATTTATAGTTCTTAACTGTGCCTCTTGGTAAGAATTTCTTTATTTTTTTTCCTTCAAGCTAAGAAACTCACGGCTGGTCCTTGGGGCTGAGGAGGCATTCCTGGTCTAACTCCCAGCAGGCCTAGAGGTCCTGGAGGACCATGAGGATAGCCTCCATCTGGTATTCTACGACGGTCATCCCAGTGATGTTGCTCTTCCTCCATTCTCCTCCAGTACATGTCCTCTTCATATCGCCTGAAGTGCATCAAAATGTCCTCTTTATACAGCAGTTAATACTTCCAACCATTCTAAATAAATTCTTGGATGTTCTCACTCACTCATTTCTAGTAATCAAGAACAAATACCAATGAACTCCAGAGGGTATCTAAAATTAATGGTTATTTTGAAAGCAGGTCTGAATTCATAGCAAATAATTCTAGTGAGTTTACATTCCTCAGAGAGATTGAACAAAAAACCCAAAACAAAACCCAAAAAAACCCTGAGGGATATGGCAACTTAATTTAAAACAAGACAGTATAGAGTTCCCAAAACAAGTATTCAAAATAAGTAATTACAGAATAAGAGTTCGTTTTAGATAATCTGACTGCAACTTGGTCTCATTTGTTGATAAAACAGAATGCATTACCTCATTTCCATCCTCCAGCGTTCTTCCTCTTCTCGCCTTCTCCAGTATTCTTCTTTCTGCATCTGTTTCCTCATCTTCTCTTCTTGAATTTTTCTTGCTCGAATACTGGGCTTTACTTCTACTTGTAAATCTGGGTTTACTTTTTTCTAGTTCAGAAAAATAACAAATGAAATGTTGGTTTGCCTCTTATCATCTCAAGGTTATGGAGTTGTTCTGACATGTTTAGCACACGCTATTGGTCTATGATAAAATCAAGAGGAGTAAAATGCAGTTTTAGAACTGCACTGAATGAACAGCTGAAGAAGAAAAATCTGTGTCCAGTATTTTAAAGGAAAGAAAGCAATGTACTACATATAACATGAATTCCTTTTTCAGCTATGTGAGAACAAAACTATCTAAGATTAAAATGTTACATGAAATACTAAGTAATTTGTTGCTCATTCTATAGCAGGATGATTACAATATAGCCTGAAAAAATATTTCATCTTAACTACAGTGTGCTTCCTGATGCCCTGTTCCTGAAGGGTCCCTCATACTGGAGCATAAACATAAGTCACTAAATACATTTTTCTGGCAATTTTTTCCTCTTCTTTCATCCCTTTCATGATTATGCAGGCCCATTGTATCTCCTGTGACCACAGTAAATTCTTCTTATATAATCTTAAAATAATGAAAATGCACACCATGTGTCACTATAGGTGTCTCTCCATTCGTGACTAAAATGTCTGCAAATACTTGTTTCTCAAATGTCTCCATAAGGGGTTTCTGTGGTTTATCCTGACAAAAACATTGTACATTAGAAATTTATGGTAAACAACAAAGCACCTACTATTGCTTGCACATATTGTACAATATTTTAATGTTGAAAAAAGATGCCTGAAAGCAATGTTCAGAATGTTTAAAGAAACACCCAAACCAAAATGAAGTTTCACTCTGCATTACAACTTTAAAGACTATACTCCCTAAGAAATATATTTCTCTAGCTTTTTTTATAAGCTGTTTACTCAGAGCACCTACTTCTGACTAGTCTTTAAATATAAGAACATGTAATCAGTCAGCTGACATCTGGTAGATTTTCAGATGAAGGTATTAGCATTTTTACCAACCTTATACTGAAGTCTGTGCCGCCTCCCTTTTAAGTGCATCTCTTTGGCATTAGGATCATTAAAACTACATTCACAAAGTTTACAGTGAAAGCGGATCACCTTTCCTTCATCATTTCTTACCTGGAAAATAAAAGTTATAAAATACATTTACTTTTTTTTTTTTTTTTAACAAAAGCTGATTTAAAAATTAATCTAATTCAGTGACACTGGATAATGTCTACCCATCTCAAAACATGCTTAAAATGTCACATAGGAACTGAAAAAAGGCAGAATAGAACTTTCAATTTTGACAGACACACTATTGTGTTTGGTAACGAACAAAGTTCTTCCACAGCTTTAAACTTGAGCTCAAACATAATGAGTTGAATTGTTACAAACGATGAAAAATTTACATCCAATTTCATCCACATATCTCATGCCACCAACACGAAGAATGCCCCACTGAGGTCAAAAGAAGCATGCACAATACAAAAATGTAAACATATGCACAAGCCTTTGCAGGTTCAGTGCCTTGTTACTCTTATCTTCAAGAAGGACCCAGGGAATTACAGGCTTGTCAGCCTCACCTCAATCCCTGGGAAGGTGATGGAGCACCTAATTCTGGACACCAGTTCCAGGCACATTAAGGACAAGAAAATCATCATCAGTAGTCAGCATGGCTTCACCAAGGGAAAGTCATGCTTGATCAACTTGATAAACTTTGCAATGAAGTGACTGGCCCGGTAGATGAGGGGAGAACAATTAATATTGTCTACCTGGACTTCAGTAAGGCCTTTGACACAGTCTCACCATAATATCCTATTAGACTAACTTGATGTAAGGGCTGGATAAGCATACAGTGAGGTGGATCAAAAACTGGCTGAATGGCAAGGCCCAGAGGGCGGTGATCAGTAGAATGAAATTTAGTTGAAGGCTAGCAGTGTACCCAAGGGCTCAATGTTGGGTCCAGTTCTGTTTTACATATTCATTATTGATCTGGTGATTGAGCAGAGTGCACCCTCAACAAGTTTGCTGATGACACAAAACTGAACGCAGTGGTTGATATGCCAGAGGGTTGAGCTACCATCCAGAGAGATCTCAACAGGCTGGAGAAATGGGCTGACAGGAACCTTGTGAAGTTCAACAGGGAGAAGTACAAAGTCCTGCATCTGGGGGAGGAACAGCCTCATGTACCAGTATATGCTAGGGGCCATCCAGCTGGAAAGCAGCTTGACAGAAAAGGCCCTGGGGGTCCTGGTGAACACTAACTTGAACTTGAGTCAACAATGAGCTCTTGCTGCAAAGGCGGAAAATGGCATCCCAGGCTGCATTCAACAAAGTATTGCTATCAGGTTAAGAGAGCTGATCCTCTCTAACTCAGCACTGGTGAGGTCACACCTGGAGTCTTGTGTCCATTTCTGGGCTCCCCAGTGCAAGAGACACGGACATACTAGAGAGAGTCCAATGAAAGGCCACAAAGATGATGAAGGGACTAGAACCTCTCTCCATATAATAGTTAAAAAATAATCCATGTTTTCATATCAATACCTCCTCCACATAGTCATGGCCCACTGGCTGGACATCACTTTGCAAGACAGCAAGAGTTGTAGGTGTCACTGGTCCAGCTGCTGTGTCTGGTTTTACTTCCTGTGTTTGTATTGTAGCAGCAGTTGTTGCTTTAACACTTTCAGCTGATTTCATTTCTTCCAGTTTACTTCCTGTCGTCTGAAGTTTATTACCACCTATAAATCAAAAAAGTTAAATCTCTAACTTTCCTAAAATGAGAATTATACATGATGTGCAAACTGAAGAGTTTATTTGCAAGTATCAATGTTCTGGTCAAAGCATTATCAGTCTGAAAATGAGTTAAACCAAACAGTTTTAAATACTAATAAAGATTTTTTTTAAAAAAAGCTAAAGAAAAACTTATTTAAACACCTAGATTTTTATTTTAGCAAGAAATGTTTTTGCTTTATATAGTTGCAATTGTCATCGTTCATTTTCATGCTTTTTCAAGAGATAGGACTGAATGGGAACAACTCAGCAAATATATTTTAATTTTTTTTTGTCATCAGATTTGCTTTCTTTTTGCAAATGGATCCAAGAAAGTACAAACATTAAAAGGTTTTGAGGTACTAACAAAGGCAGTATACTTTCAGTATTACAACTGCATAGGTCTTTCCTTTGAGAGCAAGTTAGCTTACTGTTGAACAACTGCTTTCTGTCTCTAAATGTCATGCTTATTTCAAAAGTTTCCACTGTTAAATTTACAGTGTTGCAACAATGTTTCAGTTTTCCCAGTTACCAACTGCCAACCTACTGCAGGCTGTCTTAACAGACCAGGCTGCGAATTGAAATTAGAAGCAACTGGACTATAATCTGCAATACTCCAGCAGCTACTACATAAGAAACCAAAGGTGGGAGGCTTTTTATGAAGGTGGGAGAAGCCTCCAGGAGAGGTCAGGTGAAGACAAAAGGGCAGAAAACAGTAAAAACTGTGAAGCAAAATTTTTATACACATTCTTATTTTCCCCATCAATAATAATTCCCTTAAAAACACAACAGAATTACTCATGCAGAAGTTAACTAAATATATTTGTACTTGTTGCACTAAAATCTTTTAAAAAATATAGAATAGGTTAGGTTTCAAAATAAAGACTGACTTCTGTACTTGCCAACAAAGTTTATTTTTGGTGGAGATATTTTCTTTACAGCTATATTAGCAGCAGTTGAAGATGTTTTGCTGTTGGACACAGTGTTAAGTGGTGCATTTGCTGTGGGAGTAAGAATTTTCACTGCAGAGGATGCAACAGAGGAGTTCACAGTACTGCTGCTAGTTGCTATATTTGAAGCAGAGGCAGTTGGTTTAGAAGCAGATGTGGATGTTGAAGTAGCAGCTTGGGTAACCACATTTGGTTCAGTTGAAGGAATAGGTTTGCCAAGTTTTGTATGCAACTTTACTACCTATAAAAATGACAAGAAATTAATAATATTATCTCCCTGGGGTAGCTATAAAAAAATTGAACTTGTTATAGATTATTGAAGCTTTAACAGAAACATCAATATCATCAGTGATATTGATATTTTCATTTTATTTTTAAATTATTGCCTCTTTACTAAAAGTGATCTCAGGAGGAGAAAAAAGGGACATGCAAAAGTTCTTATCATCTGTAATGAGGAAATAGTTAATAGTTATCTCAGGTTGCTTATTTCCCCTAGAAATTCAGACATTTACTCCAAAAGCTGTGTAGATGAGAACAGAAAGTCAATAAACTCACAAGCCAGTAAAACTCAAGAAACAGTTTAAACAAAATGTTTCCAATGTGACAGCTTTGTGGCCTGGCTGCTTTTTATTCTCCCTCCAAAAATTGTAGTATGTTGAACTATTTTAGTTCCAAATAATATTTGTAAATAAGTTATTTAATTCAGATTCAACACTGTCTCTTTTCATCACTACATTTTAAGAATATTTATACTGACTTTCCAGGTTACCTAGCAAAACTGAAAATATTCCTTAGACAAAGGCTTTCTTTTCATTAAAGTACATATGCAGATAGAGTTAAGGAGGATGCAAAAGGCATATTTCAGAGCTCTTTATCTCCTCGAAAGCTAAGAGGTATGTGCTTATTCTTAGAAGTAATAAGCAGAGGCCTTCTGTAGTGGTTTCACGTTCACTAAATTCTGGTCTTAGTACTCACTCTTTTTTTGTGGGAGAGAGACTAGGAGAAAAACAAAGCAGGCTCAACCTTAAAATTAACAAATAGTTTTATTAACTCACACTAAAAGAATAGAAAAAGAAAGTTCGGAAAAAACTAAATCAGAATGAAACTCTAAAAACACTCTTCCCTCTCCTTACAAACGGTTCACTTTCTTACAAAACAACATAAAGAGACAAAACTTGTAATTTTCAGTCAGTTTCACTATCTGACAATAGTCTTTCATCAATTCATTAGGGGAAGAGTCTCTCTTAGTTATGGATCCCACTGACAACTTAGAACAGTTCTCTTGTGGGTTTTTTAAACTGTCACAAAAACAGCCGCCCGCAGAAGCCTGCCTTTGTGACCTCTCCCATTAGCAGGTTCCCAAGCTGCTTATGGGTCATGGGTCTTAGACTTTTGCATACTGGGGTGTTACTTTTTTAAAGATGAATTGTCACCGAGACACACAAAGAAATCACACGCAGACAAGAGATTTTCGCAGAGGTTCTTCTGATCCAGCTCCCAGCTGAAAGAGGGGAGAGAAGAGAGCCCCTTTGTTTATTCTTTTACTTTTTATACATTTGTGGGTCTAGCAGAAGATTGGCTTTTTTGGGGTTTCCACCCCTCAGCCTCAGTAGCCAGACCAATTGTCAGTTACAATTGTTTTCAGGTTAGAAATATGCAAACAAAGGACAGAGAATGAAAAACAAAGGATTCGTTTATATTACTTGTGTGGGAAAGGTAGAAAACTGCTCTAATATTCTACAGTAACTAAAAGATCTGACTCCATTTATGAAAATCAAAAGGCTAATAAAGAAACTCAGAATAACCAGGGTAACAATGAATAACTCTAAAGCAAAGGATTTTTCATCTCAAGGTAGAGAGATATTTTCTCACTTCTTTACTGGCGCAGAGGGCTTTTCATCTTTATCTCTGTTCAAGCATTTTATAGGATTAATATTACTTAGTCTATCACAAACACCTTTGCTCAAATACACACACAAATCTAAACAATCATCTCTCTAAATGCTTATCTTTCCCATGATTTAAAGGAATGATCTAAATATTGAGTTCATTTCCATGGCTCGAGTAAGAATGGAACAACCAACTCTTCAACCCTCTGTCCCAATAGTCTTTTCACTGCAGCTCATGGTGTTAAGATTTTCAAGGCCGCGCTGGTGAGGGTGGGAAGAACTCACACAGAAACATCAGAGATCAGAGCACTCAGGCAGTCCGGAATCACAAAAGAAACCCAGGCAGGATCATAAATGTCTTTTTTGCCTACCCCTCGGTGTAAATCGGGGCAGCCTCAGCCTAAATGGTGCCCATAGCTCTTATCAGGGGCCCGACAGAGATCTCTCCCTTCTCCAGGGAAGTTTGGAGAAAGTAGTTGTTGTAAAGCAGCAACCTCTCCTTCCCCCCTCCCCGGGAGCCAATAGAATCTGGCCAAGCCTCAAGCCAGCTCTCCCCCAAAAAGGGGGGAGCAGCAGGCCCAACTCGATGTTACCTGTCTCTCTCTGGCCAAAGGAAAGAAGGAAAAGACCCACCTACAGGAAATCAAGGGGTTTTATATGGTACTTCCCAAAGTTGTAGCCAACAATTTTCAGGGGTCAAATCAGATGCCAATATTCCAACTAACCCTCTGATAGGTCCCTGTCCTTTCTAAAGCAATTCTCAGGTCCTGACTCGTAGAATTATTCTACATTCTTCTATAACTAAAAAACCAAACTGTACTAACCCATAACACCTTTTTACAATACACTTGAGATGGAATAATACTTCTTTTTGGTGACAGCTGACCATCACCTGAAAAAGCAATGCATGTAGTCCATATGAACAAAACATGCAAAATGAAAACTAGAGACTGGGTTTGAAAGTAGCAGTAAAAAAAATAGAAATCTGCTAGATTTATCCTTAATGCAAATACATGTACACAATCAGGTTCAACAAGGTGAAGTACCAGGTCCTGCACTTGGGCCACAACAACCCCATGCAGCACTACAGGCTTGGGGAAGAGCAGGTGGAAAGATGCCTGGTGAAAAAGGACCAAGGAGTGTTGGCCAACAGCCAGCTGAACATGAGCCAGCATGTGCCCAGGTGGTCAAGAAGGCCAATGACATCGTGGCCTGTAACAGAAATAGTGCAGCCAGTAGGACTAGGGAAGTGACTGTCCCTTTGTACTTGGCACTGGTGAGGCCACACCTCAAATCCTGTGTTCAGTTTTGGGCTCCTCAAAACAAGACAGATGTTGAGGTGGTAGAGTGCATCCAAGTAAGGGCAACAAAGTTGGTAAAAGGTCTAAAGCACAAGTTCTATGAGGAGCAGTTGAGGGAGCTGGGGTTGTTTAGCCTGGAGAAAAGGAGGCTCAGGGGAGACCTTATCACTCTACAACTACCTGAAAGGAGGCTGTAGCCAGGTGGGTGTTGGTCTCTTCTCCCATGTAGCAAGAGATAGGACAAGAGGAAATGGCCTCAAGTTGTGCCAGGGGAGGTTTAGATTGGATATTAGGAAAAATTTTTTCACTGAAAAGGTTGTCAAGCATTGGAAGAGGCTACCCAGGGAAGTGGCTGAGTCACCATCCCTGGAGGGATTTAAAAGTCATGAAAGACATAGATGTGGTACTTAGGGACATGGTTTAGTGGTGGACTTGGCAGTGTTAGTTTAATGGTTGGAGTCAATGATCTTAGAAGGCTTTTACACCCTAAATAATTCTATGATATGCATACAAGTGTATAAATACACTTCTTAGCTTTTTATTCTTATTTTAAGCATGTTCCTCATCAGAATACCGACATATTAATGTCACATAATATTACAAATTAAAGTTCAAGCAACTCTTCCAGATTACTGTTTTCCCACTAGAATGCACAAGATTATTCAGTGTACCAAAGAAAAAGTCCTTTGAGATTTCATTTTTACACTGATGACAACCTAACTTAGTTAGCAACTATCTCTGAGGAAGAAAAAAGGACATCCAAATATACAAAGATAATATATTATTGTACTCCATATACCTATGGAGTTACTGGGCACAACCCAAAAATTTAATCTCAACTTCATTAATGAAAGAACAAACACTAGGCAAATCTATGTAAATTATATTTTTTGTTCTTCTACTAACAAAAAACAATATTTGGAAAATTATTTTAAATTTGCTATGAGATTTATTTACTTGAATAGGAATGACATTACTGATGCCACTTTGTACAGTGTTCTGAGATACAAAAGGCTATAAAAGCTGAATATTAATACTTTGTTATTTACATTAATAATTCCATAGCTTTGAGGAAAATCTGTAATATCTAAACACACATTCTACACTGCGCCATTTCATTTATTGTCGTATGACCAAATTTAGAACTCAGGTCACAGGGGTTCACAGTGCAGCTCAGTCTTTATTCTAAAATGCTCACCTAACTGCACATAGACAATAGGGAAAGCATGCTTACCAAAACTCTTTAAACATACTCATAAAATCTACTACAGGACATTGTTCCTTGTTTCCATACGCCTTTTTTTTTTTTTTTTTTTTTTTGCAAGAAATACCAAAAAGTGGCACATAATAATCCCATCCCTTGGCACCAGTTCAGTTTACAGTGTTTCAAAGCACAGAGAGCTTCACAGTGCCAAATAAGAATGTCAAGAGAAGTCTTGAAAAGTGTTAGGGGGCACAAGCATGCTACTGCATGTCCTCATTGACACTTTTCCCCATTATACTCTATACCTTCTTCCTACAATTTACAAACCTTTCCCAATACATCCTCTTCTCCCTGATGCTGTGGCAATATGTTTTCCCCCTTTCTCCCAACAAGGCCCTTCTAATAGTGAGTTTAATTTTGAAACAAAAAAGCAGAACTAAATGTCTTTAAACAAAATTCTAATTATATTGTTTCTGCATATTTTCTCCTAAGATGAGAAAAATGATGGCAAGAAATATATGACTGACTTGTATAATATAGACAAGAGAAAGTTCTTACTTTCTGATGTTTGGCTCCACGGATATGGGCAGCATAAGCATCTGCTCCTGTACAAGACACATCACAAAGCTCACAACGCAACTGATTCTGAGTTCCACGAGCAGAAGTACCACTGTTATTGGTGTTCTGGGAAGCTTTTAATGCTGCTTCTTTCTTTTTGTGTTTCTGGCCTTCTAAGTGTTCTTTATAAGTCTGTTTAAATAAAAAATACACACAGCTGGTTTTGTACTGTTCATTCATAATTCATGTGTATACATGTAATATAGAGCATAGCATAAAACACATGCTTTGTATGAAAAATACTTCCTACACTGAACACTGCTTCTCCATTACATGTTTTAAGGCATAAGCAGGCCACTTCTAAAACCAAGATATTTTCTTCACGACCAGGATTCCACTTTTAGGTAATACAATATAGTCTTTACTCCTCTACCTTCTCACTTCCTCAGTCAAGTACTGGTCAACATATATTACCATTGAAAGCCTGATAAGATCACAAAACTGTCTCAGTTGCATTTTCCTACAGTGCATTGAATAATTCTTGATTTTGAATTTTCCTCAAACTGCAAGACCACAGTTATTAAATGTATCCAGATAACTAAAAAAGTAAATTAAAAAAAAGGTAGTGCATAAATAAAGCTGTGCTGAAAATAAAATACAGAAGTTGTTATTTGTTCCTATACTAACACTGGCAATCTATGGAGCAGACGGGATGGGAAATAATGACAAATTTACCTAAAGAGTAAAAATTGTTTTGCCAAACACACATACAAACACTTCATGAATCAATATCTACTTTTTATGCACTTGTATTCCCTTTGAAATTAAACTGGGATGCTGGAATAAAATTAATACATTTCAGGATTACCACTGTGTTAGTTTAACACAACATGGCTTTTAGTGGGGGCGGAGGAAGCCACAGAGGCTGCCTCTGAGAAGTTTTGAGAAGCTTCTCTCTATGTCCAGCAGAGCCAATCCCTGAAGACTTTGACGATAGACATACTGGCTGGCCCAATTAGAGAAGTTAGTAACGCCTCTGTGATGACATATTTAAGAACAAAAAAAACACACTGTCCTAGGGTAACTTTATGATGCTTGTATCCCCAATCGTCTGTTCTGTTTGTGCTGTATATTGAGTCCTGTGCCTTTAAGACTGGTTCTAAGAGCAAGGAGAAGCGCGGAGTTTGTTTTGAGAAAACTGCCTGACTCCTCCACATTCTTCGGCGGACGGGGTGTTCGGCGGAGCCTTGGAGAGACTGCAGGACAGAGATTTTTTTTGCTTTTAGTTAGTTTCAGCTAGCTAGGGCAGAGAAGTTCCCTGGACTGTTTTTTTTTCCCTTTTTCTTGGAACTGTTTAAACCTACTCTGGACTGAAAACCCAGGGGAGCACTGGGGGCTGCACCTGCGGCCCATCGGGGCCCGGACCTCGGCATTTTCCAGCAGCGCCGGAGGGACTGGGACTGAGGAGAGACTGAGAGACTGAGAGAGAGAGAGCCGAGCTCCACCCACGGCAAGGACTTTCTCAATTTGCCATCTCACTTCAGAAGGAGAGGTTTTATTGTTTCATATTATTCATTCTTTATACTTGTATGCACATTTGTTTAGTAAAATAGTTTTTTCCACTTTTCTCCAAAGAGGTTTTTTTTTTTTACCGGACTGGTTGGAGGGAGGGGCCACCTGGGTTTGCTTCCTTGGAGGGATCCTATACAGGGGTTTTCTCCCAAATTTGCCCCAAACCAG
This sequence comes from Delichon dasypus, assembly GCA_037837765.1. NCBI lineage: Eukaryota > Metazoa > Chordata > Aves > Passeriformes > Hirundinidae > Delichon > Delichon dasypus. Next base: position 4,104,271 of record JBBAXF010000012.1, on the reverse strand, counting down.
GACAATCTCTCTTTCTTCCTCCCCTCCAAGTGGTGGTGAGGGAGCCACCAGGCCCCTTCCCGGAGTTGCTGGGGCTTTTTCTGGTGCGGCTGCTGAGGCCATGCCACTGGGGGGCTATTCCAGTGCTGCAAGCAGCCACGCAACTGAAACCATGCAGCTGGGGCCAGTGCCGGGAGCGCTCATGTGTCTGGGGGCAGCTGTGCAACTGCCACCATCCTGGCACCAGGACCAGCCACATGGCCAGGATCAGCCACATGGCTGGAATTGGTACAGCTGGGGCGGTGCCATGCAGCCGCTGCCATCTTGGCATGGCTCGCAATGAACTTTACTTGCTTAGCCACTTTTAGCTGGCCATGCTGCGAACAGAAGTGCAGAAGCAGCAGCAGCAGTTTTTCCTTTTTGGTGCCCTGCATGAGGAGAGGCTCTGACTGGAGCCAGCAGCCAGTGCAGCTCATGCAGTGCCGGCAGGGACCACATGACCAACAGTGAGAGGCATGGTGAGCAATTCCCTGATGCAGAGCCTGGACAGGATGAACCTTTCAGTGCTGTAGAACTCTATAAAAACTTTTCAGTTGATAGAACTTGAGAACAAATGAACCTATGGACACCAATTTTCTCCCAAGTCAGAGAAAAGGAAAAGGTGAAGACATGTAAGAACAATATGGCGACACTAAGGTCGATGAAAAAGGAGGGAGGGGGAGGGGGAGGAGGAGGTGCTCCAGGCACTAGAGCTGAGATTCTTCTGCAAGCCATGGTGAGGACTATAATACAACAAACTGGGTTTTTTCCCTGTAATTCATGAAGTGCATGAGGGAACGTAGAAGTCCACCCACAGCCCGTGAGAAAAGATACTCACACTGGAGCGTGTGGATGCTGAAAGACTGTAATTTAGTGAGAAACTTGAACAGAGAGAGAAGACCCTTGCTTCCAGGAATAGAGGAAGAGGACCCTTGCTTTGAAACTAGAACAGCTCATCCTTAAAAGACTATATCCCATGAACTAATTGACCCACACAAACAGTTGTGGGAAGACTGTTTGCCTGTGGGAAGGACTCACGTTGTAGCAGGTTGAGCAGGACTGCTACTTGCAAAAATTAGAACCATGTTGGAGAAATTCACAGAGAACTGTTTCCCGTGGGAAGGACCCCACAGCATAGCAGAAGAGACTCCTCTCCCTAAGCAAACTGAAGAAAGAATTTTAGAAGCGAAAAATTTACTAAAACCCCCATGTTTGGTGTCCCTGCACTCTTGGTGGGAAGGCAAGAAGGGCTTGGGGGGAGGGAGAAGATGTTCAAGAGGTTTATTTTATTTCTCATTATCATCTTTTAATTCTGTTAATAAATTTTTCTTTATACCTTTTAAGTGTTGAGCCTGTTTAGCCCTTAAGAGTGTTTTCTCCTAATTCTTATCTCACCCCATGAGCCTTTTAGTTTTTCTTTCCCCCTCCTCTGCTCAGCTATAGCAGGAGTGTGGTAACCCTAAAAACCCCCTCAGGGAAACTTCCAGGCTTTGCCCTGGAAAGATTTACCATAGAGGTTCCCTGCCTAGGTTGAAAGAGAAGACTTCCTTCATGGTGTCTTGCAAAACTACTGCCAATCCACCTTGGATTGCTTCCTTCAACCTTGCTGGAAAATATCATACAGGAGGCCCTTCCTGTCTTTCCTCCACTGAGGCATGTATGTGTGCATGGACTTAAAATGGTTGTTTCTGTGGCCTGCTCTGAGTAGCTTCTGAAGGAGACGCTTCGAGAATGTAGCAGCATTTCACGATCCTGCCACAATGCTACAGAGGAGAATGAGTGAATGGTTCTTCATGGGTGCCTGGCTTCTAGCCAGTGTCAAACCCTGACAACCATGCACAAAGTTTTGAAAAAAGTATTTTCTAAGAAGTTTTCTATGTTAAAAAGAAAATAAAATTCAAAGTTTAGAATACTTCTGGAGTCCAAAGCACAGCTGAAGCTTCTCTGTACAAGCTAAGGGGATACATCTTTTTGTCTTCTCATATGGCCTCTTTCTATCATAGCATACATTTTCATTTAATTATTCCTTTAGTAGAAGTATAGAATCAAGTCTTTAAAAATTAACAAATATTCTTAAAGGGGCCATTTTTTTAGCTGAAAAAATTATGACTAAAGCATATAGCAGGATATTACATAATACAGGTACCTGTGGTCCAGCACAGCTGATCTTGCAAACATCACAGTAGTGGATCTGGGGCGGTTTGGGAGGTTGCTTTGGTTTCAGTTGCTTATTTTGGAATGGTGCCTTTTTAGTAAAGGTGGTCCCTGTCCATGCAGCTGTTGCAGCAGCAGCAGCAGCTGCTGCCACTGCCTGTTTTTGCTGCTGCTGCTGGTAATAGGATGATGCAGCTGAATATACTGCAGCTTCATAGCCAGAATAAGAGGTACCTCAAAGATCAAAATAAAATAAATGTTACATCACTGTACATCATGTATCAATTACATAATACACTAATTCCAAGCATATTGCATAACAGAGTAGGATATAAATGATTTATTGAGATCTTGTCAGGCAATCTGAATTTTTCTTGATGTTTCACAGTACACAAGTACACAGCATGCCATTTGTATCAGGAGTATATTTGATTTTAGACAAAACTTTGCAGATACACTATTCTGTTAAATATATCAAAGCATACCTAAAGAATATGTGAAATTTCCTGGTACATCTGGTAAGACTGAGTATGACGCAACAAGAATTTTAATAAAAGATTTATCAAAGGTCACTTGAAATAAGCAGTCTTCCAGAGCCAGATTTACTGTTTAAGTTCCAAACAGAAAAGGACAGATATGTAGACTAAGGAAAAAAAAATAAAATAAGATAAAAGATAGAATGCAATAGCATTAGCTGTTCTATTTCAAGTGTGTTGCAGCACACCCTGTCTAGACACTCCTTGATTTCTAGTATCAAACTTTAGTAAATCAAGGAAACTGGGCTTTCATACCTTTTGAGCCAGTTTTCACATAAACTTTATACATCTATTCGTTCAACTGTTTTAATCCTCTAATCAACGAAGTCTTACAATCCCTTTTTAAACTGAAAACAAACCAAAACAAATAGTTCAAGGTAGCTATAATATGCCAGTTGATTACCATCTGGCCATAAAATTAACATCTTCTAACCTTTAACTTTTTGGATTTCTAGTGTTTGAAGGAAAGTCTTTCTTTGTAGCACCCATCTTCCTCCCATCTTAGATCGAGACAACCCAAACTTACAAGATTTATATTTGACTGCTCCTCCTTTTCTCAGTAATTGTTGCTTGATGGCAGCATGCTCCAAATTTCCCTGGGTTATATTTGTGTTTCCTTATTTTTTCTATCCCCCATCTTTTCTCTCCAAACTTTACAGTAAGTCACAAAACACTTGTGCACGTAGCAATGCCAACACTTGGTATATTCTCTCATGTAACAAAATAGGCACATACAAGCATCAAACTTCTTTTAAAGATACATAAAAATATTTTGCCATTATGATTTAACTGGTTGATATTTCTCAGTAGACTATGATGTAATTGAACATAAGCTGCTAAAATGCTGAGTATTTAAATCCTCTCTTGTAACAAATGCAAAGATCCCAGCAATATAATATGCAAAATTCTTACCAGAGTAAGTAACCGCTGTTGTACTGTATGTTGCACTTTGAGTATACGATGGAACAACAGTAGCTGCAGCTGCTACCGGCTGCACAGTAGAGGATACTGGATATATAGAAAATGTAGTTGTTGCTGGACTTGGGGTTGCAGGTTTTATAGCTGTCACTTGTCGTGTTTGCTGGGCTTGGGTATACTGAGTTGCCCCTTGGCTATATCCTGCTTTTGGAGCTAATTAGGATAGAAAATAGAAGTGTACGAACATTGATATGCTTTAGTTGAATGAAATGCAAACCATATTAGGCGATACTTAATGATATGCTAGGGAATAAACACATTAACAAGTGGGTTTTGTTTTAGTTTGATTGGGTTTTGTTTGTTTTTTTACAGTAATGGTTATGCTTCAGCTACCATATATCCCACAATGGTTTAATCACATCGAAGCTCACACTAGCAAGCCTCAGGTTTATTTACATATTTTTAACTGTGCTGCCATGTTTTTAAACAACCTTCTCCTTCAATGGCTTTACTAGAGTACACACAAAGCCAAAGTACATCTAAACTTTGCTATTATTTCTAATTATAGTAAAAAAAAGTAAATAGGATTTATGTTTTGTAGCATTTATGATACCAATAATTAAAGAACTATATATAAACTAAAGAATTTTTTTAAAAAATCTTTCTAACCAAGTTAGCATCTGAACCCACCACTGACTTTTTCAACCTACTTCAGCAAAAATGTTTGCCTAGAAGTACATTTTGAGTGTATTAATAACAATTCAAACATCAAAGATAGTTACTTATGGCAACGTCACAATTATGTTCAAGTTCTAGGAGCGAGTTTTTTCCACACATTGACAGGGACTACATGTCAAAACAATAAATAAATCTGATAATGTGAAATATGCAAAGATATATTTTTAAGCTATTAAAATAGTGTATAGACTGTATATAATGACAGGAGTTTGAATTATGCCACATACCTGTCTGGTAGTATGACTCAGCCACTGAAGGTTGAGGCTGGGCGGCAGCAGCCACAGCCGCAGCAGTTGCTGTTGGCTGTTGATAGTATTGTTTGCTGTCATAAGCTACAGCTGGGGCAGTAGATCGAACATAAGAATAGGAATCCTAAAAATTCAAAAAAGAAAACCCATCAAATTTCTCCTTAAGTATATATCTGGAATAATAAGAATCATAAGCAGAGTCAAAAATTTTTCTTCTGTTCTACTTAAGTAGATTTTAAAAATATTTACAGATACATTATATACCAATATATGCATTAAAGAAATTAAATTTATGCTTACAAATACTTCAGGCCTGAAGACAACCCTGAATGGTCTTTTTCAGACATAATATAGGAATTAATCTCATGCTATTAAATGACTTTTTCCCTTCCAAATTATTTTTGTTACCAAAAAGCAACTCTATGCACACTAGTTTTTTATAATGACAATATCGGATTGCATTCTTGTAAAATATGAAGGAAAAAACACCACAGATCTCCACAAACCACAATATATTCACGAGATTAAAAACATGGAACCATGGCTTGGCCCTCCCTAAGACAGGAAGAGCCACCAGAAAAAAAAAAAACAGTATCAAGGGGGTCCTATACTTTTCCCTTCGAGGAGGTAAAAGGCAGTAGCTCAAAGAAAAGGGGTGAATGGAGGCAAGTCCTCACTTGGGGCAGCAGGTGAGTCCCCTCCTTGCCCACCTCATCCTCCCAGGTACCTCTGTACAATAGGTACGAAGATGTGGAAAGCCAGTCAAAGGATGATGAGGATGGAGGTCCATCTACACCAGAGGTGTTGCCAGAGTCAGGAAGGCCTACCCTCTGTATAACAACCACCTCCACGAGGAAAAGACAGGTTGCAGCTGTAGGCAGTTGCCTTCTAAGGTGAACAGAGGGTACAATATGCTGGATGGACCCTCCTCTTAGGGAAGTGTGCTGCCTCTTTGGGGCCCAGGTTAAAGACATGACCAGGAAAGTTCTCTAGCCTGATACAGCCTCAGACTACTACCCGTTATTGGTCTTCCACATGGCTGGTGATGAAATCACAATACGTAGTCCAAAGGCTATCAAAAGACTTCAGGACCTTGGGATAGCTGGTAAGGGAATCTGGAGCACAGGTTATTTTCTCCTCTATCCTCCCAGTTGTGGGCAGAGACGCTGGAAGAAACAGATGAGCCCAGTCTAATACATGGCTCCATGGCTAGTGTCAATGCCACAATTTCACATGTTTGTATAATGGGATGGCCTACATGACACCAGGCATGCTGGAATCAGATGGGATTCCCCCTTCTCAAAAGGGGAAGAAGGTCTTTGCTCAGGAGCTAGCAGTATTCATTGATATAGAGCTTTAAACCAGACATAATGGGGGAGGGGGATAATATCAGGCTTGTCCTTGACAAGCTATGGGACAACATATCAAGATTAGAGGGATGGAGTGGTAGCGAGGGCCTTCAGCCAGTGACTCTGAGATGTGCTAGCCACAAAGCACACTTGAAGACTTACAGAGATGAGCCAGGGCCTCCTGAGTATAGAAGGGATTGCAGGTGACCTCGCCCCTAATGAGTCACAGCTGTGCTAATTACCCAAAACAGCCTCACCCCTGATAAGTCACAGCTGTATCCAATAAAGATAAGTGTGATAAAAGGGGTGGGTTGGCTGGTCAGGAAAGGACCCTGAGGAAGGATCCCAAGGAAAGAGATACTGAAGGAACAATCCAGAAGGCCTAGAGGCCTGGCCAAACAGGAGAGAGAATCAGTGCTGTGAGGTCAGTCTGGGTCTGCAGTTAGAGCCTACTGTTGGAACCTGCAGTCAAAGTCTAGCTAGGTAAAAGCCTGTGGTCAGAGGCTGCAAGGGAAATCTACAGTGGGGGCTTGCTGTAGCCAGTCAGTGAGCAGCTGGAGTCAGGATAACTGAATTGTGAAGAGGAATAAACAGAAGACCTTTTTCATGCTGTGATAAACAAGTAGTCTGTGTCTCAGCTCATTTCTACCCTCTAACAAGAGGGCTGCTGCAACACCTGAGGTAATAGAAACTGCCAGGGAAACACCTCAAGGGAGGAGTGTTCCTCTAAAAAAGGTGACATGCTGACAGCCCAGCTGAGATGCCTTTACACCAATGCATGCAGCATGGGCAACAAACAGGAGGAGTTGGAAGTCTCCATGCTGCTACAAAGCTACAACCTTGTTGCTATTACTGAAACTTGGTGGGACAACTCCCATGACTGGAGTGTGGTCATCAGTGGCTACAGGCTGTTCAGAAGGGGTAGAGGGGTTTCCCCCCTTTGTCAATAAATGGATCGATTATGAAGAGCTGTCTCTGAAGAACAGCCATGAGAAGGTTGAAAGCTTGAGTGAGAAATACAGAGTGAGCTGAAAAAGGGAACCCTGTGGTTGGTGTTTACTACAGGCTGTTCAATCAGGAGAAGCCTATTGATGAAGACTTCTTGCTCCAGCTACAGAAGATGTTGCAGGTTCTTGTCCTGCTAGGGGGCTTCAATCACCCCAACATCAGCTGGGAAAGTAGCACAGGGAGCTGTAGGCAATCCAGGAGACTCCTGGAATGCATGGAGGATAACTTCTTGAGCCAGGTAATACATAGCACTACCAGAGGGGATATGTTACTGGACCTGATGGTCACCAGTGTGAGCTAATGAGGGTCATCAAGATTGGAGGCAGCCTAGTCTGCAGTGATCATGCACTCATGGAATTTGCAGTCCTGAGGAATATGGGTCAGGCAGAGTCAAGACCCAGAATTTTAGGAAACTAAGCTTACAGCTGTTCAAGGAGTTAGTCAACAGGATCCCTCTGAGAAACTTCCCTCAGGGACAAGAAGCAGAACAGAGCTGGCAGATCTTTAAGGAAGTCTTCCATTGAGCAAAGAGAGCTTGCGATCCCCAGGCACAAGAAGTCAGGCAAAGAAGGCAAGAGACCAGCATAGCTGAGTCAAACTAAAGGGCAAGAGGGAAATGCACAGGCAGTGGAATCAAGGACAGGTGTCCTGGAAAACATATCAGGACACCGGTTATGTCAGGATGATGTGTGGAAGGCCAAGGTGCAGCAGGAGCTGAACTCAACAAAGGAGGCAAAGAATAACAAGAAGGACTTCTACAGGTATGTCAGCCAGAAAAGGAAGGTCAAAGAAGATGTACCACTCCTGATAAGCAAGACTGGCAAACTCTCAATAATAATGAGGAAAAAGCTGAGGTACTCAATAGCTTTGACTCAGTCTTCAATGGCAACTTCTCTTTCCACACTTCTCAAGTGGATAGACTGCAAGACAGACTGGGAGAGCAAAGTCCCTCCCACTGTAAGAGAAGATCAGGTTCATGACCACCTGAGGAACCTGAACATAGATAAGTCTATAGGACCTGATGAGATGAATCAGAGTCCTGAGTGAATTGGCTGATGTAGTTGCCAAGCCATTCTCCATCATATTTGAAAAGTCATGGCAGTCACGTGAAGTCCCAGGTGACTGGAAAAAGGGAAACATTGCACCCATCTTTAAAAAGGGTAGAAAGGAAGACCCTGGGAACTACTACCCTGTCAGCATCACATCTGTGCCTGGGAAGATCCTGGAACAGATCCTCCTAGAAGTTCTGCTAAGGCACATGGAAGACAGGGAGGTGATTCGGGACAATCAGCACGGCTTCACCAAGGGCAAGTCTGACCAACCTAGTGGCCATCTACAGTGGAGTAACTCCATCAGTGGATGAGGGAAGGGCTACAGATGTCCTTTATTTAGACTTTTGTAAAGCCTTTGACATGGTCCCCCACAATATCCTTCTCTCTCAGCTGGAGAGAGGATTCAATGGGTGGGCTGTTCAGTGGATAAGGAGTTGCTTGGATGGTTGCATCCAGAGTATAACTGTCAATGGCTTAGTGTCCCAATGGACATCGATGACAAGTGGTGTCCCTCAGGGGTTCGTATTGGGACCAAGTGTTATTCAATGTCTTCATCAATGACATAGATGAAAGGATCAAGTGTACCCTCAGCAAGTTTGCAGATGACACCAAGCTGAGCAGTACAGTTGACACTCCTGAAGGATGGGATGCCATCCAGAGTGACCTGGACAAGCCCAAGATGTGGCCCATGGGAAACTCATGAGGTTTAACAAGACTAAGTGCAAGGTGCTGCACCTGGGTCTGGGCAATCTCTTGAATCAATATAGGGTGGAGAATGAAGAAATTGAGAGCAGCCCTGCCAAGGACTTGGGGGTGCTGATGAATGAAATCATAGAATCATTATGGTTAGAAAAGACCTCTAAGATCACCAGGTCCAACAGTTAACCTAGCACTACCACCATGTTCACTACTAAACCATATCCACACAGTTTTTGAACATTTCCAGTAGTGGTGACTCTACCACTTCCCTGGGCAGCCTGTTCCAATGCTTTAGAACCCTTCCTGTAAAGAAATTTTTCCTAATATCCAAACCAAACCTCTCTTGGTACAACTTGAGGCCATTTCCTTTTGTGTTGTTACTTGTTACTTGTGAAATGAGACTGAGACCCACCTCACTACAACCTCTTTTCAGAGCAGTAAGATCTCCCCTCAACCTCTTCTCCAGGCTACACAACCCTAGTTCCCTCAGCCACACCTCAGAAGACATGTTCCAGACCCTTCACTATCTTCACTGCCCTTCTTTGGACATGCTCCAGTGCTTCAATGTCTTTCTTGTAGAATTTTTCTTTTATTTAGGGGACTCTTTTCTATCTGAATGCATCTAGTAACTAAGTAGTTTAATAACCTTGTAATTATGTATAAACATGCTACTGGAAAGACTCCTATATTTTGGTTCATTACCATATGTAACTGTCCTAGGGTAACTTTATGATGCTTGTATCCCCAATCGTCTGTTCTGTTTGTGCTGTATATTGAGTCCTGTGCCTTTAAGACTGGTTCTAAGAGCAAGGAGAAGCGCGGAGTTTGTTTTGAGAAAACTGCCTGACTCCTCCACATTCTTCGGCAGACGGGGTGTTCGGCGGAGGCTTAGAGAGACTGCAGGACAGATTTTTTTTTGCTTTTAGTTAGTTTCAGCTAGCTAGGGCAGAGAAGTTCCCTAGACTGTTTTTTTTTCCTTTTTCTTGGAACTGTTTAAACCTACTCTGGACTGAAAACCCAGGGGAGCACTGGGGGCTGCACCTGCGGCCCACCGGGGCCTGGACCTCGGCATTTTCCAGCAGCGCCGGAGGGACTGGGACTGAGGAGAGACTGAGAGACTGAGAGAGAGCCGAGCCGAGCTCCACCCACGGCAAGGACTTTCTCAATTTGCCATCTCACTCCAGAACGAGAGGTTTTATTGTTTCATATTATTCATTCTTTATACTTGTATGCACATTTGTTTAGTAAAATAGCTTTTTCCACTTTTCTCCAAATAGGTTTTTTTTTTTACCGGACTAGTTGGAGGGAGGGGCCACCTGGGTTTGCTTCCTTGGAGGGATCCTATACAGGGGTTTTCTCCCAAATTTGCCCCAAACCAGGACAGTAACAAAGTACAAAGCCATACAAAGGAATTCATAACATACAGTGACAGTATAGTAGCTTTAAACAAATAAAAATGCAAATTAGTCTAGATAATGTAGCAAAAAAGCTGATGAAAATACAAATAAAGCTTACATTTCTAATAGGAAACTACCTGGCCATATAAAACTACTCATCTTTCTGCATCTAAGCTATCTGATTGAAACCAGTGGGCTAGGGTTACTGATGTGTATATACCCTTGCATTGTGTCAATTTAGACAGACAGAAAAGACTGCAACTTCTCACTCTTTGGAGTAAACACTTATCTTAAATAAGTCCCAAGATAACCACTTGTCCTAGAGTAACTTTATGATGTTTGTATCCCCAATCGTCTGTTCTGTTTGTGCTGTATATTGAGTCCTGTGCCTTTAAGACTGGTTCTAAGAGCAAGGAGAAGCGCGGAGTTTGTTTTGAGAAAACTGCCTGACTCCTCCACATTCTTCAGCGGAAGTTTAAAAAGACTGCAAGACAGATTTCTTTTGCTTTTAGTTAGTTTCAGCTAGCTAGAGCAGAGAAGTTCCCTAGACTGTTTTTTTTTCCTTTTTTCTTGGAACTGTTTAAACCTGCTCTAGACTAAAAACCCAAGAGAGCATTGAGAGCTGCACCTGCGGCCCACCGGGGCCTAGACCTCGGCATTTTCCAGCAGCGCCGGAGGGACTGGGACTGATGAGACACTAAGAGAGAGAGCCGTGCTCCACCCACAGCAAAGACTTTCTCAATTTGCCATCTCACTTCAGAAAGAGAAGTTTTATTGTTTCATATTATTCATTCTTTATACTTGTATGCACTTTATTTGTTTAGTAAAATAGTTTTTTCCACTTTACTCCAAAGAAGTTTTTTTTTTTTTTTTTTACCAGACCAATTAGAAAAAGAAGCCACTTAGGTTTGCTTCCTTAGAGAGAACCTATACAAGAGTTTTCTCCCAAATTTGTCCCAAACCAAGACACCACTACATACCAAAATCTTCCAACTGCAAAACTGATGCAGCACTGATTTGTACTGCTAAATTTCTTTATTTCTGAAGAGGAATACCAGTCACTGACAGGATGTTGTTTCATAAGACATTTAAGCCAGTGTAAGAATGGGAAGTTGTCTGAGGTACCATCACATCTCTCCTCACCCTACATGATTCCACATCCATCTCTTGCATTGGCACCACAACTATGCAGAACCAAGGAAATTCTGCAGAAGCCTGTCATTCCCATGGAAAGATGCTGTTCCCTTTTTAGTTAGTTAACCTTCTGTGGAATCCTTATCCTGAACTGACCCACCCAAATGCTGACAACTGCTAGATTCAATGCAAAGAAATGTAAGTAAAGGTCAGAGTGAGATGAAAACAGACAAGTTTCCTTTTGTAAAAGCCTGTAGCTACACAACGGTAGGCAGTAGTCTTACAAAGGGTACCCAAAATCTAATCAAAAGACAGTTCCTCTCCTAGAGTAATCTTCTATCCTCCTACTTTTGGTGCTAGAGCTCCTGTGGCAACCAGGAATCTGACAAGGGAACTACTTCTATCTCCCACTGAAAATTTTTATTGGAACAGTTTTTTCATCTAAATCAGTTCCATGACCCATTTAACTGCATGCCACTTGGACAATTAGGCTAGCCAAGACAAGTATTTCAGCAGTAGTTCACAAAATCATTTGGAGATAAATGTCAATACATTGTTTATTGTGTGAATGTCTAAATCTTAGCAGTATTACTGCTGATAATCCTCTATACGCACCATACAGGACGGCAGTCACTTCATATTCTATCACAGTTTTAGCTGTGAGCCATGGAAGAAAAAATATAAATATCACCACATTCTCTTATCCAAACAGGCCTCCTCCTTTTAACATATCATTTAAAAATTGCATATTTTTTTTTTTAAACACACCTGGTAATTCTGCGTAGTGACAGGAGGTGGTGGTGGTGGAGCTTCTTGTTGCCTCTGTGTATAACCATAATCTGTAGCTGTGTGCGCTGTAGGATAGCCTCCATAAGCAGCAGCTGTTGCAGCAGCTGCAACAGCTACTGGAGCAGACCTGGCTACTGCAACTGTAGCTGCTGCTGGAGCATAGGCTGCAGTGACAGTGTGCGCAGCAACTGGTGCCTGGTGGACAGTGTAGCTGGCAACTGTAGTTGGATGGGAATAAGCTACACCCGAAGCTGGCTGCTGGCTACATTAGAAAAAGACAGTAAGTAAATAATTAGATTAATCCAACATACTCATCTAATGCCTAAACATTTCAAACTCCCAGATTTGATTCATACTTTTCTGTTCTACAAACAGATCTGGAACAGCCATCATACACTGTAATTACTTTTATTACCTCTTATCCACCCCATTAAAAAGGCTGTATAATTCTGAAGTTTCTGTGAATGCAAATATATCATGCAGGCAATGACTTTCTTCTTAGCAAGGAGTGGTGGTAGCTGTATTCCACTGCTTGAAAAGAACCCAAGCCTTTCATTCAAAATAATACAGAAGACTTACACAGCTATCTTTTCATGACCAAAAGGGTTTTAAGTGTTTTAGTGGTTCTTCAATAAAACTGATATACCTGTTAAATTAAGAAAAATACTGCTTTTCTGTGAGAGCTCATTACTGATATGCACTCGCATAATGTTTTTCAGTAAGTCATATTAAAGTAATGAGATTTTAAAGACTTCTGTGAAAAATAGCTCAGAACTCTTAAATTTAAGGAAGAGACACTTTAAATATTTCTGATGTGGGAGTTTTCCCACAAAAATTGAAAATTATAAAAGCTGGCCCCACTCACTCATACAGAAGTCCACTGCCTCACAACATGAAGCATCAAAAGAACGGGCAGTCAAATCAAGGAATGCAACTGCTACCAGAGGTCTGGCAATCTTCCAGGCACATGCTGAGACTAATTTGCTTCTCTTTAATGTGCAGGTAAAACATTACTACATAGCTATTTAATAAGAATAAATAAATATTAATAGTGTAAATAAAAAATGATGGCTTCTAAGACAATTATTTGAATGAAAACTAATATTGTTGTCCTATAATGATTTATAACTTTGCATTATTATTAAAATCCTATAATAGCTATTTTTAAACAAATAAAGTGAACTGGGCAAAATATCACTATCTGGAACAATTATATGAAATAGGGGATTGAGTGCTTATTATGAAATTTTTAGCACACTTCCTGTACTGATTTTCAATATTTTAGAATCTCTATAGAGTTTCACATCTCCATAGCACTATTAAAAGATTATTCAAAAACAATTCCATACCTATCAAGGAGGTAGTATCCTCTAATTTTTAGAAAAAAAATAGAAAAATGAAATCTTGGAAGCAAACATACTCAGTGTCAAAGTGGAATTTCAGCACGATTATACTCAAAACCAAAAGGAACGAGTTGCGGTATTTCTTTCCTAAAGACTGCAATATTCTCTCTCACATACCTATCAGAAACAAAGCACCTTTCAACTATAGTTACTATTACTTTTGCAAAAGACATTTCCATAACTGCCTTTTAATAACTTTTTAAAAGAAAAACTGATTTTGTAATTTTAATTACAGCAGAAACACACAGAGAAATTGTTATTATTATTGGACTTACATACCTGGACTCTACCTTCTTCCCATCTTAGGCCTGTTTGCTTTAAGAACTACTTGCATTTCATCCAAATTTAATTCAGTTGTGAGTCGTACTCTCAACTGTTTCATTTCATTTTCAACTTTTTAGCATACTAGTGGAAGGAAAAGACCTGACGCTCCGGTGTAGCTCCCACCACTGCTTGATGTATATAAAAAGTTTATCTATTTTGTCAGTTTAAAGTGAGAAATCAAACTCCATCAGAAAATTCAGGAAGACTATTTTATGATGGTAAAAGTGAATGACAATCTATAAAGTTAGGCTGTATTATCTACATAACTAACAATGCAGAAGTGTAAAATATTCATACGTTCTGAGGTAGTTCACATTATCATATGTACATACTAAAAATACATTACATTGGGAAAACAGGCAGCAGACTTTGTCTCAAACTGCACTTGAACGCATCAACAGTCTAATACTGCCAACAAGGAAAAGTCTTCCTCCCCACTCTTATTCCTTCCTCCCACATGCCAAACCTGGCTATGCCATCCTATTTCATCCCTAGTGCTAGTTCTGTTACTTGTCAAGCTAGTCATTGCACTGATTTAACTCATTAATCTAGCAGAAGATTATGAGATTTTTAAATTTTTTTTCCTGAGCTCATTTTCTAATGTGGTAGAAATGTTAGAAACACTGTAGCTCACAAAACAGTCTGCTGAGTGCTAGAACCCACATAAGTTATACATATGGAAGCAGAGGAAAATAATCAAATAATAGGAGAGAGAGAAAGAACAGGGACCTGCCCAGGAAGCATTAATCTGTCTCAAGTTTCATGAAACTGTGCTTAAGTTACTATTACAAAATACAATACAGTGTTAACAACACACTATGAGGTAACAGTATGTCTATCAACGAAAATGCTTTTGTTCTCAGAATATATATATATGATTAAAGCTGCCTGACAGTTTTCAGTGTTTAATATTGTGAAGAGATTGTGATCATTATGAGCAGGACTATTAACAAGATTCTGCTAACAGACAGTTTAATTTCTTCAGTGCTGTTTTTGTACCAAAGTTCCTTATCATGGTATAGAATTATAATAATTTGATTTCTAAGGCTAATATAATTCTATGACCATGTTTATTTTAGCAAATCTGTTCCCCTTGCTCCTGCAACACCATGCAGAGCTAGTGACCAAGTTTGCAAGACCACAAGAAAAATATTCTAGAACTGACTGCTACTTCATTTTTAAAAGTTATGTTATGCTATGTTACAGAAATTCATATCAACATCTTTCCTAAATTAATGTTTCTTTTTCTTCCCATGGTCTTACTGAGAACCTTTTAACATAAAGATGACCAGATACTTTCAGGTAATTAATTTATAATCAAAATATTTTTGTGTCACTGTCATTTAACTTACAAGAGATTTTAATCCTTGTTTGGTGATTAGTGCCTCATCACATTTGCCAAGATGAACTTACCTCCCTCCAAACTATTTTGCTAGCTCCTTCTTCCATCAATCTTTCTTGCAATTTTTCATTGCACATATCCTAGTATTATCTATTCTTTCATTACTACAGATGGCAAGAATTGTATGGATCATTTGAGATGAAGTTTCAGTTGTGCCACTCACTCTACTCCAGACTTTCTTTCCAAAGAATCCAGCTTCCTCAGAGCAGCTTCTTGTAAAGTTACCTGTGTATTGACAATATTTCCTTTGCATCAAATATCACAACGCACCATAAATAATAAGACTCAAGACCAATCCCTAGAGTACTCCACTGCAACTATTCCTCTTTGATAATCACTCTTCTAATTCTACTAACCACCTCTGCCATCTCCTTCTCTACAATTCTTTTACTAATCTCTAAGTAATAATTTTCCATATTGCACCACATCAAGTATTTCAACTTAGTCCTAATAAATAAGACTCAAAAAACTTAGACACTTGATCAAGCTATTAGAGCAACAATGAAATACGGTATATCAGCTGAGCTATGGTAACAAACCATGTGTGCTCTTTACTGTAACAAAGAAAGTAATTCAGTTTAGCTTAATCCCCTAACATAGTGGGGGAAAAGTAGAACCAAATTAGAAACAGACAGAGAAGCTAACTGATTGACCTGGTACCTTAATGAGTTTTCTTTGTAGATCAACTCTTCCCCCAAATAAATTCTAATATCCTTAATAGCATCTTTGAGTTCAAAGAATTCTAGTGCTCTTCATATGAAAAGATATGTAGTCCAACTGGCCTTACTAACTAGACAGAACTTAGAAATGACAGAATAATTTAGGCTGAAACAAAGATTGAGGTCATCTGTTCTAACCCTGTGCCCAAAGCCCAGCTAATAACAGTTACATTAGTTTTCCCAGGGCTTTGTGTCCAATCAGTTTCCAATCATCTCCAAGAATGGAGAATCCAAGACTGCTCTAGACAACCTGTTCCAATGTCTGAGCACCCTCACTGTCAAAATTTTTTTCATAAGTTTATGAAAGATTGTTTCAAAAGCAAATAAGTTCTAAACCAACATTTACTTAAAGCAAACCCAGTTTGTGAACAGTCAATTCAAGGAAACTTCATATTACAATTCTTACAGTATTTTAACTTACTATCAAAACACATTATTCTTTGACTTAAGAAGTTACAGGCAAAGGACTCGTCAGCTTCAAATCTTACTCTGCTGCATTGCTTTAATAATACCTCTTCTGCCAGAGATTTTCATTCAAAATGAATCTATTTTATTCATACCACACCTATTTCTTTAGCTGATCATAATAGTAACAGTGCTTCCCCACCAAACTCACTTTAATTTCTATTTTCTAGGAAAAACACACATTCTTCAATACTCATCTTCCATCTTGGATTTCTATTTTACTGTATTTTCACTATCACAGTCACAGCCAGTGTACAGGCTACATGCTGCACTCAATTGTTCTTCTCCATGCTCTGTAGATGTATGTTTTAGTTAATGACAGGTCATTTCCAGCACCTTACCTAATGTTTTTCATCTCTCCCTACGTGCCCTAAACTACTACTTGCATAACCCTATTTCCCTATGTGTTGGAAATTATATAACTTTCCTAATGAATGGCTTTAATTAACTTTATTAATTGCTTTAAATAATCATAAGCAGTGTATTACTCTTAAGCAGTGTAATTTTCACTTTAGCCAGCATGTAGCTAAGTTGTTTTGGTTTTTTTACAGACTGTTATTGTTAGACTTTGATTATTAGATCACTGAAACTTTAAGTTTTGCTAAACTAACCCCAATAAGCTTCAATGAACAAAGTCCGAGGGACTTAAAAGCTGGACACCTGGAATCCAGAATTTATAGCCCTCCAAGGACATGTTGAAGTAACCAGAAGATAGAGGAAACAAAGACGATCCAACATGTGCTGCAGACTCCCTGTCTGGGAAAAAGATAATAAAAAGACTGGAAAACGTGGACTAATGAGCATGAGAAGTGGGAAATCAATAACCAATAGAAGATAGAATACTAATTAATGAAGAGAATTATGTAATTTAGAACAAATTAACATTAATTTGTTTGCTAATAATGTATAAATAAGTAAAGTTTTGAAAGTTGTGTGCACCTACGTGAAACTATCCCCTTATGCACCCTGGCCTAGACTAAAGTAATGCTTACTCCTTAATACTAAAAAAATTGTGTTAGTTTAATTTATCCCAACATTTTCAGTGAGACATGCTCTTTGCTTCCTCCTTCCAAATAAGCTCACTTCTATTCAGAGGTTTTAGACCCCAAGGTATACCTAGCTTGCTCGCATCTTTCACGTCTTACCTAAAAATCCTCAAGGATTCAAGAGAATTAATTCTTTACATAGAATTATTGTACTGCAGTGCATGAGAGAAGTTTGGGCTTTTTTAAAACACCTTTGACTCAAATCTTTGAATAACAACTACACTAAATTCTGCTGACATTAGTGATAGAAAATACTGATGTTTGTGATACATTAGTATCAGAAAAAGTGCCATATATTATAAAATACCACTATATTAAACCTCCTACATAAGGCTGATTGCAGCAAGCTGTGACCATGTATTTTTCTCCACACTAATCTTCAATTCCATGTCAATCTGATTTTCTGGGGAGTGAAGGGCCACACTGGCTCATAATCTTGCAGAAATTATCCATCTACTTCTCTTTACTTGGTTGCACACCATTGACAGCTCATTATCAAAACATTGATGTTATTCAAGTCTAGATAACAGCCATGTTCACAATGATAATGCATGACAAAAAGAACGGAGCTTTAGATGTTATGTTTGCCTGAAAACTATCAACCACTAACATTTTCCTTGTCAAAATCACAGAATCAAAGAATGGCTGAGGTTGGAAAAGACATCTGGAGCGTCCAATCCTGTTCAAGCAGGGCCAGCAAGAGCCAGTTGCCCAGGACTATGTCCAGACTATTTGAACATCTTCAAGGAAGGAGACTCCAGAAGTTTACTGGGAAACCTGTGTCAGTGCTGCCACCCTCACAGTTTAAAAAACATTTTCTGATGTCCAGAGGGATCCGCCTGTGTTTTGGTTTGTGCCCATTGCCCCTGGTCCTGGTCACTGGGCACCACTGACAAGAGCCTGGCTCTGTCCTCTTTGCACTCTTCCTTTAGGTATTTATATACATTAACAAGATCCCCCTTGAGCCTTCTTATCTCTAGGCTAAACAGTCACAGCTCTTTCTCTCAGCCTTTCTTCATAGGTGAGAGGCTCCAGCCCCTTCATCATCTTTGTGGCCTTTCATTGGACTCTCTCCAATATGTCCATGTCTCTCTTGCACTGGGGAGCCCAGAACTGGACACAAGACTCCAGGTCAGATGGGATGTAACTGGCTCAACTGTGCTGACATGAGAGGCACATGTCATGTCTTAGAAGGTGTCATAAACCATCAGACCCCCAAAGTGCCCCTAGACTCATTTCTGAGGCCTTCCACCAGAGGACTGAAAGCTCCCCCCCAGGGGAAGTACCTGGGCATTCCCACCCAGGCTGAGCATATTTTAACCCATTTGACTTCATGTTTCAAGGGTTTTTTCCCCACCTCCAATGGATCAAGACAGTGATCACTACTGTGACCAAGGGACACTGATATCGCATCGTCTCATTGCAGATCCATGGGTAGTGATATGTTCCCTTACTCTTATCCTTTCTTTCTTTACCCTTATACATTTTCTTAAATTATATTTTCATGCTTTCATATTGCTATATTACTATATATAACCCAAATACCTACATACCTGCACTTTCCATTGCAACCAAATTGTCCTAAAATAAAACCTATATGTATATATTTACAATCATCAATCAGTGTCGTTTCACTCTAATCCATCCCAAGGGATTAACAAGAACCTAGGTTACCCTTGCTTTCTAGGGTGGGTCATAACACTTCTGTACCAGTCTCGAACATCCAGTAACATCATACACTGCACTTGAATACAAAACTAGCTATAATTGCAAGAGTTCACTTCCATATGGCTACCTAAAAGACTGCATCCTAATCTAAACTCACAGACATTGTGATTGGCTCTGGACCCTATCTGCTACAATTAATTGCCTTTACCTGCAAAGGCTCACCACACTTAGCAATTCAAAGTTAACAATTCACTCCTACCTACCCAAGAATCTCACATCTGTGACCTGTCTCATTAGAGTAGGTACATGGTATGAACATAAGATGAAACTCAGATGCTCAAAGGTTCTTTATCTTCTTAACAGGAACCAAAATCTTAACACAAGATTGAGACCATCACATTTGCACACCTCTCTGTCCAAACATTTCTCAATGTCCCTATCTCTCCATCAGCATCCCCACATTTCAGTCAGCCAGCTTCAAAATAAAAGCATAATTATGCCTCTTCTCCAGCAGTGAATCAAGAATGCTAATATTTTTTCCACATGAAAAACAAGCCAATATTAGATTGTTCATATCAAACTAAATAGACACACAGTGGTTAAGGTGGCCTACAGAGTGCACACACACATACAAACTAAAAAGGACTAGTATCACCAAATTTCACATTTATTTCAGGCTTGTAAATAGATGGATTAATAGTTACTTAAGTAACAGAGTTTTGCATTGCATGTAGGTTTATAACCCTAGGCGCAATAGCCCTACTAGCACAAAGGTATTGCAATATTCAGAGAAATTTTCTGTATTGGTATTTGCATAATCTAATGCTTCTCTCATTAAATCATGATGGCCTTACATTAAGATAAACTCCCTTTTAGACATTGACTCCTATGTTTTCTGTTCAAAATATTCAATTCATTCTTATGAAAGGACTGATTTAACACTGAGTGCTTTGTCTTCACTTTCAGACATGGTAAATGTACAAGCCATTTATAGGATAGTCTTTTACTGATACATAAATGGAATAGTATCTTGTACTTTTGACAGCAAAGGAAAAAAGCTTCTTTCAATCAATCAGTTTTTCCATTTTCTCAAGAATACATTTAGGATTAAATATGAAAACAGTTTTGAACTTGAACTGTATTCCAATTATATGGTTTTAAGGAAATTTCAAATCAGTTGTTCAGGTTCTTAAGTCTACAGACCACCTCAGCTCCACAATAAAAGGAATAACAATTTTAAAAAATTATTCTCCACTTCAAAATTGCAGATATATATGGATCTCAGTTTATTATTCACTCAAAGATTATTTATTTACTTACAAAAAAAATCCTCTGTGTTATTTAAAAATTCCTTCATACCCCATGACAACCCAGTTTCAAATTTCACAATTGTCAAGTAAAAAATAAACATACTGTGAGCACCTAATCAAAAAAAAAGAACAAAAATATTATCTAAGTTTAATCCTCTCCTTTAACCATTATACATTGGAGTAAATGAAAATTAATTTATTCTATATCCATTTCCAGAAAATAATCACTTGGGAGTCATTCCAAGACCCACATAAAACTGTATATTCCTGAAACTATCAGGTATGCAATTTTGATTAGCTAGATAACAGTAGCACACATCTGCATTCATTTGCCAATAATCCCTCATATTTCATATATGTGCTTTATCCTACTATTTTCCCATTAACCAAGACTTAGGAGTCAAGGAAGGCCTTTATTATAAATTTATGAAATGAATAACAAAGATTCAAATATGAACTTCAAGGTGCTACTCCAACACAAGCCAAAAATGTGATGATGTTCGTGATTGTATCTGGGTTTTCCAAATTAAGTAATTTGATTTCAGAAAAAGTGAGATAATAGATGCTACCAATTACTTTTTAACAGTCTGACATACAATTTGGATGCACAAAGAGTACAAAGATACAAAAATTTTAGGCAACATAGCTATACAAAATATATGGTTACAGGTCCCTGAGCTCCACTATAAGACCTGCTCCTGATCTTAGATACCCAAGTAGGAAATCTTTTTAAAAGGTGTATAGCTCCAAAAGTACTTTCTCTACTTTCTGATACATTAATTATAACATTGCTTCAGTGGAATGGGACAGTCCCCTGTATTTTCTGGTGCTTCTACTCTTCCCTTATTTATCCAGTCTCCCATAGGTTGGGTTGGTGTAATTTTAATGTGTTAAAAAGGATTCCATCCTCCCACACTGACATAGGGGGAAGCAAAGACCTGGGAAACGAGCCCCATCTTCACTTGAAGGAGAAGTGTCCGGGAGACAGCAGACAGTAACTTGTTGGCGTTGTTGACTGTAAGTGGCCATTTTAATTTAAGGGCCTTGGGATCTGATGCTGCCTCCTCCGTGGTGTCCGGCTCCACCTCCCCACCCTCACACCACTGGGGATACAGGGAGGTCCTTATCAGGATAAGAAAACACACCTGCGGGAGAGGCAGATAAGCAGATGGGTCCCAAGCACAACAATCGCGGAGGAGCGGGTTGCAGAAGCAGGCCCCACACAGGGCGGAGGAAGGGAGGAGTCCCGAGCACTCACCCCGAGGGGGCGGGGAGAGCCCAGTCAGGGACACGAAACCGGAGGCGAAGAGGGAAGTGACTCCGGACAAGGACAGAGGGAGGGAGGGAGGGGTCGCGGTGGTTACCTATACTGGGCAGCAGCCCCGCTATGGGTGAATCCAAAGTAGTTGCCGGTGGCCATTTTGGCATCTTCTCCCAGGCGGCTGGGCACTGTGGCGAAGATAACCAAGAGGCGGCAGCGGTCGGGGCCATGACAGGAGGTCCGGCAGGAGGAGGCGGGGAGAGAAAAGGACAGACAGACAAGAGACCGAAGTGCGCGCGAGGTCAGACACGGAGCCTCAGGACCACCGTTTCTCCGCCCCGCGCGCTGGCCGCATCTCCTCCCCTTCGCCGCCGCCCCCCTCCCCCCACGCTCACGTACTCACAGAAACATCGAGCGCCATTACTTACCATAGGTGAAAGAAACTACCGGGCATATAGGAATCATGAGTGCAAGCTAGCAGGGACAACGACAGTTGAACTCTCAACTCTCATACCCCTCCTCACCGCCGCGTTCGCTCACTCCCTTCCCCCCTCCACACACACCTACGGCGACAACGGCAAAGTGCGACCAGACCAAGGCCATGCGCACGCGCGAGATGTGTGAAGGGCTGCTAGAAGTTGTAGTTCAGCCAATGGCTACGCCTCCGCTCGCAGAAGAGCACCTTCGATGTCGCGTAGGCCGCCACCACACTTGAGGCGTGAATCCTCCTACGCCTGATGTTGCAAAGGCTTTTGGGGGTTGTAGTTCCCCTAGCTGAGGCCCGGGCGCGAGAAAGAGCTGTTCTTAGAGTAACGGTGCGCGTACTAATCCTCCTGCCTGTCTCCTTTCTCCCTCCTTCCATCATCCTGTGTCACACCTACAGTCACACCGCACCTCTACCCGTGGACTCATATTGCAAAGATAGGGTCGGTTTCTCATTCTTGCCTGCAAACCCACACCACAGTAGTGATAGGGAAGATGTGTGCTAATCAGTTTGACTCCTGAAACAGACAAATGGGTCTGCACAAGCCTGACTATCTAAACTTTGAGTGAAAATGACAGTCGGGGGTGGGGGGTGGGGGGTGTATATGCTTCCTAGTACCTCAGCCAATAGGGAAAGGAAGAGGGCAACATGTGGCCCTAAACTTTTAATTTGTTTTTCTATCACATGGACATCACCCAGAGCTTGCCTGTAATCTGTTACCTATTTCATGGATTAAATCTCCACTCAACAATTTCCCCCCACTGCTGCCTAGGCTCCTTTTAAAAGAAATACAACTTGTTTGGTAACAGGTGGATGCACCCAAAGGACCTGTGACCTCATGGAGAGTCCATGTTGGAGGAGTTCATGAAGAATTGCAGCCTGTGGAAAGGACCCACGGTGAAGTTTGTGGAGAACTGTCTCCTGTGGGTGGGACCCCACAATGAAGCAAGGAAAGAACATGAAGAGGAAGAAGCAGCAGATACAAGGTGTGATAGTAAGTGACTGCAACACCCATTCCCCATCCCCCGTCCTCCTGGGGGAGGGGGCAGGGGAGAGGTATCAGGAGTGAAGTTTAGCCTGGGAAGGAGGGAGGGGTGGGGGATAAGGTGTTTTAAGATTTGTTCTTATTTCTCATTATCCTACTCTTGAGACATGACTTTAAAGAGTTAAGATTTTACCTAAGGGTTAGAAGCAATTTATATTGATCAAGATGTAAGTTAGATTAGCAAATGGTAGGTTAATGATTATTAGATGCCCAAGCTAGAGCTAACTGTTATATTATGAGCTTGTTTATAGAAAAAGTGGAGTAAGTGAACTGTCATAAGAACAGATTGCAACCAGTAAGAACAATGGCCAGCAACTGGACTTCGTATCAATCCATCATGAAGCAGGGGACCTTGGATCATGCCAGAGGGTCACAGAGACCTGATGAAGACTCTCCTGATTTCATCTTTTAAGATCACTGGCCCAATTCGAGACCACTGACCCAATTCAAGAGAAGAACTGCGCACACCTGAAGGACGAATACCCTCATTTTAATAGAGAGCGGGGATGGGAGGTGCTGGGGTTATGCATATGTATTGTATGTAAGATCTTGGAAAATAAATAGAGAGCAAAGAGCCTTGTTCGGGGCGGCCACGCCTTTCAGAGATGACTCCCGTGCCGCCCGCCGGTGAATAAACATACCACTTTCTAACTTTAATTAGTTAGAGGGTCTTTGTCCGTGACTATATTGGTTTTCAATGACTCAATTTGGCGAGCCAGGCAGGAGAAGGTTCTGCTCAGCTGTGAGACCAGCTCGGGTGGAGGACCCCCTCAGGGTGCCCCTGGGATATTCCTGGAAGAGTGGGCTCCGCTGCCCGACCTGTTCATCCAGCAGCAGACAAGAACTCCTGACTACTAAAACTCTGGACAAAAAGGTATGTTTATACTTGAAAAATAGGTACCTTTTTGGAATAGGCAGTTGGTAAGACACTGAGAGACGTCTCGTGCACAACGCATGCCTAAGTTGTGACAGCTCTGCAGAGCCTGGTTTGGCTTGGTTTGGTAACTTGTGTCCCATGGTGGGGAGCGGCAACCGGTTTTTGTTGTGCCTTGAAAATCTGTGTCCCGTGGTGGGGGCAACAGTGGCAGTAGGATAACCGGTTTTGTTGTCAGTTTATTGTTTCAAGGTACCTTGGTCATCCATAATTCGAGCGGCTAGCCTGAGTTTTAAGATGAAAAGGGTCCCGTCATGGGCCGCAGAAAATCCTGATTGTGGCTCCGCACGCACCGGGTGTGTGTGTAGTGTGCACAGATTTGTGTTTTGTGGGTTTGTGTGTCTAGGCTGTGGAAGAATTATTGGTGCACCATGTATGTTGTGTTTTGTAAGAGTTTGTGTTGTAAGTGATTTGACCTGTAAGGAGTACGCATGGTCAGGAAAGGCTGTTGGTAAGTCATGGGAGACGTCCCACGCGCAACTTGTGCTTCTGTAGTGTGCTTGCAAGCTTGAGTGGTATCTGGTCAGTTGTACTTGGTTGCCAGCAGAGAAAGCTGTTAAGCTGTTGTACCGGGCCATGGAGGGCTTGGATTGTTGTTGCTGGCAGAAGGGGATTTTGCCATTTGCTGTGCCATAGAGGGCTCAGTTTGCTAGAATCCAGGGCTAGCAATTGTAAGGGCAAATCCTGATTTGTGGTTGTTACACTGTGTGAATGTGTCCTGACTGTGAGAACGATTGTGAGAGAGTTTGTTGAGACGTGCTACCAGCATGAAGTGATTGAGGAGTTTGGACCCGCGGTTCCGTTTTCGGGCGACTGAAACGACCAGGGAAAAACAAAGCGAGTGGGGTGTATGAAAACCCTTAAAGCCCCCTCCCTGCTGTGACTGTGGTGTGTGTGTTTTGGTTACCGGGACGGTATTCACTGTAACTGTATTTTTGAGGCAACATCCATCTTGTGTTAAAAGTTTTAAGTGCAGCACATGCTGAGTGAAAGAGTTAATTAGCCTCTGAGAGCTGAGGCGTGAATGTTTTTGAAGTAGATTGAGGACAGACAAAGGACAGGACCAGTTTGGCAAGAAGGAATAGAAACCCTTGACAAGAGCTTAGTTGTGATTTTGGGTATGGAAACTGTGTTTGTAGATTGTTGGAATTAAAATAAGGGTAACTTCGGTCTGAGAACTCGATCTGGCCCGATGAATAAAAGGAATTCCTTTACCTAAGTGGTTTAGGCTTGACTTGTAGGAGTTTCTGAATTCAGCAAACTGGTGAATAAACAGAGGAAATAAGAGAATGTATTTAGAAGGCTTATATCAGATGTCTGCTGTGAGACTAGTGGCTCTGGATTAGGAGCAATGGGCTGTGGAGAATTTAGAAAGTCAAAAAGAAGTGAATGGAATAGCTTGTATTTTTGGGAATTTTCCTGCAGCTTTTGGTGCATCTAGAGGTTGTCACTGTGCCTGGGTGCTTTTGCAGTGTAAAATTTGTGCAGGACGTTACTATTGTTCTTCTGCTAACCGGTACAGAGAATGTGCCCAGTGTAAACAACAGCTCCTTGATCGAGCTGATTTAGAGCAAAGATTTTAACACATTTAGTAAAACTGTTACCTCCGCTGAGGCGTAGCGACCTGGTTCCAGGAACGACACGGCAGCCACTCCCAGGCTGCTCGGACCACTAGCTCACAGACACCAGTGTGGTGGACGGCTAATGGCGTTTATTAACTGGTTACATGGGTTTATAACACCTCTGTTTGCTACATCACATCCGTCTGCTTACGTTACAAGTTAGGTGTTGCTTAGCTTATCAAGAACACTGACCAACTAAGAATTGAAGGAGGGGTTCTGTCTGCCCGTACAACGCGATATCTTCCGACCGCCTGTCCCTAATCTCCCACATTTCCCCCCCCTCCCATGACTAAGTAAAAAAGTATAAAAGTATAAATGTTATAAAAATATAAATGTTATAAAATATAAATGTTATAAAAATATAAATGTCATAAAAATATACAAGTTGTTAAGGTTAGTATAATAGGATACAAAAGTGGTATAAAATGTTAGTAACAAGCGCACTTCACGATAATTGCATGCGTTCGACAAATAGGATGTCGACTTTCTCTAAACGGCTTCTAACAAACGACACTAACTTGTTCAAAATGCAAGGCCCAAAAATCAGTGTCAGGAGTATCATGGTGAGAGGGCCTATTAGGGTGGAAACAAGGGTGGCCAGCCATGGGGACTGATTGAACCATGACTCGAACCATCCTCGTTGGGCCTCTCTCTCTCTCTTTCTCTGGGCCAGTCTTTCTCTCAGCTCAGCCATGGAGTCTCGCACGACTCCAGTATGGTCTGCATAAAAACAGCATTCTTCTCTCAAGGCTGCACATAGGCCTCCTTGCTGCATGAGCAAGAGGTCCAGTCCTCGCCTGTTCTGCAGGACGACTTCCGAAAGCGAGGAGATAGATCTTTCCAGAGAGGAGATGGATTTTTCAATTCTCAGTAAGTCTTCGTCAATTGTCATTTGCAGCTGAGAAAGTCTTTGATGTTGGGTCACGAGAGCTGAAACACCTGTGGCTGTGCCGGTGGCTCCTAGGCCAAGGAGCATTGCAATGGTTATACCTGTTATTACTTCTCTTTTGCGGAGCTGGATGGTTTCTTCTAAAAAGTGATACATTTCTTCTTCTTGGTGATACAGGACTCTAGGAACAATCAGAACTTGGACACAAAAGTCAGCAAGGTTATTGAATTTACCAAGGTACACACAGGGGGTTATTCCGATTTGTTGACAGACCCACATTCCTGGCAGGAGCGGAACTGCCCACTTGTCAGTCTTTTGACTAGGTTGGATGAACTCAGCACAGATATTTCCCTTCTGTTTTGCTGCGGTTACACTGCCAAAGCATTTGCCTCGGCCTGTGACTTGACTCAGGGTAATTTCCCTCCGGGGGGTGTCCCACTTACAGTTGTGTGGATTGTTTGCTGCAGAATATTCGAAAGGAGCATCAAGGGTGACACCCTCATAAAAAGGAGGTTCTGCGTTATGACATAACCAGCATGATTTTGTAAAGTTTGGATTGGATTGGTTCAACGACAAAAAGGTAGCATTTAACACACTAAGAAACAGATTGTAAGGAGCTGACTTAGGTTTTTGGTAAATGGCTAAAGGACGGGATGATGAGGAGGTGCCAGGTGTGGCCTCTCTCCTGTGTCTGTGTGCTGCGAGATTCTGATAGGGTTTGAATGACTGGGGCACTGAAGGTGGGAGTCTAATAATTTGCATGTTTGCCCAATTTAAATGCCTGGCTGTATTCAAAGCATGCCATTACACTAGTAATTGTGGTATGGACAGCTGCCTGAATTGGGGCAAATCGCTCCTCTTTTGTAACATGCCTGATCATGTCTGCAATGCTGGACCCGAGTGGTAAAGACCGTAAAATGTCCTTGGTGGCTGAGTTGCATTGCTGGCGCAGGCACTCTGCTAACACAGGACCTTTTGCCTCTGAAGGCAAAGCTGAGGAGTCGAGTGATGCTTGGAGCCGGTCTACAAATTGTGCAAAACTTTCATTCTCATTTTGCTTTATTGTGGACCATGATGATGGTTTAGCAATGACCATGGAAGCAGAGCGGATGGCTTCCCTGGCAGCACGGGTAGTTGTCATTACCTCATGGGCCCGTAGGCCCTCGGCCTGTGCCTGGGGGGTGATCATGGTTGGGTCTGTGCCCATGAGCCGCTGCAGGCTGGAGCCGTACAGAGGATGATCTGGACCAGTGACCAGAGCTAGTTGCTTCGCACAATTGTCCTCCCACTCTTGTTTAAAAACAATGATCCCTGCCCCATCGAAAATCAATCTGCAAGTTTGTTTTATGTCAAATGGCAGCATGTCATCTCCTCCAAAAACACTATAAATGAGAGTAGAAACCATTGCTGAATTGATCCCTTTATCAGTGATTGCTTTAACAATTGGTTGCACATCTTTAGGATTTACCGGTGAGTATGTTCTCTGGTTTCCCCCTGCCCCCCCTAGTCGGACTGGAGCTGGTGCATGATAGGGGATATGGTACACCCACTCAATGCCATGTTCCCTAGCCCAGTTGTTGATGAGGCTGTTCTTGAAATGAGTTCCATTGTCTGACTCAATCCTCTCAGGGGTACCATGTCTCCACAGGATTTGCTTTTCAAGGCCCAGGATGGTGTTCCGGGCAGTAGCGTGAGGCACGGGGTAGGTCTCCAGCCATCCTGTGGTGGCCTCTACCATTGTGAGCACATAGCGCTTGCCTTGGCGGGTTTGGGGAAGGGTGATGTAGTCAATCTGCCAGGCTTCCCCATACTTATACTTGGACCATCGCCCACCATACCATAGGGGCTTCACCCGCTTGGCCTGCTTGATGGCAGCACACGTCTCACAGTTGTGGATAACCTGAGAAATACTGTCCATGGTTAGATCCACCCCTCGGTCTCGTGCCCACTTATAGGTGGCATCTCTGCCCTGATGGCCTGAGGCATCATGGGCCCATCGAGCTAGGAACAACTCTCCCTTGTGTTGCCAATCTAAGTCTATCTTTGACACCTCCATCTTTGCAGACTGATCTATCTGCTTGTTGTTTTGGTGCTCCTCATTAGCCCGACTCTTGGGGATGTGGGCATCTACATGACGGACTTTGACAGGTAGCTTCTCTACCCGAGTGGCAATGTCCTTCCACTCATCTGCAGCCCAGATAAGTCTTCCCCTATGCTGCCAATTGGCCTTTTTCCACTTCTCTAGCCATCCCCACAGTGCATTGGCTACCATCCACGAATCAGTGTAGAGGTAGAGCTTTGGCCACTTCTCTCTTTGAGCAATGTCTAGGGCCAGTTGAACAGCTTTGAGTTCAGCGAGTTGGCTTGACCCACCTTCTCCTTCAGTGGCTTGTGCAACCTGTCTTGTGGGACTCCATACAGCTGCTTTCCACTTTTGTTTCATCCCAATGATGCGGCAGGAACCGTCAGTGAAAAGAGCATAGCGTGTTTCTTCTGCTGGCAGTTGGTTGTATGGTGGAGCTTCTTCAGCACATGTCACTTGTTCCTGCTCCTCTTCATCCATGAGACCAAAGTTTTCACCTTCTGGCCAGTTTGTAATTATTTCCAAAATCCCAGGGCGATTTGGGTTTCCAATGCGGGCGCGCTGAGTGATGAGGGCAATCCATTTGCTCCATGTGGCATTGGTGGCATGGTGGGTAGAGGGAACTTCTGCTTTGAAAATCCATCCCAGCACTGGTAGTCGAGGTGCCAGCAGGAGTTGTGCTTCTGTGCCAATCACCTCTGAGGCAGCTTGAACTCCTTCATAGGCAGCCAAGATTTCCTTCTCTGTGGGAGTGTAGTTGGCTTCAGACCATCTGTAGCTTCAGCTCCAGAATCCCAGTGGTCGGCCCCGAGTCTCCCCAGGCACCTTCTGCCAAAGGCTCCAGGACAGACCATGGCTTCCGGCTGCTGAGTAGAGCACGTTCTTCACATCTGGTCCCGTCCTCACTGGGCCAAGGGCCACTGCATGAGCGATCTCCTGCTTGATCTGGGCAAAGGCTTGTTGCTGTTGAGGGCCCCAGTGGAAACTGTTCTTCTTGCGGGTGACCAGGTAGAGAGGGCTCACAATCCGGCTGTACTCAGGAATGTGCATCCTCCAGAAACCTATGGCGCCTAGGAAAGCTTGTGTTTCCTTTTTGTTGGTTGGTGGACACATTGCTGTGATCTTGTTGATGACTTCAGTGGGAATTTGACGCCTTCCATCGTGCCAATTTACTCCCAGAAACTGGATCTCTCGAGCAGGTCCCTTAACTTTGCTCTTCTTGATAGCGAAGCCAGCCTTCAGGAGAATCTGGATGATCTTCTCTCCTTTCTCAAGCACTTCCATTGCTGTGTTTCCCCACACAATGATGTCATCAATGTACTGTAGATGTTCCGGAGCCTCACCCTTTTCCAGTGCAGCCTGGATCAGTCCATGGCAGATGGTGGGGCTGTGTTTCCACCCCTGGGGCAGTCGGTTCCAGGTGTACTGCACTCCTCTCCATGTGAAGGCAAACTGAGGCCTGCATTCTGCAGCCAGAGGAATGGAGAAAAATGCATTAGCAATGTCAATTGTGGCGTACCGTTTTGCTGCCTTGGACTCCAGCTCGTACTGGAGTTCCAGCATGTCCGGCACAGCAGCGCTCAATGATGGAGTCACTTCGTTCAAGGCACGATAGTCCACAGTCAGTCTCCATTCTCCATCAGACTTGCGCACAGGCCAGATGGGGCTGTTGAAGGGTGAGTGGGTTTTGCTGACCACCCCTTGGCTCTCCAGCTCACGGATCATCTTGTGGATGGGGATCACAGCATCTCGAGTTGTTCTGTACTGTCGGCGATGCACTATTGAAGTGGCAATTGGCACTTGTTGCTCTTCTACCTTCAGAAGACCTACAGCAGATGGGTTCTCTGATAGTCCAGGCAAGGTATTCAACTGCTTAACACCCCCTGTCTCTACAGCTGCTATCCCAAATGCCCACCTAAATCCCTTTGGGTCTTTGAAATACCCATTTTGGAGGAAGTCTATGCCCAAGATGCATGGAGCTTCTGGGCCAGTCACAATAGGGTGTCTCTTCCACTCATTTCCAGTCAGGCTCACATCAGCCTCCACCAAAGTAAAATCTTGTGATCCCCCTGTCACCCAGCAATGGAAACAGATTCTTCCCCCACATGTCTTGATGGGAGTAATGTGCACTGTGCTCCAGTGTCAACTAAGGCCTCATATTTTTGTGGTTCTGATGTGCCTGGCCAACGAATCCACACAGTCCAAAAAACACAGTTTTCCATAGCCTCTACCTAGCTAGAGGCAGGCCCCCTCTAAGCCTGATTATCCTTATTTCCCTGGGTAACCGGAGCTGCTTCCTTCTTGCTAGAACTTCCTCTCATAGTCTTGCCATCCAACAATTCATGCAGCCGTTGTGTCATAGCATCAGTAGATTCTCCATCCCATCTTTTCATGTTTTCTCCACATTCACGCAGGAGGACCCACAGCTTAGACCATGGGATGCCTTTTCCCTCTCTATCTAGGGAACGTTTGCATGTGGTGCCAGAGCCTCTGACCTGTATTGCAGAGATCTGGAGAATGTCCTCCTTGAGTTCTTTGTGATTCTCCTCCATCTTGTCTGCTAATCCCCGCACCTGTGTTTCCAGAGCTGCAATTCTTGCATGTGTTGGACCATGCACGGCATTTGCATATGTTCGGATCTTTTTCGCCATATCAAGCACAGTCTCCTCTGTCTCAACCCGCTTCATTATTGCTAAAGCAGAGGAGTATTCTTGTGGCCCAAGTCGTACAAGTTTTCGCTACATCACAGGTGTACATGGTACCAAGTCGGGGTTCCTAGTGTTTAGGTCATCTGAGAAGACAATCTCCGCCACTGCCATTTCTCTCAAGCGCTGAATCCCTTGTTCAATGGTTTTCCACTGGGTTTGCTGCATATAGAGATCATCTGCACACAGATATTTTTGTGCCACGCTTCCCAGGACCCGTTCCCAGAGACTGCAAGGACTAGCCTCCCTCATCATTTCTTGGTCAATAACTGGATCATGTGATAGGGATCCAAGATGTCTCACTTCAGTGCCATCCAGCATTGTAGCCTGGCCTGCAGCATCCCAAAGACGGACTAACCAACTAATTATAGATTCATCAGGTCGTCGAGTATAATCCTTTCTTAGGCCACGAAGGTCCTTCAGGGAAAAGGACTCAATAGTATCTCCTGATCTTGTAGCAGTTGGTTGGGCTTCTGATTGTGTGCTAGTTGGTTGGACTCCCGATCTTGTGCCAGTTGATTTGGCTTCCAATTTTGTATCAGCTGGTTCGGCTTCTGACTGTGTATCATCAGTTGCTTCAGCTTCTGATTGTGTGTCAGTTGGTTTGACTCCTGACTGGGTGTCAGGAGGCATTGAGGAACCTTCACCTGAATCATCGTCTACTGGTCGATCGATTTTGTCCGTGTGCTTCTTTCCTTTCTTTATTGCAGCAACTGCCAGTGTCTTAGCCTCACTGTCTGGTTTAGCTGCAGCCTGAATAGCTGTGGGATTGGCTGCAGCCTGAGTGACTGATTTATCTCCCTGCTCCCTTGCCTCTATCTGCTGCTTGTGTCTGGTTCCGTCCCGCACCGGGCGGGAAGTGACCTCTGGCTAGCTCGGGTCAACCCAGGCACAGAATGGTCCCAGTTCGTTTCGGCTTCTCGGCTCGGCAGCTGAACCCTCAAAAGTGTGACAGCAAAGCAGCAGAATAGAAAAGGCTGGCTCTCAGCTTAGCAGATTAAAGGATGTTTATTAGCTCCAGAGTTGAGGAGCAGAGAGGTTGAGAGCGAGGTGCTGAGAGAGATCTTGCTGAGAGGCTGAGAGAGTTGCTGAGAGATGTCTTGCTGAGAGCTTTTTTCCTCCCTCCTGCCCCCTATAAGCGGGGGAGGGGTTTCAGGGAGGATACTACAAAACCACGAATCAGGGGTTTCAGGGGGTAACAAGGTGTGCCCACCCCCAAGCCTCGGACCACTAAAATTCAAAGCTAAAGGAATTCCCCCCGGGGGGCCTATCACCTGAAGCCCTCTCCCTGAGATTTCGCAATCTTGGGAGGGCTCCTGGAGAAACAGGCTGCCCCAGAGCAAGGGGGGTGGGAGGACACAAAACACCTTATTATACAGACAACACAAAAGGGATACAGAATTGGGGATACAGTGAAATGAACCATAACATAAACTTCTTATAAAAACCTAATAAAACAGTTCTGCACCACCACAGCTGCCCTACAGTGTTTAGCAGTGTGTGACTCATTCTAGAAAAGCTATAAACTCTATAGAGGAAGCTCACCAGGTGAAATACCAGGATAGGTGGTGTCTTTAACATTCAGGAGAACCTGAACATTTTCCAAAAGTGATGTAACTGACTCAAAAGAGAAGAAGGAAAGAAGAGGCTGAAGAGCCTCATCCCCTACTCCTCCTCTAATAAACTGGGTGCAATTGTTGATAAATCCCCAAAACATGCTGCTGGAACTAGGACGCAGGGCAGGACGAAAAAACCATAAACCGAACATACCCAGAACAAACTCCAGTATCTTTATAAGCTTCTTGTAAACCATAATCACCGAACCCAGCAAAATAACTATTCTAATTTGTGCATCCCTAGTGTAAAAGCTGTATGTTAGGGACAATATTTGAGCTATTTCTGGGTAAGAGAACAAAGCTAGGGATCAGAAAGATATTAAGACCTCAAAAAAGCCTAGGGAACAGAAATGCAGAAAAGACTCCATTCTAAAAGACATTAGGAATTCAAGAAGCAACATGGCCACTGACTGTTTATAATAATAATCAATACAAGTTTTTTCCACTCTCTTGTGCCCCGCAGTGGGTGGCAATTAGAGGTATGTCCTGGTTTGGGGAAAAATTTGGGAGAAAACCCCTGTATAGGATCCCTCTAAGGAAGCAAACCCAAGTGGCCCCTCCCTCCAACCGGTCCGGTAAAAAAAAACCAAAAAAACCTCTTTGAAGAAAAGTGGAAAAAACTATTTTAGTAAACAAATGAAGTGCATACAAGTATAAAGAATGAATAATATGAAACAATTAAACCTCTCCTTCTGAAGTGAGATGGCAAATTGAGAAAGTCTTTGCCGTGGGTGTAGCTCGGCTCTCTCTCAGTCTCTCACCAGTCCCAGTCCCTCCGGCGCTGCTGGAAAATGCTGAGGTCCAGGCCCTGGTGGGCCGCAGGTGCAGCCCCCAGTGCTCCCCTGGGTTTTCAGTCCAGAGCAGGTTTAAACAGTTCCAAGAAAAAGGAAAAACAGTCCAGGGAACTTCTCTGCCCTAGCTAGCTGAAACTAACTAAAAGCAAAAGAAATCTCTGTCCTGCAGTCTCTCCAAGCCTCCGCCGAACACCCTGTCCGCAGAAGAATGTGGAGGAGTCAGGCAGTTTTCTCTAAACAAACTCCACACTTCTCCTTGCTTTTAGAACCAGTCTTAAAGGCACAGGACTCAATATACAGCACAAACAGAACAGACGATTGGGGATACAAGCATCATAAAGTTACCCTAGGACACCAACCAACACCTCAGCACAGAAGGCTGAAATAACTGCCTTAATTCGGGCTTTAGAGCTGGCAAAAAGAAAGTTAATATCTACACAGACTTAAGGTATGCATTTGGGGTAGTTCATGCACATGGAGTCATCTGGAAAGAAAGAGGACTGTTGAATTGACAAAAAAAGAGGTATTAAACATGCACAAGAGATAATAAAACTGTTGGAGGCAGTCCAGCTACCTGAAAATGTAGCCAACATGCATATCAAGGCACACCAAAAAGTGAGCTCTGAATTGGAGGAAGAAGACAAGCTGGTGGACAGAAAGGCAAAAGCAGCAGCTAAAGGTGAGGTAACTGTTGAAACTGTTGAGGCAGCCTTAATTCCAGATGAGCAAATTTCCATTGAAGGTAAGCCAAAGCACAATAAAAAGGAGAAGAGGGGTGGGCTATTACAGATAAAAGGAAAAGAAGACTTATGTTCCCCTCTTACATGCTATAGTCATTAGTGAAAGAGGAACATGAAAAAAACCACATTGGGGAATAATTGATTTGTATAATTTTTTGAAGGATAGAATCATAGCTAGAAATTTGTAAAATATAGTAATTTAGGTGACTTGCCAATGTAGCCTTTGCCTCCAAACTAATCCCAAAAATAGTTTTAAACCAAAGTTTGGGCAAATTGGGAAAAGATACGTACTGGGCAGCAATAGCAAATTGATTTTTCAGTACTACCCAGGAAAAGAGGGTACCGATACCTATTGGTATTAACAGATACCTTTTCAGGGTGGCCAGAAGCTTTCCCTACCAGAACTGCCAAAGTGCAAGAGGTAACCAAAGCAGTGTTATAAGAAATAATATGATGCTTTGGAGTCCCAGCCACAATGTTTTTAGATAGGGGGGCATATTTTATTTCAAAATTGTGCAGCAAATTAATCAGCAAATTATAAAACTGGGGCTCAAACCAGAGAACTAGATGGACCAGGACATGATGTATAGCCTGGGGATTATGTATACATTAAGTCTTTTGCAGAAAAAACTTTGGAACCACAGTGGGAGGGACCATTCCAAGTGCTCCCCATCATCTTTAATGCAATCAGGATCAAGGAACAAAGCACCTGGATCCATCACTCACAAGTGAAGAAAGCTCCTGAGAAACTCTGGAAAGTTATATTGGGTGACAATGAACTAAAATTAAAACTTTCTTGGGAAAATAAATGATAAGTCTAATATAACAACTTTTTGAAAAATAGGAAAGCTTGTAATTGTAATGGATAATCAAGTAGGTATAACCTGGAAAGTTGTGGCATTTATGACCATCGCTATAGCCACAGCTAATGCAGCACCACTGCATTATAATGTGACTGGTAAATATAAGTGCCAAGGGAAAGCTTATGATTTTATCTCCTGTAAGTCTCTAATTTAGATGCTAAAAATTATAAATGCAACTGTGTAAGTAAACTGAATTTAACTTGTGCATTTGTAACTTTGTCAAAATTGAAGAATGTGATTTTTCCTATTAGGCACATGTTGTATAAAGGCAAACTTGACTACTGTTGAAGAAATATTGCCTGTGCCTATAGAGATGAACTTAACTTTAGTTGCACAATTATTGAAACACCATGGATTAAAGAAAAGAAGAAAAAATTAGAAAGAAAGAGAACTTTGATTACAATGCATCATGACACAGAGACTATACAGAGAGTATTTAAAAGTTAGTAGAAGGCCCATCCCATCATTGGTGGGACGTGCTTTCTGAGTAGTCACCAGCTGCAACTGGTTTGCTCAGTACCTTGGTTTATTTGATTACTGTTTTGTTTAATTTATTTGGTATAAGTTTGAATTTGTTTGTTATAATATTTCTTTGGAATTGGAGAATGCTGAAGTGACTAGCAGCTTTAACTTTATTATTAAGAGCATATAGTACAGTTTTAAAGGACCCCTACCACACAGTTTTGCTAGATAAAGAAGAATTTACATATTAGTAAAAGAATTTACTAACTTTGAAGAAGTAGTGGGGAAATGAGGCATGACTTTAAAGAGTTAAGATTTTAGCTAAGGGTTAGAAGCAATTTATATTGATCAAGATGTAAGTTAGGTTAGTAAATGGTAGGTTAATGATTATTAGATGCCCAAGCTAGAGCTAACTGTTGTATTATGAGCTTGTTTATAGAAAAAGTGGAGTAAGTGAACCGTCATAAGAACAGATTGAAACCAGTAGGAACAATGGCCAGCACCTGGACTTCGTATCAATCCATCATGAAGCAGGGGACCTTGGACAGTGACAGAGGGTCACAGAGACTTGATGAAGACTCTCCTGACTTCATCCTTTGAGACCACTGACCCAATTCAAGACCACCGACCCAATTCAAGAGAAGAACTGCGCACACCTGAAGGACGAATACACTCATTTTAATAGAGAGAGGGGATGGGAGGTGCTGGGGTTATGCATATGTATTGTATGTAAGATCTTGGAAAATAAATAGAGGACAAAGAGCCTTGTTCGGGGCAGCCACGCCTTTCGGAGATGACTCCCGTGCCGCCCGCCGGTGACTAAACATACCACTTTCTAACTTTAATTGGTTAGAGGGTCTTTGTCCGTGACTATATCGGTTTTCAATGACTCAGCAAGGCCTCTCTGTTTATCTGGGGTACTGTTTACGAATACTTCTTCTAGTCTAAAATCATCTTTGTCTCAAAGGCTGAGACCTCCTTTTAATCCAGAAGCGGGGGCTTTAAAGTTCTCAATTAAATCTCAATTACATCAGTCCTCAATTTTGATCAGAATTAGCATTCTCCCCAACAACACTAAGATGCTACAAAGAACAGTCCACTTCTCCATAGTTTACCTCAGAGAAGTCCGGTTAAAAAATGTCCACTTCTTCAATCCTATTCCAACATTATCAGCTTTTTCACTTCTAATCCACTGACTTCATGCGGTGTCTGTTCTACCTACCCTCTGTTTTCTTTCTTCTCTCTCTCAAGGAAGGGTTGTGCTTTAAAAGTTCCATGTTGCAAAAAAAAAAGGAGTTAAATCTGCCCAGGACTGCAGTAGCTATGTGCTCCTTGCCCCGGGCTACAAGGCTGTAAAAATGCAAAGCTGTACTAACAGGGGAAACCGATGGAGGCCTTCTATTCCACCCCTCGGTCTCATCCAGAGCGGCCTGGCTTGGAGTTGTTATGAAGCTGCAGGCTTTCTTTCTCTGCTGCCAGCAGCTATTAAGCTGGGCCATAGCTTGGCCCCCTCTTTCGCGGCCCTGGGCATGTGGCCAGCACTGCCGAATTGCAGCCTCCCCTCTCTCCCACCATCAGCCGGGGAAAAGGGGGATCAGCCAGTCCGGGCTGCTCCCTGTGCGGGCAGTGGCTTCTGGAGGCCTGGCCGGGCCTGGCCCAGCCGCCCAAGGACCGCTGGGCTTGAGCCAGGCCCTCCTCTGCTGCCCACGATGCTACCTCATGGGTATGTTAAAAGCAAGAGAGCAATCTGCTGGAGATGAGAGTTTTAAATGTCCTTTCCAAAGGTGCATTGGCATCCTTATTGGTTAAATTAGCTGCCAATATCTTGGCTAGCTTTCTGATAGGTCCCTGTCCTCCACCCCCAAAGCAACTCTAAGGTCCTGGCAGGGAAACACATTCCACATTTCGCTGTAACTAGAAAATAAAACTGTGCCAACCCATGAGATAAGTCTATGCAGCAGTGGGGGCAGATGTCGCTGTGCATTATTTGGTTTTATATTGTATTTCATTTTTATACTGGGTTTTGTAATGGTTTCTTCCGTACCCCCCGTTCCCCTGGAAAATGTAACATCCCGAGGTTTGTCCCTGCCCCTTTTCCCCGCCCATTCTCCCACATTGGAATGTAATCCAACCCTATTCCACTCCCACCTTATCCCTGATTGGGTAGTGGCTTGTCCCCGCCTTTAGCCTCTTCCCTGGATATAAGACAGAGGAGCACATGGAAAACTCTCTTGGCTTGGGGACAGGGAAGGGGCTCCTGACACAGGTGGGGGCAGGGCCACAGAAGAAAGACTGAATAAAGCCCTGATTTCCCCCAGATCAAGTGCAGACCTTCCTTTGCCATTGACAGGAACCTGATCTCTCTCTAAAGGAAAAGGTTCACAACTGCTCCTGGGTTTTTTGGGGCCCTGAGGAAAAATCCTTCCAACTGTGGTTTCTCTCTCGAGCTAGCTGAGGCAAGAATGGAGCCAGAGGGCTCCATGAGAGAGAGACTAGCCACAGGCAGATGCTGGAAAATTCTTTTAACTTTAGCACAATAGTGTATGATCCCTGGATTTGTGGTTAATGTTTAGTTTTGTGCCATATAGTGCTTATGCAAATACCAGAAATTAATGTGGCCTTGTGTTAACTCCCTATTTCTGTGACTAATAAGCTTTGTGCCAACTAATGCTTCCTTGTTTACTTCTATCAGTGATTAATATGTATTAGCTGATATCTTAGTTTTGAGAACAAGGATTGTATGTCAGAGCAAAGAATGGTAAGAGAAGTACATTATGATCTGACAACATATTTGAGATACTCTGAAAGAGAAAAGATTCATCAGAAGATCTAGAACCATATCCAAACAAGTCCATGGAAATAATTAGTATATAGGCATGTATTCAGGAAATGTGATGAATGTGCATTAGTTTCAGGAATACAACCTGGTCTATTAGGCTGCTGATCATGCATGCTTTGAGAAGAATCCCCCATGTATCCAGCACTGCTAATAAAGTAATGTTGCCTTTCTAACCTAGAAAATTGGTTGGAGAGTTTATTTCCCATTTTTCAGAGACAAGAGCAAGACAGGAAGCACTTTTAGAGAGAACTGAGACACACCTAGCCCTGAAATCTCTCATTAAATCCTCATAGGCAAACGCAGGAAGTATGAACTGGATGAGCGGACAGTATTGAGAACTGGCTGAACAGCAGATCCCAGAGGGTTGTGATCAGTGGCACAGGGTCTAGTTGGAGGCCTGTCACTAGTGGTATCCCCCCAAGGTTCTATACTGTGTCCAGTAGTGTTTAATGTGTTCATCGATGACTTGGACAAAGGGGCAGATGCCGCCTCAGCAGGTCTTCTGATGACACAAAGCTGGGAGGAGTGGCTGATACCCCAGAGTGCTGTGCTGCTCTTTAGAAGGACCTTGACAGGTTGGAGAGATGAACAGAGAGGAACCACCTGAAATTCAACAAAGGCAAGTGCAGGGTCCTGCACCTGGTAAGGAATAA
The DNA here is from genome assembly GCA_037837765.1 of Delichon dasypus. Lineage (NCBI taxonomy): Eukaryota > Metazoa > Chordata > Aves > Passeriformes > Hirundinidae > Delichon > Delichon dasypus. The sequence continues at coordinate 4,064,904 of JBBAXF010000012.1, read as the reverse complement.
CCCCAGGCACCAGTATAGGCTGGGGGTGACCTGCTGGAAAGCAGCTCTGTGGAGAAGGACCTGGGGGTCCTGGTGGACAAGAAGTTGTCCATGAGCCAGCAGTGCCCTTGTGGCCAAGAAGGCCAATAGTATACTGGGGTGCATTGGGAAGAGTGTTGCCAGAAGGTCGAGGGAGGTGATCCTGCCCCTCTACTCAGCCCTGGTATGCTAGAGTGCTGTGTCCAGTTCTGGGCTCCTCAGTACAAGAGAGACATGGAGCTCCTGGAGCAGGTCCAGCAGAGGGCTATGAAGTTAATCAGGGGTCTGGAGTATCTTTTAGGAGGAAAAGCTGAAGGAACTGGGCCTGTTCAGCCTTGAGAAGAGGCAACTGAGAGGGGACCTCATCACTGTCTATAAGTACCTAAAGGGTGAGTGTCAGAGGATAGAGCCAGGATCTTCTTGGTGATGCCAACCAATAGAACAAGAAGCAATGTGCAGAAACTGATGCACAGAAAGTTCTACCTGAATATAAGGAAGAACTTCTTTATTCTGTGAGTGACCATGCACTGGAACAGGTTATCCAGAGAGGTTGTGTAGTCTCCCTCACTGGAGATATTCCAGGTCCATCTGGATGCAGTCCTGTGCCATGTGCTCTGGGATGACCCTGCTTGAGCAGGGAGGCTGAACTAGATGACCCACTGTGGTCCAACTTTACTCATTCCACGATTCTGTGACACATTGCTTCCTTTCTGGCTGTGCCTTAAAACAGATATTATGAGAAATAAACAACATTCCTTGTTCTTCATCTATGTGCCTGCTATGTGTTGCAATCTTTTAAAGGATGCTTTTCTAAAAGTATGTCTGGGCTTATTCTTTGGCTACTTAATAAGCAATATTGAGGGTACTTACATGCTTCTGAGCTTCTGTTAACCTATATTTGTACAGTATATCTTTCATGAAGTATAGCACAGAAATTGGATTTTTTTTTTCTTTACTTCAAATATTTTAAAAATCAGAAATAATTGCTCCACATTTTTTTCTGGTCAGCAAGCTTATTACAATTGTAAAACATTTCTCATTGAAATAATGCCAACTATTATAATTGTCTTGACAATGTTAGCACTCTTCCTGCCAAAACTGAAGTCTACATTAGGAAGCAGCACAGTGCAACAGGATTTGGTCTATGAAACAAAACAGTCAAAGATGAATTTACCTCCACATATATATGCTTCAGAGATTTTGGATCAGACTAACTTTGTGCAGTCCACAGATTGAACATTTACTAATATTTGGAACACAAGTTTCACTCTTGGATATTTAAGATAGCCAATGTAAAAGAATGCTCCAAAACCACTCAGCTGCAAGATTTGAGATAGGTAACCAGTTACAACCTAGAGAGCTGTGTCTAAGTGACACTGATTAAAATGCCAATGGTGACACATACACAGACTAGTACTGTGGTATTTCATCTTGCAGAAACAACATATTAATGACTGCAGGAATTGCTGTGATTTATTCTTTCAAGTAGCCTTTCTGTTATCACAGAGCTATCTAGACATAGCTGACATAATTTTCTAGCAGTTTCAGTAAAGTCCAAGCAATTCAGAGTAGGCTGTAAGAAAAAAAATAGATTCTTTGATACAGTGCAAAAGAAAAAAATGCTGGAATATAGAATAAGAACGCTACCCTCAAAGAATTCCAAACAACAAGAAAATTCCTTTTGAAAAAAAGTTTTCAGCTCCACATGGTGAAACCACAGAGAATTAAAATTTTAGAGGTAATCTGGATTGTTTGTTGGGGAAAACCAAAAAACCAACCAACCAACCAACCACCCAAGCAAAACCCTACATTACTCCTTGAAAAAGGCTAAATTTTAAAACTGTAGTAACACATTCCCATGCTTTATTTGCAGTGGATTAAAAAAAACCTCAATGTGCATTATAAAGACATTCAAAAGAACATTACTCACCCAGCTTGGAAAATCAGACCAAGTTGGAACCCGCTGACAGAGGTCACGAAGAATACGTATGATAACCACACAGGACTGCAGACCGTTAGCTCTAGCCTTGAGAGCAATACAAAATCAAATTAATCCCAGCATATACAGCAAATAGGACTTGTTGAAAGACTAAAACACCACTGTTCAATGGAAGCTCAGATACAAGACTGAAACAAATTATTCTACAACTTTATTCTAAGAGCTGCCATTTACAGCAGTATTTTATACAGGGTTAGTAATTTAAGGTGATAGAAGTCAAAGTGCACAGGTTATACAAGAATAACATTTCTTGATCCCCTATACATTTTGACCTATGTTCACCTGCAACAAGACATACAGTATTTTTCTATATTAGTAATAAAAATTAATATCTAAGAAATAGGTATAGAGACTGAAAGGTGAAGGGAATCTGTTTGATTTCTTTATTGTGCCTTTGCCAGAATGCAAAGTCACTAAACCAAACAGTTGCTTCTTGCCTTTCGTTCTCTACACTTTAAAAAATAGGAAAAAAGTCTTAAATCTAAACACAAAGCTTTAAACACATTATATTATTTAAAGTAAAGTTACTCTGCAGCCTTATGGAATATATAACAAATATACAACATATGATCACCCCAAGTGAGTCAAGCTTTCAACATCGTCTTCTCAATGACCAGAGAAAGAAAAAAAAAAAAGGTCAAATGAGCAATAACTGCATAAAGCAGTTCCTCCCTACTCAACCTTCTTCACTTAAATTCAGGGACCATTAAAATATTAAGTATTATTAGCATGAACAACACTGAGTGTTTTCACACAGTTAAACATATTGCAACTGAACTAATCTCTCATAAGGCTACAAGAAGAAAATAAAATTATGTTCCAAACCTGGAACCACTTAGCGTGGCGTAGAGCAGCCAGAGCGTCAAGGCATTTTTGCCTGTCCAAGACATCCGGTGGGTCTTTCACCATACCCGAGGTTACATCTAAAATGGATTGAATTGGCAAAATGCAGTGAGGAATGGGTGTTTGACCATTTTAAAGAAGCTTCAATGTCACGCATGCCATTTAAAGCTTGAACCCTTGAACAACAAATATAATTGTTTAATAAAAGTCATTCAATTAGTATTAGGACATTAACCCAGTATGAAGATTGTAGAATCATATGAAACTTTAGCTGTCAGGTTATTTTCAAATGCATTGCAGATTATGCAGTACATAGTACTTCTTTCTTTAAGCTAACACTGGAAAAACATATATCCCCTAAAATTAAATAGCAAAGGAAGAATGGTTGGACACAGTGCATCAGCACAGAGACCACAAGACAGAAGGAACACTAAAAATCCACTTTAACAAAGCAGAAATATTCACACTTAGTTTCATTAAAATTTTAATGGTCACATGCTATTTGGGACCCATTCTTTTTACAAAAAGCTAAGTATATTAAAAAAAAACACTTAAAAGCACTAGATATTTTGTAATGTTATTCTTATCATACCTTAAATTTGAAATGGAAATTATTTTGCATTTAAAAAAACTGACTAAAGGAATGTGAAATGCTTTTTCACTTTTAAGAGTTCCATTACTTTTTAAAATCCTCTCTTATTCATATAAATTCCTCAGTCCATGATATATGTGCTCCAATATCATTCAGGATGCAAGGAAGGACCTGAATTGGGACTGCTTTACTTATGATTCAGCAAGAAAAAGAAAAGCCAAAAAAGAAAAAAACCAAAGTAGACTATCTGAAATAAGGGCCAGAAGGAGAACCTGGGGAATTACAGGCCTATCAGCCTGACCTTGGTACCAAAGAATGTAATGGAGCAGATCATCTTGAGTGTCATCATGTGGCACATACAGGACAACCAGGGGATCAGGCCCAGGCAGCATGGGTTTAGGAAAGGCAGATCCTGTTTAAATGACCTTATCTCCCTCTGTGACAGGGTGACCCACTTAGTGGATGAGGCAAAGGCTGGCAATCTGGGATCTTGTCTACCTAGACCTAGTAAAGCCTTTGACACCATTTCCCACAGCATTCTCCTGGAGAAACTGCCTGTCCATGGCTCAGACAGGTGCACTCTTTCTTGAGTAAAAACCTGTCCAGACAGCCAGGCCCAGAGGGCAGTGGGGAATGGAGTTACATCCAGCTGGTGGTCAGTCACTAGTGGGGTTCCCCAAGGCTCAGTACTGGGGATTGAGTGCACCCTCAGTAAGTTTGCAGATAACACCAAGTTGGGTGGGAGTATTGATCTGCTCGAGGGTAGGAAGGTTCTGCAGAGGAATCTGGACAGGCTGGATTGATGTGCTGAAGTCAGTGGTATGAGGTTCAACAAGGTCAAGTGCCAGGTCCTGCACTTGGGTCACAACAACCCCACGCAGCACTACAGGCTGGGGGGAGAATTGGCTGGAAAGCTGTTTGGCAGAAAAGGACCTGGGGGCGATGGCTGACAGTGGCTGAACATGAGCCAGTGTGTGTGCCCAGGTGGCCAAGGAGGCCAATGACATCCTGGATTGTATCAGCAATAGTGTGGCCAAGCAGGACTAGGGAAGTGACTGTCCTTCTCTACTGGTCACTGGTGAGGCCACACCTCAAATCCTGTGTTTAGTTTTGGGCCACTCAAAAGAAGACAGACACTGAGGTGCAGAAGTGTGTCCAGAGAAGGACAATGGAGATAGTGAAAGGTCTAGAGCACAAGTTCTATGAGGAGTGGCTGAGGGAGCTGGAGGTGTTTATTGCAGAGAAAAGGAAGCTCAGGAGGGACCTTATCACTCTCTACAACTACCTGAAAGGAGGCTGTAGCAAGGTGGTTGTTGGTCTCCTTTCACAAGTAACAAACAGTAGGACAGAAGGAAATGACCTCAAGTTGTGCCAGGGGAGGTTTAGATTGGATATTGGGAAAAATTTCTTCATGGAAAGGGTTGTCAAGCATTGGAAGAGGCTACCCAGGGAAGTGGCTGAGTCACCATACCTGAAGGGATTTAAAAGAAGTGTAGATGTGGCACTGTAGATGCAGTGGACTTGGCAGCATTAATTTAATAGTTGGAGTTGATGATCTTGAAGGGCTTTTCCAACCTAAATGATTATATGATTCTATTATTCTAAAATATGGTAGATCTTTTATATTTAAATGTTCAGAAAAGGATTAATTACAAAGCAAATTGCTTTGTTACCAAAATGGAAAAGACCACAAGGCCCTTTTGGAAATGGTTTAAATCAATGAGACGGCAACCACTGAAAAAAATGAAATGGCACCTTCAAGTTACTTTAAAAATTGTAGGGATATAATGTAATGATCACTTTTAAAAGTATTTTGTTTTACTAATTATGAAAATGGCAATTGTGACTAGTGACAAAGTATACTGGTAGCATAACTGGTGATACACCAGACAAGATGAAAGAAAAAGCCTTCACTCAATGGCACTCATTTCACAGGAGCTGGCTGAATGGAATATAATTTACTCCAGCAAGATATTAAGTTAGGTAACTTTGAGAATAGAAGTTATATATATAGTCTCATGAAACATGCCAGCAAGCAGGGATGCTGCAGAGAGACAGTTCAGAAACCACCTATTTATACACAATTGCAAAATAAATAGTAGGATACTTTAAATAGTAGGATACTTTAGAGACAACAAAAAAGCCATGAATGAACATGGTTCTATAACTTTGCAAAACTTAAATCTGAAGTACTCCATTCAGATTTGGGCATTTTTTTAATAGGATAGTCCCATTGCTCTGCATGGGGCTAAAAGGGGGAAGATTTCAAAATAAGAACAAAGCTAAGAACATAGGTATCTTCTCAAACAGATGTTTAAACTTATGGACTATATGTTAAAGTGGAAAGAAGAATAACTGAACCAACAAGGTATTTGCACAGCAAATGAAGACATTTAAAGTGGCATTTCATTTAAAACAAAACAAAAATCAAACCGACACCTATACAAGAGGGGTGCCAGGTAAAATAACTGATGAAACAAGTAAAACTTGGATATAAGAGAAGGAGTACATTTAGAGAAAATGCACAGCAGGAAAACAAGAGGCAAAATAATATTGAGAAATTAAAAATGTGTCTCTTCTGTCTAGTAGCCTAATCAGTCAATTTTTTAGTCTTTTAAAGCTACTACACAAATAGATTATACTGTGCAAACTTTTATCACAATAACTTGCTACATAATTTGAAACTCCAATTATGTCTAGCTTCAAAAAACTTCTATTTGGAAAATAATTTTACTGAAAAGAATTACAGTTTAAGTGCACAGAAGGGAATCATACTCAGTGCTGGAAATGTCAATCTAAAATGTGCTACTACTAGGCATTATATGAATATGCTTGAAACTTAAAAAGACTGAGAAGTTGTAAGAGACCTAATTGCACTGAGAATACATTGACTGGAAAAAAATGTTTCAAGGAAATTCTTCTAATACTTAATTTGTGAATTTTTGCATCTGTTTTACATTTCAGGATTAACCCCTTAAATAGTCTTTAACTAAATTCAGATGCCTAACCTACCCCCCTGTTGAGCTAAGACAAAAAAAGTTGAATTAATTTACAAAACACAAGCACAAATTCTTACCCTATATAACTTAATTTATTTCTAACCCAAATATAAGGGGTTAATCTTCAGCTAGATATGCTGTGTCCACACTATGTCATCATTAAAAGTTAACAGGCCTATCAATTTTACTAAGTTGTATTACGCAAAATACATTTTACCCAGTCAACTATTTGAAAACTAGTGTGAACACTGCTTAATTCTAGGATAGAGACAAAGACAAAAAGAAAAAACCCTGAAGTAACAGTAGGTGCTAGGACTATGCGTCCAAACCCCTCCTTTGTAAAGTATGGCAGGTGTGACACTGAGCTTTAGAAAATCTTGGTCAAAAATCCTTCCGATGCCTTGGCAGCAACCCCTGACAGGAATCAAGACCTTTTGCTAGAAAGCTTAGGACTGGGGCTGTTAGCTAAGGATAAAAAAAAAAGACACATGTGCACATATACATATGCTTTTATAAATATGTACACTTTGCTGAAGGAAAGACTCCAAAGCTGGGTTAGAGCCCTTTGAATATATCAGATTTGGTAAACTGTCATATGCACAATACTGTAAGGAACAGTAGCTATGTGGTTAACAATTTTATTACACACTGGTTTTGGTTTGGTTGTTTTTAGCCTTTTATCATGTAATGGGATTATTACAGATCAAACGTTTCTTTTCCTCATGTGAATCTCAGTCTCAACTCAAACTGCAGGCTAAAAATAAAAAAAAAAAAAGAAAACTTTAAACCATTGTAAAACACAGAGCATGAGGAGCTGCAGTAAGAAAAAACACAAACACATACTATTACTCTGCAGCAAATTAACAAAGTCTTCATAATAAGGCCGTCTTTGCTGCAATAATTTGCAATTCAGTCTTCTATTTGTTCTAGCTTCAAAAGTGAACTTTTTATACTGCTCTGTGTCTTGAAAAGAAATCTAACTTGATTTTGCTTGCCTAGAGGCAGTACTCCAGCAGTGAATAAACTCATTTTAACTAAAGTGTGGGTCAGACAAAAGTACAGATTTGTTTCCTTTAGGAGGTATAAATTAAGGGATTGACCATAACAATTTGAAATTTGTTTTCTTTTTAGTTTACATCATAGAATTTTAGGCCAGAAAATGGAAATTTAGTATTGTGGCAGGATCAGTATTGCGCTTTTTCACAGTATGTTAATAAACAAACATGGTATTTAGTTAAATCAATTTAATGCTTAATGTAATTTAATAATCAAATATTTTAAAGCATTCTTTATGAGCTTAAATAATACATGAAGTCTGATTCAGCACAGACAAAACATCATGTTACACTTAAGATTTTCAAAAACAAGTAAACTGGTTGAGTGTGACAGTATATGTACAAAGACTTTATAACTAGGAATAATATGTAAAGCTCAAAAATCATGTACAAAGCACTCTTTAAGACTCTTCAGAAGTCATCCAAACTAGAGAATGTATCTTGACATTTTTCTTTCTGATTATGTAGGATGACTTTGTTAACACAGCTTGCTTAACAATGCATTAGTCATAGCTACAGAACATTTACTAATGCATTATAAAAATCTCAAGTAATTTAGAGGACATGTAATGATGAGATGAAATAAAAAAAGTCTCTGCGGCTTATATAAATACATATATACACAAGCAGAAATATACATGCATACAATTTTTTCAACCTGCATAGAAGTGTTAAGACAGCCTCAGATTTGCTATATATAGGTTCACTGTCAAACACCAGAACCCTGTTTGCCATGAACTCTCTCAACTATATTAATACAGGATTAAAAGGAAACAAAAGTTAATTTTATCTGACCCGTACACAAAAGGAACCAATGTACTGTAAACATTAATCATGCTTGTTGGCTTAAAAGCTTTTAAAGCTTGGAAAGCATTACAAAACAGACTGTAAAGCAACATTGCTGGCACCAGAAAAACTGTGAATTTCAGAAATGTCATTTTATTTACAAACTCCACTTTCTGCTACAGCTGAAACGACAAAGCCCTTTCTTATTTTCCTAGTCTGAGTTTGGCAGTTGGATAGAAGACTGGTTGCAATATCAGAAGCCTAAATATATTCAGAAATCACTCCAGACCAAAAAGCAACCTCAGAGTGCTGGAAAAAAATTACATCTTCTTTTAAAATTATAAGCACTGTTTCCATCAAAAATATTATAAAAGTACATTTTAAGTGGTGCTGCTATTTGGAATATGTAAATGATGGTAATACTGATCCAGCTAAAACTTGAAAATGTGATCTTTCTTTTAGAGCAGGACTGCATTGGAAAGTCAGTTTATAGCCACTTGTTATAAAATACTTAGTTTTCACTATAATTTTATAAAAGGGGGAAAAAATAAAGTTTGGACCTTTTCCAGAAAGCTGAGGTTGGACTTTAAGTTAGAATTTTTAAAAATTAAATGCATCGTATAAGCATTTTTTATAGCAAATTGTTCTCTACCAAGACTGCTTGTTGAAAAACAAGGTTTTGATCAAGTACATTAGTTATGCCAGCATGTTGCCTTCTAGGACCTCAATGCCACCTTAAGCAGAATAAACAGAAGTAACATCTTTAACAACTTCCCAACCTCCATCCCTCATGTTCTCCTCCCGAATGACTGGAGATGTCAGTGTGATAGTAACTTGCATTTTGGGTTCCACACATGAATTTAAAATTATTGCTGCTTCTGGGACTGCACACTTGATATCATATTTCTCGGGACTTATTACCTAAATATTAAGAAACAGAAATTTCTATTAGCATGTGGCCAAGAAAAGTAAGGGGAAGAAAATGGATTTCAACATAGCCTTTTTTAACAGAAAGGCAGAAATGTAATATAATTATATGAAACAAATACCTCCGTATTCAAAGAAACAACAGTATACACAATTAATACATATATATGGACTTGCATACTGTTTCCAAATCATTAATGAAAACACACAGAAGTTGTCAAGCGTGCAAACAAGAAAAAGACAACCAAGTGAAATTCATATAATAAGTAAATTACATAACAAGAATTTTGACAGTATTTGAGATAAATAAAAGCCTCAGTGTCACTTCAAATGCCAGTTGAATATTTTTCTCATTGGAACATAGGAGCCTTTAAAAAGCACAAAGATGCAGTGGTGGTTCTTCAAGCTTGCAGCTATGAGTACTGCAAGTCACATTCTATACTTGGCTATCACAACATCCTCTGATGAGAGCAAAGGATAAGATTAACACCGGGGGGGGGAAATAGTAAGAGTAACAAGGTGGTTACTCAGAATTGCTTCTTGTGACTAGATTTAATAACTCTAAATATCCCCAAAATAAAGCTGTAGGCACCTCTACCACCTCCTTCCACAAACTAGAGGGACAAGTGAATTCTCCACAAAGCCAGACCAAGATGTGCAGTTTTTAAGTTTCCTTCTGTTATTTCAAACAAGAGCAAACCCAAGATTATTTTCTAATTAATCTGATCCTGCTAATGCTTCTACCATGCCACTGATTCTGTTGAGTATTTTACCAGACTGCATTGAAGTACTAATGCTGTGAAAAGCATCCTATAACAATAGTGGACAGGCTTTGTTCAGTAAAGAGCACTGAAGCTAAAAACTTTACTCTGTACTTTCATTTCTTGTAGAAATACAGCAAATGATTTATATGAATTTTGCTGAATGGTTGCACTGACACACACACACTGGAAACAAGACAAATACAAAGGGACTGGCATTAATGGAAAACTTTGACCTTCAGGCAACGCAAGCTTCCTGGAACACCACACAAATTACCTCTATCGCTGCTGGTAACTGGATAATAGTCTTTCTTCTGCTCATTTCTATTTCCCAGTTGAAGGAAATCTATGAAATGATGATTGATACTATACTGCTAGCATAAGTGCCTAGACACTTGTATGGAAGCAATATACAGACAGCAAAACATGCAGCATAGTCCCTGAATTCAGACACAAACACTCAGAAAATGAAAATAAACTGTACCTGAGCTATGAAATGCAGCACAGTCAGCTCTACAGATATTTGACTTGAGGACAGACTTTTACAGTATTTTTACCAAAATTCAAATCAAAAAATTTAAATATTACTTACTGCAAGTTGTTTGGGAAGACTTTCAGCAATAAAACCAAGTAACATCTTTGAAGGCTTCTCAGCACATAACAAAACAAGATTGACATTTCGGTCTCCACGGAGTAACAAACCTTTAGCCAAAACGCCCACCCGTAAAACTCCTTTCAAAGCTCTGTGAATTATAGTTAAAAGCTGCATTTAAAATACTATAAAAATCATAAAACTAAACATGAAGATAGAAAAATTAAATAAAATAGCAGTATTCCATATACTCTTGAGGCCACAGTGACATATGCCATATCAAAATCCGAAGGGAACAGAATTCCTGAAAGCACTGATAACAGTACAAGGAAAAACATAAAATGGTTTCAGAAACAAGTCATAAAATTCTTAAAAAATAAGGAAAAAAAATACCTGTCTTTACTGCTGTCTTTTTTGTCATCTCCCTCTTTGCTCTTGCTTTTTTCATGGTCAGACATATTGTCAGAAACAAGTTTCAAAGCACGCTCAGTAATAGAAACAATTTTTTGGACTGCTTGAAGTTCCTCCTCTGTTGGATATATAGCTGCATGTTTGGTCATCACATAGCGGTCATCAGAGGAGTCAGGGCGGCGTAGAGGCTAAACAGATGAAAAAGCACATTTCTGAAATTTGGGTACACAACAGGTCAAGGCAGGTGACTGCTCTGCTCTCCTGTCATGAGACCCCACCTGGAGAACTGCATCCAGCTCTGACAATCCCAACATAAGAAGGATATGGACCTACTAGAGCAAGCCCAGAAGAGGCCATCAAGGTGATCACAGGGCTGGAGCACCTCTCCTAGGAAGACAGGTTGAGAGAACTGGGGCTGTTCAGCCTGGAGAAGAGAAGGCTCTAGAGAGATCTTAGAGCACCTTCCAGTACCTAAAGGGGGCCTACAAGAGAGCTGGAGAAGAACTTTATACAAGGGCATATAGTGAAAAGACAAGGGCTTTAAACTGAAAGAGGATAGGTTTACATTAGATATTAGGAATAAATTCTTTACTGTGAGGGTGGTGAGGCCCTGGAACAGGTTGCCCAGAGAAGTTGTGAATGCCCCGTCCCTGGAAGTGTTCAAGGACAGGTTGGATGTGGCTCTGAGCAACCTGGTCTAGCGGAAGGTATCCCTGCCCATGGTAGTGGGTTGGAACTAGATGATCTTTCAGGTCCATTCCAACCCAAACTATTCTATAACTCTATGATATACTTTCAAGTTTACAGATGATGTGTGACCAAAAACCAAACATGGCTAAACAACAAACCTCAAACCTCAAATTATTGAGATGTAAGGAAACATGAACTAAAGTATCCTTAATAATTTACACTGATCACAATCAATCATATTTGAAAAAACATGAGATGTATAAAAAATAAACAAATTGGGAAATCCCAGGATCAAAAGTACCTCCCCAACATAAATATCTATTGTCTTTCTGTTAACTGGGAAATACTTGCATACTGCTGCAAAATAAAGTATCCATGATTGCTTTCATAGAATCACAGAAGAATTCAAATAGAAAGGGACCTCAGGAGGTCTAGTCCAGCCTCCTGTGGAAACCATGGTCAGCTATAAGACTATATCATGTTGCTCAGAGCTTCATCCAGTCGGTTCTTGAAAACTGCTAAAGATGGAGCTTCACAACATCTGTGTGGAGAAAAAAAAGAAAAAAAAAAATCCTGCATTCAGTTTGCACAATTTTTGTCTCAGCTTAAGCTGGTATATCTCACCCTCTCACTGTAAACAGCTTGGCTCCATTGTCTTTATAACGCACAGGTATTAGAAGGCTATTACATCCCACTGAAGCTCTCTCTTCTCCAGGCTGAACAGGCCCAGATCCCTCAAGTCTCTCCTCACAGGGCACACTCCAGACCCCTGATCCCAGTAGCCACACACTGAACCTGCTATAGTTAATCAGTATTTGTCTTGTACTGGAAAGTCCAAAACTGAATGCAGTATTGCAGCTTGGGTCTCATGAAAGTGGATAATTTCCTTTTATCTACTGATTATGCTCCTGTTAATATCACCAAGGATGTTATTAGCCTTTCTTGCTGCCAGGGCACATGGTTGGTTCACATTCAGCTTACTATCTGCCAAGAAGCCCAGATGCTTTTCAGCAGGGCTGCTACCCAGCCCTTCAGTGCAAGTGGGTATGCTCTCCCAAGTGCAGCATTAGGCATTTGTCCTTGCAGAATTATAAAGTTCCTGTTGGTCCATTCCTCCAGTCTGCCTAGGTCATGCTGGATGGCAACCCTGCCCTCAAAGGTATCAACTGTTCTCCCTACTTGGAACCAATTCAGTTTAATGTCAGCTGCAAACCTGATGAGCATGCACTCATTCCATCACCTTTCAGATCATTAATAAGGTGCTAATGAGACAAATCCCAGGATAGACACATACAGCACTGCACTTGTTTACTGACCTCCAGGTAGAGTACGGCCCACTACTAAACCATTATCCTCTGGGGCTGATGATCCAACCACTTTTAATCCATACATTTGTCCACAATTAGATAAATAAAAGTATAATGCAATTAAATAAGAAGTAGTACACAAATCCAGAGTGACTTGTATTTCAGAAGAAACAATATTTGTCTTCAAGGCATCCTTTTGTCATATAAGTGGGCTTATTTTGAAAGACAGGTCCATCTACAGAGTTTCGTTAGTATATAATTTTTTCTTCACTTTTCCATATCCTTTATTAAGAAACACTGGAGACAACTGAAGTAGCACTGAATAATTTATAGTTCTTAACTGTGCCTCTTGGTAAGAATTTCTTTATTTTTTTTCCTTCAAGCTAAGAAACTCACGGCTGGTCCTTGGGGCTGAGGAGGCATTCCTGGTCTAACTCCCAGCAGGCCTAGAGGTCCTGGAGGACCATGAGGATAGCCTCCATCTGGTATTCTACGACGGTCATCCCAGTGATGTTGCTCTTCCTCCATTCTCCTCCAGTACATGTCCTCTTCATATCGCCTGAAGTGCATCAAAATGTCCTCTTTATACAGCAGTTAATACTTCCAACCATTCTAAATAAATTCTTGGATGTTCTCACTCACTCATTTCTAGTAATCAAGAACAAATACCAATGAACTCCAGAGGGTATCTAAAATTAATGGTTATTTTGAAAGCAGGTCTGAATTCATAGCAAATAATTCTAGTGAGTTTACATTCCTCAGAGAGATTGAACAAAAAACCCAAAACAAAACCCAAAAAAACCCTGAGGGATATGGCAACTTAATTTAAAACAAGACAGTATAGAGTTCCCAAAACAAGTATTCAAAATAAGTAATTACAGAATAAGAGTTCGTTTTAGATAATCTGACTGCAACTTGGTCTCATTTGTTGATAAAACAGAATGCATTACCTCATTTCCATCCTCCAGCGTTCTTCCTCTTCTCGCCTTCTCCAGTATTCTTCTTTCTGCATCTGTTTCCTCATCTTCTCTTCTTGAATTTTTCTTGCTCGAATACTGGGCTTTACTTCTACTTGTAAATCTGGGTTTACTTTTTTCTAGTTCAGAAAAATAACAAATGAAATGTTGGTTTGCCTCTTATCATCTCAAGGTTATGGAGTTGTTCTGACATGTTTAGCACACGCTATTGGTCTATGATAAAATCAAGAGGAGTAAAATGCAGTTTTAGAACTGCACTGAATGAACAGCTGAAGAAGAAAAATCTGTGTCCAGTATTTTAAAGGAAAGAAAGCAATGTACTACATATAACATGAATTCCTTTTTCAGCTATGTGAGAACAAAACTATCTAAGATTAAAATGTTACATGAAATACTAAGTAATTTGTTGCTCATTCTATAGCAGGATGATTACAATATAGCCTGAAAAAATATTTCATCTTAACTACAGTGTGCTTCCTGATGCCCTGTTCCTGAAGGGTCCCTCATACTGGAGCATAAACATAAGTCACTAAATACATTTTTCTGGCAATTTTTTCCTCTTCTTTCATCCCTTTCATGATTATGCAGGCCCATTGTATCTCCTGTGACCACAGTAAATTCTTCTTATATAATCTTAAAATAATGAAAATGCACACCATGTGTCACTATAGGTGTCTCTCCATTCGTGACTAAAATGTCTGCAAATACTTGTTTCTCAAATGTCTCCATAAGGGGTTTCTGTGGTTTATCCTGACAAAAACATTGTACATTAGAAATTTATGGTAAACAACAAAGCACCTACTATTGCTTGCACATATTGTACAATATTTTAATGTTGAAAAAAGATGCCTGAAAGCAATGTTCAGAATGTTTAAAGAAACACCCAAACCAAAATGAAGTTTCACTCTGCATTACAACTTTAAAGACTATACTCCCTAAGAAATATATTTCTCTAGCTTTTTTTATAAGCTGTTTACTCAGAGCACCTACTTCTGACTAGTCTTTAAATATAAGAACATGTAATCAGTCAGCTGACATCTGGTAGATTTTCAGATGAAGGTATTAGCATTTTTACCAACCTTATACTGAAGTCTGTGCCGCCTCCCTTTTAAGTGCATCTCTTTGGCATTAGGATCATTAAAACTACATTCACAAAGTTTACAGTGAAAGCGGATCACCTTTCCTTCATCATTTCTTACCTGGAAAATAAAAGTTATAAAATACATTTACTTTTTTTTTTTTTTTTAACAAAAGCTGATTTAAAAATTAATCTAATTCAGTGACACTGGATAATGTCTACCCATCTCAAAACATGCTTAAAATGTCACATAGGAACTGAAAAAAGGCAGAATAGAACTTTCAATTTTGACAGACACACTATTGTGTTTGGTAACGAACAAAGTTCTTCCACAGCTTTAAACTTGAGCTCAAACATAATGAGTTGAATTGTTACAAACGATGAAAAATTTACATCCAATTTCATCCACATATCTCATGCCACCAACACGAAGAATGCCCCACTGAGGTCAAAAGAAGCATGCACAATACAAAAATGTAAACATATGCACAAGCCTTTGCAGGTTCAGTGCCTTGTTACTCTTATCTTCAAGAAGGACCCAGGGAATTACAGGCTTGTCAGCCTCACCTCAATCCCTGGGAAGGTGATGGAGCACCTAATTCTGGACACCAGTTCCAGGCACATTAAGGACAAGAAAATCATCATCAGTAGTCAGCATGGCTTCACCAAGGGAAAGTCATGCTTGATCAACTTGATAAACTTTGCAATGAAGTGACTGGCCCGGTAGATGAGGGGAGAACAATTAATATTGTCTACCTGGACTTCAGTAAGGCCTTTGACACAGTCTCACCATAATATCCTATTAGACTAACTTGATGTAAGGGCTGGATAAGCATACAGTGAGGTGGATCAAAAACTGGCTGAATGGCAAGGCCCAGAGGGCGGTGATCAGTAGAATGAAATTTAGTTGAAGGCTAGCAGTGTACCCAAGGGCTCAATGTTGGGTCCAGTTCTGTTTTACATATTCATTATTGATCTGGTGATTGAGCAGAGTGCACCCTCAACAAGTTTGCTGATGACACAAAACTGAACGCAGTGGTTGATATGCCAGAGGGTTGAGCTACCATCCAGAGAGATCTCAACAGGCTGGAGAAATGGGCTGACAGGAACCTTGTGAAGTTCAACAGGGAGAAGTACAAAGTCCTGCATCTGGGGGAGGAACAGCCTCATGTACCAGTATATGCTAGGGGCCATCCAGCTGGAAAGCAGCTTGACAGAAAAGGCCCTGGGGGTCCTGGTGAACACTAACTTGAACTTGAGTCAACAATGAGCTCTTGCTGCAAAGGCGGAAAATGGCATCCCAGGCTGCATTCAACAAAGTATTGCTATCAGGTTAAGAGAGCTGATCCTCTCTAACTCAGCACTGGTGAGGTCACACCTGGAGTCTTGTGTCCATTTCTGGGCTCCCCAGTGCAAGAGACACGGACATACTAGAGAGAGTCCAATGAAAGGCCACAAAGATGATGAAGGGACTAGAACCTCTCTCCATATAATAGTTAAAAAATAATCCATGTTTTCATATCAATACCTCCTCCACATAGTCATGGCCCACTGGCTGGACATCACTTTGCAAGACAGCAAGAGTTGTAGGTGTCACTGGTCCAGCTGCTGTGTCTGGTTTTACTTCCTGTGTTTGTATTGTAGCAGCAGTTGTTGCTTTAACACTTTCAGCTGATTTCATTTCTTCCAGTTTACTTCCTGTCGTCTGAAGTTTATTACCACCTATAAATCAAAAAAGTTAAATCTCTAACTTTCCTAAAATGAGAATTATACATGATGTGCAAACTGAAGAGTTTATTTGCAAGTATCAATGTTCTGGTCAAAGCATTATCAGTCTGAAAATGAGTTAAACCAAACAGTTTTAAATACTAATAAAGATTTTTTTTAAAAAAAGCTAAAGAAAAACTTATTTAAACACCTAGATTTTTATTTTAGCAAGAAATGTTTTTGCTTTATATAGTTGCAATTGTCATCGTTCATTTTCATGCTTTTTCAAGAGATAGGACTGAATGGGAACAACTCAGCAAATATATTTTAATTTTTTTTTGTCATCAGATTTGCTTTCTTTTTGCAAATGGATCCAAGAAAGTACAAACATTAAAAGGTTTTGAGGTACTAACAAAGGCAGTATACTTTCAGTATTACAACTGCATAGGTCTTTCCTTTGAGAGCAAGTTAGCTTACTGTTGAACAACTGCTTTCTGTCTCTAAATGTCATGCTTATTTCAAAAGTTTCCACTGTTAAATTTACAGTGTTGCAACAATGTTTCAGTTTTCCCAGTTACCAACTGCCAACCTACTGCAGGCTGTCTTAACAGACCAGGCTGCGAATTGAAATTAGAAGCAACTGGACTATAATCTGCAATACTCCAGCAGCTACTACATAAGAAACCAAAGGTGGGAGGCTTTTTATGAAGGTGGGAGAAGCCTCCAGGAGAGGTCAGGTGAAGACAAAAGGGCAGAAAACAGTAAAAACTGTGAAGCAAAATTTTTATACACATTCTTATTTTCCCCATCAATAATAATTCCCTTAAAAACACAACAGAATTACTCATGCAGAAGTTAACCAAATATATTTGTACTTGTTGCACTAAAATCTTTTAAAAAATATAGAATAGGTTAGGTTTCAAAATAAAGACTGACTTCTGTACTTGCCAACAAAGTTTATTTTTGGTGGAGATATTTTCTTTACAGCTATATTAGCAGCAGTTGAAGATGTTTTGCTGTTGGACACAGTGTTAAGTGGTGCATTTGCTGTGGGAGTAAGAATTTTCACTGCAGAGGATGCAACAGAGGAGTTCACAGTACTGCTGCTAGTTGCTATATTTGAAGCAGAGGCAGTTGGTTTAGAAGCAGATGTGGATGTTGAAGTAGCAGCTTGGGTAACCACATTTGGTTCAGTTGAAGGAATAGGTTTGCCAAGTTTTGTATGCAACTTTACTACCTATAAAAATGACAAGAAATTAATAATATTATCTCCCTGGGGTAGCTATAAAAAAATTGAACTTGTTATAGATTATTGAAGCTTTAACAGAAACATCAATATCATCAGTGATATTGATATTTTCATTTTATTTTTAAATTATTGCCTCTTTACTAAAAGTGATCTCAGGAGGAGAAAAAAGGGACATGCAAAAGTTCTTATCATCTGTAATGAGGAAATAGTTAATAGTTATCTCAGGTTGCTTATTTCCCCTAGAAATTCAGACATTTACTCCAAAAGCTGTGTAGATGAGAACAGAAAGTCAATAAACTCACAAGCCAGTAAAACTCAAGAAACAGTTTAAACAAAATGTTTCCAATGTGACAGCTTTGTGGCCTGGCTGCTTTTTATTCTCCCTCCAAAAATTGTAGTATGTTGAACTATTTTAGTTCCAAATAATATTTGTAAATAAGTTATTTAATTCAGATTCAACACTGTCTCTTTTCATCACTACATTTTAAGAATATTTATACTGACTTTCCAGGTTACCTAGCAAAACTGAAAATATTCCTTAGACAAAGGCTTTCTTTTCATTAAAGTACATATGCAGATAGAGTTAAGGAGGATGCAAAAGGCATATTTCAGAGCTCTTTATCTCCTCGAAAGCTAAGAGGTATGTGCTTATTCTTAGAAGTAATAAGCAGAGGCCTTCTGTAGTGGTTTCACGTTCACTAAATTCTGGTCTTAGTACTCACTCTTTTTTTGTGGGAGAGAGACTAGGAGAAAAACAAAGCAGGCTCAACCTTAAAATTAACAAATAGTTTTATTAACTCACACTAAAAGAATAGAAAAAGAAAGTTCGGAAAAAACTAAATCAGAATGAAACTCTAAAAACACTCTTCCCTCTCCTTACAAACGGTTCACTTTCTTACAAAACAACATAAAGAGACAAAACTTGTAATTTTCAGTCAGTTTCACTATCTGACAATAGTCTTTCATCAATTCATTAGGGGAAGAGTCTCTCTTAGTTATGGATCCCACTGACAACTTAGAACAGTTCTCTTGTGGGTTTTTTAAACTGTCACAAAAACAGCCGCCCGCAGAAGCCTGCCTTTGTGACCTCTCCCATTAGCAGGTTCCCAAGCTGCTTATGGGTCATGGGTCTTAGACTTTTGCATACTGGGGTGTTACTTTTTTAAAGATGAATTGTCACCGAGACACACAAAGAAATCACACGCAGACAAGAGATTTTCGCAGAGGTTCTTCTGATCCAGCTCCCAGCTGAAAGAGGGGAGAGAAGAGAGCCCCTTTGTTTATTCTTTTACTTTTTATACATTTGTGGGTCTAGCAGAAGATTGGCTTTTTTGGGGTTTCCACCCCTCAGCCTCAGTAGCCAGACCAATTGTCAGTTACAATTGTTTTCAGGTTAGAAATATGCAAACAAAGGACAGAGAATGAAAAACAAAGGATTCGTTTATATTACTTGTGTGGGAAAGGTAGAAAACTGCTCTAATATTCTACAGTAACTAAAAGATCTGACTCCATTTATGAAAATCAAAAGGCTAATAAAGAAACTCAGAATAACCAGGGTAACAATGAATAACTCTAAAGCAAAGGATTTTTCATCTCAAGGTAGAGAGATATTTTCTCACTTCTTTACTGGCGCAGAGGGCTTTTCATCTTTATCTCTGTTCAAGCATTTTATAGGATTAATATTACTTAGTCTATCACAAACACCTTTGCTCAAATACACACACAAATCTAAACAATCATCTCTCTAAATGCTTATCTTTCCCATGATTTAAAGGAATGATCTAAATATTGAGTTCATTTCCATGGCTCGAGTAAGAATGGAACAACCAACTCTTCAACCCTCTGTCCCAATAGTCTTTTCACTGCAGCTCATGGTGTTAAGATTTTCAAGGCCGCGCTGGTGAGGGTGGGAAGAACTCACACAGAAACATCAGAGATCAGAGCACTCAGGCAGTCCGGAATCACAAAAGAAACCCAGGCAGGATCATAAATGTCTTTTTTGCCTACCCCTCGGTGTAAATCGGGGCAGCCTCAGCCTAAATGGTGCCCATAGCTCTTATCAGGGGCCCGACAGAGATCTCTCCCTTCTCCAGGGAAGTTTGGAGAAAGTAGTTGTTGTAAAGCAGCAACCTCTCCTTCCCCCCTCCCCGGGAGCCAATAGAATCTGGCCAAGCCTCAAGCCAGCTCTCCCCCAAAAAGGGGGGAGCAGCAGGCCCAACTCGATGTTACCTGTCTCTCTCTGGCCAAAGGAAAGAAGGAAAAGACCCACCTACAGGAAATCAAGGGGTTTTATATGGTACTTCCCAAAGTTGTAGCCAACAATTTTCAGGGGTCAAATCAGATGCCAATATTCCAACTAACCCTCTGATAGGTCCCTGTCCTTTCTAAAGCAATTCTCAGGTCCTGACTCGTAGAATTATTCTACATTCTTCTGTAACTAAAAAACCAAACTGTACTAACCCATGACAGATGCCAAATGTCCTTGCCAATTCACTGGTCACTAATATTGGCTTTTCATAGGAACTAAATAGTACTGTACCTCTTGTTCTTTCTTATCCTAATCAAGTACTATAGAAAAAATGATTCTGCATGGGAAAAAGAATAAATTTCCAAATTCTGTGGTTCACTCTCAGTCAAAGTGCTTTTCTGTGAAGAAAGCAGCAATTGTGTGAAGAAAAATGTTTAGAAAAACAAAAATCGAAATCCTGAAGCTATTGTCAGAAATATTAATCCACAAACACCAGAGGTTTTATGTCCAAAAAGGAGACAGAGGAGACCTGTAACTTTATTCTAATAAAGGAAGAGGCCATGGGGCATTTCCCCTGGAGTCTCCCAAATTTTTGGAGGACACAGCCTCCTTTTTTTATCCTAATTTCTCGGCCACATTTTCCTTTCTCTTTCCCCATTGGCTGAGGTACTTGAGAGGTACAGACTTCCTTAAATGCCTAATACCTAAGACTCTGTGTCTGGTTCCGTCCCGCACCGGGCGGGAAGTGACCTCTGGCTAGCTCGGGTCAGCCCAGGCACAGAATGGTCCCAGTTCGTTTCGGCTCCTCAGCTCAGCAGCTGAACCCCCAAAAGTGTGACAGCAAAGCAGCAGAATAGAAAAGGCTGGCTCTCAGCTTAGCAGATTAAAAGATGTTTATTAGCTCCAGAGTTGAGGAGCAGAGAGGTTGAGAGCGAGGTGCTGAGAGATGTGCTGAGAGGCTGAGAGAGGTGCTGAGAGAGTTGCTGAGAGGCTGAGAGGTGCTGAGAGAGGTGCTGAGAGATCTTTTTCCTCCCTCCTGCCCCCTATAAGCGGGGGAGGGGTTTCAGGGAGGATACTACAAAACCACTAATCAGGGGTTTCAGGGGGTAACAAGGTGTGCCTACCCCCAAGCCTCGGACCACTAAAATCGAAAGCTAAAGGAATTCCCCCCAGGGGGCCTATCACCTGAAGCCCTCTCCCTGAGATTTCGCAATCTTGGGAGGGCTCCTGGAGAAATAGGCTGCCCCAGAGCAAGGGGGGTGGGAGGACACAAATCACCTTATTATACAGACAACACAAAAGGGATACAGAATTGGGGATACAGTGAAATGAACCATAACATAAACTTCTTATAAAAACCTAATAAAACAGTTCTGCACCACCACAAGACTCCCTTCTAATGTATATCCTTTCCCCCCTTTTTTTTCCTTGTGTCTATCAATGGAATTCCTATGGAATTTATGGTTCTTCCCATTGTTTCTTTCATCTATCAGTATCCAATTTTATTTATCAGCAGGCCTACAGTTTGTTTGTAAAGACAAATCTCTCTCATTCCATTCGTCAATCAGTGGAACACTTCCCATTGTTTCTTTTATCTCAGTGCTAGTTTTATCTACCAGCAGACCCACAGTTTTTTTCTAAAGACAAGTCCCTCATTCCTTTCACAATATTCACAAGTACTTCAGGAGAGGGCTCTACACAAGTCTCCTACAGATGAACTTTGCCATAAGAACCACGGTCAATTTGGGATACATATATGAGATCTCTATACTGTCCTCACCTTGTTTTTATGAAAAATTGTTCACAACTGGACCACCGGACCATAGCATTTGGACGAAAAGGGAATAGAAGTTGTCTTTCAATTTCTCAGTTATAAGCCTTCCAACATATTGATAAATATACATATTCAATACACATTTCATTAAAATTTAAGCATTTATACACACACACTTTTTAACACTGTACCACTGAAGTTATATTTTTGCAAGCGTTAAAGCCTTGTTATAAATAACTATGTAGTTGTTGGCTTTCGCTATTATGTATTTGCTTTTGCAAATTTTTAATCACAATGATTTTGATACAGTACAGTTTGTTATCACTTTTAACTGTTTTTTATATCACATAATTTGTCAGCTTTTATGGCCAATGCCCTGGCCATGTGTAGCTTATATATATATAAGTGTAATAAACTTATAATTTAAGCTTTCACAAAATATTAAAATAGAAACTATGTGTTGTGCATTATAATGCTAACTTTTGCAGAAGTGGCTAATGCCTTTATTTTTGTAACTAACAATAGTGAAAATAACTCACATAAGTTTGTGGAAATAGCTAAATCTGTCTGTATAATAAAATAACATTAAAAGAACCACACGGATAACATCAAAAGAAAGGATGTGAAGAGGACTTCTGCCACTGACCCTTCAACTATCAATAACTCCCTGTTTGTTGTTGTGAGAAAATGGCATACACAACTCCCAAAAATCAAATCTACACTATTGCACAACAGCTCAAGAGTTTAACCAAGCTAAAGAATTCCAAGAACATATAAAAGAACTTAAAGGAATGTTTAAATATATATAATCTTCATGAATATGCATTTGATCAATGTAATGAAAAAGTATATAAAGTTGTTATAGCTAACTGGCGTGTCTCTGGCAATTTGCCAAACACTCTGCGCTGTTTACTGTCCCTTTTATCCCTTACTAAACTTTTAAAAATTTTAGAGTGAGCATTGTTTTTCACAGCCTGCAATTGCTTATTCCTTTGCATATTTCTTTTTCGCAATAATGATTTCTGTCTTAAGTGTCATAACTCTTTTCATCCAAGTAATTTCTAGTAATTCTAATTCAAATATTCCACCCTACATCTTTTGATTTCAGCCCTGCATATATCTCTGCATATGCCTGTGGAGTCCCTGGAACCTGTCTAGACAACTCCCAGGGTCTTGCCTTGGAAGGATATACCATAGAGTTTCCCTGCCTAGGCTGAAAGAGAGGACCTTCCCCGTGGTGCTTTGAATACTGTGATCCACCCCAATTTGCCTTCCCCATATGTCCCTAATTGTAGTGGTTTCTTCTTTCCCTGTTTCCCTATTTGTGGTGGTTCTTTAGAGAGACCCAGATGACCATCGATGGCAAAAGGCACAGAGTCTGCTCTTTCCGGGGAGGGATCACAGCTTTATTTGGGTTCCAGCCCCTTGAGCTCCTTTAGCTCCTTTCCCGTCCCTGTTCCAAGGCGAAAGAGCCCGCCCCATCCTCTCTCAGGGCTTTTACCCAGAGGGGAAGGGCCTAGAGGCAGGGACAAGCCACTACCCAATCAGGGACAAGGTGGGAGTGGAACAGAGTTGGGTTACATTTCAGTGTGGGAGGATGGCCACTGCCGAGCAGGGACAAACCACATGATACAGTTTCCAAGGGGAACAGGGGATACAATAGAAAACATTACAAAACCCAATATAAAAATGAAACACAATATAAACCAAATTAACACACTGTAACACTGTGGTGGTTTCAGGCAGATTTTGGGAGAAACCCTCCCAAGGGGCCCCCCTCCCCTCCTCCAACCGGTTTGGGAAAAAGAATTCCTCAGAGAGAAGTGGAAAAAACCTGTTTATTAAACAGGCAAAGCACTCCCAGCACAATACCCGATGACAAGAGCTTCGTGCCGCTTACGGAGGGATAACAAACTTAAAGAAAGTCTCCTCTTGAGGGTCGTCACTGTGCTCCACCGCTCCGTCTCCGCTGATGTTGGGAGAAAAGGAGATGTGCAGGGCTGGGCTTGGTGGGGTGGGTCCCCTGTGGAGGCCCCCGGTGCTTCCCCAGGTCCTTAGTCCGGAGAGGTTGGAACAGTTCCGAGGAGAGGGGAAAAAAAGAAAAAAGGGACGGAAAAAAAAGGGAAAAAAAAAGAAAAAAAAAAAGGCAAAAAGCTTCAGCTATTCTACAGCGTCTAACTATGCTAGCACTAACTAACTAACTGCTGGGGAAAAAAAACAACAGAGCTTCTTTCGTCTTGCCGTGTTCCAACTCCCCTGCTTCAAGGTCACTCCAATGAGCAGAGTTTTCCTGGAGAAAAACAAACCGCGCTTGCCCTCCCCCCAGCACCCAACAGACGATTGGGGATACACAGTCACCCCAGGACTATTGGTGGTGGCACCCTGGGTGGCCAGCCCAGTCTTCTCAATAAGTCACTGACCTTTTCCTGCCCCTTGTACTGCCCCTGTGCCCTCAAACCATTGGCCGCTGACCCCATACTTAAGCCTGTGCACACCACATGGCCTGGTCTTTTGTTCCTGATTCCCTTTGGCACCTGAAATAAACCTTGCTGGAACTGAATCATACAAAGGCCCTTCTTGCCTCTCTTTGCTGAACTCAGCCATGGTGTGTGTGGATGTGTGAGCTTGATTGCTTTGCCTGAATCCTTCCCAGCGGCTTTTCCACAGGAGATGCTTATGGGGATATAGGTAGCAGCTCCAACATCTAAAAAGCACACTGCTACATACACCTCCTGTTGGGCAGCCTGATTCAGCTGTGATTTCAGCAGAAGTTTTGGATTACTTTTCCAGTTGAATTTTGCATACCAAATATTCAGTGCACATATCATTTAAAAAAAATTGCCACATACTTTATGAGGTTACACTTACCAAGTGTAACAAAAAAAGTTACGGTTTCTCATTTTCTTGGGAAAACATCCACAGTGGTATTATGCAAGCCTTTCCCTCAGTTTCCTAATAAGAACCTGATGTTTTCTGGTGACTGTGAATCATTACACAATATCTATTTAACATATAACTACATTACTACTAGTTCACAGGATCAGATTCA
Organism: Delichon dasypus; assembly: GCA_037837765.1. NCBI lineage: Eukaryota > Metazoa > Chordata > Aves > Passeriformes > Hirundinidae > Delichon > Delichon dasypus. Next base: position 4,039,842 of record JBBAXF010000012.1, on the reverse strand, counting down.
TAGTCTATACTTAAAAAACCATAAAAGAAAACTGCATCTCTAAGATGTGTATCAGATTTGCTTCAAAGCAAAATCATAATAAATTCAGATGGCATCCTTTAGGCCATTTTGAACTTTACCTATTTCTGTTATAAATGAAAAGCTAGACTTGCCAATACATCAAGCAATATAGACAATTTATTAATTTGTTAGATAAAAGTGTGAGCAATCGCACCGGGCATGTTGTGGAGTCTCCGCCCCAAGCAACGTGCAAATTCGGTTCTTGAGCAGTAGTCTCTTATACCATTCTAGGCACTTCACTTCCCCATATTTTAGAAATTTTCTACTTGCTTTTCTTCATAATCAGCAGTTGTGTGTAGTGGTGTGAGAGTTGTTTTATTAAGTTATTAAGTTATTTTTGTAAGATTTTTGAGTTACTTTTGTAATGATTTAGTTCACTGTATACCCCTGTGTTCTGTATTGGTTTTCCCCTTATGAGTTAGGTTGTTTAACTAGACGTTTTCTGTCAGTCATTCCTTCCCTGCACCTGTCCCTGTTAATCCCCCCCCTCTCCTCGTGGTCGCCCTGTCTGTCACTCGGAGACCCTTCCCTGGCTTCTGGAAAATTCCAGGAAGGGCATCGAGTGATAGGCTGGGGCCCAGGAGACCCCATCCCATCGTGTTGTGGTTGGTCCCCAGTTCTATGGTTCCCACCCCCGTTTCCACCCCACCTTAAAAACTGCCGTGCACGTGCCCTCGGGGCTCTTTTGGGCAGCAGGTAGTGGGGTGCAGAGCTCCGCGCTCCCCCCCCCCCCTTCAATAAACCCTTGCTTATACACTGATCAAGAGAGTCAGCCTTTCATTCAGCTGCCACGGTCGCTATTTCGTCATCGTGCCCGTCACTGGTGTGGGGGATCCAAGTTCCCACAGGGAACCCCGACCTTACCACGTTGCCGCAGTGAGACCCACTGAGCTAGCCTGTGGCTGCGCTGGTCAGCGCCAACCGGACACTGCGACAGCGGTCGTCTTCAAAGATCTGCCGGGGAGGTGGTCTGAGATGGTCTTCTGATGTCTCTCCAGTCTCCTATTCTTCTTTGTTTAAAATATCTTTTTCCATTAGCATTATTTTTGGTTATATAGTTTGCTTAAACAAGCATATATATTTTGTTAGTCAGCATACATATTGCAAGTCTCCTAACATGTCTCAATAAATGTCTTTGTAGGGCCCCCTTTCTCAGTTATTACAAAACCCAAAGTCAGCATGTTAAAAATGTCTTTATAGGAGCCTCTTCAGCTCATATTGGCTTTACCTCCACTGGTTAAGTGATTACAAATTTTTCCATACTCAAAAAGGCACTTTACAATGGAGAGTTTAAAGCTTATACTACAAAGTAGTTAATTATTTGCAAACAATTACAATTTTATTGTCAAAAATAAACTGTTAGCTAAAAGCCTACTGTCTTATAGTTGCCTTGTTAAACCCCACTTCCGTGCCTTACTTAGCTAATTTTAAAAATTCTTCTTTATAATAATCTCATGGTCTCTGTCCACATTGCTCACAAACACACATACATAGGTGAGTGCTATTTAATTGACATGAATCACAGACCAATTTTCTCACATTTCTGTACCCATAACTGAAAGGAAAAATGGTGTGATTAAGTGCAAATCGTGTGGCAGAGAAAGGCAGAAAACCTTTAGTGGAATGTTCAAAACATTTTTTTTTTTTAATAGGACAAAAAAATCTCCATCTCTATTCCTATTAAGACTCCAGAAGGATAGCCAAAATTTTCCCAAATGAAAACATACACTGGAAAGCAACATTTTAATTTTGGATTAAATAGTACAGCTACTCTATTTGTCCAATGTTCATTGCATCTAAAAATTATCAGAGACAAAAATGGCACACTAGCAATCGGAAAAATAAAACTTTGACCTTTATGAAAGGAGATCTTCAAAATTTGGCAAGAAGAAGAAAGCACTAAATAACATGCAATGTCATAATTACAATACCTTAATATTACTAAATCTCATCATAAGCCAAAAAAAGCACAGGCTCAAATATGTAACATGAGAAGACAGAACATGAAACCATGTTGGAGTCCAGGGCATTCCTTTGGCTGCCCTGGAGGGTCAGAGACCTGGGCAGGGGGGTCTGGGACCCTGGCCCAGAGCCCAGAGCTCAGAGAGACACTGGATTTGATTTCAGTCCATGGGAGAGGCTTCTTGCACTGCAGGAAGCATTGCAGGCCACAAGAGTGTGAAAAATGTAGTTTAGTATATCACGGGGTGAAAAAACAGTGAGTTTGGGATTTTTGGCATTGAAGTGAATGGGGCAAGATGGAGAATTTAGGGCGTTGTCTCATTCTTCTTCGTTCTTGTTCCCTCATTCCATTTCTGCAGTGACGTTGGCACAAAGTAGTTAGTGAGGATTGGGTCAGAGTAAAGATGACCTTTTTAGTAATAGTGATAGACATTGGTAATAAATAGTAAATAAAGAATACGTAACAATTAGTATAAAAGATAAGGACAGCCCAGAGACGGGACAGAAGGAGGAGACGGAGAAGGAGGAGACGGAGAAGACGGGGCAGAGAGGAGAGTCACCAGATGTCCGAGCCGCGGCAAACATCTTTTGGACACTGAGAAAATTGTAAGATAATAACTAATAAAAGAAGCATGTAACCTTGAAGACTCCGTCTTTTCCTCCATTTGGCACAGAGCTTTGCAGAGGGTCAGAACTCTAAAACCACCTGAATGCCGGGGAATTTAAACTCCTGAAAAGGAGCCCCGACAAAACCACTCAAGCTCCAACAGCATGCTTGACCTACTGCAGTTCATAAATGCTGCTAAAAGTCTTCTTTCACAAAGATCAGGGCAGGAGACCCTTTCCCCACCTCCCCTCCAAACAGGTGTCATTTTGGTTTATCTCAAAAGGTGTTACATACTTGTTTAGATGAAATAAACCTATGTATTAGGTTTTGTAACCTAAAACTGTGTATTCTATTTCATCTGTTGAAAGCTGTTTTCTGGGAGATGTTTTGTCCTTCTCTTGTAACTCCAGGGAGGAGGGGGGCAGATGCCTTCTGATAATGGCCCAGCCATTAAAACCAGGTGGGGCAGTGTTTCTTATCTCTTTCACCACCCCTCCATTCTCCAGGGGGACATCTCCTGATAATGGGCCATTAAGGCTCACCAGTGACATGACGCAGTACATCATCCCATTGTGAGATGCTCCACCCAGTGGGGGAGGAGCCAACTGTTCCTACCTAGATAAAAATGGGGACTCAAGACCACCAGGTATCTGGTTTTTCCACTGGATTCCCAGAGCAATACCAGACCCATCTCGTCACCACTGGACTTTCTACAGGACCATCTCTACTCCACAGAACCACATCTGTTACTGCAGGAGGACTTGTTTGCGCTGCTTCCAACACCCTGACCAACAAGGTGCCAGGTCATATCCCTGACTCTGTCAGGGTTTTTTCCAGGATTTTTGTTTGCTTCCTTGCTTTTTTTTTTTTTGTTTTGTTTTGTTTTGTTTTGTTTTTTTGTACTACTACATTTGTATTTTCCTTTTTTTTAATATTCCTAGTAAAGAACTGTTACTCCAATTTGCATATCTGTGCCTGAAAGCCCCTAATTGCAAAATTATAATAATTTGGAGGGAAGGGGGTTTACATTCTTCATTCCAAGGGAGGCTCTAGCTTTTCTTGGCAGACAGCTGTCTTTCAAAACCAAGACAACCTACCACCCCTCAAATCCTGACACAGGAAATGGCATCAGCGGGGCACATATAATGCAGTGTTCTGGTGTAAACATGCTACAGAAGTAGGCAATGAGAGGGAAGACGTGTGCTAATGCCTTTACAAACAATTTGATGGATGTTAATGTTTTTGAAGTGGGTCTTAATGTTTCTACTGGTAGCAGGTTTGTTACCAGGCCCAGACAGTTTGGGTCCTGAAAGAGACAAGGGTCTGCACAAGCTTGAACTTCTGGACTTTGAGGGAAAATGACAGGTTTAAGGGGGGATGTGTGGTAGGTGGTTCGGGAAGGCTGTACCTTCCCAGTACCTCAGTCAATGGGGAAAGGAAGAGGGCAACATGTGGCCGGGAGTTTAGGATAAAAGGGAGGCTGCGTTCCCCAAAACCTCAAGAGAGAAAACCCTGTGGGCGTGTGCCCCTTTATTTGAATAAAGTTGCAGGACTCCTCTGTCTCCATTTTGGACATAAATTCTGGCGTTTGCAGATTTTCCTGACAATGGGGCTTGGTCAAGGTTCCTTCCACCTTTTGGGTCCAGCATGCAGCAACAGTAGCTGTAGGCACGCCTCACCCAGTTTCGGTGACCAGCTCCCTTCGGCGCTAGCTGGCACGGGTGACTGATGGGGTTCCTGAGACTGTCCAGGAGAGGCAGACCAGAGGGGTCCATGAAAAGTCCATAGGAAAGGACCACTGGACGTGGATGCCCAGAGGGGGCAGAAAGGTAAAGTTGAGAAGGGTGTCAGCAAATCTCACTAGTGAGTACAACTTTGGGGAGTAAAACATGGCAGGACACCCAGGGTGGGCAACAAAGGAAAGTCAAAAAGGGGTCTCAACTATAGGGATGACGATTCCAAAATACTTTCCAAGAGTCCTTTAGGAGAATGTTAAGATGGTTTGTACATTTTCCTAGAGGTAGCTAAGGACATGGGCAGGCAATATGGTGTATGCCCAGAGGGGGCAATGTGGGGAACATGGATGCCCAGAGGGGGCAATAAGAGCTACTGAGAAAGGATCTTGGCAATCCATACCCAGAGGGGGCAATATGGTGTTGGTTTGGGAAAGAATTGGTGAAAGTAGAGTGTGGAGAAATATGGTTAAGGCAAGTAGCAGCAGGAGGCTATGTGATAAGGACAGACTGGGAAGTTGTCTGCCTTATCTTCAAAATCTGCAGTCTAATGCAGGGCTGTTGCTGTGTATTATTTGGTTTCATATTGTATTTCATTTTTATATTGGGTTTTATAATGGTTTATTCCATAAGCCCCCTGTTTCCTTAGAAAATGTAACATCCCAAAGTTTGTCCCTGCCCATCTCCCATATTGTTCCCTTCCTGGAATGTAATCCAACCCTGTTCCCCTCACACCTTATCCCTGATTGGGTAGTGGCTTGTCCCCGCCTTTACCCCCTTCCCTGGATATAAGCCCAGACCATGCGGCCTGCCCTTCCTCTTGGCTCAGGGAGTGGGAAGGGGCTCCTGACTCAGGCAGGGGCAGGACCACAGAAGAAAGACTGAATAAAGCCCTAGTTTCACCCTCGGATCAAGTGCAGACCTTCCTTTGCCATTGATGGGGACTCACTCTCTCTGCTAAGGGAAAAGTTCCAGGCCACTCCTGGGTTTTGGGACCTGCCATGTCTCTCTCTCTCCTGGAGCCTCGGCTCGATTTTTGCCTCGGCTAGCTTGAGAGAGAAACCACAGCTGGAAGGATTTTTTCCTCAGGGCCTTAAAGATCCCAAAGCAGCTGGAACCTTTTCCTTTAGGGAGAGCAGTTCCTCATCGATGGCAAAAGGAAAGAGACTGCCCTTGGTCTGGGGGGGAATCACAGCTTTATTCAGTCTTTCTCCTGTGGTCCTGCCCCCACAGAGTCAGGAGCCCAGTCCAGTCCCCCTCCCAAGAGCGAGAGAGATTTTCCCATATGGTCTCCTTGCTTTTATCCAGGGGGAAGGGGCTAGAGGCAGGGACAAGCCACTACCCAATCAGGGACAAGGTGGGAGTGGAACAGAGTTGGATTACATTCCAGTGTGGGAGGATGGGCGGGGAAAAGGAGCAGGGACAAACCTTGTGATACATTTTCCATGGGAACAGGGTGGTATAGAAGAAACCATTACAAAACCCAATATAAAAATGAAATACAATATAAACACAAATAATGCACAACAACAGGGACCCTGAGGAAAAATCCTCCCAACTGCAGTTTGTCTCTCGAGCTAGCTGGAGTGAAAATGGAGGCAGGGCTCCGTGAGGGAGACAAGCCACACGGGGCCAGCTGCAAGTCTTGTATTCCCAGCTTCCAGGATAGGGAAAACAGGAAGGTATTGTTCTTACACCCCCACCCCTCCCCAGGTTATTATGGAGCCAGGGTGTAGGATTTGGGTTTGTTTGCTTGATATTCAGGACTTAAGGGGGTTTCTGTCCAAGGCCAGGTGCGACTGGCAGCACAGGCTGGGGGACCTGTGGGAGAGGTGTGGGACCAAGCTGAGGCTGTGAGACAGCCAGGGCTCTGCATTGGTCAGTGCTCAACACTACCAGCCCCGCGGGCAGGGGCTGTGTCACCCTGGTTTTTCTGAGTTTTTTTAAAGCCTTCTACTTGTTCATAAGATGGAGTCAGTTGCTTTAGTTTCTGCACAATATTAAGAGCAGTGTTTCACTTTTCCCACACATGGGAACACAAACAAACCTTTTGTTTTCTTTCCCTGTCCTTTGTTTACATATTTCTAGCCTGAAAAAAATGTAACTGACAGCTGGTCTGGCCAGTGGGGTGAAAGGTAGTGTCTTGGTTTGAAAAGACAGGTGTCTGCTATGGAGGGGCAGGCCTCTCCAGGAAATGAGGAACTCGAATCCTTCCCTACGTGTTATTATAATTTGGAAGATTAAAGAAACTTTTCAGTCAGAGCTATGGTGAAAAGGAATAACAGTACTTTACTAATAAATATAACAGGACAGACGAGAAAAAAAACAACAGTAATTATAACAATAGTAGAACAGAACCAAGAACCCCGAGGGCAAAATGGTGGAGGCTCTGGCGCTGATGGCTGGAAGCCGTGGACTGTCCTCCGCAGGCAGGGGGGCGTCCTCGGCAGGCAGAAGTGGCAGTGCCGAAGAAGCTGCAGCGGTGGGGCCCGGGCTCACCTAAAAATCCAGCAGGACAGCGAAGAAATTCCGAATTCCTGGGCGCTCTAACTGATGGTAGAATTCCCAGCACCAGACTTCTCTGTCACCCCCGGACTTCAGGCCGCCAGCCGATGAGCCGCACGCTGTTCTCCCCGGAAGACCAGAGACGACTGACCCCCCCACCTCCAGCCTTCTCTTCTCCGGGGCTTTTTTTCCTTTTGTTCAGGTTAAGCACTCAGTCTTTAGTCTCCTAGCAACTTGGGGGGGGGGGGGGTGGGGAAAATTCCACAAGAGACTTAACCCTTAACAGGTAGTAACCCCAGAAGCCAATCCACAACCAGACCCACAAATGTATAAAAATGTAAGATAATAAACAGCCTGCTCTCTCTCTCTGGAGGAGCAACTCTGCACTGCAGACCTCGTCTCCGTGTTATTGCTTTACATGCTGTGATCACAGGGCTGCAGTGGCTCCCCAGCCCTATGAGGTTGCAGGATGTCCCAGCCCCCTCCCTGTCCCTGTATCACTGTCGGCTGTGCCCGCCCATTGACCTGTGCCAGCACTTGGTGCTTTACAGAGCTTGTGGTGGTGCAAGAGCCGCCCGGGGACCCAGACTGGTGTGCTACAGGGGTGCCTGGACACTGTGACTGGATGGGGAGTGGCTTTGATGTGCAGTGTAAGGTACAGTGACCGGCTTTGGTATATGGTATAAGAGACAATATGTCACCAAAGCCTGGCCTGATATACGAAGGGATTTTGTTTGAGTCACTGGAGAAACGAGTGATTTTGACCTGTGGGAGAATGAGCACCCACAGGGGGGCTAGAGGAAGGGCAGAATAAGCCCCTGGATGAATATCGCTAGAGACTAGACGACTGCCGATGGCAAAAAGAAAGGGCCTGCTCTTTGTCCGGGGGGAAAATATTGCTCTATTTTCCAGTCCTGCCCTGCTTGGCTAGAGATCTTCCCAATAGCTTTCCGGTGCCAGAGAGAGCTTGGCCCCGCCCGTCCGGGGGCTATTTCCCCAGGGGGCAGGGCCCAGAGGCAGGGATAAGACACCACCCAATCAGGGAGGTGTCAGTGGAAGAGAGTTAGGTTACAGATGAGTAAAGACAAACCACATGATACAGATTACAAATCCGATGAAACACAGTATAAACCAAATTAATGCATTACAACATTTCCCCTTTTCTTATTAAATTAAGAAGAGGGAAGGCTCGGTTTGTGGGAGATGCCCAAAGTTCGGACCTTGAGTACCTTTAAAGCTGCAGAAGAAAAATGACCTTTAGTGCAAACAAACTGTTTAGAAAAACACTGTTAAGGAATAATGATAATTAGGAGAAGGTTCGGCGCTTCCTCCTCCTCCAGGCAGCGCTGGCCACTTGTGGGGCCTCTACAGGTGGCTTTGCAGTTTTAGGGATGAAAGGTTTCACCCACTTGGCTGGCACCCACTCGGGACCTGAGGGAGTGGACACACAGGCATACCCACGACCCCAGGTGACCAGATCATGAGGACCCTCTGTTTCCCTGGTTGCTGGATCCTTTACCATTACCGGTGGCTTTGCTTTCAGCTGCAGTTGGCAGTTCTCTCTGAAATGGCACACAATTGGTGGGTTAAGATTTTCAAATGTGCAATTTAAAAAGTTCAGAGTGAACAAGGCTTTGGACAACTGGATTTGGGGTGTTTCTAGTTTTAGAGACTGATGTTGTTGGTTGAGGACCCTTTTGAGATTCTGGTGGGTCCTTTCCACAATGGCCTGACCTGTCAGGGAGCAGGGGATGCCTGTTTTGTGCTCTACTCCCCATTGCTGCAGGAAGCTTCTGAACTCCTTGGATGTGTGCGTGGGTCCATTATCAGTTTTTATTGATTTGGGGATGCCCAGGAAGGAGAAAGCCTGTATTAGGTGTTTCATGGCATCACTAGACTTCTCCCCTGTGTGGGCAGAGGCATAGACAGCTCCAGAAAAGGTGTCCACAGATACATGGACATACCTTTGCCTACCAAAGGACATGACGTGTGTCACGTCTGTCTGCCATACCTCACAGCTGTTCAATCCCCTGGGGTTTGCTCCTGCACTCAGGGCTGGGAGTGCATGTTGTTGGCACTAAGGACACATTGACGAAATTGCTCAAGCCTGTTCCCGAGTTAGGTGGAACTGGCGGACTAGGCCTGGTGCATTCTGGTGAAAAAGCTGGTGGCTGATTTTGGCTTGTCCAAAGATGTTTGGGAGTGGGGCCATCTCCACAGGCGCAGCAAGAGCATCAGCCCTTCTGTTGCCCTCGACTATGAATCCTGGTAAATCAGTGTGTGATCTGATGTGCATCACATAAAATTGTTGCTCTCGGTGGGAGATCAGATTTACTAGTTTTGAGAGCAAGTTGAAAAGTGCAGAATTGGAGACCTCAGTCAGGACAGCTTGTTCAGCTCTGGATACTACACCTGCTACATAGGCCGAATCTGTGATCAAATTGAATGGTTCAGGAAACTTCAAAAGCTCTAACAACTGCAGCCAACTCAGCTACCTGAGGTGATCCTTCCACCTCGACAATACCTTTTTCCCACTGCTGAGTTTGAGGATTTTTCCATGTTATTACTGATTTATGAGATGTTCCAGATGCATCTGTAAAAATGATTAAAGCCTTTAAGGGCCTCCTGCTCTGAACACTTTTTAATGATAATTTGAACCGAATTTGTTCACTAAATAATTTGTGAGCAGGCCGATGAATGGAAATTTGACCTGTGTAGCTATCCAGAGCAAACTGCAAAGCTTCATTTTCATGAATCAGGTGCTCTAACATTGCTTTTGTGATTTTGCCCGAGTTTATCTCAATTGGGATGTGAATACACTCAAAATCACATCCTGCCAACTCCCTGATCCAGGTCCTGGCTTTCCGGATCAATTCTGCTACGAATTCCTGTGGCCTGGTCATTCTTTTGGACGGGTGGTGACTGAGGAAAACCCACTCTATGATTAAGAGGGGATCCCTACAGTCATTGTCCTTTTTTGATTTTTCCACTCTTTCCCACTGAAAAATCATCCTGTGTAAGTGTGGCAATTTGCCTAAAATGATGAATTTAAATGGCAAGTCTGATTTGCACCTGTTGGCCTGTCTGGTGGCCATACAGTCCTGTACCTTTTCTAGGGCTCCTCTTGCCTTTTGGATGAGGGTCCTAGGAGAACTTAGCTCCTTTCCCCCTTTTAAAAGATTAAAGAGGGAGTCTAGGTCTTCAGTGGTCAGACCTAGCCAAGGTCTTACCCAGTTTAAGGACCCACACAACTGCTGGACATCTGCTAAGGTCCTGATGTTATTTTTGACAACCAATTTTTGTGGCACAATGGTCCGCTTACCAATCTCCAGACCCAGGTACTTCCAAGGTGGCATCCTTTGAATCTTTTCCTCCTGAAGCTCGAACCCTGCAGCAACCAGAGAATGGATTGTCAGGTCCAGTGCGTGGGACAGTAAGTCATCATTGGGGGCACACACGAGCACATCATCCATGTAGTGCAGGATGATGGCTTCTCCTACAGCTGTGCGCACTGGGGACAGCAGGGAAGAGAGGTACCACTGACAAATAGATGGTGAGTTTTTCATCCCTTGGGGAAGAAATTTCCAGTGGTATCTTTTCCTCGGGGCTTCTTGGTTGAGGGTAGGGACCGAGAAGGCGAAACGTGGGGCATTGTCAGGGTGCAGAGGAATCTGGAAGAAACAATCTTTGGTATCAATAATTGCCAAATTCCAATTTTGGGGGAGCATCACTGGGGATGGCATCCCTGGTTGAGAGAACCCATGTCCTCAATGACATTATTAATTTGACGGAGATCATGAAGGAGCCGCCACTTGCCTTTGTTTGCCTTTTTTATAACAAAGACTGGGGAATTCCACAGAGACGTGGTTTCCACAATGTGGCCTTTAGCTAGCTGTTCATCCACTAGCTCCTGAAGCACCTTCAATTTTCCTTTACTGAGCGGCCACTGCTCTACCCAGACTGGTGGATCAGTTTTCCAATTGAGTTTCTGGGTAGGGCGCTCTTCAGTGGCCACAGCCTGAAAAACCAGGGGGGCATCTGGAATGCCAATCCTGACTCCCCCACTGGGCCATCAGGTCTCTCCCCCACAAGGGCTCTGAATAATCTAACACAAATGGACGATGTGTAGCTAATTGTCCGTTTGGCCCCTTAATTTGTACAACACTTTTTGATTGTGTTGCCCATTTCATTCCCCCTATACCTTCTACGTGCCCGGCCACATTTTGCAGTTCCCAGTGTGAGGGCCACATCCTTTCTGGTACAATCGTTATATCCACGCCTGTGTCCAAAACCCCTTTGAGGTTTATTACTTCCCCACTGTGACGCACCTCACACCCTATTATGAGTTTGTCCCTCCCAATAACTCATGTGGGGCAAACATCAAGGTGTTTGCTCCTTGTGCAGTTTTTTTCAGGGAACGGGTCAGGTGCTGGAATTGCCTGAGCTATTATCTGCCCCTTAGGCAGAAACAAAAGTGGGCGGACACAGCGCAGCCAGAGAACTAGTTGTTTAGGGTTCGATGAGATGAGACCAGGAAGGATCTCGACCTCTCGCAGTGTGTACTTGGTGTCCCCAAAGATGACATACTTACTGCCAACATGTTGCCAGGAGCCTAGCACTTGTAGATCCAATGAACCTAAATGCCAGTCTGTGTCACTTAGGTGCAAGTACTCTGTCAGTTGCAACCTAAGAGGCTTTTGGAGACATTCTGTGGTCAGACAGGGTCTGCTTACGTCATGATCTGAAAGGGTCATATCTGGTGACTTCTGCTGAAAGGTAGAACTGATTATAACAGGATTATTTAATTTAACATTTGCATTTTCTAGTTTTTGGAAAAATTCTTTTTGAACTCTAGAGACCTCCCATTCCCATTGTCCTGAAAGTCCAGAAATTGCTTCTTTAAAGGGCATTGAGATGCCCAATATCCAGCCTGATCACACAGGAGACATGTTGTTCTTCTCTTGGGTGGTGGCTGTGGCACAGGCACAGGGGGCACGGCGTCTGCTGCGGCAGCACTTTGCAGTGGTCTGAATGCATCTCTGGAACTGTGATTAAGGTGAGCTGTCATAAAAGTGACCTTCTGGGTGTATACCTGCAGCATGTCATCTAAGGTTGGCACTGGTTCCAAGGGCAGGCTGAGGATAGATGCTTGGCACTGTTTGTTTGCATTGGTCAGTGCCATCTCCTCCAGGACCTGTTCTTGGGCTCCTTCATTCTTAACCTGTAACTCAATAGCTCGGGTTAATCACTCCACAAACGTTACAAAAGGTTCTGCTGGAAGCTGCTTTATTTTACTGTAAGGTTGGAAGGACCCATCGGGCTGGATTGAAAAGAATGCTTTGAAAGCCACTTCTTTAATGCGTTCTAAAACAGCTAAAGGAATTTCTTGAGCTTGCTTGAGTGCTGCGACCCATTCACCATCACCACATAGATGTTCTAATTGAATTGGCAAATTATTATTATCAACAGCCATTTTAGGATTTTGCCAAAGGTCCGGGAATAAATCTCTTAATCTTTTTTTCCATGTGGAGTCCCAAAGCCTAAACTGTGTGGGTGAAAGGAGGGCAGAATAAAGCTGCCAGAGGTCAAAGGGAACAATAGGATTCCCTACTAAATTTGCTTTTAAAAGGCTGCAAAAGTATTCACTTTCGCGTCCAAATTTGGCCTGAGCTTTGCATAAATTGTGAATCGCTTGCTGGAGAAAGGGGTCCTATAGCAGTGTCCCCTCACACCTGGCAGGCACACAGGCTAGCTCAGTTCTGCACTGCGGCAGCGAGGATCGGTCGGGGTTACAGGCAGGGCAAGTAACCTCCTCCCGGTGGGTTCTTGGTTCCCCACACCAGCTAGTGGACCTGATGGAGTTGCGACTGTGGTGACGGAAAAAGGATCGACTCTCTTGAGCAGGGTGGAAGGTAGTTTATTAAGGGGAGGCTGGCAAGGAGCCCCGCCTCAGACCACTGCTGCCCAGAGAGAGCAGAGATCAAAGCCTGACGACCACTTATAACCGGGGGAGGGCTGACAACGGGTCAGCCAACGAGGGAACACGGGGGTGGTAACAGGGGTGTCAACTTCTGAACCAATAACAAATCACAGGAGGGGAGGAGGGGATTCCCCGGGCACCAGCCTACCACTCAACGCCTCTCCTCGATCTTTCCAGAATCCAGGGAAGGGTCTCGAAGTGACAAACAGGGCGACCACGAGGAGAGGGGGGAATTGACAGGGACAGGTGCAGGGGAGGAATGATTGACATAAAATATCTGGTTATATAACCAACTCATAAGGGGGAAAACTATTACAGAACACAGGAAACTATTACAGAACCATTACAAAAATAACTCAAAAATCTTACAAAAATAACTTAATAAAACAACTCTCACGTCACTACATCTCCCCCTATTTTGTTTTTTTAAGAGGCGGAGAACTGGAACCGGGGAGGACGACACTCCGAGTCTGGACATGCCTCATCGAACCACTCTAGCTGAACAGGCCACTCCATCTGAGGCTCCTCTTCCAGGTCTCTGTCTTCTTCTGATTTTTCTTACAGTTCCATGTCCTTCTCCCACTCCATGTCCTCCTCCCATTCGGGCACGGATGACATAGCTACTCGGTTTACAGAGGGGGAGTGTGTGGTGCTATAAATCAACTTATTTAACATTTTTCTGACAATACAAATCATAACTAAACTTAATACAATAATAAATAAAACTAACAGAATTGATTTTATAATTGAGCCTACCCAGCCCGAAATGCCCCAGTTCCCAAACATCCCACTCAGTCAGTCACCAGTCTCTTTCTTGATGTCTTCTACCATGCCCTGGGTGCTCTGGATGGCTTTGTGGACATCCTCAGCCTTCGTTGACAGGTTGAAACAACACAACCCCTCAAACTCCTCACACCGATGTCCATGGAGGAGGAGGAGGTAGTCGATAGCTGCCCTGTTTTGCAGCATTGCCTGCCTTGTTACTTCCTCATCTCATAGGAGGCTGGCCAGCACGTTGGAAGTTAAATTTGCTTGTTTAGCCACCCAACACTCCAGGTGAGCCAGCTCACCTAGAGCTTTCGCAGTCAATACCCAGGGTAGAAAAACTGTGACTGCCACTCCCTTTACTTTTGACCAATGGATAATTTCCAAGTCACAGTTGGCATCGAGCGAGGCCAAATCGCTTTTTTGGACCTTTTTGCTGGTGGAATTTTTTCGCTGCCAATTCATGAGAATGGTCTTGTTGGGGAAAAACAAGCCCAACCGGCCAAAAGTACATGGTCCTCCTACAAGGTGAGGGGGGATGCCTGCCCATGCTCTATCCCCACAAATCAAAAACACACCTTTGGGAAGGGCCAGGGGTTTCCTATCAGTTGTCGAAGCCATTTCCACATGGGTGATCTGGCTGCAACCATATTTTGGCTGTGTAAACGTCCTTGGTTTGATAAACAAACTGATAGGATCTCTCTTGACCCTGAGGGGGGGTAAACATAAAATGAACACAAAAACAGGCATTTGAGGAACCCAAACTTTCTAATTCATTGAGGGGAAAATGTGTCTGGTTCTGTCCCGCACCGGGCGGGAGATGACCTCCGGCTAGCTCGAGTCAACCCAGGCACAGAAGGTCCCAGTTCGTTTCGGCTTCTTGGCTTAGCAGCTGAACCCCAAAAGTGTTGTGACAGCAACAGCAGCAGAAGAGAAAAGGCTGGCTCTCAGCTTAGCAGGTTAAAAGATGTTTATTAGCTCCAGAGTTGAGGAGCAGAGAGGCTCCAAGCTGAGAGGCTCAGATGCTGAGGGGCTCAGAGAGTTTTTTCCTCCCTCCTACCCACTATAAGCGGGGGAGGGGTTCCAGGGAGGATAGTACAAGACAACAAATCAGGGCATTCCGGGGGTAACAAGGTGTGCCCACCCCCAAGTCTTGGACCACTAAAATCCAGAGCTAAAGGAATTCCCCCCAGGGGGCCTATCACCTGAAGCCCTCTCCCTGAGATTTCGCAACTTGGGAGGGCCCCTCAAAGTGATAGACAAGCTGCCCCAGAGAGGGGGGTTGGGACAGAGGGGATGTTACAAGTCAGGTGAGGAGTGGGAGGACTGACACAAAACACCTTATTATACAGACAACACAAAAGGGATACAGAATTGGGGATACAGTGAAATGAACCAAAACATAAACTTATAAAAACCTAATAAAACAGTTCTGCACCACCACAGGAAAACTTAAGATGGAAAGGGTGGACATATATTTTTTCCACAACAAAAACGGATTTCTAATGGGGAACGTAATTTCAACATCTAGAAAGGAATCAGGTGGGGATAGATGGGAGATGGATTGACCCTTAGAAGCACCCTCTCTATTGGTCTGCTCTGTGATCTCTATGAGCTTGGAGGGTAACTCCTTGGGCCCATTTGGGATCCCCACAAAGCAGGTCATAAGTGGGTTGTCTGCTGACGTGGCTGAGAGGCAAATGTGGTCCTGCCCCATTGCCCTGACGAGAGTTGCCCAAACGTTAGCTTTGGGCTGGGGCACCAGCCATCCAGAGACTGGAGCAGTGAGACTGGCAAGCAGGAGGATGCTGGGAAGCAGGTGGAATTTCCCCAGCACTGGGGACTGGCGCTGGACAGGTTCCATCGTAACTAAAATGACTAAAACAAACAATTATTGTCCGATCAGAGGGTTTAGGAAAAGGAGCCCATCCCGGAAAAACTTTCCCTTCTTCTCCGCCTAAATGCTGCTTGTGTCACTTGAGGCAGTTTTTTCTTCTCCCCCGAGACCTTCAGGACGTAGGCCCTCACCCATTTGGATGGTAACCATTTTAGCTCCGTGGGGGTGGACATGCAAGCGTATCCACGACCCCACATGACCAAATCGTGACGTCCCTCTGTCTTTCCAGCCTCAGGGTCCCGGACCATGACTGGCAGCTTCTCCTTGATGTTTAATTGTGGGTTTGCCCCAAAATGGCGAACGATTGGAGGGTTTAAGAATTCAAAAGTACAATTAAAAAAATTCACAGTGAATAGTGCCCTGGCCAATCAGGTTGGCGGTGTTTCTATTTTTAAACCCTGTTGTTGTTGGTTGAGGACCCTTTTGATTTCCCTGTGGGTCCTCTCCACCATGGCTTGGCCTGTTGGGGAATGGGGGATGCCGGTCTTATGTCCCATTCCCCATTGTTGCAGGAAGCTGCTGAACTCCCTGGAGTGGTACGCTGGGCCATTATCAGTTTTTAGCTCCCTCGGGATGCCCATGAAGGAGAAAGCCTGGATGAGGTGTTTTATGACATCCGAGGTCTTCTCCCCTGTGTGGGCGGAAGTGAAGACTGTGCCAGAGAAGGTGTCCACTGAGACGTGCACATACTTAGATCTGCCGAATTGGGGGATATGTGTCACATCAGTCTGTCACACCTCACAGCTCTTAAGGCCTCTGGGGTTCACTCCTGCACTCAAGGTGGGAAGTGCATGCTGATTGCAGGAGGGACACGTAGCCACAATTGCATTAGCCTGTTCCCGGGTGATGTGAAACCGGCGAACAAGGCCAGGTGGATTTTGATGGAAGAGTTGGTGGCTGAGCTTTGCCTGTTCAAAGATGTTAGGCAATGGGGCCATTGCAGCAGGGGCAGCGAGAGCATCAGCCCTTCTGTTTCCCTCAGCAATGTAACCTGGCAAATCAATATGCGATCTTGTATGCATCACAAAGAATGGCTGCTCCCTATGGGAGACAAGTTTGACAAGCTTAGAAAGCAGCTCAAACAGTGCGGTGTTAGACACTTCCTGCAGTATGGCCTGATCTGCTCTGGACACCACTCCCGCCACATAGGCGGAATCCGTCACTAAATTGAAGGGTTCGGGGAACCTTTTGAAAGCCCTGACGACAGCGGCCAACTCAGCAACTTGAGGTGATCTCTCCACCTCAGCAACATCTGCCTCCCAGTGCTGAGTCTGAGGGTCCTTCCAAGTCATGACTGACTTGTGGGACCTTCCGGACACATCAGTGAAAACTGTCAAGGCCTCTAAAGGCTTCCTGCTCAGAACACTTTTCAAACTTAATGTAAATTTGGCATCCTGACTGAAAATTTTGTGGGCTGTCCAATGAATTGAGATTTGCCCGGTAAAGGAATCCAGAGCAAACTGCAGTGCTTCATTTTCCTGAAGCAGGTGTTCTAACATTGCCTTTGTAATTTGGCCCCATCTTAATCCAATTGGAATGTGAATGCATTCAAAATCACACCCGGCCAAATCCCTGATCCAGACCCTAGCCTTCTGGATCAGTTCAGCCACCAGTTCTTGTGAACGTGTCATCCTTTTGGACCTGTGATGACTGAGAAAGACCCATTCTATGATTAAGAGTGGGTCTTCTCTGCCCTGGTCCTTTTTGGTGTTATTTTTCCATTGGAAAATGACTCCATGGAGGTGTGGCAATTTCCCATAATTATAAATTTGAAAGGCAGGTCAGGATCACGCCGGTGAGCCTGCCGAGTGGACATGAGATGCTGCACCTTTTCCAGCGCATCCTTTGCTTCTGGGGTGAGTTCCCTAGGAGAACTCAGCTCCTCTCCCTCTTTCAATAAATTGAAAAGAGGGGCCAGGTCTTCGGTGGTCAGACCTAGCCAGGGTCTCACCCAGTTCAATGCCCCACACAGTTGGTGGACATCTGCGAGGGTCTCGATCTTGGCCTAAATTTCTAATTTTTGTGGCACAATGGTCCTCTTGCCAATTTCTAGCCCAAGGTACCTCCAAGGTGGCATCTTTTGAACTTTGTCTTCCTGCAGCTCGAACCCTGCAACAACCAACGCATTGATTGTCAGGTCAAGCGCGTGGGACAAGACATCATCGGTGGGGGCACACACAAGCACATCATCCATATAATGATGGATGATTGCTTTCTCCGTGGCTATGCGGACCGGGGACAGCAAGGAAGCCACGTACCACTGGCATATGATCGACGACACTTTCAACCCTTGGGGTAAAACTCGCCAATGGTAGTGTTTCCTTGGGGCCTCTCGGTTGATGGTGGGAACCGAGAATGCAAAAAGTGGTGCATCGTCAGGGTGTAGGGGAATATGGAAAAAGCAATCTTTTATATCTATTACAGCCAATTTCCAATTTTGTGAGAGCATGGTGGGGGAAGGCATACCAGGTTGGAGAGAGCCCATGTCTTCAATCACTTTATTAATTTGTCTGAGATGCTGGAGGAGACTCCACTTGTCCTTCCCCGGCTTCTGGATGATGAAAACCGGGGAGTTCCAAGGGCTGGTTGTCTCTACAATGTGGCCTTTGGCCAACTGCTCCTCCACAAGCTCTTCAAGCACCTTTAATTTTTGCTTTGAAAGCGGCCACTGCTCTACCCACACTGGTGAATCTGTTTTCCAATTCAGCTTGCGGGTAGGGCACTCATCAGCGGTCGCCGCCCAAAAATCCTGTGAAGGGTCTGGGATGTCAATTGTGACCCCCCACTGGGCCATCAGGTCTCTCCCCAACAAGGGTTCTTTATAGTCCAAACCAAAAGGGCGTAAACTGGCCAATTGCCCTTTTGGCCCCTTAATTTGCACCACGCTCTTTGATTTCTTAGCCAATTGCATTCCCCCTATATCTTGCATGTGTCCGGCCACGTTTTCCAAGGCCCAATGTGACGGCCAATGCTTAGCTGGGAATATCGTCAAGTCTGCCCCGGTGTCTAGGAGGCCTGTGATGTTAATGGCCTCCCCACCCACACTCAACTCACACGCCACCTGGGGCTTTGCCTCTGTGATGTTGTATACTGGACAAGCTGTTTGTATGCTGTCTTCCAGGCGCTCCCAGGTGGGTATGATTCGGGCAACTATTTGTCCTTTTGGTAAGAATGTTGGTGGGTGGGTGCATCGTAGCCAGAGAACGAACCTCCCGGGATTGTTGTCAAGTGTTCTCGGAAGGATTTCGATCTCTTGCGGAGTGTATTTGCAATCCCCCGCAACGATGAGCTTACCTTCGCCCCTTGGCCAATTGCCCTGCTCACCGTTGTTGACTGACATCAATTTCCAATCTTCATCTTACAGGTGCAAACCCTCTGTGAGCCGTAATCTATAAGGCGTATATTTAGAAAGCGTTGTTAAAATTGGTTTTGCAATGTCATAGTCCGTGTGTGTCATTTCCGGTAATTTTTTTGTGCTGTTACCCTGAATGGGGTAAGGCAGCTTTTCCTCCTTTTTTCCTTGGCTCCCTCCCCCTTCCCCCTCTGCTCAGTCCACCTCATTTTTGTCTTCACGCAAGGTGGACCTGCATTCCCCCTTTAGTTTTTTTGCGAGGGTTTAAACACTCTCCCTTTTTTCTCCCTTCCCCCCCCGTTTTTTGTTTTTAAATTCTTCAAATTCCTTCTTAAGGCGGCATAGGGAGGACCAGTGCCCCAATTTCCCACACAGAAAACATTTTTGAGAGCCTTGAACAGAAGGCTTCTTCCTGGTGTCTGATGTTTCTCGGGAGCCTTCAGCTTCGATGGTGGTGTAATTTGAGCCACTGTCCTGTGGAAGTGCTCATGAACGGGACCTTTACTTGACATACTCAGAGCATGTCCTGTAATGTGGGTGCAGGATCTAAAGGAAGACTTAAGATTGCAGTGCAACATAGATCATTTGCATTTGAAAATGCAACTTCCCTTAAAATGCACTCACGTGCCCCTTCACTTTTAACTTGGACCTCAATGGCCCTGGAGAGCCTCTCCACAAAATCTGTAAAAGATTCACTTTGGCCCTGTCTTATCTTTGAATATGGGACTACTGGACCATGAGGCTGCATTGTAAAAAATGCGGTTAAGGCTGCTTCTTTCAACACATGGAGGCACTTTTGGGGTAAAGCAACTTGATCAGTTGCTTCCATCCACTGCCCCTCACCAACGCGATGTTCAAAAGTGAGGGAGTTCCCGTGACCATCCATCCTAGTCTCCAAATTGTCCAGGAGACCTGGCAGGGCATCCCTGAGCAGCTGCTTCCATGCTCCCTCCCAAAGGCTATATTCTGTGGAGTTAAGCAGGCAAGAAAACAGCTGCTTTAGATCAGCAGGGAGTGTTTCAGCCCCTGAGAGATCTGCCTTCAAAAGACCCTGGAAGTATGGACTATCCTTTCCATATTCCTTATGGGCTTTACGTAGATCTCTGATGGTGGCTTGTGGGAATGGGTGGTAAATGGCTCTGGTGGTTTGGCCTCCGCAGGAACTTCGATAGGTGACAGGGGTGTTATAAATAAAATCGACCAAATTCGATTTATCAAAAATTTAGAATTTTATTGAGAGACAAAATGACAGTCTCGGATAGCCACAATTAAAAGGACAGCGTCGAGCCCGGGATTTCGGCGCTGGGTGAACACGGATAACAAACTCTGTCAGTCTGCTATCCCCCCAAGTTCACATTTTTGGTTTGCAGCAGTCCCTGTTTATACACTGGATCGCGGAGAGAGGCTCTCGATGTGGATGGTCTTCCCTCCGGGGCATCTTCATTAATCATGCAAGTCCCGGTATCAGGAGTTTGAATAGACCGGCAGAGGAGGTCAATACTGCTGATGGTCGGGCCCGGGTGTGGCGTGGAGATGTTAATTTTTAACGGAGACGCGTAGAGATATTCATCTGAAGCAATCATCTTGGTCTCCGGACTTCTATCTCTGTTTTCCGTTGTCTTTTGTGTCCTTTCAGGGATTGCTGGCAGTGGCAGTTTCTTGGTCCCCTTTCTGGTAATTCCAATCATATTTTCCTCGTGTCCCTCCTGTGCCTTTTCAGGCTGGAGAAATTCTTTTATTTTAAACCATTTTACTTTACTCTATGCTTAATTTGAACAAAACTTCATCTTATAACAGACTGGGTTATACAAAACGTACATTTGTACAGTTGGCATTACCCTTTATATTTTGATAACACAAATTAACTTTAGAACATATATCACAATCCCCCCTCTTCCAAATTCACCAATTTAATTTGTGTTCTGGTTATAGTCTTTTTTCTCTATCAAGATAAAAAAGCCTCTTAACCATTTTACTATTCTGCCAGCATTTCTCCCGCTGCTTCACTCCAATAGTTTTTTTTTTTTTTTTATGTTTTCTTCCTGTACTCGAGCTTCAAATTTTTCTAACACCTGAGCAGCTTTACTCTTTCTTTTATTCAGTTTCATGATTTTTGAGGCGGCTTTGTTTTTGGTTAACCCTCCTGAGGCCAATTCAGGGTCCGTAGGAAGCGCTGCCACTTGCATTCCCTGGGCTACTGTATGAATTAGTCTGATTAGACAGGGTATTAGACAAGGCAAGAAGACTAATCCAGCTACAGAGCACAAGATAAAGAATCCTACCTTTTCCCACCAATCTCCTGCCCCAAATATTTGATCCCACTAGGAAGCTTGTTCAGGGGCTAAACTTTCCCCTTTCTAGGGCCACCTTTCTGCTGATCTCAATCCTCCACAGATCCAACAATTAGTTAACCCTAATTCAGTAGCAATTTCTTGCACCAGATCCAGGAAAAGGTTTTTACTAGAGGCAGATAAGCTCCAATCACTAGATTGTTTTTCTAATTGCTCATATTGTTCACTTAGTGTCCTCATTCTCTCTTGCTCCATCCTTTTTTTTCTTAGCAGCTAATTCCTGTAGTTTAAGCTCTAAGGCTACCTTCTGTATCTTGTTTTCTGGGTCTAACCCTTCTTCATCTTTAGAAAAACAGAAAACCTTATCTAATCTTAAACAAACTTTTTCATCGTTTTCACTCAACATATCCAGTAATATGGGTCCTCCATTTAAAGCAGCTGTTTGCAGTTTCTCATTTTGTCCCACCCAATATGTTTTCCCGTTAAGGGTACACATTTCTAGTTTTTTCTTATCATAACACAATTGGTTAACCTGTAAATATCCCACAAAGGTACTTTCCCTTTTTCCTCCAATCCAGACAGTCTTATTACACTCTTTACAGGTGGGAATCAGAGGAAAACTATTTACCTCTCTTCTTTTCCTAGACATTGCCATCGGGTGATTGGATTTGTTTAATTTGATCCCCTTATTCAATTTGTAATTCTCCCCCTTTCGCAATGTAGACCAGTCTACTCGTACCCCGGATTCCAAGACTCAGTTCCCAGTAGGTTCTGAAGGAACCTCAGGGGGATTAGTTCCCTTCCCTGTTCTCTCCTTGGAGTTGGGGAGGCCATTCGAGAGGTACACGGCTAGACTCAGGATCACTAGGGTTACCCATAGGCGTATCCCTCTGCCCAACCCTTCGCCCGTTGGGTTGCCACCAGCGGCGGGGTAAACCATCTTCCTGGCAGCAGGGATATTCTTCCGGGTCCCTGCTGGTGCTCCTTTGAGCGTATCGCCTTTTGTACTGCTCCCACCTGGCTATTTTCACTTGGTCCGCTCCACAGGGTACTTTCACTGTTTTCCTACACTCAATTACGAGTGGCTCTGCCCTTTTATTTAGTCCTCCCCTTATCCCGTTAGTGAAATAATGGAACCACTCAGGAGAATCCACTTCAAACAGTCCCGATTCTGTGGCAACGTATAGGAAGAGATTGGTAAGTCTGTTCTCCTCCTCAAAGCAAGGTACACATAAATTCCAAGGCATGGCTCCCCGGTAACAATGAGTCACCCAAATCTGTTTACAATACCCGCACTTAAAATGAACAAATGGATATCAGGGGCATCCTGCTTGGTTACAACTTATCCGATAAGCACTGGTCATTAGGTTTCTCGATGGATTCTCAGCTTTAAATCCGCCGGAGCTGAGGTGATTTTCCACTGTGGAGAGCTGCTTTGTTGTTCAACCCTTTTCACCCGGGATGAGTGGGTCCAGCCTTTTTCTGCTGTTTTCACTGCGGTGTCAGTAGTGAGGAGGACGAGGAAAGGTCCTTCCCAGTGCGATGACAGCGGGACTTCTTTCCACGCTTTTATCAGCACCCGGTCCCCTGGCTGGATTTTGTGGATAGCGAATCCCAGAGGGGTGCTCTGTGCTATTAGTCTGCGCCTCCGGAGCTCTTGTAAATTTTTATTAATTAAGACAAGATAAGACTGGACCTGGCAGTCTTCTATTCGGGGGTGTCCAATTGGCATTCCATGCTCATATGGCATTCCATATAGCATTTCGAAGGGGGATAAACCCGAACCTGAATGGGGTTGCGTCCTAATATTTAGGAGAGCTAAAGGGAGGCACCTAATTCATGACATCTTAGTCTCTAGTATAAGTTTTGATAATTGGGCTTTCAGAGTCTGATTCATTCTTTCTACCTGGCCTGCACTTTGAGGATGCCAAGGTGTGTGGTATTCCCATCTGATTCCCAGGGCCTCTGCCAAGTGCCTTATGATTTTAGATGTAAAGTGGGTTCCCTGATCTGAATCTATGGAGTCAGGGATCCCATATCTGGCTATTATTTCTTCCAGTAACCTGCGTGCTACTGTTTGAGCTGTTGCCCTGGGGCTAGGGAATGCCTCCACCTAATGTGTTAATTGATCTACTATTACTAACAAGTATCTGTATCTTCCTATCTTGGGTAGTTCTGTGAAGTCTACTTGTATCCTCCCAAAGGGGCGGTATGCTAAAGGGCGTCCCCCTGTATATTTTGCCTGGTTCTAGATTTATTAATTTTCTGGCACACTAAGCAATTCTGAACTTCTTGCTTTGCTAACTCAAAAATACCTTTGCATCCAAAAAACTTCAGGAATTGTTCTGCTAATGCCTGAGTTCCCCAGTGTGTTTGAGTATGTAATCTCTTTAATATTGTTCGGGCATATGCTTTTGGAATCAATTCCCGACCATCAGCTAATTCCCATTTTCCATTCACTAAAGTACCCCCTATCTTTTTGAACTCCTCAATTTCCTTTTCTGTAGGATGTGGGGGAAATTCTCTGGGGTTTTCTGTTCTGTTTTCAGGGCTGTCCAGGGTGAGGAGAGCTGCCTTTCTGGCTTCCTGGTCAGCTAAATTATTACCACGTATTCTGAATTGTAATCCCGCTTGATGACTCTTTACATATACTACTGCAATAGCCTTTGGTTCTTTTACTGCCTTGAGGATTTGCCTTATTAAATCCTCATGGATTAATTTTTTTTCCTCGGGTGTTTATTAGTCCCCTTTCTTCCCAAATTTTCCTAAAGGTATGCACTACCCCAAAAGCATATTTAGAGTCAGTAAAGATGGTCCCTATTTTTCCCCTGAGCTCTTTCAGAGCTTGTAGTACAGCATACAATTCACATGCCTGGGCTGACCAAGAAGTACTCAAGGGGCCTGATTTGACTACTTTCCCGGTTTTCCCATCTATAATGGCATATCCTGATTTTCTTTTCCCTCCTATGACTCTGGCTGATCCATCTACAAACCATTTTTCCCCTTCTTCGAGTTCTTCATCCTCTAGGTCTTCCCTAATTTTTGTTTGTAATTCTATTAAGTCTGCACAATTATGCATAGGCTTAGCTGGTGCTTCCCCAAAAAGAAATCCTGCAGGGTTACTTGCTTGTGTTGTTTTTAATTCTAGTTCTGGAGCATGGAGGAGAATGGCCTCATATTTTAAAAGCCTCGCATCTGCGAGCCACTTTTCGGCTTTCTGTTGTAAAACATTCCTTACATTATGTGGGGTATAGACTGTAACAGGAGCCCCAAATGTAATCTTTTTGGCTTCTTCTACTAATAGGGCCACAGCCACTATTGCCTGCAAACATGTAGGCCACCCCCTGCTTACAGGGTCCAATAACTTTGAGAGGTAACCTACAGGCTTTCTGTCTCCAGCCCACTCTTGTGTTAAAACTCCATATGCTGTGTGATTACTTACATCTACAAATAATTGAAAATTTTTTATTTATGTCTGGGAGGCTTAAAACCGGGGCAGTTACCAAAGCTCCCTTTAGTTGTTCCAATTCCCTGTCATCCTGCTCAGTCCATTTTATCTTTTCTGTGGTTAATTTTTCATACAAAAATTTTGCCTTCTCACTATATCTTTCTATCTATTGCTTGCAGTATCCTAGAAGTCTTATCATTTGACGCACTTGCCTTTTGGTTTTTGGGGAAGGTAACTCCAATATACCAGACACTCTTTTTGGGTCTAACTTCTTCTTTCCCCTAGTAATCTAGTGCCTGAGATATTGAACTTTAGGCTCTGTGAACTGTAATTTCTGCTTTGACACTTTTAAACCTTTTTCTCTTAAAAAGTTCAACAACTCAATGGTACATTCTCTCACATCTTTCTCTGTTTCTCCTGCAACTAATAAGTCATCTACATATTGCAGGATTTTTGTCTCTTTTTTTTTTAGGGGAAAACTGACTTAGCAATTACTCTAAAGCTTGCTCAAATAAATTGGGAAAATCTACTAAGCCCTGAGGCAGGGAGGCCCATCTTAACTGTTGCTTACAATTTGTTTTAGGGTCTTCCCATTGAAATGCAAAAAAATCGCGACTGCCTTCGGCTAAAGGGCAGGTCTAAAATGCATCCTTTTTAAGTTAATTACTCTATACTATGTATCTTTTGGGGACACCCCCGCTCAGAAGCGTGTATGGGCTTGCAACTGAGTCTTAGCTCCCCCCCCCCCCCCCCCCCCCCCCCCATTCACTGCTTTCAGATTTTGCACTAATCTATAACTTTGGTCTGTCTTCCCCATGGCTAGCATCGGGTTACCACATTGGGACACACACGGCTTTGAAAATTCTCTTGCTTATCAGGTCTTTTACTACAGGCTTCAGTCCCCGTCTCCCCTCCAGGGGAACAGGACACTGCTTCACCCCATGGGGTCCCTAGGTCTCTCGACCTTAACTGAAATTGGATCTATGTTTAACCTCCCGGCTTCCTTTTCCGGTGTGCTACACTTCGGGGTTAATTTTCTCCTCGTCCTCACAGGTTAGTTTACAGATACTGACTACTAATTGAGAATTTCTCACGATTAAGTTAATTCTTAAGGCAACTATCAGATCTCTGCTTAACAAGTTATGATCAGCTTCTTTTACTAACAGCATATTCCCTAAGCAAACTTTATTTTCTGCTTCTTGTATTCTTTTCTTGCAATCCCTTTTTTATGTGCCCTTTTTCTTACAATAGGAACACTGTGGTCCCTCCTCCTGATTCTTAGGGGCCTCTTTTAGCGGACATACTAGTCCTTTTTAGGGTTCCCTCCTCAGGGTTTTTTCTGTGTTTTGGGGACACCCCTCCTCCCCGTTCCCGGGCCTCTCTCACGGCTGCCACTAGCACCTCAGCCCGTGCCCTCTGTCTCTTCTCCTCCACTCTCTACTTCGCTTAATCCTTCCTACTGTCTCCTAGTCCTCTCAGCGGGTGGAGTGTGCCTGGCCTCCAACGAAACCGGCGGAGCGGGGGCTGCCGAGCTGAGGAACGCCGCTAAGTCCAACTCAAGCGGCTGGGGATCGAGGAGCGGGGTCGGGGTCTGGGGAGCCCACGGCACTCCTCAGGGCGGTCGGGGAGCTGGCACGGGCTCCATCGGAGGAGGGAGTCTGGCCGGTGGGAACGGAGCCACTGCCCGTGGGGGCTGCGACTCCAAGGGAGGGGTTGGGCAGTGGCACGGAGCCGGGGCTCCCCCGTCTCCTGCGGAACCCCGCTCCCACGGGGTCCCGCGGACTTCCCTGGTTTGGAAGGGGAGGGGGTGAAGGTACAAGGTAAGGTGGGGGAAGGTTATCTAAAGGCTCCTACCTATCACCCGAGGTGGTCCCAGGACCTTTTAGTTTCACTGGCAGATATCTAGCATCGATTTTTTCCCCAGATTTGTGCATACTTATGTCCTTTTTTATTCTCTCCCTCCTTTACATAATTCACCAAAGCTGTACAAATTCATTTCTCAAATGTTCTAAAGACAGGCTATATTACATGATTCCGTACTTCTACTCTCCCCCATATTTCAATACAGTAGTGTATTTGTTTCTTAGACCTCCTTTTCTCATAGAACATTCCTCTTAATGTTCTAACATCTATCTCAAAGGACTTTCTACCGGGATTTCAGGGATACTTTTAACAGTTCCCTTCTTGGACTTCCCTGTGACTTTTCTTTGGGTTTACTTTTCTTTTACCCCATGTTGTGGGTCCACCAGATACTGGCCCTTTAAGGGTGATCGCTCCCTCTCGGGGTTTTTCCTGGTGATTGCGAGCTCTCTTTACTCCTTACTCTCTCCCCTGGACCGTTCCTGGTCCTAGGCTGAAAAGTTTACCAGTCCCCAGAACTCTTATAGGGACGTACCCTTCCTTTTCAGCCTTCCTGTGACCGATCCCCCTTCCGAAAACTCCCCGAGTTTCTGGGCTTGACGTGTGAGGTGCGGTTTTACCCCCGAAACTTTCGCTTCCCCCGCAACCAACCACACCCCTCGCGGGGAAGTGGAATTGCGGTTTTGGGGTCCCACTCGCTTCGTGATAAAATCACATCTCACTTCACACGCTCGGTCACCCCCACTCAACCACGCAATACTTACGATCCTTTTCCTGCGTGGGCTCTTCGTGCAGGTAGACTTTTACGAGTTGATTTTCTTCGCCGTGGCTCTGGAGGTTCTGTTCCCCAGACCTCCCCGAGTTCCCTGAGAGCTCTGACCTCGTTTATTTTCCTTTTAAATGTGGCTCTTAGCTGTTAAGTCTGTCGTGTGGTTGATCGGTTCCACCCGGCTTCCCCGGCACCGCCAGGCCGCTGAATTCAGCAGGGCGCCTCCTGGTCAGAGACAGGGGTCCGGGGTCCCGGTATCACTCTAATCATGTCGGGGTCACCAGAATTGTTATAAATAAAATCGACCAAATTCGATTTATCAAAAATTTAGAATTTTATTGAGAGACAAAATGACAGTCTCGGATAGCCACAATTAAAAGGACAGCGTCGAGCCCGGGATTTCGGCGCTGGGTGAACACGGATAACAAACTCTGTCAGTCTGCTATCCCCCCAAGTTCACATTTTTGGTTTGCAGCAGTCCCTGTTTATACACTGGATCGCGGAGAGAGGCTCTCGATGTGGACGGTCTTCCCTCCGGGGCATCTTCATTAATCATGCAAGTCCCGGTATCGGGAGTTTGAATAGACCGGCAGAGGAGGACAATACTGCTGATGGTCGGGCCCGGGTGTGGCGTGGAGATGTAAATTTTCAACGGAGACACGTAGAGATATTCATCTGAAGCAATCATCTTGGTCTCCGGACTTCTATCTCTGTTTTCCGTTGTCTTTTGTGTCCTTTCAGGGATTGCTGGCAGTGGCAGTTTCTTGGTCCCCTTTCTGGTAATTCCAATCATATTTTCCTCGTGTCCCTCCTGTGCCTTTTCAGGCTAGAGAAATTCTTTTATTTTAAACCATTTTACTTTACCCTATGCTTAATTTGAACAAAACTTTAACTTATAACAGACTGAGTTATACAAAACTTACATTTGTACAGTTGGCATCACCCTTTATATTTTGATAACATGAATTAACTTTAGAACATATATCACAGGGGCTAGGGTAGGGTTGGGGGAGGAGGGCGGCAGCCCCATCGAGTCCGGCTCCGGCTCACTAACTTCCGTGTTTGGACCGTGGGAACCGGAAGGAGGACCGTGGGAATCGGGACTCCATGACCCTTGCCTTCCGGGGGTGGGGGGTGTGGTTTGGTCCGGGTTTGATGTCACCCAGGAGGAGAGCTGATGGGGGGGGGGCCGGGGAAGCGAACGGGGCGGCACAGGGCTGTGGCGGAGAAGCACCGGGCTGCAGCACCTCGGGGGAGCCGGCAGCACCGGCCCACGCGGCACCCAGGGAAGAGAGTGAGGCGGGGCAGGGCCATGGCAAAGGGGTCCTGGATGGCGCTGCCGCAGAAGGGTCAGCGGCGGCAGTCCGCACGGCCGAGGGCAGGGCGGCGCAGCCCCGCACGGCCACGGGAGGGCTGGTGCCGGCCTGCACGGATGCCTGCGGGGCGGGGAAAGCGACATCACCAAGATCAGGCGGGGCGAGCAGCGCAGAGAGGGCGGGCAGAGCGGCACGGTGCCGCAGGGACGCCGCGCCACTGAGATAGGAGGGAAAGAGGGGCTGGGAGGGGTTAAGGGTGGGATCAAAGGAACCACGGTTTTACCCTGGTTTTTCTGAGCCTTTTGATTTTCTTAAATGGAGTCAGATCTTTTTAGTTATTGTACAATATTAAGAGCAGTTTTCTACCTTTCCCACAGATGTAACATAAACAAATCCTTTGTTTTTCATTCTCTGTCCTTTGTTTGCATATTTATAACCTAAAAACAATTGTAACTGACAGTTGGTCTGGCCACGGAGGCTGAGGGGTGGAAACTCCAAAAAGCCAATCTTCTGCTAGACCCAGAAATGTATAAAAAGTAAAAAATAAACAAAGGGGTCTCTTCTCTCGGCTCTCTCAGCTAGGAGCTGGTTCGGAAGGACCTCTGCCTTGCGAAAATCTCTTGTCTGCATGTGACAGCTTTGTGTGTCTCGGTGACACTCTAATTCTATTTTTATAACCATCTTATTTACTATTAAACTTTCAAAATTTTAAAAACAAGTGATTGGCGTTTTTCACACCCACTCTCCTCAGTTTCTCCCTATCCTGACCCCAACATCCCTTCCCCAAAATCAAATATTCCTCGAGAAAACCCTAAACTTTCCCCAAAACTCCCTTCTTCTCCACTTTGTAAGCCCCGGGTTCGGTTTGCTTTTGCAGGCAGTCCGAGTACACAAAACCCCCATCTTAGTGAATCCCAAGCTAGTCTTAGTTCGGAAGGGGGGTCACAAGATGGTGGGGACTCCTTTGTTCCCAAAATGGCCGAAACCATGTGCTCTTGAGTCACGAGGAGCCTCTCTCTTTGTTTGTCCCTCCTTCCCGCAATCCCTTCCTCTCCCCAGACCCCTCCCTCCCCTTGGTGCTGCCCCCGGCACTGCCCTCTCCTCTAACTCCGCCCCCTACCTTCAAACCTCTGCCCTCCAGCTCCGCCCCTTGTGACTGAAGCCTCCAGCCCCTCCCTGCCCCTGGTTACAGTTTCCCCGCCCACAGTCCCAGTTCACATGCCCCAGGGCGGGGGCGGGGACGGAGTCGGGAACCCGGAAGCAGGAAGTGATCCCGGCTTTTCTGCCACCCCTGTCACATACCAACGGTCAAAAAGAGGGGGTGCTGTCCACAGTAATTGGGACCCTGTAGTGGTGTGAGAGTTGTTTTATTAAGTTATTAAGTTATTTTTGTAAGATTTATAAGTTATTTTTGTAATGGTTCTGTAATAGTTTCCTGTGTTCTGTAATAGTTTTCCTCCTTATGAGTTGGTTATATAATCAGACGTTTTATGTCAATCATTCCTCCCCTGCACCTGTCCCTGTCAATTCCCCTATCTCTCCTCGTGGTTGCCCTGTCTGTCACTTCGAGACCCTTCCCTGGATTCTGGAAAGATCCAGGAGAGGCGTCGAGTGGTAGGCTGGTGCCCGGGGAATCCCCTCCTCCCCTCCTGTGATTTACTAATGGTTCAGAAGTTGACACCCCTGTTACCACCCCCGTGTTCCCTTGTTGGCTGACCCGTTGTCAGCCCTCCCCCGGTTATAAGTGGCCGTCAGGCTTTGATCTCTGTTCTCTCTGGGCAGCAGTAGTCTGCGGCAGAGCTCCTTGCCGGCCTCCCCTTAATAAACTACCTTCCACCCTGCTCAAGAGAGTCGATCCTTTTTCCGTCACCACAGTCGCAACTCCATCAGGTCCATTCGCCTTTGTGGAGAACCAAGAACCCACCGGGAGGAGGTTACTCGCCCTGCCTGTAACCCCGACTGATCCACGCTGCCGCAGTGCAGAACTGAGCTAGCCTGCACGCCTGCCAGGCGTGAGGGGACACTGCTATACGGAGTGGCGCCCGAAGGTGGAGCACCCCAAGCCAGCAAAGCAGCTTGGATCCTGGCGGGAGCCGGACCCACAGTGACAGTGTCGGCGCCCACCGCACGGTCCCCTGGACAGAGTGGACCGCGTGGCACAGACTGGGGCTTCGAAGAGCCCGAAGCAGTCCTTGGATGTCGTGCTACCTCTGGTAAGAGCAGTTTCTGTAGAAACTTGCTCTCAGGGGAAGAAGAAGGCAGCTCTGGAGCACCCCCAGAGTCTTCTTCGGGCGACGGACTGACAACTCCAGGCTTTCCAGGTTCCCCGGAAGGGGTGAGTATCGCCCACAAGCAGTACTTGCTTTTGGTGGGGTTCCCCCGGGGGGGAGACCCAATTTGGAGGAATATTCCTCAGGGATCCTGATAAAGGATTTTGGCTGCGCAGCCCAGAGGCTTGGGGTTTGCCCCAGACCTCTGTTGGAAACCTTGCTGAGAACCATCTTTAGTTATTTTTGTTATTTAATCTTTTAGTTCGGCACGAATCAGAGTCTCACGGTGGCAGTTTTCCGGGTTTTTGTAGCCACCTGCTTGCTTTTGTGGTTCCCCCGAGTGGGCGGAGAAGAGACTGTGACTCGGTTTTAGGGAGATAAAAACCGCAGTTAAGTTTTATTTTCGGTTTCAGTTTGCCTGGCTGTTAGTTGGGAATGGCACATATCAGGAGAGATGGGTGTAAGACTTTCTGTCATTCAAAAGGGTATGTACTATACTTTAATTTCAGTTGCACAGAATGGTCAGTTAAAAGTTTCAAAAAGCGATTTAAAACATTTTGTTCGCTGGCTTTATTCGCATTTTCCGTGGGTGTCCCCCGACCAGATCAGCAGGGCCGAGTTTTGGGGCGCTGTGAGAAGGAAAATGACCCAATTGGCTGGGTTGGGAGACAGAGACACTTTAAAATATTTTAATTTAGCAGCGCAGCTGTATTCGGCTATAAAGTCTCAGAAAGGAATGCAAAAACTGCCAGAATGCGAAAAGCCATCCCCCGGTTCCCCTGCCCCTCTGCCCCAATCCCCTTATCCCCAGAAAAGTATTCTGAAAGAAGCGGCAAGAGATCAGCCTTCTAGGTCAGGTTTCTTCAGAATTTTCCGATCCCCAAGCCCGCGCAGCCAGCACGATCCGCGCGGTTTGCGTGGCTCACGCCGAGCTGCGCGGGACCTTTCAGGCAGCTCTGGCCAAGCTGCCCGAAAGCCCTTCTCGTCCCTGCGTTTCCCAGTTCAAAAATCCCGAGTTCGGTTTACAGTTAATGGGGAAGCAGAACATAGATCCCGCTTTCCGGTGCGAAAAGATGGTGGATGCCACGTGGCGAAGCTGTCTCCATCTCCCAGTCCTTCCCACGGTGTCACCGAGACACACAAAGCAGTCACACGCAGACAAGAGATTTTCGCAGAGGTTCTTCCAATCCAGCTCCTAGCTGAGAGAGCGGAGAGAAGAGACCCCTTGGTTTATTTCTTACTTTTTATACATTTGTGGGTCTAGCAGAAGATTGGCTTTTTGGGGTTTCCACCCCTCAGCCTCCGTGGCCAGACCAATTGTCAGTTACAATTGTTTTCAGGTTAGAAATATGCAAACAAAGGACAGAGAATGAAAAACAAAGGATTTGTTTATGTTACATCTGTGGGAAAGGTAGAAAACTGCTCTTAATATTGTACAATAACTAAAAAGATCTGACCTTATTTAAGAAAATCAAAAGGCTCAGAAAAACCAGGGTAACATTAGAGTAAAAAAATTGAACAATTAGAGTTAGGACAATATGAGACAATAAAAACAAAGTTACAGACGTCTGGGTGCCTCCCCGAGTAAAAAAGCTCCAAAGAAGGACCCCTGTTAACAAAGGATTATCTCTTAAAAGCAATAGCCTGTTGAATATTCATACATTTCATACATGATGCATAAATTCCATTCAAACAAAGAATTGTCTCTGGTTAGTATCACTTTTTTCCTTTAATCTCTATGGCGTCCACAAGGCTGAGAGAGGCAGGAGGAGTTGGTCTCTTCTGATAAGGAAGCAGTAAATTCTTTTTTCTCTGAAAGATTTGCGTTTTCTTGTGGTTGGTACATAAAAACTACATTTTAACTACAAAACTACATTTGCCATACTATCAAAATATTGATACAACACTAACAATCAATACAACATAATACATATAGTAAATATCTTGCGTAGAGCCATATAATATGCACTTTTCACAATCCTCCCTCTTTCTTTTTATAATTAATTTGGCTCGAGCAATATTCATTGTTTTCTAGCCTTCATTATTCGCTCATTTTTTTCACAAATTAATCTCGCTTCTTTGAAGGGGTCTTCTATATTATTTTGTTTCTTTAACACCATAATCCTTTGTGGTGTTGTTGTTGTAGGCAACTTTTGGTCAATGTCCACTAATTGCATGCCTTGTACCACACTGGTGATGAACCGAATGAAACGGGATCAAACGAGGAAGAAATATTAGACCAGCCGGAGCACATAAAAGGAAGAAGCCTAACTTTTTCCACCATTCTACTCCCAACACATTATCCCACCAGCTAGTATTTAGCATTGATTCCCACTTTTGAACTGGTACGTGGGTGATTTTTCTAATATCATTTACTATGTCTAGGACGGCATCTCCATTGTCATCTATTTTAAAACAACAATCTGATGTACTGAACTTTCCACAAACACTCCCTTCTTCAGCTAATAGATAGTCTAAAGCCAACCTATTCTGATACACAGCAGCTCTTGTTTGGGTTTGTTGCCTTGATATTAATTCCATTGCCTGACCAGTTTTGTTCGTTATTATCTCTACAGCGGCTTGAAGTCTTATAATACGATTCAGCATATAAATTGGGGTTCGATATCCCCAACTCCCATCTTGTGCCCAGGTGGCTGGCCCATATGTTTCCAGTATGCGTTCAGGGGGCCATTCCTCATCTCCCCATTTTTGGAATCCTCCAATCAAATCTCTTTTGTTTCTCTTTAGATCCTCATAAACTAGTATCCCTAATTGATCCCCATCATGTCGTGGTAAAAGAAAAAATCCTGGCTGTATAATTCCCAGAGTACAGCTCCCTTTCTACTGAGAGGGGAGTTTTGAGTATGCTTTTTTTCCACATATCCAAAATAAGCCATCTGGAGCTTTCCAATAGTTAAATTTTTGTTGATGTATATTCTCACAAAATTTGGAAATTTCTGGGATGCCATAGTAAGGATTTTTACCTGTATCATTACATTGAAAAAGTTTTATTTTGTTATCGTACTTACAATTCACTTTTTTTGCTTTTTCTTGGGTCCAATACACGGTTGGTTCTTCTGGGACCCACCATACAGAAGTTCCATTACTAACCTTATATCTTTTACAGGGTATTTTTCCTACTTCATAAAGGAACCTTTTCCCACTGCGCCAGAGACATTCTTCCCCTATCACTGTTGAGCTTAAAATCCACCCTTCTGGTCTGTTTTCTCCACTTGTACTTGCTTGGTTCCATTTTAGAAGCTCAATTGGGCCTAAGCTGCTGCCTTTCCATGGCTATTCTTCTGACATCAAAGCCCCTCCACAGACCCAACAATTGGTTATGTTAAGTTCCTTACTTATTCTTTCCTCCAATTCTACAAACTGATTTTTACCCATCCTTGAGATATCCATTTCTTTTTCTAATTGCTGTTCAAGTTTGGTATACAAATCGTTGATTGAAATTGGCACAGGCTTAGGTGGTTGTACTGACTTAGCCTTTTTGCTTATCATTTGCTCTTTTAGTAAATCTTGTGCTTTGTGCCCAATAATGTAGGTAAAACAAATCCATCTCTCCTCTTTAGGGCATTGCCTTCTCATCCTGCTACCACTTGTTCCTAAGTTCTCTGCAATCCAGTACTTTTTCCCTTTATGTATGCAATTGCCTAATTTGGATGGGTTATAACAGTGACTGTTGACATGAGTGTGAGAAATGAAAAAAGAACCTTGGTGTCTTTCCAT
The DNA here is from genome assembly GCA_037837765.1 of Delichon dasypus. Lineage (NCBI taxonomy): Eukaryota > Metazoa > Chordata > Aves > Passeriformes > Hirundinidae > Delichon > Delichon dasypus. The sequence goes on along the minus strand of JBBAXF010000012.1, from coordinate 4,005,289 downwards.
GTACAACTTTTGGTAACACCTATAGCATGGCCTTGTCGATATCCCAAAAGGGAGAAGACAAAAATTGAGTGCCAGAAAAAGGAGTAACAGAGGTCCAGTATGGCTTATACTCCCACCTCCCATGCCTATGGGGTTGCAACCCACAGCAGGTGTATTTGATCTTGGTGGCGAATACAGAGGCCAATCTGGTCTTGCCCTCTATTTCCTTGTCACTTCCTCTTAGCTAATTTCCAAGCAAATCGTTTTTGACACTCTTTAACTGTCGTTTCCCACCGTTCTTCAGGTATCTCCCATTCAACAGGCACTAATAATTCCCATCCACAAAACAAAGTTATTATTTCAGTTTCTTCGAATTCTACTTGGATAGGAGATCGATTTGGCCCTTGACACTTCCTGCAATGAGAGCGTTGATTGTGTGAACTACAATATCAATTCTTCCCACAATCTAAACATTTACATTTAACCCAGCTAGCATGTCTGGTATTTGGGTGGATCAAACAGGGTATTTGGTCTGGCACTGATGGAAGTTGCAACTCCTCTTCCTCTTTGCATAAATCACAGGCTAAGGCTTGAATAAAAGAGTTCTCTGTCCGAAACAGTCCTGATCCTCCTGTTTGGAGTGGGAGTATTCCTCCCCAAGGAGGGTATCTGAGGCATCTCAAAGCTTGTCCAGGTGGTACTTGAAACCACTGATATAAGCTTGGCCTTATCTCCCAATTAGGTGTGATCCTGTGTATGTTTCTTGGATCATTTGGGTCTTCCCAGTTCATTACCACCCAGTCCCCGTTTAAGAGTCAATTTTGTATCACCCGGTTCAGATGTAATCATCCACTCCTTAGGTTCTTCCACAGGTCCTTTGATTCTGCTGGCGTGGATCCACCCTCGTTCCTTGGTCCGGATCGCAGCCTCGGTCGTCAGCAATACCTGAAAAGGACCTTCCCATTGAGGAGTTAAAGATTTTTCTTTCCAGGTTTTTACTAGCACCCATTCCCCTGGATGAACATTATGGATTTTAAAGTCTAAGGGTGTGGTTTGAGGGATTATTCCTTTCAACTGTAGGTTTTCAAGAGTTTTTGCAATGGTGTTAACGTATCTTTTAACGCTCATTTCCCCTACCTCATAGGTAGCATTTTCATATTGGATGGTTAAAAAGGGTAACCCAAACATCATTTCATAGGGTGACACTCCCAGGTCTGACCTGGGTTGTGTTCGGATCCTCAGTAAGGCTAAACGTAGGCATTGTACCCATGACATTTGTGTTTCAACTATTATTTTGGTCAAAGTTCTCTTTAAAGTCTGGTTCATCCTTTCTACATGACCAGAACTCTGTGAATGCCATGGGGTATGCAGCTCCCATTTTATCCCTAAAGACTGAATTATTAGTTGTAACACTTTTGATGTAAAATGCATTCCTCTGTCTATTCTATTAACCAATCCGTATCTGGGAATAATCAGTTCTAAAAGGGTTTTACTTACTATGTTGGCTGAGGCCTTGGTAGTGGGAACTGCTTCTACCCAATGAGTTTGATGGTCTGTCATTACTAATAAATACTTCCATCTTTGTACTTGAGGAAGTTCAGTAAAATCTACTTGGATACTTTGAAATGGTCGAAGAGCTAACTCACGACCTCCTAATGTTGTTTGTCTCATCACTTTTTTGTTTATCCTTTGGCTTAGTGGGAATAGACTAATTTCTTTATTCCATTTTTGGTTTTTATCCTCTGTCATCTTTTTCCCGTGTTTTGAGAAAGAATCCAGAGAGGGCTGTCTTTTAAGTGAATTTCTAGTGATTCGATAAGGCATTTCTAGGGAGAAGTTGTTTCTCTGAGCAGTAGCTGTGGTTATCGAGTGAACGGAGCTCAGGTGTCCTGGGGTGACTGTGTATCCCCAATCATCTGTTGGGTGCTGGGGGGGAGGGAAGCGCCATTTGTTTTTCCCCAGGAAAACTCTGCTCATCGGAGTGACCTTGAAGCGGGGGAGTTGGAACATGGCAAGATGAAAGAAGCTCTGTTGTTTTTTTCCCCAGCAGTTAGTTTAGTGCTAGTATAGTTAGATGCTGTAGAATAGCTGAAGGTTTTTGCCTTTTTTTCCTTCCTTTTTGCTTTTTCTTTTGCCCTCCCTCCTCAGAAACTGTTCCAACCTCTCCGGACTAAGGACCTGGGGAAGCACCGGGAGCCTCCACAGGGGACCCACCCCACCAAGCCCAGCCCTGCACATCTCCTTTTCTCCCAACATCAGCGGAGACGGAGCGGTGGAGCACAGTGACGACCCTCAAGAGGAGACTTTCTTTAAGTTTGTTATCCCTCCATAAGCAGCACAAAGCTCTTGTCATCGAGTATTGTGCTGGGAGTGCTTTGCCTTTTTAATAAACAGGTTTTTTCCACTTCTCTCTGAGGAATTGTTTTTCCCGAACCGGTTAGAGGAGGGGAGGGGGGCCCCGTGGTAGGGTTTCTCCCAAAATCTGCCTGAAAACCATCACAAACTTATTGGCGCTCAACGTGGGGCTTGAGAGAGTGGAAAAACCCTGTACTGATTAGTATTTAGCAGTCAGTAACTATGCTGCTTGAACTCATGTCTCTTGGAGTGGGGGCCTTGATGTGTTTTGGATCCTTAGGCTTCTTTGAGGTCTTAATACCTTTGTGGTCCTTAGGTTTATTTGCATATCCAGAGACAGTCCCAATATTGTCATTAATACGCAGTTTTTACAGTAGAGGGACACGGATTAGAGTAGCTATTGGCCTTGGCTTAATCATAATAATTTGTAGGAAGTTTATAAAGGTTCTGAGATCTTTTCCTACTATGTATGAGTCATGGTTATGGTTATTCACCCTGTTTGTGGGAGGAGGAGCAGAGGATGAAACATTGCAGTCTTTCATTTCCTTCTTCTCCTCTGAATCGGTTAAATCATTGCTGGAGAATGTTGAGTTTCCCCTGAGTGTTAAAGAGACCATCTTTCTGGTATGTCATCTGGTAAGCCTTCTCTATACAGTCTGCAGCTTCTCTAGAATATGGGCAGAGATTTCTAGAGGGGCTGATGAAACTCCTGACCCAGGCAGAGGAAATCCTGAGTGGTGTGGAGAATGGGAGGATATGGGCCAACTCCTCAAGGAATTCTCTGACCCTGTAGTCTGGGATTTTCCACGGGAACAAATTCAGAATCCAGTGGAGCTGGGGAAATACCTGAAAGAGAGGTACCATGATGGCTCTAAGGGGGAAAAGGTGGCTGCAGTAAGCTGGGCCCTGGCATATGCTTATCGCACATTGCTAGAGACTGTAGGGCAGCAGACAGAGGCAGGGGGGAAGGGATACAAATCAACAGCTACCCCAGTCACTCAGGCTGCAGCCAGCACCCCAGTTATGAAGCCAGCAGCTAAACTAAAACCTGAGCCTGAGTCGGCAGCTAAACCAGACACTAAGCCTAAGCCCCTGGCAGTTGCTCCGGCAAAGAAGCACACAGTCAAAACCGATCGACCAGTGGACGATGATGACCCAAGAGAAGGACCTTTGCCAAAATCAGAAGCCAAAGCTTCTAGCACAGGATCAGAAGCAAATATTGATTCCTTTTCCCTGAAGGACCTTCAGGGCCTAAGAAAAGATTACCGACGACAACCTGATAAATCTATAATTAGTTAGTTAGTCCGTCTTTGGGATGCTGCAGGCGAGGCTACAATTCTGGACGGCACTGAAGCGAGGCATCTGGGATCCCTGTCACATGATCCAGTCATCGACCAGGAGATGATGAGAGAGGCTAGTCCTTGCAGTCTCTGGATACGGGTCCTAGGAAGTGTGGCAGAAAGATACTTGTGTGCAGATGATCTCTATATGCAGCAAACCCCATAGAAGACCATAGAACAAGAGATTCAATGCTTGAGAGAAATGGCAGTGGCAGAGATGGTTTTCTCAGATGACATAAACACTAGGAACCCAGACTTGGTATCATGTACATCTGTGATGTGGTGAAAACTTATACGACTCGGGCCATTAGAATACGCTTCTGCTTTAGCAGTAATGAAGCGAGACGACATGGAGGAGACGGTGCTTGATATGGCAAAGAAGCTCCGAGCATATGCAGATGCTGTGCATGGCCCAACACACACCAGAATTGCAGCTGTAGAAACACGTCTACAGAAACTAGAGGATAAGATAGATGAGAATCACAAGAAGCTCAGGGAGGAGATTAGAGAGGACCTTCTCCAAATCTCAGCAGTACAGATCAGAGGTTCTGGTACCCAACGTAGATGCTCCCCGGCTAGGGAGAGAGGATACACACCACGTGCTGAGCTGTGGTTCTTCCTGCGGGATTGCGGAGAAAATATGAACAGATAAGATGGAAAATCTACGGCTGCCCTGGCACAACGGGTGCGTGAATTGAAGGAAGTCAAGACTCAAAGAGGGAGTTCCACCAAAAGGGAAGCGGCTCCAGTTGCCTGTAGCCAAACTGCCAGGTATGATGATGATAACATGTCCGACGCCCTTGAAGGAACCTCTAAGACATATGCTCAAGGAAAGAAGGAGAACCAGGCTTAGAAGAGCCCTGCCTCTAGCCAGGTAGAGGCTAGGGAAAACTGTGTATTTTAGACTGTGTAGATTCGTTAGCCTGGCACATCAGAACCACAAAAATATGAGGCCTTAGTTAATACTGGTGCGCAGTGCACATTAATGCCATCAAGACATGTAGGGGCAGAATCTGTCTCTATCGCTGGCATGACAGGGGGATCACAAGATTTTACTTTGGTGGAAGCAGATGTGAGCCTAACTGGAAAGGAGTGGGAGAAACACCCTATTGTGACTGGGCCAGAGGCCCCATTCATTTTGGGCATAGATTACCTCTGAAGTGGGTATTTCAAAGACCCGAAAGGACTCAGGTGGGCATTCGAGATAGTGGCTGTAGTGACAGAGGGCATCCGGCAATTGAACACCTTGCCTGGACTGTGTGAAAATCCATCTGCAGTAAGACTCCAGAAAGTACAAGAGCAACGAGTACCAATTGCCACTTCTATAGTGCACTGCCGACAGTATAGGACAACTCGAGATGCTGTGATTCCCATCCATAAGATGATCCAAGAGCTGGAGAGCCAAGGGGTGGTTAGTAAAACCCACTCACCCTTCAACAGCCCCATTTGGCCTGTGCGTAAATCTGAAGGAGAATGAAGATTGACTGTGGATTACCGTGCATTGAATGAGGTGACACCGCCACTGAGCGCTGCCGTGCCAGACATGTTGGAGCTCCAGTACGAGCTGGAGTCCAAAGCAGCAAAATGGTATGCCACGATTGATATAGCCAATGCATTTTTCTCCATTCCTTTGGCAGCAGAATGCAGGCCTCAGTTTGCCTTCACGTAGAGGGGAGTGCAGTACACCTAGAACCGACTGCCCCAGGGGTGGAAGCACAGCCCCACCATCTGCCATGGACTAATCCAGACTGCGCTAGAAAAGGGTGAGGCTCCAAAACATCTACAGTATATTGATGACATCATTGTGTAAGAGAACACAGCAGCAGAAGTGTTTGAGAAAGAAAAAAAATCATCCAAATCCTCCTGCAAGCCAGTTTTGCTATCAAGAAGAGTAAAGTTAAGGGACCAGCTCATGAGATCCAGTTCCTAGAAGTAAAGTGGCAAGATGGACGGCGGCAGATTCCCACTGAAGTCATCAACAAAATTACAGCGATGTCTCCACCAACCAATAAGGAGACACAAGCTTTCCTAGGTGCTATAGGTTTCTGGAGGATGCATATTCCCGAGTATAGTCAGATTGTGAGCCCTCTTTACCTAGTCACCTGCAAAAAGAACGATTTCCACTGAAGCCCTGAGCAGCAGCAAGCTTTTGCTCAGATCAAGCAAGAAATTGCTCATGCAGTAGCCCTTAGCCCAGTCAGGACAGAACCAGATGTAAAGAATGTGCTCTACTGGGCAGCCGAGAACAGCAGCCTGTCTTAGAGCCTTTGGCAGAAGGTGCCTGGTGAGACTCAAGGCCAGCCACTAAGATTTTGGAGTCAAAGTTACAGAAGGTCTAAAGCCAATTACAACCCAACTGAGAAAGAAATCTTAGCAGCCTATGAAAGAGTTCAAGCCGCCTCAGAAGTGATTAGTACAGAAGCGCAACTCCTCCTGGCACCCTGACTGCCTGTGCTAAGGTAGATGTTCAAAAGGGAAGTTCCCTCCACCCATCATGCTGCTGATGCCACATGGAGCAAGTAGATTGCTCTTATTACGCAGCGCGCCTGTATAAGTAAACTGAATCGCCCTGAGATTTTAAAAATAATTACCAATTGGCCTGAAGGTAAAAATTTTAGCCTCAGAGATGAAGAACAAAAGCAAGTGACACAGGCTGAAAAAGCTCCACCATACAACCAATTGCCAGCAGAGGAGACGCATTATGCCCTTTTCACTGACGGTTCCTGTCGTATTGTAAGGATGAACCGGAAGTGGAAAGCAGCCGTGTGGAGCCCCACACGACAGGTTGCTGAGGCCACTGAAAGAGAGGGTGGATCAAGTCAACTTGCAGAACTCAAGGCTGTTCAATTGGCTTTAGATATTGCTAAAAGAGAAGGGTAGCCGAGGCTCTACCTCTATACCAATTCATAGATAGTAGGCAATGCTCTGTAGGGATGGCTGAAGAAGTGAAAAGAGGCTAATTAGCAGTGTGGAGGGAAACCAATTTAAGCTGCTAAGGAGTAGAAAGACATTGCTACCAGGGTAGGGAGACTACCTGTAAAGTTCGCCACGTAGCTGCCCACATCCCCAAGAGTAGAGCTAATGAGGAGCATCAAAACAACGAGCAGGTAGATCGGGCAGCAAAAATAGAAGGAAATATGTGAGAGGGTACGTGTTAAGTGTTGAAAATATGAGCAAGTGTTGAAAGTATGAGTAAGTGAGAGAGGAATCCTTCTTCCCTGCAGCCTGAGGCCTGAATTCAGTAGCTCAGTGTAGAACGTGACAAGAGCATGATGGGTTTTGCTTGTATTCTTTTTTTTTTTTGTGGAGAGAATAGATGGAAGTTTTATGTGGAATATACATTAGTTCTGTCTGTAAGTTGACGATATGGGGATAAGGGATAGAAGATGTCCTGGGGTGACTGTGTATCCCCAATCGTCTGTTGGGTGCAGGGGGGAGGGCAAGCGCGGTTTGTTTTTCCCCAGGAAAACTCTGCTCATCAGAGTGACCTTGAAGCGGGGGAGTTGGAACACGGCAAGACGAAAGAAGCTCTGTTGTTTTTTTTCCCCAGCAGTTACTTTAGTGCTAGCGTAGTTAGACGCTGTAGAATAGCTGAAGCTTTTTGCCTTTTTTTTCTTTTTCTTTTTTTGTCCTTTTTTTTCCTTCCTTTTTGCTTTTTTTTTGCCCTCTCCTTAGAACTGTTCCAACCTCTCCGGACTAAGGACCTGGGGAAGCACCGGGAGCCTCCACAGGGGACCCACCCCACCAAGCCCAGCCCTGCACATCTCCTTTTCTCCCAACGTCAGCGGAGACGGAGCAGTGGAGCAGTGACGACCCTCAAGAGGAGACTTTCTTTAAGTTTGTATGCCCTCCGTAAGCGGCACGAAGCTCTTGTCATCGAGTACTGTGCTGAGAGTGCTTTGCCTATTTAATAAACAGGTCTTTTCCACTTCTCTCTGAAGAATTCTTTTTCCCGAACCAGTTAGAGGAGGGGAAGAGGGCCCCATGGGAAGGTTTCTCCCAAAATCTGCCTGAAACCACCACAGGGGGGTGAGGGGAGGGCATAGCACCGAGGCTTGGTCCTCCAAGGGCGGAGTGTAGGCGGGGTTTGCTGCCGGGACCGGCAGAGGAGGGGGCAGTTCTGGGGGATACCAGAGGGGAGCACGGACAGCCTGCACGGGGCTAATGGTGGCTGAGTCAGGGGCTCCCGGCAGAGACAAAGCAGTGGCAGCAGCGCCCATTGCAGCCAGTACGGGCAGGGCAGCCGGGGATCGGGCAGTGGGGGAAGCGATTGGAGATAGGACGGCTGGGACCGACGGGACCCCCGGCACGGTCGGGGCGGTGGTCTTAGACCACGCGTTAGGAGGGACCCCCAGCACGGCCTTTAAGGTGGCCGCGAACCAGGCGGCCGGGGCAGAGAAATCCACCATCGGGGCCGGGGATGGGGTATATGCGGGAACCGGCGCAGCTGCTGAGGGCTGCAAGCTCACACTTGGGATGGGAACCGGGGCAGGCCAGGCTGAAGCGGGACCCAGGACGGGGGCTCAGCTGCGAACGGCGGGAGCGAGAGCGGGAACGGAGGGGGCAAAGCCTGCAAAGGATCCCACTCTTTTTCCTTCTTTTCTTCTTGTTCCCCTCCCTTTTCTTTCCCCTTTTTCTTTTCTTGTTTCGTCTCGGGGGTTTCTGATACGTTAAAGATTTTTATTCTCCTAAAATCTCCTGTCCAACATGTGGCATATTCTCTTTCTTCGGGATTAAACGGTTCCTTTGAATAGACAAATACATTTAGAGCCTGATAAATCTAGTTCTCAAAAGAGCCGTATCTGGGCTAATAAACATGGTCAGATCTTATTTCCTTCTCTGCCCATTCTATCATGCAAAATTGTATCATCTTTATCTTTTCTTTTCTTCTTGTACAAGGGTTTTTATCTCAGTTAGCTAACATAATGCCGAGAGGGCTATCTTGAGGTATGTCTGTTGGTAATTTTTTTACACCCTTTTTTTTTTCTTCCTTGTATCCAACTTACTGTTTTTCTGTCCCATTTTTCAAGATCTTATCTATTCATCCCCCACCTCTGTTTTTCACTTTCTCTTACAACCTAAAGACCACTTACTTCTATCTATGCACACACACAAAAAAATCCCTTTTATCCCACACAACTATTCAATACAATACACCTCCCTCCAAGGAGATATAACAACCAACATTACATGTGCTTTCATCTATCTACTCTTAATTCATTTCTCCTTCACTTTTACACATTCTTTTACACCCTTAGGACATGAAGCCGATCCCTGTCACCAGAGAATTGTGGCTCTGTGTGGCCCCCCTCGTCTTAGGTTTGGTCTCCGGGTTCCAGTATAGCTGGGCCTCTGAGGAGGGCCTAGAATCTGATCGCCTCTGGTGCCGGTCCACCTATGAGGCTAATTTGCATGTCACTTACACTTTTACTACGACCCCCCCCCCCCCCCCCCCCACATGCCCGGAGGAAAAGGGCTGAATTGCAGGTCAGACACACGTTCTGCCACAGTCCCACCCACCCAGGAAGCTGAGGGAGATTTTATGTGTGACTCACCTCTCACAAAACAAAACAACAATAAGGTACCTTTTACTTTCAAATCACCTATTACAATTTTAGGTGTTACTGGCCAGTCCCGGTGCTCTTGGATATCCCCTCAATCCAGCTGTGTTGTCCAACCCTAGATGCTCTTGGGCATAACCTCAATCCGGCAGAACCCTGGGTGCTCTTGGGATATTAACCCCTCAACCCAGCAGGTTTCAGTCCTGGATGCTCTTGGGCACTTACCCCTCAATCCAGCAGACTTTTTGCTTAACCCTGGGTGCTCTTGGGATATTAATCCCTCAACCCAGCAAAAGTTTTAGTCTTGGATGCTCGTGGGCAATTGCCCCTTAATCCAGCAGACTTTTTGCTTCCTAGGGGTCTCACCCCTTCTCTAAGACTCAGTTCCAGTTTCCCTGGGGGGGATTATCTCGCTCTTATCACCCGCTTCGTCTCTTTACTGGCCGTTTTAATCGCGAAAGAACGGAAACACAGCATAGGAGACTCCGCACTCGCTTAGCAGGTCTGGGATAACCAGCTGCATCTCATTCACACACATTCATCCCCCCCCTTAACTGCCCCATCTAAACCAGTACTTACCTATCCTTTGTCCTTGAGTCTTTGTCTTCATGTACACTTTAGTCTTAGGGGCTAATTACCGCGGTTTTAGGGAATCTTTTCCCTTTTCTTTGTTTTATTGCCTCCTCTTGTCCATTGATCGTAACTTCCATCTGTCAGTCACAGCAGGGGAACACAGAGTGAGGCTGCCAATTGGGCAGGGCGCGCTGTCCTCACCCTGATTCCCCTGAGGCACCGGCAGTGAGGTGTTTTAACCATCCTCTGCTACCATAATTGTGAAAAACGCCAATAACATGTTTTTAAAATTTTGAAAGTTTAATAGTAAATAAGATGGTTATAAAAATAGAATTAGAGTAAAAAAATTGAACAATTAGAGTTAGGACAATACGAGACAATAAAAACAAAGTTACAGATGTCTGGGTGCCTCCCCGAGCAAAAAAGCTCCAAAGGACCCCTGTTAACAAAGGATTATCTCTTAAAAGCAATAGCCTGTTGAATATTCATACATTTCATACATGATGCATAAATTCCATTCAAACAAAGAATTGTCTCTGGTTAGTATCACTTTTTTTCCTTTAATCTCTATGGCGTCCACAAGGCTGAGAGAGGCAGGAGAAGTTGGTCTCTTCTGATAAGGAAGTAGTAAATTCTTTTTTCTCTGAAAGATTTACGTTTTCTTGTGGTTGGTACATAAAAACTACATTTTAACTACAAAACTACATTTGCCATACTGTCAAAATATTGATACAACATTAACAATCAATACAACATAATACATATAGTAAATATCTTGCGTAGAGCCATATAATATGCACTTTTCACACTGGGGAAAGTCCACAAGGAACTGTTTTTTTTTTCTTCTTTTCATTTTGTTTTTGCATTGCAAATAAAATCTGCAAGCTCCAAAGAGCAAAATTTGCTTTTCCTTTATCATTAGGGGAGCTTGATTGAGACAATTTTTTTACAACAGTTTCCCAAAATTCTGGGGAGCTTATTTGCTCAGATGATACATCTGGAAATTGAGCTAATAACCACTGAAGGAAAGTTTTTAATTGCTTCTTGGAAAAATGGGTTTTCCCATCATCTGAGACACTTAAAATCTGATAATAGGCTCTTTTTTGAGACACAGATAGCCTAGCACCCATTTTTGGCTCAGATTTTAAGTTTCTATGTCCGTTTTTAACTGTGACTGAGAAATGGAAAGGAAAAAAAAAACCTTGCTGGAGAGAGAAAAACAAATCTAAAAAGGGGAAACAGTTTCCTTTTCCACCCACCCCCAGGCTGCCGAAAGAAAGCACTTTGAAGGTTTTTTACTCTGAAAGCAAAAACCTTCCGCGAAAAGAGCAAGTCTTTTCTCTGAGGTTTAATGCCCCTTAAAAGATTTTCCCTTAAAAAACCGAAAGTGGTACTCACCAAAAATTCAGTTTTCCTTTCCCTTCTTTCCCAATCACTCCTTGTGCCTGAGACTGACCCTTTTTGGTGCAAAAAGAGCTTCCAGTCTCGGTTCCCAGGGTCAGCTTTCCACGAACATGTGGTCACATTCTCTGGGAGCAGCTTGCCGTTCGGGGGGCTTCTTTGCAGCACTCCGATGGGTTTTTTGAGTCCAAAGGAGAAAACTGCAGTCCTGGCCTGTAGAATCCTGTGTTTCGGAGACTCCACAGCGAACGCCAAGCCTGACAGGTCTGTCTCTGCGTGGAATTCCTCGGCCACGTGCTCCCTGAGTGGTTCTTCCAGCTTTTTGGGAACCTTTTGTGGCTTCGATCCACACATAAGGCACCAGTTGTGGTATTTCTCCACGAGACTAGACGACTGCCGATGGCAAAAAGAAAGAGCCTGCTCTGTGTCCGGGGGGGGGGAATATTGCTTTATTTTCCAGTCCTGCCCTGCTTGGCTGGAGATCTTCCCAATAGCTCGCTGGTGCTAGAGAGAGCTCAGCCCCGCCCGTCCAGGGGCTATTTCCCCAGGGGGCATGAGACGTCAATTTTGAGGAACTAAGGATTTTTAGGAAAGTTAAGATAATAAGTTGCTGAATTAGCTGAAGTAGATAGGTAAGCTTTGTCAGCAGTTAACAGAAGCCGAATCTTAGATAAGCTACCCTGGATCTTGTAACTAATTGCTTGTCAGGTTTATGTTTATGTAGTTGTGCTTGTAATGAAAAACAAAATGTGGTAAATAGGACATAAGATAGCTGCAGATTTCCTGCTTAAAGGACCCATTGAACACAGGAAACTATAAGTTCTACCAAGGAATCATTTGTCATGAATGCATTGAAAAGGTAGAAAGGTCAGGCCGAGGAAGACTCATCTTACTTCCTCATTTTGGGTGACCCCTCCCCAGAAGAGACCCCCAACTCATTTTAAGAAACAAAGTACGCATGCTTAATAGCCTTTTTGCCAATTAGCGTACAAAGCGAGGAATGGGAGGTGACAGGGGTATGAATATGCATTTGTATTTTGGGTATTCAACACTTTTGTAAATAAAAGGCTTTGTAATTACCTGTGAATTTCGCAGTGCGAATTAGGGAACTATCCCACCATGCTGCCCAGCCATAATAAACATACACTTTCTAACTTTAAACTGTTAGAGAGTTTTGTCCATCACAGTTGGGTATTGATACTAGATCAATACCCATATTTCTTTAATAAGTCAGGCAGGGCCCAGAGGCAGGGACAAGACACCACCCAATCAAGGAGAAGTGGCAGTGGAAGAGTGTTAGGTTACAGATGAGTAAGAAAAAACCACATGATACAGATTACAAATCCGATAAAACACAATATAAACCAAATTAATGCATTACAACACTCAGCCAATCAGTGAGTCCAGAGAGCAGACATATCACTAGTCAAGGACCTGGGTAGGGCTAAGACTCAGACCAATCAGTGTCTAGGGCCGGGAGTTTTGAACTTCGTACATAAGGGAGTTCTGAAGAATAAAATGAGGCTGTTTGTCTCATGATCAAAAGGACAGGAGTCATGATTTCTGTCTCCCTACCCACAACCCCATCGCATTGCACTGAAGGTACCCAGAATTATAATAAGCACTGTGGTCCTCTGGTACATGGCTGTGCCAAAGGAATTCTAGTGCTAAAATGCTTGTGAAGAGAGGAGATGGCCGCATTGTTTGCTCTGTTAAAAATGACCCTATAATATTGGCTTTTGCATTTATGTACTAGCTTTTGCATGTTGTTATTGATCGCAAATATTCAAATATAGTGCAATTTATAAACCCTTTTAGCTGCTTGCTAATATAACAATCTGTCATTCTAAGTATGTGCTGTATAGCCCATAGAAACAGTAGTGTGATGAATATATTATTTCTATGTATACACATTATAGCTTATAGAAATAATAGTGTGATGAATATATTGTACTGTAGGCCTTAGCAAAACATAAAATGTTAAAATACTTCTATGTAACTGAGAGAACTGTATAAAGCAATTATGTTGTTTCCAACATCTGCTGACTGACCTCTCCAAGTGATAACAGTGACTGCAAACCAGAGCACTGGAGAATTAGAGAAGTTAACTCTTCGTTATCAGGGAAGTGTGAAACAACAGGATGAAGCCACAGGAAGGAATAAAATATATTGACCTGATCTGCAGGATGTCATGTAGATAAGTCAGAGTGAAAAACTAAAACAAAAGAAAGCTCCTGCAACATCAAAAGCTCCCAAGAATGTTTGAATAATGCATTAAACTTATGAATATATATGTGCCTCAGAAATGTACCAGCATATGATAACACTGCCTTAATGTACTGGTGTGTTCTTTGGCCAATAGCCAGGAACACCCCAGCGCTGGACATAGTCCTTTTTTATTCCCTTATTAAACTTTTGAAAATAGTCTAAGAGTGAACTTTGGTTTTTCACAGCTCTAATAGTAACTGAGGGTCTATTGTCTGCAGAGTTGTGCAGCCACGGCTTTGATGATAACTGATAGCAGGATTGTTAAAGTATGGCACCAAGTTCTAGGTGAATGACCGGCACTAGGCAGTTACAGTGTGAAATAGAGCAGAAGGGTTTAGAATTGAGAACCCAACCTGCTGTTTAACTGGTCCTGAGAAAGAAGCCTGTTATAAGTACATATTATGTTATTGACTTTTCGCAAATATTAAAATGAATACAATATGTATAATGTTGGAAAACTTTGCTGTATTAATATAGTTTCTTTTATTCTGCTATTAATGAGACTTAGGAATAAGTAGTGTGATGAATACATATATTTCTTCAGCTATGGCATGATATTAAAATAAAGACTGCTTTTGTTCATATAACATCTAAACCAGAGAATGGAGAAACCCCCCCCCCACATTCCTGAATTATCTTATCTAGATGTGATCAGAGCTCCAGGGGAGGAATTTATTGAACCTCTGTTATCAGAGTGTGAGACTGAATGGAACCACCAGAAGATTGATTTGCAAGATAAAATGGTTGGGAGGGAAGTTGAAACTGATCAGAGGAACATCTAAAACTCAAGAAGAATGTTTGAATCATGCAGGAGAATTTATGAATTGTTGGAGTCCCAGAAACTTAGGATTTGGGGTTTTAGTGTATAGTAGTGCATATGAGTCAAGATAGAGGATTTTGGGTGTTGTTGAAGTCCTTCTTCACCTTCTTCCTTCTTCTTCATGGGTTTAGGTGGCTTTCTGTAACTGGGTGAAAGAGGTTTGCATTGTGGGCCTTGGGTGGTCATCATTGGGTCAAAAACATAAATAATATAGGTGTCTGAAATATACTCCCTCTAGCCACCCCCCGGGCTCTAGGGCTCTAGCTAGCTCAGTTGTTCAGGGGTTTTAGGGAAATATATTTCATAGAGACAGAATAAAGATTTCAAAAGAGTGGCTCTCACCCCCAGCTTCTGTCCAAGCTTTATTCTTGATGTGATGTTCCAGGAGAGCCAGGAGAGAGAGAGCGAACAGGAATAGACGGGGTTTTATCTAGTTTTTGGGCCAAGGAAAGATATTGGCGCTGAGCCAATAGGGTCAGGAGTAGGTAAGATAGGGAAGAAGGGTTAAACTATATGACACAGGCTTCAGGGGGACTCTGAGGGGAAAAACCATTCCTCAGAGGAAAACAACAGGTGTCACCTTGGTATTGGGCAATTATCGCTTAAAAGACCTTGGAAAGAATTAGAAGCTCTCCATTTTTCCACGTTTCCCTAGCTTGCTAGTTAAGCTCACAGCTTGTGAGCCTGTAAATACATAAGATCTAATAAACATTCCAAGTCCGATCTTCATCTTAGTTCCCATGATATTCATCCTGACCTCGGCAAGGGATAAAAGAAGCCTAAACCGTCACAAAGAATATGCAACAAGCTGGTGCTTTTAAGAAATTAGTTTTTGTTAGCAGGTGTGCTCTTGGCTGAATGCCATGTCACCCAGCTGTACTATTTTGCTTTATTCTGTCTCCTAATTATCTTTTTTTTTTATTATCATTAAACTTATAAATTTTACCAAGAAAGTGAACCTCATTTGTCCAGGTAACAGATCTCCTGACTCGAGCTAGGGAAGATTTACAGGACCCCTATGCCAAACGGGGAAAAGGGGTTTATTAATGGATCTTCAAGGATGGTGAGACATTAATTTTGAAGAATTAAGGATTTTTAGGAAAGTTAAGATAATAAGTCGCTGAACTAGCTGAAGTAGATAGGTAAGCTTTATTCACAGTTAACAAAAGCCGGATCTTAGATAAGATGTCCTGGATTTAGTAACTCATTGCTTGTCAGCTTTATGTTCATGTAGCTGTGCATGTAATGAAAAACAGAATATGGTAAATAGGACATAAGATAGCTGCAGATTTCCTGCTTAAAGGACCCATTGAACACAGGAAACTATAAGTTCTGCCAAGGAATCATTTGTCATGAATGCATTGAAAAGGTAGAAAGGTCAGGCCGAGGAAGACTCATCTTACTTCCTCATTTTGGGTGACCCCTCCCCAGAAGAGACCCCCAACTCATTTTATGAAACAAAGTACACATGCTTAATAGCCTTTTTTGCCAATTAGCATACAAAGCAGGGGAATGGGAGGTGACAGGGGTATGAATATGCATTTGTATTTTGGGTATTCAACACTTCTGTAAATAAAAGGCTTTGTAATTACCTGTGAATTTCACAGTGTGAATTAGGGAACTATCCCACCATGCTGCCCAGCCATAATAAACATACACTTTCTAACTTTAAACTGTTAGAGAATTTTTGTCCATCACAGTTGGGTATCGATACTAGATCAATACCCATATTTCTTTAATAAGTCAAGAGAGTTGTTCAAGATGTACTGCCTTGGGTCTTTTATTTTAGCAAAATGAGCTATTGAGGGGTGCCTGGCTAAAGTTAATAGCCAGACTACAAAAGAAATTGCAAGGTAGGGAAATGACCTTGAGATATATGTCCTTTCCATAGATGTCTGTTGTATTTTGCTGAGATGCCCTGGGCAAAAGGGCTTAGATATCCTCTGGTAGTGGTATGCCAGCTGGCAGGGTTGCCAGAGGCGTTTCTAGTCCCTTCACCAACTATTTGATCAGTTAACAAATGATTTCTGAATATGGGATTGTGAAGGCAGTGGAGTTGGCGGGGGGGGGGGGGTTGGAGGGGGGGAACAACGACTCATTTTACAGGGGAATCCTTTAAGGGATTATGGCTGCTTTGAGAATTCAGTGGGATGTCCATACTCCCTGGCACCCTGAGAATTCAGGTAAAAAGGATTTTTATAAATGAGGAGGTACTTGTTTATTCCATTTACAAATGAAGCAATTTATTAATTTTCTGTTTGGCAAAAAGCAGGCAAGTCAGCGCTGGGTATGTGCAGGAGTCTGCGCTCCACCAACACATACCCCAAATGTTAGTTCTCATGAGTTTTTTTTCCATATATTCATTCATATGCATAAGCATTTCTCATCAGTTCTCAGTAGCCCCCCCCCCCCCCCCCCCCCCTTCCCCATTGTCGGTTATTGTCTTTGTCTACATGCTGCATATGCATGGGGTCTTCCTTAGTGGTCTTTTAGCTCTCTCTGGTGGTCGGTGGTCGTTGGAGGGAAGGCGGGGTTCTTCTTTTATTTTTGCTGATTTTTAGATTCCCATGCAATTTTGTTTGTGTAAGCAATTTACATGTTTGCTCAATTTTCCACCTATTGTTTACTATATCCTTTCCAGTTGTTTCCTCTCTAGCCTTATCTGGCAGTTTCTCAGAATTCATCTTCCCATGGTACAATCTTATCAATATATTTTTTTTACAGGAATCACAACTATACTTTTCACAGGAATGTGAAATGGAGGAATAAAAAAAAAACAAAAAAAAAACACCCTTTGAAGCTGGTGGCAGAAACTTAAGATGCCATGTGTATGACTTTTGCCATTAGCTTTGGCAAGAATAAGAGCCAAACCAGAGGGAATATTCAGTTGTTCCCCTTTGAATTGTTTGGGATTCTTACACTGTTAATTTTCAATGTTGTGGGGAAGTGAAGATGTATATTTAAACCAGCATGTGGCCAAGATACTGTCTTGTGAAATCTCTGACAGGAAGTCAAGTTAGCACAGACGCTGCCTTTGGACTTTGCTGTTCATAACATCTAGCCACAACCGCAGGAACAGCAGTCAGTACAGCTGAACACAGGTGGACCCATCACACTCGGGTCAAGATCTCTAAGGCCCCAGAAATTTGGACTCCTCAACTGGAGGAAAAGAATGGGAGACCTCAGCTATCAGTAGCCATAGACAAAGACCTCTAATGATTAATGGACTAATATGAACTGTCATTATCTACTTTATTCTCTGTATTTACTTGCCACACCTGGTACAAGGACTAGATGTAGAAAAGTCAGGAAGGGGTGTTTCAAATGTTCCAGATTGTTAAAAAGAGTTAAGTTAATAATAACTAGGGTTTGTAAATACAAATTGATAAATAAGAAGAGGAGGGGTTGAGAGGGAAGATGTGTCCTAATGCCTTTACAGACAATTTGATGGATGTTAATGTTTTAGAAGTGGGTCTTAATGTTTCTACTAGTAGCAGGTTTGTTACCGGGCCCAGACAGTTTGGGTCCTGAAAGAGACAAGGGTCTGCACAAGCTTGAACTTCTGGATTTTGAGGGAAAATGACAGGTTCAAGGGGGGATGTGTGGTAGGTGGTTCAGGAAGGTGGTTCGGGAAGGCTGTACCTTCCCAGTACCTCAGTCAATGGGGAAAGGAAGAGGGCAACATGCGGCCAGGAGTTTAGGATAAACCAGAGGCTGCACGCCCCCCCCCCCCCCCCCACCCGAAAACTCGAGAGAAAACCCCGTGGGCATGTGCCCCAGTGGACCCTCTCCCTTTATTTGAACAAAGTTGCAGGACTTCTCTGTCTCCTTTTTGGACATAAACTTCTGGCGTTGGTGGATTTTCCTGGCAGCAAGATTGTCAGATTATATTTTCAAGGGTTTTTGCTTGGAGTGACTTATTAAAGAAATATGGGTATTGATCTAGTATCGATACCCAACAGTGATGGACAAAAACTCTCAAACAGTTTAAAGTTAGAAAGTGTATGTTTATTACGGCCGGGCAGCACGCGGGATAGTTCCCTAATTCGCACTGCAAAATTCACAGGTAATTACAAAGTCTTTTATTTACAAAAGTATTGAATATCCAAAATACAAATGCATATTCATACCCCTGTCACCTCCCATTCCTCGCTTTGTATGCTAATTGGCAAAAAAGGCTATTAAGCATGTGTACTTTGTTTCTTAAAATGAGTCGGGGGTCTATTTTGGGGAGGGGTCACCCAAAATGAGGAAGTAAGATGAGTCTTCCTCGGCCTGACCTTTCTACCTTTTCAATGCATTCATGACAAATGATTCCTTGGTAGAACTTTCTGTTTCCTGTGTTCAATGGGTCCTTTAAGCAGGAAATCTGAAGCTATCTTATGTCCTATTTACCACATTTTGTTTTTCATTACAAGCACAACTACATAAACATAAACCTGACAAGCAATGAGTTACTAAATCCAGGACATCTTATCTAAGATCCGGCTTCTGTTAACTGTGAACAAAGCTTACCTATCTACTTCAGCTAATTCAGCAACTTATTATCTTAACTTTCCTAAAAATCCTTAGTTCCTCAAAATTAACGTCTCAGGAGGGATTTTAAAAAAATAATTGTTTAGAACAGAAACTGACATGTATTTCTTAATGGTTTTCCCCAGCACTTCAGACGTGCGATTGACCCAAGGTGACTGCCAAGCTAGGAGCCATAAGGCTCACCTGTTCCTCAAACGCAAAGGCCATCAGCAAGAAAAAATGCAAGTCACACGATGATAGAAAGGGGAACCTGCATTTTTCTCAACAGCGCCTCAACGTGCTGCGGTTTCAGTATTCAAAGTCAACGCAGCTGCACCACTTCAGCGTGTTTCCTCGCCTTCCCTTGGGCACAGCTGCAGGCGGGGAGGTTCTAAATGAGATCGAGGAACTGCTGCAGCATGCAAAAGAAAACAACTATTTACAGATTTATTTTAAAGGCTCCTTTTTGATATTAAGGGTCCTTCTCTCGGTCCTTTCTCACAGCCCCCAAGTGCAGGCCTTCCCTCAGCGGGTCTGCAGTCCTGACGGGGCCTGGCTCCAGGTAGAGCCCTGCCATCGGTCCCATAGGGCTCCCTCGATTGGAATTATGCGGCTGACTAGCCCCGTGGAAGCCAGTTTGGTTTTTTTTGCAGCTGTCCTAGCAGGGGCGGGGCAGGTAGGAACAAGTTAGAAAGGTACGCGTCCCCTTTAAACACCTCCCCCTCCTCCCTCCCACGTGGTGTAAGGCTGGGGTGGGGATTCTGCGATGAATCTCTTCTGTTTCTGACGCAGTGTAGAGGAGCTGTGCGTGAAGTGAGAGTTTGGGTTCTTTTGTGTGTTTAGTTAGGGCTGTTGCCGTCTTCTCTTTCCTCCACCCCCAGCTGTAGGGCGCTTGGAATCTCCTAGCCTGGTGTGAGAGAAGCGCGCTGGGTAACCGTGTGGTGAGGCTTTCCCTTTTTCTCGAGTGTCCGCTATGCTCTGTGGGAGAAATGCCCTGCCGTGGAACGGGCCTGGAGCGGGAGTAGGAGCCGCTGCCATGTTGGGGGGGCAAAGAGGATTTGAGTGAGGGAGGAAATGGTGGTGGGGAACCGCCCAGCTCCGTTCCCTCCGCACTGGGATCAGGCCCTGCCCGCTGATGACCCCCGATTTTTTTTTTTTTTTTTGTGTGTGTGTGTGTATGTTGTGTTTTCTTTCTTTCACCGTCGGTAACCTGCATCCTTCTTGCTGCCACTCTGCCTTGGGAGGACCTGGGTGTTTTTGCCCGCGCCCCTCTGCCGGGCCCTCGCTCCTTTCCCTTGGGGGCCAACACGAGCCATAGAAAAGAGGAAGAGGAGAGGAAAATGGCGGCAGGCATCCGCCTATCTGGTGTTCCTAGTTCGTACTCCCTTGTCTTTCTCATGTTACTTTCCCTTGTCTTCGCTTGTCCAGTTTCGTTCCACCCTTGCTCTCCCCGGTGCTTCGGTGTCCTCACGCTCTGCTTGCTAGTTTCTCACGAGGGGACACCCACCCCATCCCATTTCTTTTTCCTGTAGTTTCCGCCCCCATCTTCCTCCATATTGCTACTCTCCCTTCCTGGTATGGCCTCTGCAGGTATCCTGCCCTCCGCGTATCAGACTTTTCTTGTTCGGCTTCCTTATTTCGTGTCATTGCTGTGCTTAGTTTTGCATTGTCCCGTTCCAGCTCTCCTCTGCCTGCCTCCGTCCTGTAGTGTGGTTTATGTGTGCTTCCCATACCCTGTTTCATTTTCAGTGCTACAGCTTCTATCGTTGTGCTCCAAACTATTACGATAGAATTTACTTTAGAACCACATTTGTTCTGTTATTATTATTCAGACTGTTTTTTCCTTTGCACATAATTTATTTCATTGCCAGTTTAAAAACACTGCTATTCCTTTTTCTTTCCTGAGGTATGCTTCTTTAATACTTTATTAGCCTTTCCTAGCTAGTTTATTTTATACAGTTTCTCCCTGTGATGCTTCTTTTTTATTCTGAAATCACAAATGAGCTATTTATTTGTTAGTTTTTAGTAGCAGGCAAGATGTTCAACTGATGTGTCTAATCATGTTTGTGTACTAGAGATGTAGAAGTACACCTGGCAGCATGCATTCAAGGGAAGTTGCATTAAAGTGGAAAGTGTCCACTTGTCTAGTAAATGAATATATTGTAGTGACTGATGTGGTAAAGTGGCAATGGAAATATTAATTGCAGTACTGTAGTTCTCTGTAACTCAGATATTTTCAGACTTTTGTATTACTGATGGGAACTTTAGCTTCATCTGTGACAACTATGCAGCTGTTACTTGCATTTTCAGCTAGGCAGAATGCTCATGTAAATATATGTAGTGCTGGGGCCTTAATTGTTTATATTTATGAATGTTATGTTGAGAATTCATCTGGACACCAGTTTTGTATTGCTTTTTTTTATTATAGTATCTACTATACCTGGGAGAATATGAAACAGGTGAAAAACTGTCCTTTTTTAAGTAGTTCAGAATCTAAAATACTGCATATAAGGCAGTTGCAGCAAAAAGGAGAAGAGCTATAAAAGGGAAGGGTGTTTGTGATTACATCTACAATGTGTGTTAAAGGTTATATGAAAAGGCAGGAAAGTCTTCAGGAGGGTTTTGAATAAGATGAGCCTTTATAAACAGGTTTGAAGATTCCTTTCTAGCCATAATGGGACGTATTCCTTGTATAGTGGTCTCATGTTATCTTTCTCTTCCTAGAATGCCTAAGTCAAAGGAACTTGTGTCTTCAAGCTCATCTGCCAGTGATTCAGATAGTGAAGTTGACAAAAAGGTGAACATTTATATGCAATTTATAACTACTGTATTAACTGTTATGTTTCAGGCTGGGGTTAAGGTATTAGTTGAGTGTTATGTCACAAGATGCATGTCATTCCATATGATTTATCTGACACTTAAACCCCAAACACCCCCTCCCAAACCAAACCCCAACCCCCCAGATTATGGTTTGGGTGGATGCTTTTTGCTTTGCAGTACACTTTTTTCTTAAGATGCATTTTGCTTAATGTTTTTCTGTATGGTATACCTAGCCACAAGCTTCCTGGAATTCTTTGCTGATTTGTAGCAGGTGATAGACGGCTTCTGTTTTAGCTGCCTCTGGCGGCAAGAATTTGAACTAATTTTGAGGACACCCCCCCACCTTCATTTGGATATCTGAAACTTGCAAGTCCAAAACAAAAACCTCCACTTGCCTTGTCGTCCATGTGCCACTTGCTTATCTTGCTCACGTTCTTTTTTATGTTTCAGTCTTATGTTTACTGTAATACTATCTGCTAGTTTCTCACTTAAAAGCAGAGCCCACCAGAATGTTTTTGAGTTGATAATTTTAACGTTAACTGTTTTAAATGCATAAATGTAATGTTTTCATTTATTTTAATAGTGACTTAATTTATAAATTTGTATAGATGTGTCAGTCATTGCAAACAAATTGAATACATCAGTCAATTTATCTTTTTAAGAAATGCTAGGTGGCAATGCAGGCATTGGGTCTTTTAGTGTGGTTTGCAAAGAGACAGTCTGATTTACCGACTTGGTTCAAATGTGAAAATGTGACTTGGTTGCACCTAGCAAATTAGGTGTGTTGTGAAATCTTAATATAAGAGAAAATAGGTGATTTTTTTTTTTTTGTGGTTGTTGTTCAGGAAATATATTCCTGATAAGACATAGTCTAACAATCAACTTCAGTGGGCAGTCAGGTGGTTGGTTTTTTTGGTTGTTTTTTTTATGACAATTTCCCATAATTTTTTGAGCTGTTTGTCTTTAAAAGAGGTTATCTACAATATGATTCTAGCAGGTGAGAATAATTTTTGCTATTTTTGTATTATTCTTTCTTTACGGTGGGCATGATTACTATATAACCATTAGTGGAAATGTAGCATGCTCTGTAGCATCTACTAATAAAGTAATCTGATTTGCAGGTGATATCACCTGAATGTTTTACAAACATGTTTAATTTATCATGCTATGTACAGAGATTGGACTTCAATTTTAAAAAATTCTCTTGGGTTTGATTTTTCAGATCCTTTTTTTTCATTATCTTATCTACTTCTTTTTTTAACCTGAGTTATTAGCTGTTCCCCATTTTTCATTGCACTTTCTGGAAAGTGAAACTTCTATCAGACTTTAAAATTTTAATTAAAACTGACAGTATTACTGCACAAAGAAAGTAGGCTTTTTGAAATGTATTTTGATCTAATTAATTCCTTTTTAAAGCCAAATTATTATGGTAAGCATCACTCAGAGCAGAAATAGGCTTATTTGAAGATTTATTTTTTGTTGTTCCCATCTAAATGTACAGTATTGGATTCCTGCCTTCACAGGAGGAAGGTGTTAATGTGTATTGCATAATAGTAGTTTGTGACCTCTAACATAAACTTTTTTTATAACTTATGAGTTGTGGTTCATGAATTTTTTTTATTCTTGCTCCAAGGCAAAGCGGAAAAAGCAAGTAGCTCCAGAAAAGCCCGTTAAGAAACAAAAAACTGGTGAAAGTTCAAAAGGTGCAGCTTCTTCTAAGCAAAGCAGTAACAGAGATGAGAATATGTTTCAGGTAAAATTGATGACTCTTAAAACCTAGTTAAGGTAACCATTTATATAATAATCTGTAGAATTTTTATGAGGCTATGTGACTATCATGATAGCATAAAGCTTGGTCCCCTGAAATTTTGGTTGAAGGGGATTATGATGCTAGCATGCAGATGAGATGCTGAGAAAAAGCACTGTTAGGTTTCAATAGAGTAAAATAATCAGAGTTGTGGTAATTGATTCTAACCCTCATGTCTTTGCATGTGGTAATTCTCCGGGTAGTAATTTTGTCTGTAAATATTAGATCAGGACAGTCTTGGAAACCCAAAATATGGACTCTTAATTCCTATTTAGCTAGATCAAGGAAACTTGGCTACTGTCTTCTAAGACAATATCTTGGAATAAGTTTTGCTTGTTCCTTTATGATGCAGGTTTTTCTCACTGAAAATCCAAAAATATTGCAATTTTTGACATTGTCAAAATAGGATGAATGTACACTTTTTCAGTAGCCAGAAACATTTGTGAGTTCAGGGTATTGCATATCCTGGGGTTAGCTGAGGAAGCAATGAATGCTGAAAACTGTGCAAGAATATGCATAGCTCAGAATTCCTTTTTTTAGGGGTGTAGATCAAGATTTATTAAATGTCTGACTAGCTGGCTTGAAAGGGGCAGAGAATGAGAAAGGGACTTAAATTCGCAGAGACTTTGACATAACTTTTCACAAACTTTAGAATCAGAGATGCCTAATAAGATGGTTCCAACACTGAGTAAGGTAAAAGAAATGGTTTTGGGCTGTAGCTGTGCAAAGTAATATATGGGGGGAAATTAGTGAAGGCCTGTGTCAATTTTCACTTTCCTCTATATGTAGTTGGAGGGAGAGCTTCAATTTAAGACCCTGGGCATAACTACTTGGACTTGTCCATTGAAGAAAGAATATAATACATTTAGTTCTGCTGGGGCATGATTTGATCCATGTAGGAAAAATGAGATAGTATCTTCTGCATCTAATGAGGGGAACTGCATTTAGAACTCAAACATGGCATAAAGCCTATATGTTTGGGATTTTTTTTGTAGTAAGTTCAGAAATTGCAGCCTTGGGGAAAAAATAATTTTAATGCCCTCTCAATGAAAAAAAAAGAAAAAAAAAACAACAAAACAAAGCAACCCAGCAAACCACCATAACCAAACCAACCAAAGCAAAAAAACTTTCAAATAAAAGCAAAAGTATTTTTGTGCTCTGATTTCTTTCAACCTTTTTTGACCCGAGGTAATAAGTTACTAAAAACAGACAGTACAGGACTGTCACGAGCTGCTCGTACAAGCGGGAGTTGTGATGGTTCATTTATCGATCTCAGAGTGCAAAACACAACATAGTGGGGATTTCAGTATTAATTAAAACAAATGCACCTTTTATTGATTGACCACAGCAAATGCGATAGAAGGATTGAGAGAAAAAGATAGAGAGGAAAAAGGGGATATAGCTACCAAATGTGGCGATGAAGTCCTCATGGTCTGGTCAATGGATCTGCCTGTCACATCGGGGAGAGTCTCTCAAAGTCTCTGGTTAACTCAGGGGTTTTTATTATAGTCCTCAATCGCGGGGGGAACAGGTAATAAGAATAAGTCTGTTGAAGCCACCAAGGGGGAACAGGTAGTCCATGTTCTCAGCAGTAAGCGAGAGCCATTGTCTTCTTGGTCCAATGACCACACCTGCAGGCAAACATCTTGCTTCGGTTAAGTCAGCCCACCCCCCCCATATTAGGGTTATAGGGGTCTCATGTCTCAGTCCTTGGGAGGGGGCGTCACTCTCCATCTGTCACGGTGGTTGTGAAGCAGGTGAGGGATTTTCCGTGGGGGACCACCAAAGTTACCTCAGAAAGTCCACTTGGCCAAGAGGTGGGGAAATTCATAGGATAGTGTTGTAAAGCAGGTGCAAACTTCAGGTACAGAATTGCCATTACACTGCTCAAAGCCAGTGTACCGTGGCGTGGTGACAAAGGAAAATGCACCTGCGGACGATTGGCAAGCATCCACCTCAAGCAGGCCAGAACTCCAGTGGGGTCCTCAGGGTCCTTGCAACGATCGTGAGGCAAATGAGGGGAACTTCAGACTGACTTTTACAAGGACGCATATTACTCTAAGAGCAGGATTCTTCCAGTGTTGACTACAAAGCAGAAAAAAATTTCAGCATCATCCTGATCTAAACCATCAGTGTTCCTAAGTTTCTGCCTGCTTTTAATTACTCAACAACAAAAGTTTTTTTAGATTGTTTGCATTATGTGTGTTATTTTTTCATGCAACATCGGCTTGTGTGTTAACTAAGATGCACTTCTTTCAGTGTAGAAATAACACTGTAGGTCTGAGGATGCTCCCCCTCTCCTTTCTAACCAAGGGAGCATGCTAGATTATGTAGTTGCATGTTAATTGTGTAGGTATTATTTTGTTTATTCTATGAATATTAATAATACTAGAATCTCTCATTTCTGCTTCCCCATGGTAATAAAAATGATCTGTGTGAAAGTGATTTTGCAGCATAATTTACAAGTGTGTCTTCAGTTGATGGAAATGAGGCTGTAAAGCATTTATATGATAGTCAGAAATTCTGTGGCATCCATATTGTGTGTGGGAATGATAGCAACTGACATGAAACTTAGTGGTTTGCTGTTCTACACCTTTGGGCTGTGTTCTTAAAGTATACAGCATCCTTTAATATTGAACTCATTGTGACTGCTGTATTTAGAAGATTGAGCATTTTCATAAAGATCTACACTTGATTATTTTTGTTTGAAACTAACATGGGTATAATGGTATTCTTGAAACTAATTATGAAGAATAAAGTAATTGTAAGAAGAAGGGAATTAAGTATGAGACCAAGTATATTTTATTTATTTACATCATGGTCTTTTTAGGTTTTATAGATAGCCTGGTATACTTTGGAATTTGTTAAAGGATTTGAGTGCAGTTGGGCTATGGAAATTTTACCTTACTCCCATTTGTTGTGTATTACTAGAGGCCCTAACGACAAGCATTATTCATGTTACATTAGATTCCTGTTTGTGGCTTCAAGCTAATGTGAGTTGTTCATCATGTACCTTGGTTACTTTGACAAATCCTGTCATCCTATGCCTGATTTGGATTAGGTTTGTTAATGCTGATGGGTTAAAGTATTAATACTAATTATCCAGAGTGGAACTGCATTACATGTTTGGGCATTTCACAGAAATTGTTACTTGAAAAGTAGTTTGCCTGTTGCACGTGTGGCTCTTCCCCCCCCCCTTAATTTAAGTTTGGGTCAAATTTGCTTTTTTCACCTGTGAGAAATAAGTTCTTAATTTTCCTGGTGTAATATCTTTACCTATTATAGGCTCCTGAAAGTAGGTAATATATGTTTGTGATGCTCTGGAATGTGTGTCATTGTTTAGCAATAGTATTCTCCAATTTAGTCCTTGCACAAAAAAAACCACCACCCATGTGACACTCCTTCTTCCCCCCCATCCAACTGGAGGCACAAAAGGCAACGATCATGGGTTGACATAAGAACAATTTACTGGAAACAGCAATGAGATAAGAAAATGAACAGTAACAACAATGATGTTAATAACAAAAGTATACAAAAGAAGTTATTTACATGGAAAGCCCCCAGCAAGGAACAATACCAGACAGCTACCCTGTCATGTTATCTTGACTGGAAGGAACCCCCTCTCCTTGGAAGCAACAGTCTCTTTCCCCTGCCTCTAGCAGTGATGAGAAGTGTTATGGAATAACCTCCCTGTCTTAGCCATGCCACCTGATGGCTACTTCAGAAATTAACTCCATCATGGCTGGAACCAGGACATTGTGAAATGCATCAGTGACCACCTAAGTTTCAGAATTAATTTGCTTAAACCAATTTGCTGTATTACAGATCTACTGTTTGCAGGACTCTCTATTCTAGAAGTTTATATTACCTTATTGTGCTTCTTCTAATGCTATACATATGGTAAGAAAGAAGGATATTTTTTGCTGTTTTTTTCTTCAACAATATATATACAGTTTAATCAAGGGAAATAGGAAGAAAAATGGTGAAGAAGATGGTTGCTGAAACTCATACAGGAAGTCAGTTGCATAGCTGTGAAACAAACCTAGACACAGTTCAGTGTATTTTACTGTAAGAAATGGAAACCTGGAAATAATGCTTATAGTATCTTGTGTTTAATTTAAAAGAATAATATGTCTAAGGAGCTGTAATATTTAATAGAAAGCTCATGTGTTTTAACCCCAGCCAGCAACCAAGCACTGCACAGCCAAACAAGGAATTCATTCATTGTTTCCCATGGGCAGGCAGGTGTTCAGCCATCTCCAGGGGAGCAAGGCCCCCATCATGTGCAACAGTGACTTGGGAAGATAAATGGCATCACTCCAAATGTCCCCCTGTTCCTCCTCCTTCCCCCCACTTTATATACTCAGCATGATGGCATATGCTCTGGAATATCCCTTTAGTCAGTTGGGGTAACCTGTCCTGGCTGTGTCATCTCCCAGCCTCCCATGCACCCCCAGCCTCCTTGCCATTTGTGGCTGTATGAAGACCAGAAAAGGCATTGGCTCTGTGCAAGCCAAACTTTCTGGGAAGAAAATGAACTCTACCCCAGCCAAAACCAGCACAAAACCATATGATTTTGTTTATGAAGGTTGAACAACAGCTACCCTGCTATTAATTAATGCAGCCCTTGGAATATTAATGTGTTGTTATGGAGATACAAAGGTGTCTTAGAGGAGTGAAATTATTCTAGGTCAATCAGCTGCTGCATGGAAAAAGAATTTGTCGGAAATTATTTAGTGCCAGAATTGCAGGTAACTGAACTTCAGGAAACATCACTTTGCTTAGCCAAAATCTAGGTCTGAATTTTTTAAACAGTACTTTGAAAGCCTATATAAAGCTTTTCAGCAGTGGCAACAGTTTTGCATTGAGTTTACCTAAACATTTGAAATTTAATGTGAGCATTCAGCTGAAATCTAGACAGTGTTGTAAAATCGAACAATTTTAGCATTTTCATATGGAACTGTTTACATTTAAGGTAGCCTTACTGACTGAATAAATGTTGTGTACTTTGTACTATTGCCCCTCACCTTACTGTAGTTGAATTAAGACATGAGCCTTATCTTTAATAGTCAAATTTTGCACCATTTTACTGTATTTGCAGCTATAATCTGCTATATCATGTCAGTTGTTTTTCTTTAAGTAAATCTGGAGTTACTTGGTGTCTTAGTTTTAATTTTAAACTAGGCAGAAACACTACTTAGTGTAGTGGTTTTATGTTTACTAAATTTTGGTTTTGGTACTTACTCTTTTTGTGAGAGAGAGACTAGGAGAAAAACAAAGCAGGCTTAACCTTAAAATTAACAAATAGTTTATTAACTTACACTAAAAGAATAGAAAAAACTAGAAAGTTGGGAAAAAACCTAAAATGGAATGAAACTTCAAAAACTTTTCCTTCTCTTTACAAACTGTTTACTTTCTTACAAAACAACATAAAGAAACAAAACTTGTAATTTTCAGTCAGTTTCACTATCTGATAATAGTCTTTCATCAATTCTTTAGGGGAAGAGTATCTTTTTGAGTCATGGATCCCACTGACAACTTAGAACAGTTCTCTTGTGAGTTTTAAACTGTCACAAAAACAACCGCCCGGAGAAACTTGCCTTTGTGACCTTCCCAGAAGCAGTTTCCCAAGCTGCTTATGGGTCATGGGTCTTAGACTCTTGCATGCTGGGGTGTCACTTTTTAAAGATGAATAACTCCAAAGCAAAGGACTTTTTAGTTTAAGGTACAGCGATATTTTCTTACTTCTTTACTGGCACAGGGGGTTTCTCATTTTTATCTCTATTTAAGCATCTTATAGGATATTACTTAGTTCATCACAAACACCTTTGCTTAAATCTACACACAAATTAAAACAATCATTTCCCCAAATGCATATCTTTCCCATAATTTAAAAGAATAACTTGAATATAGAGTTCATTTCTATGGCTCAAGTAAGAATAGAACAACCAACTCTTCAACCCTCTGTCCCAATAGTCTTTTCACTCTTGCTTTACTGACTTCATCTTGCTGTTCTTTATGTTCACTCTGCCCTTTCTTACTCTCTCAGAGAAGGGCTGAGCTCTGGAAGCTTCATGCTGCTAAGAAAGAGTTAAATCTACTTGGAGTCGTTTTTCCCTCTGTGGCTCTTGGTGTTAGATGTTTCAAGGCCGAGCTGATGAAGGAGGAAGAACTCACAAAAACATCAGAGATCAGAGCACCCGGGCAGTCCGGAATCATAAAAACCAGGCAGGATCGTAAATGCCTTCTCAGCCCACCCCTCAGTGTAAATCGGGGTGGCTTCAGCCCAAATAGTGCCTATAGCTCTTATCAGAGCCCAGCAGAGATTTCTCCCTGCTCTAAAGAAATCTGACGAAAGTAGCTGTTAAAAAACAGCAACTTCTCCTTCCCCCCCCTTCACCCGGGAGCCGATGGAATCCGGCCAGGCCTCAGGCCAGCTCCCCCCCAAAAAGGGGGAGCAGCAGGCCCAGCTCGATGTTACCTGTCTCTCTCTAGCCAAAGGAAGAAGGAAAAAAGACCCCACCTACAGGAAATCAAGGGGTTTTATATGGTACTTCCCAAAGTCGCAACTAACAATTTCAGTGGTCAGAATAGATGTCAGTATTCTAACTAACTCTCTGATAAGTCTCTGTCTCTTCCAAAGCAATTCCCAGGTCCTGACCTGGAGAATTATTTTACATTCTTTTATAACTAAAAGCTAAACTATACTAACCCATGACACTTGGCAATGGACTAATAGTCTTTGATAGATTTGGGGGGAAAAAAAAATAGGTGTTGAGGAGTACTACCACTTGAAGCTGGTTATAAGTGACCTTAAAAGTCACTGAAGCATTATAGGGAAAACCAATAAATGTTGTTCATGTAGGCTATTTAGGATATCCTTTTCCAGCAGTGCTGATGGACTTGGACATGTTACCAAGTTTGGTGTGAAAGAACTCAGCTACCATGACATAATACCTTATTTTTGAATGTTAAATTTGTAGTGCTGTGAAAGTATTTAATAAATCAATCGCAAAATGCTATTTTATAAACTTTTTTTATTTTAAAGGATGCTTTGAAGTAGGAAAACAACTGCTTCAGGCTTATGCTATTTCAAGAGGTCCTAATTGTTCAAAAATGAATTTTAGAGCTAAAATAGCATGATCTGCATAAGAAGAAAAAATAGTTTAAGCAAGCACAAAGCCTATTTGTTTATGTGAAATAACTTTTATGACTTTGTTTCGCTGGTGGGTAGGGTCAGCACCAGACACGGACACCAACTTAAGGAATAGTGTCATTTACTATAATGCAAAACTGCAAAGAATTACAAAAGGATAAGCTAAACAATGCACCTAATCATTACTACAGAAGATTGCCTATAGTGATTAAGAAAGATACATCGCCAGTTACCCTAATAATTTACATCTTCATCCAGATATCCTTTAATCATCAGCTGGGGGAAGCTGTCACAGCCAAGGACTGGCTAACCACTCCCAGTAACTGGGAAATTCTGTGGTGCATCCACCTTGCAGGCAAAGAGGCTTCTGACTTTTCTGTGAGAGTAGTCCAGCTTTTATAATAAAAAAGCTACCATTACTTTTAATGTGGGAACATATGGTTTTATTCTCCTGTTAAGTTTCTCCCAAAGCCTGCCCAGGGCTCAAGGAGGAACCAAGGGAGTTGTCTTTGATCCTACACCCCAGACAAGGCCAGATGTGGCCTTGTCTGGTTTCTAAATACAGAAAGGTAAATACATGTTTTGCCAAAGAGTGGATACATATATCATATTGCTAATAATACTTCATTAATGAGTGGATACATATAACATTTGGTTGGAAGGTTCATCTAGAGGTCAACTTTAGCTCAGGGCCTGTTGCTCAGGCCTTAGTACTTCAGATTTAAACATTTGTGGATGGTTTTAGTTGATTGGCGAGTTGCTTATGCTTTCTGGTTAGATGTAATGCTAGTAAGATGTGTTTTGTCCCCATGTAAATTATGTCAAAGTGCAAGATGTATAAATTAAGGAAGGTGAAAACTAAAACTAATGTTTTACCAGGAAGGAATATTCTCTTTTAAAAATTGTTTAATTTATGTTTTCTTTCTTCACAAAGTGTGTCCAGAAGGTACATACAAAATACTAAGATTTTTTTACATTAATTGTTTAACTGTGCTTTTATTATTATCAAATCTCTGATTCTCAAATTCACATTTGTCCTGGTTTGGAGACAAATTTGGGGGAAAACCCCTGTATAGGATCCCTCTGGGAAGCAAACCCAAGTGGCCCCTCCCTCCAACCAGTCCGAAAAAAAATCCTCTTTGGAGAAAAGTGGAAAAAACTATTTTACTAAACAGAGTGCATACAAGTATAAAGAATTGTCCTGGTTTGGGGCAAATTTGGGAGAAAACCCCTGTATAGGATCCCTCCAAGGAAGCAAACCCAGGTGGCCCCTCCCTCCAACCAGTCCGGTAAAAAAAAAAACCTCTTTGGAGAAAAGTGGAAAAAACTATTTTACTAAACAAATGTGCATACAAGTATAAAGAATGAATAATATGAAACAATAAAACCTCTCCTTCTGAAGTGAGATGGCAAATTGAGAAAGTCCTTGCCGTGGGTGAAGCTCAGCTCTCTCTCTCAGTCTCTCCTCAGTCTCAGTCTCTCCGGCGCTGCTGGAAAATGCCGAGGTCCAGGCCCCGGTGGGCCGCAGGTGCAGCCCCCAGTGCTCCCCTGGGTTTTCAGTCCAGAGTAGGTTTAAACAGTTCCAAGAAAAAGGAAAGAAAACAGTCCAGGGAACTTCTCTGCCCTAGCTAGCTGAAACTAACTAAAAGCAAAAAAAATCTCTGTCCTGCAGTCTCTCCAAGCCTCCGCCAAACATCCCGTCTGCAGAAGAATGTGGAGGAGTCAGGCAGTTTTCTCAAAACAAACTCCGTGCTTCTCCTTGCTCTTAGAACCAGTCTTAAAGGCACAGGACTCAATATACAGCACAAACAGAACAGACGATTGGGGATACAAGCATCATAAAGTTACCCTAGGACAAGAATGAATAATATGAAACAATAAAACCTTTCCTTCTGAAGTGAGATGGCAAATTGAGAAAGTCCTTGCCGTGGGTGGAGCTCGGCTCTCTCTCTCAGTCTCTCCTCAGTCCCAGTCTCTCCGGCGCTGCTGGAAAATGCCGAGGTCCAGGCCCCGGTGGGCCGCAGGTGCAGCCCCCAGTGCTCCCCTGGGTTTTCAGTCCAGAGCAGGTTTAAACAGTTCCAAGAAAAAGGAAAAAAAAAACAGTTCAGGGAACTTCTCTGCCCTAGCTAGCTGAAACTAACTAAAAGCAAAAGAAATCTCTGTCCTGCAGTCTCTCCAAGCCTCCGCCAAACATCCCGTCTGCAGAAGAATGTGGAGGAGTCAGGCAGTTTTCTCAAAACAAACTCCGTGCTTCTCCTTGCTCTTAGAACCAGTCTTAAAGGCACAGGACTCAATATACAGCACAAACAGAACAGGCATTGGGGATACAAACATCATAAAGTTACCCTAGGACAACATTATATTTTGAATTTATGTGAACAAATAGTTTTTTAATCAATTATTTTCAAATTTGATAAAGCCTAAATAATGTAATGTACAGTGTGCCTGTTGTCTCTTTTCCCTTTGCCCTTTCTTCAGAGAATAAAAAAGAAAGCCCTCATAATTCAGTTAAACAACTGTGTGAAAATCTGATATTTTAAAGTCATTTCATACTATTGCTGTGTTGGTAAACTTAAAGTATTTGGATAGGGTTTTTTTGGGGAACATTTGGTACAGTTTTTTAACCACAGTTCTAAAAGAGTGTCCCAATGAACTGGCGGAAGCAGGCATGGGGCAGTTGGTGGCTTTCTTCTGTTTCCATCTGTATTTACTGTGTTTTAAAAAAGAAAAAAAAGGCGGGGGGGGAACAAGTTAGAAATTGGGCCCATCGCATGTGAATATCTAATTTGATTTCTACATATGGAATGGACTAAAACTTAGATTTGGGGGTAGAACTCCTTCTTCCCTGTTTGTTTACAAGTGTTACTAACAAAGATGGTTATAATAGAGACAAAACTTTATTTCAGAAAACAGTAAATTAGTGGGTTTTGTAAGATATAAGCTTGTTAAGGAGACAGGCATTTTCTTGTTCTAGGAGAGAGCTACTTTGCATTGATCATTAAATCCTGAATGCTCAACTGGTTTTAAGTCATTCATCTATTTATACTGAAATTACTTATTTGCCTACTGATTGCTCTGGATTAAGCTCTTGATGTAGTTTTACTGGTGTTTAAAATAAGCTGCAGTGTGCAATGTCACATGTACATGTCTGATACTGCTGGGAAAAGTGAATGCTGTAATATGTAAAATATCTAAAAAATATCATTATATGCGTTTTGACAGATTGGCAAAATGAGGTATGTCAGTGTTCGGGACTTTAAAGGAAAAGTCTTAATTGATATTAGAGAATATTGGATGGATCAAGAAGGTGAAATGAAGCCTGGCAGAAAAGGTATTGTTTTGCTTCATGTTATTTTGTATTAAAACACTGTCTGCAGTTTGCTAGAGATCTTTGTGTATCAGATTTCTATACTTTGTTACTACATGGTATTTTTAGAGTAATATTTTTACTTCATTAATGATTTACATTTTAACATATAATTAGTTTTATCTGTAGACTGTAAACAAAATCAAAGTGGTTTCATTTGCCTGAGTCTGTTTTCCTAAATGGTTCCTCTATAATTTATGGGAAACAAGGCATCGAATACAAACAGATTTGGTATGGGAGTTATATACATAGCCATACATTTTCCCATTAATTAACTCCACTTCTTGCTTTTATTACAATTGGAGTTCCATGTCAGTTTTTGAGTGCTAGGGAATGGTAATAGTCTCTCCAAAATGTTACTTATAGCTTGTTATTCACAGTCCTTTAAGAAACGTGAGGGGGAAAAAACCCCAGAATTATGGTACTTTAAAAGTGTGTAGAAGTTCAGTCCGCAGAGGTATGGCTTTTAGAAGCCAACAGAACATGGTTGATTTCCTCGTTTCTTTTGTACTGCCTTCTGTCAAGGCCAGCACTGTATTTCTGTGTTTAGCCTAACACTTGTGAATGAATTTGTTATACTGCACTCATTTTCTTTGTAAGGGGATAAGCTAAGGTCTAAAATTTACCTGAAGTGTTCCAAATGAGTAATTTCTTTGTAACTGAGGTGGTTGTTACACTTGAGTAGGGTTAAGCATTAATAGACATGACATACACTGTGTGAAACCAGCCTTGACAGTAATTGTGCAAGATTCTGCACTACAATTTTTTTTTTCCTAAGTATTTCTTTTTAATGCATTTCAGGTATTTCTTTAAATCCAGAACAATGGAACCAGCTGAAGGAACAGATTTCTGATATTGATGATGCAGTAAGGAAACTGTAAATACAGAGTTATACGGAAACCTTTTATCATTTCAGTTGTTTTAAGTGGTCTTTTTACACTGGCATTTATTTTCTAAATTATTGTTTTCCAAGCTATTGTATATTTATTTAGATTACAAAATTATCTGTAAAATGAATACTTTATGTGTATTAAAAGTGTATTCTGAGTGAGGCTATTTGTGTATACATTACTAAAAGGAAATGTGTTGCTTTCACCTCATAGTATAAAATAAAAAAAACAAATAATGTAAAGCATAGATGTTTATGGCCTTTTGATTGAAGATGCTAGTAAGCTTGCCTAATAGCTTTAATTTTAGTTTTAGTTTAGTTGACCATTAATGTGATTTTTTTTTTTTCTGAGGAGATTTCCTTAAATGTCTCCATTTTAATGTTTTTTTTTTTCTTTTCTTTCATACTCTTTGGTATTGCCCTGGCAGCTTTCAGCTTTAAGACTTGATACAAAGAGTGAATACCTGGTAAAACACATTTTTGTAGATAAATACTGTATGTACTAATTTACTGTATTTATTCAGATGTAAACAGTCCTGTGTATATAGTCTTTTTTGCATTACTTGCATGAAGTGTTATGCTAAGTAATAACATTTGAAAACAAGCCACACACTATTTCTTCCCATTTTTCTATAGCTTGATTGACTTAAAAAATACAATTAGATTTTGTTCTTAGACCCTAGATTTTGAATGTGATTGTGACAGGACCTTTCACCCCCTGACACGGCAAAAGATTTCTCTACTTCCCCCATGGCTAAGTTAGGCTGGAATGGTTTGTCTTGTGATGAATTATCTCACCTGAAGACACCCTGACTCAGCAATAAACATCCTTCTTTGAATGGTGGGAAAGGATAAGCCACAAATAAGTGACTAATAGACAAGCACTTTTTACAACTATACAAGACCACTATGATTTTCATTAAATCAAAAATCTCTTATACATTCTCTGAATGTGTAGAGAAATCTTGATGTTGAGACGTTCGCTGTTGGGGAGGAGGGATGTTGGGGAGGAGGAAGCCAAGAAACCCTATAAATATGATTGCCTGTATTCTGAGAATGAGAAACCTGTATGTGAGATAGAATTGAAAGTAAGTTTTGATGTTTGAGATGTGTTAGATACTGGATGTCTGGGAAAACAGTTAGGTGACCATCTGAAGGTTACCTGCAACCAGACCCAGAGGTCAAATGGAATGTTCTGTCTCACCCCTCAATGTATGGTTCATTCCACACCTGTACCCCTCCCCTGAAGTATCAGGTATCTGTAACCCCATTGGCACAAGTCCTGTTCCAGCCCACCTCGAGACCCCTTATCAGGGGGCTGCGAAGGTGGCTCGGCCTCTTTGCTCTTTGCTCTTTGCTCTTGGCTCTTGGCTCTTTGCTCTTTGCTCTTTGCCTCTCTTCGCTTGCACCCTTTCCCGAGGACTTTCCTCTCTTGGAATTTCCTCTCCCTACCTCTCCCTTCCCCCACTTTCCTAGGCCTTGCCACGAGCTGCAGCCTGGCAGCTCAGAGCAAGGCCCCCACATCCCTTACAATAAACCTCATCTTCTAAAACCCAGCCTCAGAGATCTCTTGTCTACATTTATGCACACTTCCCCATCTTCCCCAGTTAATAAACCCCATGTTAGATTTAGTTTAGCTGAGAATCCCCAACCACAAAATGGCTTCCCTACCCCATATCCCCAAGATGGAGGAGACCGCATGGCATGGTTCTCCCCATCCCCCTATCCTCCTTCCTTCAATCCCTTTCTTCCCACCCTTGATCAGACCAACCCCTTCCTCTCCTCAACCCCACCCCTTCCTAAAAAGGCTCTGCCCATGCCTCCTCCCTCTTCAAGAACTCCACCCTCAGCTCCTCCCAGCTACTCCTTCCACGGGAACGCCCAGATGACATCAGCAGGTTCCCAGACCACACCCCCCACCAAAAGACCCTCCTCCTGCGCTTCCGGTTCCCACGCTCCCCCGCCCGGTTCCCACGGTCTGGGCCCAGATGGGGCGGGGCCAGGACCGGAGCCTGTGGAGACACAACAGCCTTCCCCTATCCCCTCTGTGTCCCCGGTTGTCTTCAAGGGCTCTCGAGGAGGGTGCAATGTCCGAACAATCCACCACCCATTTTCACAGGCCACCATCAGAGACCTCTGCAAGGCCCATCGAGATTATGGGCGGGACAGTCCCTATTTTAGGGGCCTGCTCCGCTCTGATCTTGAAGCCGCTGTTGTCATCCCAGTGGACCTTAGGCAGCTGTTCTCCTGCCTCATGGACTCCACGGAGTTCAAGTTGTGGGAGGCAGCATGGAGGCAGCTGCTTAGGGAGGCCTTGCCGAGTCTCCTCGCCGATCCGGAGACGGCAATTGATGAAAATGGGAATGCCCTCACCCTGGAACACCTCATGGGTGAGGGAAGGTGGACAAACCCATCCGACCAAGCCTCGGGCATTCCAATCAAAGCCCTCCAGACCATCAGGGAGCATGTGGTCACCGCCTTTTTCAGCATGGTGCCAGATGGTCCAGTCATACCATATTATAAAATCATGCAGGTGTTACCTCCGCTGAGGCGTAGCAACCTGGTTTCAGGAACGACACGGCAGCCACACCCAGGCTGCTCGGACCACCAGCTCACAGACACCAGTGTGGTGGATGGCTAATGGCGTTTATTAACTGGTTACATGGGGTTATAACACCTCTGTTTGCTACATCACATCCGTCTGCTTACGTTACAAGTTAGGTGTTGCTTAGCTTATCAAGGACACTGACCAACTAAGAATTGAGGGAGGGGTTTTGTCTGCCCGTACAACGCGATATCTTCTGACCGCTTGTCCCTAATCTCCCACATGCAGGGGACCAAAGAAGCTTTTACTAAGTTTGTAGAAAGGCTCACCTGAGCTATCGAAGTCCAGGTAACAGAAGTGGCGGTGAGAGAGGGAATCCTTAGGGAAATGGTTTTTGCTAATGCAAATAACTTGTGCAGGACTGCAATTCTTAGTCTCCCTTTGGACCCTCCTCCAACCATCCAGGATATGCTCCGGGTGTGCCAATTAAAGGTCCCCTTCATGCAAGGAAATGACCAGGACGGGAAACATAAAACACCAAGAGTAGCTGCAATGTCTGGCACCCAGCAAGAACATATTCGCAGGCCGTATGCTCCCCAAAGAAATAAATGCATCATCTGCTGGGAGCCGGGACACTGGGCAAGTAACTGCCCATTGAGGGAGGACATCGAGTTACTAAAAAAGAAAAAAAGGGGGAGGCGGGGGAGGTGGGAGAGCAGGAGTGGCGGGCAAGAATGCCAGCCAGTTAAACTAAGGGAGGAGTGCAGGTCTGCCCGCGGCGGTGACACAAATAGGGCGGACCAGGCAGTGGGAGGGGGGAAAGAAAGAATGAGCGCTAATGATACGCTGCCAAAAAAGGACATTCATACCGGACGTGACACACCTGACATGACCTTCAAAACTGACCATGACCTGTCCAAACCTATTGTAGTAACATCTTGTAAGGAAGAACCTTATAGGTTGGAGCTCACCGAAGCCATTTATTTGACCACCACGGAGTGGACCTTCCTCTCCATAAATGCGAAGGAACAGGGTGCCTGGCCAGTCCAAGGGAAGGAACTTGTCGTCATCGGGGATTGTAAGTACACCCCGCAAGAGATCGAGATCCTCCCAGGGATTTTAGTCAACAACCCTGGGAATCTCGTTCTCTGGCTGCGTTGCACCCATCCACCGACCTTTCTCCCGAAAGTTCAGATCATTGCACAAATCATCCCTACCCGGGGACCAAATGATACATCTAAGGTCCTGGTGGCTTGCCCTGTGCAAGCCATCACTGAAGAAAGGCCCCGGGTAGCATGCGAATTCATGGTGGGTGGGGAGACACTTAACATCACAGGTCTTTTAGACACTGGGGCATATGTGACGATTGTGCCAGCCCAGGATTGGCCGTCACACTGGGCTCTGCAAGACGTGGCTGGACACGTCCAGGGTGTTGGAGGGCTTCAATTGGCAAGACAGTCAAGGAGCATAGTGCAAATTAAGGGGCCAAAAGGGCAATTGGCAAATATCCGCCCTTTTGTTTTAAACTACAAGGAACCCTTGCTTGGAAGGGATCTCATGGCTCAATGGGGGGTCAAGATTGACATACCTGACCCCTCAGTGGATATTTCCACAACAACCATTGAAGAGCGTCCCACCAAAAAACTTAAATGGCTCACTGATAATCCAGTTTGGGTGGAGCAATGGCCGCTCTCAAAACAAAAATTAAAAGCGCTCAAGGAGCTCGTGGAGGAGCAATTACGTAAGGGACACGTTGTAGAAACTGACAGCCCTTGGAATTCTCCGGTTTTTGTGATCCAAAAGCCGGGGAAAGACAAGTGGTGCCTCCTCCAGGACCTCCGTCAAATTAATAACGTGATTAAGGACATGGGATCTCTCCAACCGGGAATGCTGTCCTAGGTTACAACGTAAAATGTGCCCAAAGTATGTATTCTATCACCATCTACATGAAATGTTGAAACTAAGTTGTTGTGCACCACTGTTTCCCTCGCCCTCTCCCTCCAGACTATCTTCTGTTAATGGCCCATCAATGCCTTCCTGCATGACTCATAGATAACTCCCTCCAGGAGCTATCTCTGTTTAATAGGCAATCAAGGACCCATTGCAAGACTGATAAAATGATATCAGCCCATTGTGAGATGCTCCGCCCAGGGGGAGGAGCCAAGCATTCCCACCTGGATATAATCTGGGCTTTGGGACAGCACAGGCAGCCATACCCACTGGATTCCCAAAGGACAAGAGCTACCAGACCTTTCTGCAAGAACACTGCTTCAACAAGACCACTTCATCTGGCCTGCTACCACCACAGTTTCAGGTTGTATTCTGACTCTGTCAGTGATCTTTTGTACCATTGCATGTGTTTTATTTTATTTTACTTTTTTTTTTCCTCTCCTATTAAAGTGTTTTTTCTGACTTGGAGTCTGTCGCTGGTTTTGCCTTCAAGCCAGCACATATATTTTGGTGCTCAACGTGGGGCAGGAGGTACTGAGAAAAGTCAGAATTATAATTTTGTAGTGAAGCAAAAAAAAACAAAACAAAAAAACAAACAAACAAAAAAACAGCTGTCCGCTATGATGCTCAACATGCTTTCATATATCTTATACCTAGCTCTCTACATTTTCCCACACATGGGGCAGTATTTGCCAGTCTTAATGCTCCTGTGTAGACCAGGGTATGGTACCAGAATTGCTGTATTTGTCTACTATGTTTATTGTATGATAACCTCTGAGGCAATGAGCATCATTCGGAATATATACTCTATTTTGTTTTCTTGTCCTGGTTCAGAATGCTACATCTGGGCTCTCAACAATTGCACCCAGCCCCTGTGGGGAGGGGTAAAGAATGATTTTTTCCAGTCTTTTAGGTATGGCACAGCAGTTTTCGAAAGTATTGAGTTCTCTCTAGGTGCCAAGGACAGCATAATATTGTTGTTAGTTCTGCTTTGCTTTCTCTGCACGTCCTGCACCATGCTTAGAAATCAAACACTACATGGGGTGGTGCAGCGTCTCCTTGAGGAAGAAGGAAAAAGAAACAAATGCAAAACAAAGGCATCCATGTCTACACAAACTGTTGTAGAGGAAACAGGAACCGCATCTACGCAGACTGTCACAGAAGAGAAAGGAACCAAAAACAAAGCAACAGTTTCTGCATCTACTCAGACCATCACAGAGGAGAAAGAAACCAAAGGTGCCATCAGCATCTCCACACAAACTGTCACCGAAGCAGAACAACCTAAACCAGTGACAGTTGCCCCTGTTCAGAAGAAGAAATCAAAGAGCAAATCAGTCCGCATAGTGGCTGATGAGGATGTGGCAGGACCTTTGCACCCAGCAGAAGAGACAGAGCCAGAGATCATCACCCGCTCTCTATCCCTGGGTGAACTGCGTGACCTGCGGAGGGAATTCACCCACCAGACAAACGAGTCCATCCTGACCTGGCTGCTCCGCATCTGGGATTCTGCAGCCAATGACACCATTCTGGATGGAAGTGTGGCCAGCCAACTGGGATCGCTGTCTCGGGATGTGGTCATTGACCAGGGGATCGGGAGAACCCAACAAACTCTCAGCCTCTGGCGGCGACTGCTAACAAGTGTGAGGGACAGATACCTTTGTAAAGAAGACCTCCAGGTGCACCAAGGAAAATGGAGCACAATGGAACAAGGTATCCGATGCCTGAGGGAATTGGCTGTGCTAGAGATCATTTTCTCAGAAGACGAGAGATTTCCTAAAAGCCCAGATGATGTCCAGTGCACATCGCAGATGTAGTTGAGATTTGCACAGCTTGGACCAGAGATATACTCCTGTTACCTGGCAATGCTGCAATGGAGGGAAGGTGAGGACAAGGTGGGCATCTTGGTCAATAAACTAAGAATTTACGAGGACACTGTCACTGCCCCATTTCGTACCCATGTCTCATCCGTGGAAACAAGGCTGGCTGAGCAAGTCCGGAGTTTGATTGAAGAGGGCCATCAGAAACTGAAAAAGGAACTTAAGGAAGAAATTTACCACATCTCGCCAGAACCAACAATAGTCTCTGCCATTAGGAGCAGGTACCCACCAGCCAGGGAGAGAGGATACACTCCATGGGGTAACCTCTGGTCTTTTCTTCGGGAGCATGGAGAAGACATGAGGAAGTGGGATGGAAAACCCACCTCCTCCTTAGCAGCCCGGGTACGTGAACTAAAGAGA
This sequence comes from Delichon dasypus, assembly GCA_037837765.1. Taxonomy (NCBI): domain Eukaryota; kingdom Metazoa; phylum Chordata; class Aves; order Passeriformes; family Hirundinidae; genus Delichon; species Delichon dasypus. The sequence continues at coordinate 3,963,706 of JBBAXF010000012.1, read as the reverse complement.
GAGACATCTACCACGAAGAGCTCATCTAGAGCCAACACTGCTCCAGTCTCGAAGGCACAGAACTCAAGACAGTATAAGAAGAATGATATGACTGATCCACTTGAAAGGACCTCAGGAACATATTTACAGGAAGAAAGCAATGTGTACCATGACCAGGAATAGGGGGGCCCTGCCTCTAGCCAGGTAGAGGAAAGGGACAATTGGATCTATTGGACTGTGTGGATACGATGGCCTGGCACATCTGACCCACAAAAATATATGGCTTTGGTTGACACTGGTGCCCAATGTACCCTGATGCCATCAAGGTATGTAAGAACAAAATCCATTTCTATTTCTAGAGTGACAGGAGGGTCCCAGCAGCTGACTGTGTTAGAGGCTGAAGTGAGTTTAACCGGGAATGGGTGGCAAAAACACCCCATCGTGACTGGCCCAGAGGCCCCATGCATCCTCGGCATAGACTATCTCAGAAATGGATATTTCAAAGACCCAAAAGGATATCGCTGGGCTTTTGGGATAGCTGCTGTAGAGACAGAAGACATCATACAACTGAGTACCTTGCCTGGACTCTCAGATGACTCCTGTGCTGTGGGACTACTAAGAGTTGAAGAACTACAGGTACCAATCACCACAGCAACAGTACACCGACGGCAATACCGCACCGACAGAGACTCTGTGATTCCTATCCACAAGATGATTCGTAAACTGGAGAGCCAAGGGGTGGTCAGCAAAGCTCATTCACCTTTCAACAGCCCTATATGGCCAGTGCGTAAGTCCAGTGGAGAATGGAGACTGACTGTAGATTACCGTGCTCTAAATGAAGTCACCCCACCACTAAGTGCTGCTGTGCCAGACATGTTGGAGCTTCAGTACGAGCTGGAGTCCAAGGCAGCAAAGTGGTATGCGACCACTGATATTGCCAATGCCTTCTTCTCCATTCCTTTGGCAGCAGAGTGCAGGGCCCAGTTTGCCTTCACCTGGAAGGGCGTACAGTACACCTGGAACCGACTGCCCCAGGGGTGGAAACACAGCCCCACCATCTGCCATGGACTGATCCAGACTGCACTGGAAAAAGGTGAGGCTCCTGAACATCTACAGTACATTGATGACATCATTGTATGGGGGAACACAGCAGGGGAAGTCTTCGAGAAAGGAGAAAAGATCATCCAGATTCTGCTGAAAGCTAGTTTTGCCATTAAGCGAAGTAAAACGAAGAGACCGGCTCAAGAAATCCAGTTCCTGGGAGTAAAGTGGCAAGATGGACAGCGGCAGATTCCCACTGAAGTCATCAATAAGATCACCGCCATGTCCCCACCGACCAGCAAGAAGGAAACACAAGCTTTCCTAGGTGCCATAGGTTTCTGGAGGATGCACATTCCTGAGTACAGCCAGATTGTGAGCCCTCTCTACCTGGTCACCCGCAAGAAGAACGATTTCCACTGGGGCCCTGAACAGTAACAAGCCTTTGCCCAGATCAAGCAGGAGATCGCTCATGCGGTAGCCCTTGGCCCAGTCAGGACGGGACCAGATGTGAAGGACGTGCTCTACTCAGCAGCCAGGAACAATGGCCTGTCCTGGAGCCTTTGGCAGAAGGTGCCTGGGGAGACTCGGGGCCGACCACTGAGATTCTGGAGCCGAAGCTACAGAGGATCTGAAGCCAACTACACTCCCACAGAAAAGGAAATCTTAGCTGCCTATGAAGGACTTCAAGCTGCCTCAGAAGTAATTAGCACTGAAACACAGCTGCTTTTGGCACCCCGACTACCAGTGCTGGGATGGATGTTCAAAGGAAAGGTTCCTTCCACGCATCATGCCACTGACACCACATGGAGCAAATGGATTGCCCTCATCACACAGCGCGCCCGTATAGGAAACCTGAATCACCCTGGGATTCTGGAAATTATAAATAACTGGCCTAAAGGTGAGACTTTTAGATTATCTTCTGAAGAAGAGGAGGAACAAGTGACACGTGCCGAGGAAGCCCTACCATATAACGAGCTACCGGAGACTGAAAGACAATATGCCCTTTTCACTGACGGTTCCTGCCGAATTGTAGGCGCCAACCGGAAATGGAAAGCTGCAGTGTGGAGTCCCACACGACGAGTTGCACAAGCTACTGAGGGACAAGGTGGATCAAGTCAGGTTGCAGAACTTAAAGCCATCCAGCTAGCTTTAGATATTGCCGAACGAGAGGAGTGGCCAACACTCTATCTCTACACCGACTCGTGGATGGTAGCTAATGCTCTGTGGAGATGGCTGAATCGCTGGAAAAAGGCCAATTGGCAGCGCAGAGGGAAACCCATCTGGGCTGCTGAGATTTGGCAAGACATCGCCGCCCAAGTAGAGAAGCTGACCGTGAAGGTTCGACATGTGGACGCACATGTGTCCAAGAGTCGGGCTAATGAAGAGCATCACAACAACGAGCAGGTGGACAAAGCCGCCAAGGTGAAAGTATCACAGGTGGATCTAGACTGGCAACACAAGGGAGGAGTATTCCTAGCCTGTTGGGCCCATGATGCAACATACCGATGGGCCTGTGACCGAGGAGTAGACCTTACTATGGACAACATCTCACAGGTCATCCACAACTGTGAGACCTGAGCTGCAATCAAACAGGCCAAGCGGGTAAAGCCTCTGTGGTACGGTGGACGACGGTTAAAGTACAGGTATGGGGAGGCCTGGCAGATTGACTACATCACCCTTCCCCAAACCCGCCAAGGCAAGCGTTATGTGCTGACTATGGTGGAAGCCACCACTGGATGGTTGGAGACCTACCCTGTGCCTCATGCTACTGCTCAGAATACTGTCTTAGGCCTTGAAAAGCAGGTCCTGTGGAGACATAGCACCCCTGAGAGAGTCAAGTCGGACAATGGGACCCATTTCAAAAACGGCCTTATAAACACCTGGGCTAGAGAACATGGCATTGAATAGATATATCACATCCCTTATCATGCACCAGCTGCCGGGAAAGTTGAACGGTGCAATGGGTTACTTAAAACTACCCTGAAGGCGCTTGGTAGGGGGACTTCCAAAAATTGGGAAGTGAACTTAGCAAAGGCCACCTGGATGGTCAACACTCGAGGGTCAATCAATCGAGCTGGTCCTACCCAGTCTGAACCCTTGCACACAGTGGATGGAGATAAAGTCCCTGTGGTACACATGAAAGGCATTTTAGAAAAAATGGTTTGGATTAATCCCACATCAAGCAAAGGCAGACCCATCCGTGGGATTTTTTTTGCTCAAGGACCTGGTTCCACTTGGTGGGTTATGCAGAAAGATGGGGAAACCCGTTGTGTACCACAGAGAGACCTAATTTTAAGTGAGAACTGGGTGTAGGGTTTCATTCTGTATATGTGTATATTTATCTATCTAGCTGTAAGAATGTATTAATTTAGGTATGATGTAGATGGTCATAGAATAAGGGGTGGATTATGTCCTAGGTTACAACGTAAAATGTGCCCAAAGTATGTATTCTATCACCATCTACATGAAATGTTGAAACTAAGTTGTTGTGCACCACTGTTTCCCTCGCCCTCTCCCTCCAGACTATCTTCTGTTAATGGCCCATCAATGCCTTCCTGCATGACTCATAGATAACTCCCTCCAGGAGCTATCTCTGTTTAATAGGCAATCAAGGACCCATTGCAAGACTGATAAAATGATATCAGCCCATTGTGAGATGCTCTGCCCAGGGGGAGGAGCCAAGCATTCCCACCTAGATATAATCTGGGCTTTAGGACAGCACAGGCAGCCTTACCCACTGGATTCCCAAAGGACAAGAGCTACCAGACCTTTCTGCAAGAACACTGCTTCAACAAGACCACTTCATCTGGCCTGCTACCACCACAGTTTCAGGTTGTATTCTGACTCTGTCAGTGATCTTTTGTACTATTGCATGTGTTTTATTTTATTTTACTTTTTTTTTTTTCCTCTCCTATTAAATTTTTTTTTCTGACTTGGAGTCTCTCGCTGGTTTTGCCCTCAAGCCAGCACAAATGCCTTGCCCAACTATGCTCCCCCAAAACTGGAAATTGGCAATTATCGACATTAAGGATTGCTTTTTTCAAATTCCTCTTCACCCAGATGATGCCCCATGTTTTGCATTCTCGGTTCCTACCATGAACTGGGAAGCCCCAAGGAAGCGCTATCACTGGCAGGTACTCCCTCAGGGGATGAAGAACAGCCCGGTTATCTGCCAGTGGTATGTTGCTTCCTTGCTGTCCCCTGTCCGGGCAGCCACGGGACAGGCCATCATCTATCATTATATGGATGATGTCCTGGTGTGTGCCCCAACTGACGATGAGCTGACACATGCACTTGACCTGACAATCGATGCATTGATTGCTGCAGGTTTCGAGTTGCAAGAGGAAAAGGTTCAGAGGATGCCACCCTGGAAATACCTCGGGCTGGAGATCGGAAAGCGGTCCATTGTACCGCAAAAATTGGCCATCAAGACAAAGGTAAGTTCCCTCGCGGATATACACCAGCTGTGTGGGGCCTTGAACTGGGTAAGGCCTTGGCTAGGCTTGACCACCGAGGACCTAGCCCCCCTTTTCAATTTATTGAAAGCGGAAGAGGAGCTTAGTTCTCCTAGGGCTCTTACCCCAGAAGCAGAAAAAGCTCTGGAGAGGATACAGGACGCTATGTCCTCACGGCAAGCTCACCGATTTGACCCCGAGCTGCCTTTCAAATTTATCATACTGGGAAAGTTGCCACACCTCCACGGGATGATCTTTCAATGGAAGGACATCCCAAAAAAGGACCGAGAAGGGAACGATCCACTCTCTATCATAGAGTGGGTCTTCCTGAGCCATCAGAGGTCCAAAAGGATGACCCGGCCACAGGAGTTGGTGGCTGAACTGCTCCGGAAGGCAAGGTTCCGGATCAGAGAATTGGCCGGTTGTGACTTTGTGTGTATTCTCATTCCAATTGGGTTGAGATCGGGCCAAATTTCTAAGTCAATGATGGAACACCTGCTGCAAGAAAACGAAGCACTGCAGTTCGCGCTGGACTCCTTTACTGGGCAAATTTCAATTCATTGGCCAGCCCACAAAATTTTTAATCAGGATGTTAAATTCACATTATCCTTAAAGGAAGTTCAGAGCAGGAAGCCACTCAAAGCCTTGACAGTTTTTACTGACGCATCCGGAAGGTCTCACAAGTCAGTCTTGACTTGGAAGGACCCTCAAACTCAGCAGTGGGAGGCTGATGTCGCTGAGGTGGAAGGATCACCTCAGGTTGCTGACTTGGCCGCTGTCGTCAGGGCATTTGAGAGGTTTCCCGAACCTTTCAATTTGGTAACAGACTCTGCGTATGTAGCGGGGGTGGTGTCCAGAGCGGAACAGGCCATCCTGCAAAAGGTGTCCAACATTGCTTTATATGAGTTGCTCTCGAAATTAGTTAAATTGGTCTCCCGCCGAGAGCAACCATTCTATGTAATACACACGAGGTCACACACCGATTTGCCGGGGTTTATCGCGGAGGGGAACAGGAAGGCAGATGCCCTTGCTGCCCCTGCCGAGATGGCCCCCCTGCCTAACATCTTTGAGCAGGCGAAACTCAGCCACCAGCTTTTCCACCAAAACGCACCTGGCCTTGTTCGCCGCTTCCATCTAACGTGGGAACAGGCCAAGGCGATTGTGGCCACGTGCCCATCCTGCTCCCAAAATGCAGTCCCAACCTTGCATGCGGGGGTCAACCCTCGGGGGCTGAGGAGCTGTGAGGTGTGGCAGACAGATGTCACACATTTCCCAGAATTCGGACGCCAGAAGTTTGTCCATGTGTCTGTTGACACTTTCTCTGGAGCCATCTTTGCTTCTGCCCACACAGGGGAGAAGGCAGGGGATGTCATCAAACACCTCATCCACGCTTTCTCCTTCCTGGGCATCCTGAAGGAACTGAAAACTGATAACGGCCCAGGGTACAAGTCCAGGGAGCTCTGCAGCTTCCTGCAGCAATGGGGGGGGGGGGGTGGAGCACAAGACCAGCATCCCCCACTCCCCCATAGGTCAAGCCATGGTCGAGAGGACCCATCAGACCATCAAAAAAGTATTACATCAACAGCAACAGGTCCTCAAAGTGGAACCATCATCCATCCGGCTGGCCAGGGCACTTTTCACCATAAATTTTTTGAACTGTTCCTTCGAGGGGTTAAATCCACCCGTGGTGCGGCATTTCGGTGAGAGCTCAGTGTTCCCCAACAAACAAAGGCCACCTGTCATGGTCAAAGATCCTGAGTCCGGAAGAACGGAAGGGCCCCACGACTTGGTCATGTGGGGACATGGATACGGGTGCGTGTCCACCCCCACGGGGCCAAGGTGGATACCATTGAAGTGGGTAAAGCCCTACGTCCCCAAGGGCTCAGGGTCTAAAAGTGTCACAGGGTCCCAAGTGGCGAACGCAGCGTGGAGGCGAAAGCGGAAGAAAGAGTACCATCGCGACCTCTGGGCGGAGCTGCCCTTTCCTCACTGTTCTTAAATTCTTATGACTCCTGAATCTAACAACCCTAGTAATTTCTGTACTTAGTGTCTTTCAGTTGCCATCATGGAAATCGTCCAGACCGGATTCCCCACTCCGAGGAAGAACCATCTTATCCTCGGAGCCCTAGTACTAACTGGGGAATTTTGGGCTGGGCTTCCTCCATTTTTCGTTCGGTTTTATTAGTTCTTTTCTTGTTATTGTTAATCTTAATTGCGTTCGGTATGTAAAAAAGAATGTTGTATAATTTGGTTTTTGCCACCTCACACTCCCCCACGGTCAACCACGTCACCATACCACCAGAAGAGGACCATGAGGAGGAAGGACTGGAGTTGGAAGAGGTGCTGGAGGGGACCCCAGAAGACGAAGGACGGAATCCAGATGAAGAAGAACGTGGACTGGGGTACCCGACGCAGCATCAGTTGTCTGCAGAGAGCTACCAGGCATCAGAGTACCGCCCTCCTCCGTTCCAGTCCCACTCCTCTTGAAAAAACAAAAAAAGGGGAGATGTAGTGGTGTGAGAGTTGTTTTATTAAGTTATTAAGTTATTTTTGTAAGATTTTTGAGTTACTTTTGTAATGGTTTAGTTCACTGTATACCCCTGTGTTCTGTATTGGTTTTCCCCTTATGAGTTAAGTTGTTTAACTAGATGTTTTCTGTCAGTCATTCCTTCCCTGCACCTGTCCCTGTCAATCCCCCCCCCCCCCTCGTGGTCACCCTGTCTGTCACTCGGAGACCCTTCCCTGGATTCTGGAAAACTCCAGGAAGGGCATCGAGTGATAGGCTGGGGCCCAGGAGACCCCCTCCCAATTGTGTTGTGGTTGGTCCCCGTTCTATGGTTCCCACCCCCACTTCCACCCCACCTTAAAAACTGCCACGCACATGCCCTCGGGGGCTCTCCTGGGCAGCAGGTAGTGGGGTGCAGAGCTTCGCGCTCCCCCCCCCTTCAATAAACCCTCGTTGATACCCTGCTCAAGAGAGTCTGCCTTTCAATCAGCTGCCGCGGTTGCTATTGCATCATCATGCCCGTCGCTGCTGTGGAGGATCCAAGTTCCCACAGGAAGGAGGTGGCCCGCTCACCCCGCCACCCCAACCTTACCACGTTGCTGCAGTGTGACCCACTGAGGTAGCTGTGGCTGCACTGGTCAGCGCGAACCGGACACTGTGACAGAAGGCAATGCACATGCAGACAAATTGACCATGCCAGTTTCAAGGACTTTACTGAACATTTTTGAACAGGCAAAATTGAGTCATGCATTCTTTCATCAGAATGCTCAAGCACTAATGGACACTTTTCACATTTCCAAAAGTCAGGCAAAGGAAATCATTAGTGCTTGTCCTGATTGCCAGCTTGTGCAGCCTCCTGCCTCCATGGGAGCAGTCAATCCAAGAGGATTGCACAGTTTGCAGTTATGGCAAACTGATGTCACAAAATATCCATCTTTTGAAAAACTCAAGAATGTTCATGTTTCAGTTGACACATTTACAGGTACAGTCTTTGCATCACTGCACACAGGTGAAACAGCACAACATGCTTGTCGACATTTCTTGCAGGCATTTGCATCTTTGGGCGTGCCACAAGAAATCAAAACAGACAATGGACCAACATATATAGGGAAAGTGCTTGACAAATTCCTGAAGAGGTGGGGTGTCCATCATACCTTTGGTATCCCACACTCTCCAACAGGTCAGGCAATCATTGAAAGGACACATCAAACATTAAAATCCCTTTTGGACAGACAAAAAAGAGGAGAAACAGACGCTACACCATACATGCGCTTGAATAAAGCCTTGTATGTGTTGAATTTTCTAAATTGCTCTTTTGCAGAGCCAACTCCACCAATCATCAGACATTTTTCAAACAGTATGAGAGCAAAACCGAAGGAAAATCCTTTGGTTTTGGTGAGAAACCCAGAAACAGGACAAATCGAAGGGCCATTCAGATTAATAACTTGGGGCAAGGGATTTGCTTATGTCTCCACAGCAGTTGGACCAAAGTGGCTGGCGGCGAGGCACGTGAAACCGTACTGAGTCCAGACACAAGCAGAAACGGACCACAAGACCGGTGGAAGAGAAGTGGGCATGCAGACGTGAGCCGGTGTCCAGACAGCAGACATCCCTTCGTTCTACGTGCAAAAGAGACTTTGGGACTTGTTTTCTTTTGGGCTTGGGTGGTGTTGCATTCTTAGGGATTCCCACGAGAAAAAGGCCTTTGAAAATGAGAGCTATCCTTGTGCCTCATTTTCTCCTTGGTCGCCTTGAGCAATGCGGCAGTTTTGCCCGTGGCCCAACCAAAAGAGAATGTTTGGGAAACTCTAGCCAATGCATCAGGTTTGAATACCATCTGCCTGACACACTCAAGACCAGGGAAACCTTTCTCAACATGTTTAGTGGGGTTGCCAGTGAGCAAATGGCCGATCCCAGAAAACATCCCTCCAGAGATTTCAAAGTCCATTGTAAATCCAGTGGACCAATGGGATGTTTGGACGAAATTCCTTCCTGCGGCTCCTTTTGAACCTCAGGAACTGGAAATTCTTGGATTGGTCCAAATGCAATTCTGTGTGAAATTCGGCCTTTCCGGAGTGACACAAAATAAAACAATAGACGTCACTCCAAACCTCAATTTTTACAGAAACTCATCGTCTTGGTGTAGTTACACTAAGATGCTGAGAAAACCATCCAATCATGTTCCAGCTCACTTGCTGAGGGGAAACATTTTCATTTGTGGGGACAAAATTTGGCCCGCAATTCCTGCAAATGCCACAGGTGGTCCTTGCAGCATTGGAATGCTTTCATTGCTAACACCCGACATGACACTGATGATAAAACTAAAACAGAGAGGGAAGAGATCGGTTCAAATGTATGATCCAAATTGTGATGATGATGTTCACACATGGAACAAGGCTCAGAGAATTGCAGTTGCAATTTTTTCACCACAGGCAGGGTCAAGAACAGCCTTGACACAATTGGATCGAGTGGGTTTTTAGTTGAGCAAACATGCCCAAGCCGTTTCTCTTGCACTGAGCGACATGTTGTTAGACATTGATAGTGTAAGACGAGCAAGTCTCCAAAACAGGGCAGCGATTGATTATCTTTTGCTGACCCATGGGCATGGGTGTGAGGAATTTGAGGGAATATGCTGCATGAATTTGTCAGATCATTCCAAATCCATTCATGAGAACATCAGGCAATTGCAGGAGAGTGTGAACAAACTTAGAGAGGTAACTGGATCGTGGATGGATGGTTTGTTCAATTTGTTTAACCTTTCACCATTGTGGAAGGAAATTTTGAAGATAGTTATATATATTTTAGTAGGGCTTGTAATCCTTCTCATGATTTTGCCGTGTTTGTTTCTAGGTATACGGCAAGTCATGGACAAGGTGGCCAAGGAGGTGTTTTTGGTTCAAACAGGAGGGGGAGATGTTGGAGTCCAGGGCATTCCTTTGGTTGCCCTGGAGGGTCAGGGACCTGGGCAGAGGGGTCTGGGACCCCAGCCCAGAGCTCAGAGAGACACTGGCTTTGATCTCAGTCCATGGGAAAAACTTTCTACACTGAGAGAAGGTTTACAGGCCACAAGAATGTGAAAAATAGTAGTTTAGCTTATCACAGGGTGAGAAAATAGTAATTTTAGGTTCCTAGCATTGAAGTGAATGGGGACAAGATGGAGAATCTGGGGCGTTGTCTCCTTCTTCTTCTCCTTCTCCTTCCCTCACTCCATTGCTGCATTGACGTGGCACAAAATAGTTAGTGAGGATTGGGTCAAAGTAAAGATGACCTTTTTAGTAATAGTGATAGACATTGGTAAGAAATAGTAAACAAGAAATACGTAGCAATTGGTATAAAAGATAAGGACAACCCAGCTCGGGGGGAGACGTGAGGAGTCCATGCAGCTGTGAACATCTTGTCAGACTCCGAGAAAATTGTAAGATAAGAAAAAATAAACTAAGTATGCAACATTGAAAAATCTAAACCTGAAGACTCCGTCTCTTCCTTCGGCTTGGCTCAGAGCTGTGCAGGGGCAAAAGACCCTGAAACCACCTGAAAAACAGGGAAGGCCCCCGAGAGTTTTAGAGTCTTTTTGCCTTCTGCAAAGCCCTGAGCTGGATGCAAGATAGAAACGGAGTCTTCAGGTTCTGATTTTTCAAGGTTGCATGCTCTGTTTATTGTTTCTTATCTTACAATTTTCTCAGTCCCCAACTAAGATCTGTGCAGCTGCTCGGGCATCTGACGACTCCTCCCGCACTGGGCTGTCTCTATCTTTTATACTAATTGTTACGTGCTGTTTGTTTATCATTATTTGCCAATACCTATCACTTATACTAAACAGGTCATCCCTACTTTGACCCAGTCTCCTTAAACTACTTTGTGCCATCGTCACTGCAGAAAATGGAGTGAGGGAAGAAGAAAGAAGAAGCAGGAGACAACGCCCCAAATCCTCCATCTTGCTCCCATCTACTTCCATACTGAAAACCCAAACCTACTGTTTTTCACCCTGTGATAAGCTAAACTACTATCTTTCACACTCTTGTGGCCTGCAATCCATCCTGCAGTGCAGGAAGCCTTTCCCATGGACTGGGATCAAAGCCAGTGTCCTTCTGGGCTCTGTGTGCCAGGGTCCTAGACCCCCCTGTCCAGGTGTCTGACCCTTCAGGGCAGCCAGAGGAATGTCCTGGACTCCAACAAGGACCCAATGTCCTGATTGGATGTTATGAACAGCAAAGTTCAAAGGCAGAGTCTGTGCCAGCTGAGCTTCTTCTCAAAAAGATTTTCCAAGAGACAGTATCCTGGCCTGTAACGGTTTTAATTCAATAACTGAAAATCACAGGTTTTGTCTCTTTGTCTGTTTATCTTGTTTTTGGGAAAGTTAACAGTATGTAGGGGGAGGGAAGAGTGTTTTGAAGTTTCGTTTTGGTTTGGTTTGGGGTTTTTTTTCAATTTTTCCATTCTTTTAGTGTGTGTTAATAAAACTATTTGTTTATTTTTAAGCTTGAGCCTGCTTTGCTTTCTCCTGATCTTCTCCCACAAAAAAAGAGAATAAACACTAAAATCACTACACTGGATTTGGCAACCAGAATTTGACGAATGTGAAACCACTACATTAATTGGTGTTTCTGCCTGGTTACTGAATTGAAACCATTACATATGGGTACTTCCCAAAGTCGCCTTTAACATTCTCAGTGGTCAAAACAGATGCCAGTATCCCAAACTAGCCTTCTGATAGGTCCCTGTCCTTTCTAAAACAATTCCAAGGTCCTGACAGGGAAAAACACTCCACGTTGCTCCCTAACTAAAAACCAAACTGTGCCAACCCATGACATGGCCACATATTGTTTTAAATATATATCACTTACTTTCACCCCTCCACTAGGTTGAGAATTACAAGAGTAAGGAATTCCAAACATCAGTTCACAGGGAGATAACTGAATATCACCTCTGGGTCTGCCCTTATTCTGTCCAAAGCCAATGGCAAAAGCCACAGCATCTTATTTTCTATCACAAGCTTCAAAAGGTGTTTCTTTATTTCTCCATTCATTCTTTCAACCTGCCCGAGCTCTGGGGGCACCAGGGGATATGGAAGTTCCATTGTATTCCTAAAGCAGTCATAACCCCTTGAAAGATCTTTCCTGTGAAATGAGTTCCCCTGAGTCTATTGCTTCCAAAATGCCATATGTTGGAATTACTTGTTTCAAAAAATCTTTAATAACTGATTCCATAGTTGCTGAAAGAGATAGAAATGCTTCTGGCCACCCAGTTATCTGACATACTGTCGTCTTGTGCCTGGTGATATGGCACTTTGTGGGATGTGACACAACACCTGAGGTCCTAGAGTCCTAAGCAGTTGCTGCTGGGTCAGTGTAAAAAGGAGCGAAGTGGGCTTCACATGCAGTCTGAGATTCCTTTATTAATGTCACATAACTTGAACACAGTGCAGAGGTGAAGATGGGAACGATGGCTGGAACATGGGTTTTAGGGGACAGAATCAGGGTGGAGTTTGGGGTCAAGGGATCTTGTCCTGGGGTGACTGTGTATCCCCAATCGTCTGTTGGGTGCAGGGGGGAGGGCAAGCGCGGTTTGTTTTTCCCCAGGAAAACTCTGCTCATCGGAGTGACCTTGAAGCGGGGGAGTTGGAACACGGCAAGACGAAAGAAGCTCTGTTGTTTTTTTCCCCGGCAGTTAGTTAGTTTAGTGCTAGCGTAGTTAGACGCTGTAGAATAGCTGAAGCTTTTTGCTTTTTTTTTTCTTTTGCCTTTTTTTTTTCCCTTTTTTCCCTTTTTTTCTTCCTTTTGGCTTTTTTTTGCCCTCTCCTCAGAACTGTTCCAACCTCTCCGGACTAAGGACCTGGGGAAGCACTGGGGGGCCTCCACAGGGGACCCACCCCACCAAGACCAGCCCTGCGCATCTCCTTTTCTGCCAACGTCAGCGGAGACGGAGCGGTGGAGCACAGTGACAACCCTCAAGAGGAGACTTTCTTTAAGTTTGTTATCCCTCCGTAAGCGGCACGAAGCTCTTGTCATCGGGTATTGTGCTGGGAGTGCTTTGCCTGTTTAATAAACAGGTTTTTTCCACTTCTCTCTGAGGAATTCTTTTTCCCGAACCGGTTGGAGGAGGGGAGGGGGGCCCCGTGGGAGGGTTTCTCCCAAAATCTGCCTGAAACCACCACAAACTTATTGGTTCCCAACGTGGGGCTCGAACCCACGACCCTGAGATTAAGAGTCTCATGCTCTACCAACTGAGCTAGCCGGGCTAGTGGTGTGGAGAATGGGAGGATATGGGCCAACTCCTCAAGGAATTCTCTGACCCTGTAGTCTGGGATTTTCCACGGGAACAAATTCAGAATCCAGTGGAGCTGGGGAAATACCTGAAAGAGAGGTACCATGATGGCTCTAAGGGGGAAAAGGTGGCTGCAGTAAGCTGGGTCCTGGCATATGCTTATCGCACATTGTTAGAGACTGTAGGGCAGCAGACAGAGGCAGGGGGGAAGGGATACAAATCAACAGCTACCCCAGTCACTCAGGCTGCAGCCAACACCCCAGTTATGAAGCCAGCAGTTGAACTAAAACCTGAGCCTGAGTCGGCAGCTAAACCAGACACTAAGCCTAAGCCCCTGGCAGTTGCTCCAGCAAAGAAGCACACAGTCAAAACCGATCGACCAGTGGACGATGACGACCCAAGAGAAGGACCTTTGCCAAAATCAGAAGCCAAAGCTTCTAGCACAGGATCAGAAGCAAATATTGATTCCTTTTCCCTGAAGGACCTTCGGGGCCTAAGAAAAGATTACCGGCGACAACCTGATGAATCTATAATTAGTTGGTTAGTCCATCTTTGGGATGCTGCAGGTGAGGCTACAATTCTGGATGGCACTGAAGCGAGGCATCTGGGATCCCTGTCACATGATCCAGTCATCGACCAGGAGATGATGAGAGAGACTAGTCCTTGCAGTCTCTGGATATGGGTCCTAGGAAGTGTGGCAGAAAGATACTTGTGTGCAGATGATCTCTATATGCAGCAAACCCCATGGAAGACCATAGAACAAGGGATTCAATGCCTGAGAGAAATGGCAGTGGCAGAGATGGTTTTCTCAGATGACATAAACACTAGGAACCCAGACTTGGTATCATGTACATCTGTGATGTGGCGAAAACTTATACGACTCGGGCCATTAGAATACGCTTCTGCTTTAGCAGTAATGAAGCGGGAGGACATAGAGGAGACGGTGCTTGATATGGCAAAGAAGTTCCGAGCATATGCCGATGCTGTGCATGGCCCAACACACGCCAGAATTGCAGCTGTAGAAACACGTCTACAGAAACTAGAGGATAAGATAGATAAGAATCATAAGAAACTCAGGGAGGAGATTAGAGAGGACCTTCTCCAAATCTCAGCGGTACAGATCAGAGGTTCTGGTACCCAACGTAGACGCTCCCCGGCTAGGGAGAGAGGATACACTCCACGTGCTGAGCTGTGGTTCTTCCTGCGGGATTGCGGAGAAAACATGAGAAGATGGGATGGAAAATCTACGGCTGCCCTGGCACAACGGGTGCGTGAATTGAAGGAAGTCAAGACTCAGAGAGGGAGTTCCACCAAAAGGGAAGCGGCTCCAGTTGCCCGTAGCCAAACTGCCAGGTATGATGATGATGACATGTCCGACCCCCTTGAAGGAACCTCTAAGACATATGCTCAAGGAAAGAAGGAGAACCAGGCTTAGAGGGACCCTGCCTCTAGCCAGGTAGAGGCTACGGAAAACCGTGTATTTTGGACTGTGTGGATTCGTTGGCCTGGCACATCGGAACCACAAAAATATGAGGCCTTAGTTAATACTGGTGCGCAGTGCACATTAATGCCATCAAGACATGTAGGGGCAGAATCTGTCTCTATTGCTGGCGTGACAGGGGGATCACAGGATTTTACTTTGGTGGAAGCAGATGTAAGCCTGACTGGAAATGAGTGGGAGAAACACCCTATTGTGACTGGGCCAGAGGCCCCATGCATTTTGGGCATAGATTACCTCTGAAGTGGGTATTTCAAAGACCCAAAAGGACTCAAGTGGGCATTCGGGATAGCAGCTGTAGTGACAGAGGGCATCCAGCAATTGAACACCTTGCCTGGACTGTCTGAGAATCCATCTGCAGTAGGACTCCTGAAAGTACAAGAGCAACGGGTACCAATTGCCACTTCTATAGTGCACCGCCGACAGTATAGGACAACTCGAGATGCTGTGATTCCCATCCATAAGATGATTCAAGAGCTGGAGAGCCAAGGGGTGGTTAGTAAAACCCACTCACCCTTCAACAGCCCCATTTGGCCTGTGCGTAAATCTGAAGGAGAATGAAGATTGACTGTGGATTACCGTGCATTGAATGAGGTGACACCGCCACTGAGCGCTGCTGTGCCAGACATGTTGGAGCTCCAGTACGAGCTGGAGTCCAAAGCAGCAAAATGGTATGCCACGATTGATATAGCCAATGCATTTTTCTCCATTCCTTTGGCAGCAGAATGCAGGCCTCAGTTTGCCTTCACGTGGAGGGGAGTGCAGTACACCTGGAACCGACTGCCACAGGGGTGGAAACACAGCCCCACCATCTGCCATGGACTGATCCAGACTGCGCTAGAAAAGGGTGAGGCTCCAGAACATCTACAGTATATTGATGACATCATTGTGTAAGAGAACACAGCAGCAGAAGTGTTTGAGAAGGGAAAGGAAATCATCCAGATCCTCCTGGAAGCCGGTTTCGCTATCAAGAAGAGTAAAGTTAAGGGACCAGCTCGTGAGATCCAGTTCCTGGGAGTAAAGTGGCAAGATGGACGGCGGCAGATTCCCACTGAGGTCATCAACAAGATTACAGCAGTCTCCACCAACCAATAAGAAGGAGACACAAGCTTTCCTAGGTGCTATAGGATTCTGGAGGATGCATATTCCCGAGTATAGTCAGATTGTGAGCCCTCTTTACCTGGTCACCCGCAAAAAGAATGATTTCCACTGGGGCCCTGAGCAGCAGCAAGCTTTTGCCCAGATCAAGCAGGAGATCGCTCATGCAGTAGCCCTTGGCCCAGTCAGGACGGGATCAGATGTGAAGAACGTGCTCTACTCAGCAGCCAGGAACAATGGCCTGTCCTAGAGCCTTTGGTAGAAGGTGCCTGGGGAGACTCGGGGCCGGCCACTAGGATTTTGGAGTCGAAGCTACAGGGGGTCTGAAGCCAACTACACCCCAACGGAGAAGGAAATCTTAGCAGCCTATGAAGGAGTTCAGGCCGCCTCAGAGGTGATTGGTACAGAGGCACAACTCCTCCTGGCACCCCGACTGCCTGTGCTCGGGTGGATGTTCAAAGGGAATGTCCCCTCCACCCATCATGCCACTGATGCCACATGGAGCAAGTGGATTGCTCTTATTACACAGCGCGCCCGTATGGGTAAACTGAATCGCCCTGGGATTTTGGAAATAATTACCAATTGGCCTGAGGGTGAAAATTTTGGCCTCACAGATGAAGAACAAGAGCAAGTGACACGGGCTGAAGAGGCTCCACCATACAACCAATTGCCAGCAGAGGAGATGCATTATGCCCTTTTCACTGACGGTTCCTGTCGTATTGTAGGGATGAACCGGAAGTGGAAAGCAGCTGTGTGGAGCCCCGCACGACAGGTTGCTGAGGCCACTGAAGGAGGGGTGGATCTAACCTTGGACAGTATTTCTCAGGTTATCCACGACTGTGAGACGTGTGCTGCCATCAAGCAGGCCAAGCGGGTGAAGCCCCTATGGTATGGTGGGCGATGGTCCAAGTATAAGTATGGGGAAGCCTGGCAGATTGACTACATGAGACTAAAGTTTTTACTTTCTGGCTAGTTTGTAATTATTTCTAAAATTTCAGGGCGATTTGGGTTTTTAATGCGGGCGCGCTGAGTGATGAGGGCAATCTATTTGCTCTATGTGGCATTGGTGGCATGGTGGGTAGAGGGAACTTTTGCTTTGAACATCCATCCCAGCACTGGTAGTCGAGGTGCTAGCAGGAGCTGTGTTTTGGTGCTTACTACTTTTGAGGCGGCTTGAACTCTTTCATAGGCGGCTAAGATTTCTTTTTTTGTTGGAGTGTAGTTGGCTTTAGACCTTCTGTAGCTTTGACTCCAGAATCCCAGTGGTCGGCTCTGAGTCTCCCCAGGCACTTTTTGCTAAAGGCTCTAGGACAGACTATGGCTTTTGGCTGCGGAGTAGAGCACGTTCTTTACATCTGGTCTCGTCTTGACTGGGCTAAGGGCTACTGCATGAGCGATTTTTTGCTTGATCTGGGCAAAGGCTTGTTGCTGTTTAGGGCTCTAGTGGAAATTGTTTTTCTTGCGGGTGACCAGGTAGAGAGGGCTCACAATCTGGCTGTACTCAGGAATATGCATCTTTTAGAAACTTATGGCGCTTAGGAAAGCTTGTGTTTCCTTTTTGTTGGTTGGTGGACACATTGCTGTGATCTTGTTGATGACTTTAGTGGGAATCTGACGCTTTCTATCGTGCTACTTTATTCTTAGGAACTGGATCTTACGAGCTGGTCTCTTAACTTTGCTCTTCTTTACTGCAGCAACTGCCGGTGTCTTAGCCTCACTGTCTGGTTTAGCTGCAGCCTGAATAGCTGTGGGATTAGCTGTAGCCTGAGTGACTGATTTATCTCCCTGCTCCCCTGCTTCTATCTGCTGCTCTACAGTGTTTAGCAGTGTGTGACTCATTCTAGAAAAGCTATAAACCATATAGAGGAAGGTCACCAGCTGAAATACCAGGAAGGTGGTGTCTTTAACATTCAGGAGACCCTGAACCTTCTCCAAAAGCGATGTAACTGACTCAAAAGAGAAGAAGGAAAGAAGAGGCTGAAGAGTTTCATCCCCTACTCCTCCTCTAACAAACTGGGTGCAATTGTTGATAAATCCCCAAAACATGCTGCTGGAACTAGGACGCAGGGCAGGATGAAAAAACCATAAACCGAACATACCCAGAACAAACTCCAATATCTTTATAAGCTTCTTGTAAGCCATAATCACCGAACCCAGCAAAATAACTATTTTAAATAGTGCATCCCTAGTGTAAAAGCTGTATGTTAGGGACAATATTGGAGCTATTTCTGGGTAAGAAAACAAACCTAGGGACCAGAAAGGTATTAAGATCTCAAAAAAGCCTAGGGAACAGAAATGCAGAAAAGACTCCATTCTAAGAGACATTAGGAATTTAAGAAGCAACATGGCCACTGTTTAATCCCCACCCAAGGGACAAACAAACAAAAAAAACAAAAAAAAGCAGTTAATAATAATCAATACAAGTTTTTTCCACTCTCTCGAGCCCCACGTTGGGCACCAATAAGAAGTATGTCCTGGTTTGGGGCAAATTTGGGAGAAAACCCCTGTATAGGATCCCTCCAAGGAAGCAAACCCAGGTGGCCCCTCCCTCCAACTAGTCTGGAAAAAAAACAGTCCTCTTTGGAGAAAAGTGGAAAAAACTATTTTACTAAACAAATGTGCATACAAGTATAAAGAATGAATAATATGAAACAATAAAACCTCTCCTTCTGAAGTGAGATGGCAAATTGAGAAAGTTTTTGCCGTGGGTGGAGCTCGGCTCTCTCTCTCTCTCACCAGTCCCAGTCCCTCCGGCGCTGCTGGAAAATGCTGAAGTCCAGGCCCCGGTGGGCCGCAGGTGCAGCCCCCAGTGCTCCTCTGGGTTTTCAGTCCAGAGTAGGTTTAAACAGTTTCAAGAAAAAGGAAAAAAAACAGTCCAGGGAACTTCTCTGCCCTAGCTAGCTGAACCTAACTAAAAGCAAAAAAAAATCTCTGTCCTGCAGTCTCCAAGCCTCCGCCGAACACACCGTCCGGAGAGGAATGTGGAGGAGTCAGGCAGTTTTCTCAAAACAAACTCCGCGCTTCTCCTTGCTCTTAGAACCAGTCTTAAAGGCACAGGACTCAATATACAGCACAAACAGAACAGACGATTGGGGATACAAGCATCATAAAGTTACCCTAGGACAATCACCCTTCCCCAAACCCGCCAAGGCAAGCGCTACGTGCTCACAATGGTTGAAGCCACCACGGGGTGGCTGGAGACCTATGCTGTGCCCCATGCTACTGCCCGGAACACCATCCTGGGCCTTGAAAAACAAGTCCTGTGGAGGCATGGTACCCCCGAGAGAACTGAGTCAGACAACGGGACTCATTTCAAGAACAGCCTTATTAACACCTGGGCTAGGGAACATGGCATTGAGTGGGTGTACCATATTCCCTACCATGCACCCGCTGCAGGCAAAGTGGAGAGGCACAATGCATTGTTAAAAACCCAGTTGAAAGCATTGGGTGGGGAATCTTTCAAGAATTGGGAGCAGCATTTGGCAAAGGCCACCTGGTTGGTCAACACCCGAGGCTCCGCCAACCGAGCAGGCCCTGCCCAGGCTGAGCCTCTGCATACAATAGATGGAGATAAAGTCCCAGTGGTGCATGCCAGAGGTCTGTTAGGGAAGACAGTGTGGATCAAATCTGCCTCAAGTACAGACAAACCCATTCGTGGGGTTGTCTTTGCTCAGGAACCAGGTTGCACATGGTGGATAATGCAGAAAGATGGAACAACACGATGTGTACCTCAGGGAGATCTGATTGTTGGGTGAGAATCATTTACAAACATCACTGTCTGCTGAATGCTATTGCTATTGTCTGTACATTAAACCACGCAGAATGAAATAGAAGGAAATGTGTAAGTGAGAGGGTATGTGTTAAGTGTTGAAGGTATGAGCAAGTGTTGAAGGTATAAGTAAGTGAGAGAGGAATCCTTCTGCCCTGCAGTCTGGGGCCTGGATTCAGTGGCTCAGTGTGGAACGTGACAGGATCATGATGGGTATTGCTTGTTTGTTTTTTTTGGGGAGAATGGATGGAAGTTTTATGTGGAATATACATTGGTTATGTCTGTAAGTCGACAATATGGGGATAAGGGGTGGAAGATGTCCTGGGGTGACTGTGTATCCGCAATCGTCTGTTGGGTGCAGGGGGTGACTTATTAAAGAAATATGGGTATTGATCTAGTATCGATACCCAACTGTGACGGACAAAAACTCTCTAACAGTTTAGAGTTAGAAAGTGTATGTTTATTACAGCGCCGGACAGTGTGCGGGATAGCTCCCAAATACACACCGCAATTTACAGGTGATTACAGAGTCCTTTTATTTACAAAAGCATTGAATATCCAAAATACAAATGCATATTCATAACCCTGGTACATCCCATTCCCCGCTTCGTATGATAATTAGCTCAAAAGCTATTAAGCATGCGTAGTTTGTTCCTTGAAATGGGTCGGTGGTCCTTTTCATGGGGAGGGGTCACCAAAATGAGGAAGTAAAGAAGTCTTCCTCGCTCTGACCTTTCTACTTTTTCAATGCAAATGTGATAAATGAACCCTTGGTAGGACTCCCACTTCATGTCTTCATGACCGTTCAATGAGTTCCTGGGCAAAGGAGGCCTACAATTGTCCTATGTTCCTAAAAACTATTCATCAGTTTCAATATTCTTTATTACAAACCCAGCTAACCAAACAAAGTTGACAAGTAATCAGTTATTCTAATATGGGAGAGTGATCCCAAACCCAGTTTCTTTTAGTTAATTACTAACTTTTAATTTCAGCAAAGCCTACCTATCTACTTTCAGCGAAGCTTGTCTCTAACTAAAATCTTAACCCTTCTAAAAATCCTTAATTCTCTAAAGTTTATGTCTCAGGGGGAGGGCAAGCGCGGTTTGTTTTTCCCCAGGAAAACTCTGCTCATCGGAGTGACCTTGAAGCGGGGGAGTTGGAACACGGCAAGACGAAAGAAGCTCTGTTGTTTTTTTCCCCGGCAGTTAGTTAGTTAGTGCTAGCGTAGTTAGACGCTGTAGAATAGCTGAAGCTTTTTGCTTTTTTTTTTCTTTTGCCTTTTTTTTTCCCCTTTTTTCCCTTTTTTTCTTCCTTTTGGCTTTTTTTGCCCTCTCCTCGGAACTGTTCCAACCTCTCCGGACTAAGGACCTGGGGAAGCACTGGGGGGCCTCCACAGGGGACCCACCCCACCAAGACCAGCCCTGCGCATCTCCTTTTCTGCCAACGTCAGCGGAGACGGAGCGGTGGAGCACAGTGACAACCCTCAAGAGGAGACTTTCTCTAAGTTTGTTATCCCTCCGTAAGCGGCACGAAGCTCTTGTCATCGGGTATTGTGCTGGGAGTGCTTTGCCTGTTTAATAAACAGGTTTTTTCCACTTCTCTCTGAGGAATTCTTTTTCCCGAACCGGTTGGAGGAGGGGAGGGGGGCCCCGTGGGAGGGTTTCTCCCAAAATTTGCCTGAAACCACCACAGATCTATAGGGAGAAGCCCAGGGAGGGACACAAGGGGAAGTTTACAGAACACAAACCAATGGAGAGGATAATGTGAGGAGATTTATATAAACAGACCAATGGAGCCTCAAATAATAGGGGATTTCCCAAGGGGCAGTCCAGGCAGGGGTTGGTACCAGGAAGAATTGACAGGGAACACTTGGGAATAGGGGTAGGTAACAGGGATGACTGAGAGCCCAGTGGGTGGACACAACTCAGACTAAACCACCACCAAGGGGAGGATGAAAGGGAACAAATCATACGATATTAAAACACAAAATTCCACACAGCAACAACATACTATTACCAGAAGGTACTTAAACCTTGCCACACGGAGCATTTCCGTAAAATCCACCTGGCATCTTTGGAAGGGACGTACAGTCTAAGGCCTCCCTCCCCCGGCAATTTTCTTTGTAACCCTGTTATGGGTTTTAGCAGAAATCAAACAACCCTCAATAGCTTGCTTTGCCAAAGTAAAAAGACCCATAGCAGCATTCATTTTGAGGAAGGCTTCTGCCAGTCCTTGAGAACCCCAATGACTCCCTGTTATAAATGACATAATATTGGCTTTTGCATTTATGTATTGGCTTTTGCATGTTGTTATTAATCGCAAGTGTTTTGATATGGTACAATTTATAAGTCCTTTTAACTGCTTGTTAGTATAAAATAATCTATCAGTTTATGTACACAATGTATAGCTTATATAAATAGTGTTGTGACAAATATATCGTGGACCCTAGCAAAATATGGAATATTAAAAATGCCTTTAACTCAGAGAATGCTGCAAAAATAATTAGTTTCTGCCTGTTGTTTCTCACATCTGCAACTGACCTCTCCAAGTGATAAGTGACAGGAACTGAGCACCAGGAAAAAAATTAGAGAAGAATTTATTGACTCCTTGTTATCAGGGAGCATGAAAACAGGATGAAATCACAAGAAGAAATACAATATATTGACCTAATCTACTGGATGCCATGCAGGCAAGTCAGAGGTTAAAATCAACAGAACAGTTCCTGTAACCAAACAAAAGAGTTCCTGTAACATCAAAAAAAAGAATGAATAATGTATAAACTCATGAATATGTATGCTCCCCAGTAATGTAACAGTATATAGAGAATGTTGTTTTAAAACTAAAGGTGTGGGTTTTGGCCGATAGCCAGAAACACCCCAGTGCTGGACATTGTCCCTTTTTATCCCCTTATTAAATTTTTAAGTTTTAAAGAGTGAACTTTGTTTTTCACAAATTTGGAGGTTCCATGGAGATAACGACCTCGAGTCTCCGTGACTCCGGGGAGGGGTCCTGAGCAAGAGGTGCCTGGCTTCTCCGGCTGCTACTGGGACTGCAGGTTTAACCCTTGGTAGGGTAAAAAGGGACAAAAAGAGAAAGGGAAGTAAAAACTCCCTAAGGTACCACGACAATTTCTCCTCAAATTGTGCACGAAAACTTAGACGGGTGAGTATATTGCAAAGAAGGGGAGGTCGCAAAAAATCGGGGAGTATGTGTGTGTGTGTGTGTGTGTGTGTGAGACGCAGACGGGACAGTCCCCGATTTGCGAAGTGAATGGGGAGTCCTGACCGCCGCGGTTTTACACTCTCTGCGAGGAAATCGGCAGGCAAAGGGACAAAGCGAATGGTAAAGACTGAGAGCCTGGTGTAGGCGGGAGCTTAGCTACTTTGGGTTTAAGGCGGGGAACTAAGAAAACAAAAGAGGGGAAGAATTGTCCGTAATTTCGACTGCAGAAATTCTTATTCCAGGTACTGTATTTGGTCCATATCTGACTGCCTACAGGAATCTTGGCTATATTAAGGGCTGGAACAGTTAAAAAGTTGGTGCAGGATCTGTAACAAGGCGGGATGCTGAGAAACTGAAAACCCAGTATACCCTTGAGGCATGAATGGTTGGGCTGATCTGGGGTGTTAAGCTACAGGGTAGAAAACTGCCTGAGAGATCTGAATAAATGGATTAAGCCTGCTTGATTACAGGGGGAAAAAATGGAATAAAGCTTCAAAATTTTTAAAAAGTTTAATAAGGGAATAAAATAAGAGACAAAAAATCCAGCCCTGGGGTGTTCCTGGCAAAGAGCCAAAGAAGACCCCAGTGCATTAAGACAGTGTTGTCTATATACTGGTACATTACTGAGGTACATGTATATTCATAGAGTCCACACGTTATTCAAACATTCTTGTGAACTGTTTGATGTTATGGGAATTCTTCTGTTTGGTTTTTTCATACCCTGGTTTATCTGCATGACACCTTATGTGTCAAGTTAATATATTTTATTCCTCCTTGTGCCTCCATCCTGTTGTTTTACATCCTCTGATAAGGATTTAGTATGTCTTCTTTAAATTTAACATGGCATTTTCTAATTGTCCTCCAGTGCTCTGGTTTGTGTCATGGTTATCACTTGGAGAGGTCAGTCAGCAGATGTCAGAAATAATTGCTTTATACAGTTCTCTCGGTTACATAGAAGTATTTTAACATTTTACATTTTGCTAAGGCTTACAGTACAATACATTCATCATACTATTATTTCTATGAAATATAAGGTGTATACTTCAACATAATATACTCATCACATTAATATTTCTATGGGCTATACAGTGCATACTTAAAATGAAAAATTAGGTTATATTAGCAAACAGCTACTTACAATCAATAGCAACATACAAAAACTGATACACAAATGGGAAAGCCAATATTATAGGGTCATTTTTAGCACAGGGAAAAAGTGGGAACCCTGCAGCTAGGCTTTGAAATTCGTTTCAAGTGCTGTTATATGACTGGGGTTTTATAAGTGTGGGGGTGGCAAGAGAAAGATTTTAAATATAGGAAATCTTAGAGAGATTTAAGACTTTTTTGGAGGTAGATCATTGTACAACAAATAAGCATCTGTAAAGGAATATTAGTACCTAAGTGTATATTATTGTGTAAATGTGTGTAAGGTATATGCCTATATACCTTGTTTCGTGTGACTGACAAGTGTAACTGCTGAATGAATGAGACGTACTGTTTGCACAATGCGAGTGGGGAGCTTGGATCCACAGTTCTGTTTTCTGGGCAACCAAAACAGCCAGAGAAAAGTGAAGCATTTGTCATCTTATAATAAAAATTTTGTGTTGTTTATATGAGTGCAATTTTGAGCTTGAGTTGTGGACCTGGGTGTGAACCTCAGGTCTTGTGTGAGTGTATAACTTGTCATAAGAGGTGATAATGCACCGCTATGAGCAGAAGTGCCTGGTGCTGCAAGTGTAGTAGGGCAGAATTAAGAAACAGATATCGGGCATTAAATTTCTTAATTTCTGTAGGACACGAGGAAGTAGATAGCCCAAGGACAGGAAAAGCCTGGAGGGAAGAAGAGGCTGAGTCCCAAAAGGCAGAAATAATTAAAGTAGTGTGTGGAAGACAGTATTTAGTTCCCAGGATTTGGACTGTATCTGAGGAGAATTGGGAAAATACCTGTGAAGGGTGTACAGTTAGATTTGCGTGGAAGCTAAGGAAGAAAAACAAAAGGAATGGTGCAGGAGGTGTTGGGATAAACTGATTAAAAAAATGGGACACAAACCAAGCAAGGAAAAAGCCCTCAGAGGAAAGTCAGAAAGCAGCAATGGATATACCTCCCGATAGCCCCCTTGGGATAAGATTGGCACAGTGGAAACAAAACCCGGACACAAAAAATAAAAACAAAATCAAAATGATACATTATTGTATGACAGAATGGACTAAAGAGGAGATAAGATTGGACCATTTATTCTGGCCTATTCATGGTTCCTTTGAGAGGGGGATATGCCAAGCTTTGAATATTTATGTGAATGCTAAAAAAGCAGTCAGGAAGAAAGAATATGCAGCTTGCTGGAGGGGGGGGGGAAGCCTTTCTGGAGACGGTGAATACATTTAAATTGAAAGAAACAAAAAACTGGGACCCCTTAGGTTTTCTGTGTCCTCCATATCCTCCAGCACTCAATGTACCCCCTCCACACCCTGACGAACCTAGCCAGAATACCAGGGGAAGAACGGTCCAAAGAGAGGAATTGAAGAATGAGGACCAAGCAATATCGCTATATCCCCTCTGGGAAGTCCCACTGAGAAGGGCACATGGGGGAATCGGGTTTGTGACAGCTCCACTTAATTCTTCCAAAGTGAGAAAATTTAAAAAGGAATTAAAAGATCTACTAGAAGATCCTATTGGATTAGCAGAACAAATAGACCAGTTCTTGGGACCCAACGTTTATACATGGGATGAAATGCAATCTATAATAAGCCTTTTGTTCACACCCAAAGAAAGACAAATGATCTGTCTGGGATTTTTCTCCCAAGATTCAGGTGGTTTTAGAGTCTTTTTGCCTTCTGCAAAGCCCTGAGCTGGATGCAAGAAAGAGACTGAGTCTTCAGATTCTGATTTTCAAGGTTGCATGCTTTGTTTATTGTTTCTTATCTTACAATTCTCTCAGTCCCCAACTAAGATCCTAAGATCTGTGCAGTTTCTCGGGCTTTTGACGACTGGGCTGTCTCTATCTTTTATACTAATTGTTACGTGCTGTTTATTTATCATTATTTGCCAATACCTATCACTTATACTAAACAGGTCATCCCTACTTTGACCCAGTCTCCTTAAACTACTTTGTGCCATAGTCACTGCAGAAAATGGAGTGAGGGAAGAAGAAAGAAGAAGCAGGAGACAACGCCCCAAATCCTCCATCTTGCTCCCATCTACTTCCATACTAAAAACCCAAACCCACTGTTTTTTCACCCTGTGATAAGCTAAACTACGATCTTTCACACTCTTGTGGCCTGTAATTTGTCTTGCAGTGTAGGAAGCCTCTCCCATGGACTGGGATCAAAGCCAGTGTCTTCCTGGGCTCTGTGCCAGGGTCCCAGACCCCTCTGTCTGGGTCCCAGACCCCTCTGCCCAGGTGTCTGACCTTTCAGGGCAATCAAAGAAATGCCCTCAACTCCGACAATCTGGGTAGCCGGTATACAGATATGGGAAAGGGAACATGCACACAGACTCCCTGTGGAGCAGAAAGTGCCCTCACAATATCCTATTTGGGACCACAGTAACCCTGGGGGAAGACAGAACATGGAAGATTATAGAACATTAATTGTCAGAGAGATTAGAGAGGCTGCTCCACAAACTCAGAATGCCCATAAGACATTTACTGAGCAAAAAAAGAAGGACGTGACTCCAACTGAATGGCTGGAGAGGCTAAGAAAAAACATTTCAGGTATAGACACCGATACAGTGCCTGGGAAAGTTTTATTGAAAGCAACCTTTGTCACTCATGCGTGGCCAGATATAAGAAAAAAGTTAGAAAGACTGGAGGGATGGCCAGATAGAGGATTGGATGACCTATTTAAAGAAACCCAAAAAGTATATGTATGAAGACACGAGGAGAAAGCAAAGGCAAAAGCTAAAATAATGGCAGTCACTATCTCCAAGGGACACCAAAGTGCAGGGACCTACTCCGACAAGGAAGTGAGACTCCAGCCAGGCCATGGCAACTGGAACCAGGGGGAGGATAACAGGAACAAAGCTCCCAGGGAAAGAGGCCCTAGAAAGGGAAACTAGGAACTTAACAACCAAGGCCAAATTTGTCACTATTGCAAGGAAATTGGACACTTAAGGTGAAACTGCCCCCAAAGAGAAAAGGACCTGAAAGTTTTTAAGGAAAATCGAGAAATGGATGAAAAGGGAGGTTAGGGGCTCTATCTCCTGGGGTCAAAATATCAACAAGAGCCCTTGATGACTTTAAAAGTAGGCCCCCAGGAGGAGGAATTTGAATTTTTAGTAGATACAGGGGCCAAGAAAACGTGTTTGTAGAGTTCCAAAAGGATGCGAGAAAAGCTGGAATACAATTCAAGTAGTGGGGGCAAAAGGAGAAGGATTTAAAGCATCAGTTAGAAAACAGGTAATATTTGAAGGAACAAACAAAATAGGAATGGGCGATGTTTTATTTGTACCAGGGGCAGGATGTAATTTACTGGGGAGGGATTTGCAAGTGCAGTTAGGTATTGGGGTACTTCCAGAGGGAGAGAAAATGGTAGTCACACTCCTCCAATTAAAAGAGGAAGACAAAAAACAAATTGAGGAGGTAGTTTGGGCCAAGCCCTGAAATAGGGGCAGGTTAAATATAACCTCTATAGTCATAAAACTAATGTGGATTGCCCAATTCGAGTACTGCAATACCCACTCTCTTTGGAGGGAAGAAAAGGGTTGCAGACAGTAATTCAAGAATCAATTAAAGATGGAACTTTAAAATCATGCATGTCTCCCCACAATACCCCTATATTACCAGTAAAAAAATCAAATGGGACATACAGACTTGTCCAAGGCCTGAGGGAAGTAAACAAACAAACTGTAGATCTATATCCATTAGTACCCAATCCTTACACACTACTGAGTAAAATTTCCCCATTGCATCAGTGGTTTAATGTAATAGACCTCAAAGATGCCTATTGGGCTTGTTCTCTAGCAGAAGAAAGCTGAGATATATTTGCTTTCAAGTGGGAAGATCATGATACAGGGAGAAAGCACCAATTCAGATGGACCAAATTAACCCAAGGATTTACTGAATCCCCTAATCAGTTTGGATAAGCATTGGAAGAGGTACTGCAATGTTTCCCCAGGGTATCAGAAGTAAAACTTATCCAGTATGTTGATGATTTACTTCTCTCAGGCGAGGATGAGGAGAAAATCTGAGAATTCACCATATCGTTACTAAATTTTTTGGGAAACCAAGGGCTCTGAGTATTGAAAGAAAAACTTCAATTTGTGGAGAATTAAGTAAAATACTTAGGGCATATAATAAGCCAAGGGAGCAGGGGATTGAATCCTGAAAGGATTACAAGAATAACCTCACTTCCCCACATGAAAAGGAAATTAGAAAACTTTTAGGCCTGTTGGGATGTTGTAGGATATGGATGGAATGGTACACCCAGGCTGTTAAATTCCTGTATGAAAAATTAGTAAAAGATGAAATTACATGGGGAAAAGAAGATGAAGAGCGGTTTTAAAGTTTGAAACAAAAATTGATTAGTGCCCATGCTCTAAGTCTCCCTGCTTTAGAAAAACCTTTTCACCTGTTTGAAGATGTGGAAAATGGGGTAGCCCACAGAGTCCTAGCCCAAGAATGGGGGGGGGGGGGGGGGGGACACAAGAAACGAGTGGCTTATCTGGTGAAGTTGTTAGACCTTCTTAGGAGGGGGTGGCCTACCTATATCCAGGCAGTAGCTGCCACTGCCTTACTAGTAGAAGAAAGCAGAAAATTAACTTTTAGCAGGAGACTAAAAGTGCATACCCCACATGCAGTTAGAAATATTCTGAATCAAAAAGCTGAGAAATGGCTCACTGATTCTCGAGTGCTAAAATATGAAGCAATTCTAATAGATAAAGATGATCTGGAACTAATTAAAGAAAAACACCTTAATCCTGCCCATTTTTTGTATGGAGAACCAGTAGAAGAACTAGTGCATGATTGATTAGAAATCATAAACTATCAGACCAAAGTGAGAGATGATCTGACAGACCAACCCCTTCAAGGGGGGAAGCGATTATACATCGATGGATCCTCGAGGGTAATTCAGGGGCAGCGAATGTCAGGGTATGCCATAGTAGATGAGAAATTAGTAACCTTAGAAAAGAAAAGGTTATCCCTCCAGCTGGTGAGCCCAAGCATGTGAGTTGTATGCTTTTAAATGAGCCCTTGAAATACTAACATGAGAAAGGGGGACTGTGTATACTTACTCCAAGTACGCCTTTGGAGTGGTGCATACTTTTGGGAAAAATTGAGAGGAAAGAGGACTGCTAAATTCAAAAGGAAAGGGATTAGTTCATGAAAGGCTTATTTCAGAAGTATGAGAAGCATTACAATTGCCAGAAGAAATTGCTGTTGTGCATGGTTGGGGACACCAGAAAGGGACCACCTTAGAAATACGAGAAAACACCTTAGCAGACTTAGAGGCTAAAAATGCAGCTGAGTCAGGAGAGGAGAAACTGATGATGATCCAAACCCCCACAGAAGAAATTTGGGATATACCAGTATTCAGTGAAACAGAATGTCTGAGCACTAGAAACAATTCCCAGTAAATACCATAATATTCGGGAAATCATCATTTATGCTTATTCTCAGTAGCAGTAAGCCACTGCTCTGGGGCAATTTCCAGTTGTTCAGGTAGACCAAACTTATATCCACACATTAATCATTGAATTTGTGCATTATTTCTGCTGCATCTCATTGGATCACGTTGACAGTAAGCACATCTCCTTTTATGAGATGTACAGTACCACAGTATCCCACATTCAACACATTTGCATTCAGCTCAGGCTTGATGATACCCAATATGACAAACTAAACAAGAGAAGGGGAGGAGTAGTCCTGCATTAAGTTCTCACTCAAAGGCTGTAACTATTTGCCTAGGGTCTCGGTGTTCCCAGTCCAAAGCAAGAATAGACTCAAGAAATGGGAATTGTGCACTGTATGAACCTCTTTGCAATGTATGGAGTTCCAGTTCTCCTAGATGAGATGACCTAACCCTGTAAACCCTGATACCTCTGGGTAATCCAAACCATTTTCCCAAGGGCATAAGTCTGTCAGAGGTCAAACAGGTGCTGATGTGGTGGTGAGGTTCTGTTCACAAGGGTTCTCCTCTGATGCTGGTGTTAAAAGTGAATCTTGCGGTGATACAGTCAAAGGTTCTCAAAATGGCTTCACATTCTTTGCTGGAATCCACTTAGGACCATTCTCTGTGGAGACACAAGCAAAGCCTCTAGCCCATGTGATGAAAGAATAAGGTCCTAATATTTTACTGGATTCTGGATCCTTCACTAAAACAGGGTTTTTCCCCTTTTGTTGCAATTGTGAATTACAATTCAAATGTCGACAAATTGGTGGGTTAGGGTCCACCAAAGAACAATTCAAAAAGTTGAAAACATAAAGGGCTTTCTGCAGTCTCTCGGCAGGGGTGCCATCTCTGCCCCCACCCCCTTTGTTGTTATGCTAAGAGACGCTTGAGGGAGTAATTGAACTACCCAAACTGTTTTTTTCTGCTTTCCAGGTTAGTTTTAAAGTGTTGTGCACTTCAATGACCCCCACTAAAAATATGATTGACTTCTATAGCCCCACCAGGGAGACAACATCCCTCCTCCATAGCACCATCAGCACTGGCAATACAAATGGTTTGACTGAGGTGAGGTGTCCCTCAGGACCTTTGATTTGTATCAGGTGCCAGCTTTGATAGCTGGGCTGCTCCCTCCAATGCCTGACATGGCCTGAGGCATTTTAGCAAGGGGCCATTGTGAGGGCCATTTGGCTTGAGACATAATTGTAAGGTCAGCCCCTATGAGACTGACAAGTGTTATCTTTTGTCCTTTTAATGTCAGGGTACATCGGCATGTGAGGTGTTGTTCTAATACAGGTTGTACCCAGCATACTTGGGGTATCCCAGTAGACCCAAACCACAGTTTCTGCTCGATCAGGCCTAAGATAGCAGGCTCCTTTATCAGTTCCATTATACTCTCTGTTTCATTCCCCATACTTCCCACTGACACAACCACCGTGTGGCACCAGCCCTGAATGCATAAGAATCAACATATACCGTGCTTCCTTTCTCCTTTACTGCCAGTAATGCAACTTTCAAGTCTTACACCTGTGCACTTCCCATCCCTTCTTCTACTATGTCCACTCCTTTTTCAATGATGAGTAGCTGCTCTGTACTTCCATTTACTACCAATGCATTTGGCTGAGTCATCCGTGAACCAGACATCCTTAACTTCAGTCTGAAGTGAATGCAGAAGCATCCAGTATAGGACTAGGTTTATATGGCTGTTGTAAAGCTAACATGTCTGAAGTCACACTAATCTGTAACTTTGTAGGTTGTTAGTCTTTCAGTGAAATTAATTTGATTTTTAACCTCTAAGATATATGCATTGTGATATGTGACCTAAAGTTAATTTGTGTTAGGTATTGTGATATGTAATTAACTCACGTTAAAATGTAGTGATATGTAATATAAAGTTAATCTGCGTTCGGTCGGATTTAAGAACCTAAAGTGTGTTTAGAGTTAAAGAAGAAAAAAAAGCTAAACTGCAAGAGGGGGACATGGAGGTTGGGGACGGGGAGGGTCCCTGCCTGGAAAAGCCTCAGGACAACCAGCAAAACTAAAAGAATGGGAAAAATTGGAAGATTGGCTGTGTCTCCCCCAGAGATGGGCATGCTAATGATCGAGTGATTAAGAGGAGATTGATATCTTATCTGTTCCGGCCCGATTTAACATTTCCAAACCTTCTCCGGACCCTGCAATCATGGCATTGTTCTGCTCCGAGAACGTATTCAACTGACCAGGGACCTGAACATGAATACCTAATGAAGCTACCACGAAGCAAGAGCGCTACGGTCGCCGTCCACTCTCAGCGAAAGACTATAAAAATTGGCGACTCTGGGCACACTTTGTGAACAGAGTGGATACAGAGCGATAGAGTCCGTTTCTGCGTTCACCCAGTGCCAAAACCCCGGGGTTTGACGCTGTTCCTTTTAATTGTAGCTGTTAGAAACTGAATTTAAGTCTTGAAATAAAATTCTAAATTTTGATTTATGGAATTGGGCTTGTTCATTCATTACATGCATCATTAATGTGTACAAGGGTCTTGCTATCATAGAAAACCCAGGCACAGGTTATTTTTTTTAAGTTCCCTTTTAGTAGTGGGGGTAGCTATAGTACCTATTTTTTTAATTGGTCTGCTACCCACCCGTTCTCAGGAATTTCACCTCCTCAGAGGGATCTTGATACTTAGCTGAAGGCAGCTAGCATGTAAACTGCTATGTATTTATGTGCAGATGCTTGTAGTGTGGAAGTGAGTGCTGCAGTGATTGGTTCCATATTAGCATGGGTAATGGTTTCAACTTAATGAAGCCATTACAAATTTGGTGGAGAATGCAGGTGTGAAAAGTGCATATTATATGGCTCTACGCAAGATATTTACTATATGTATTATGTTGTATTGATTGTTAATGTTGTAATAATATTTTGATAGTATGGTAAAGGTAGTTTTGTAGTTAAAATGTAGGTTTTCTGTACCAACCACAGGAAAACGTAAATCTTTCAGAGAAAAAAAATATTTACTACTTCCTTATCAGAAGAGACCAACTCCTCCTGCCTTGCTCAGCCCTGAAGACCCCATAGAGATTAAAAGAAAAAAGTGATACTAACCAGAGACAATTCTTTGTTTGAATGGAATTTATGCATCATGTATAAAATGTATGAATATTCAACAGGCTATTGCTTTTAAGAGATAATCCTTTGTTAACAGGGGTCCTTCTTTAGAGCTTTTTTGCTCGGGGAGGCACCCAGACATCTGAAACTTTGTTTTTATTGTCTCGTATTGTCCTAACTCTAATTGTTCAATTTTTTTACTCTAATTCTATTTTTATAACCATCTTATTTGCTATTAAACTTTGAAAATTTTAAAAACAAGTGATTGGCGTTTTTCACAATTATGGTAGCAGAGGATGGTTAAAACACCTCACTGCCGGTGCCTCAGTGGAATGAGGGTGAGGATGGCGCACCCTGCCCAGTTGGCAGCCTCGCTCTGTGTTCCCCTGCTGTGACCGACAGATGCAGGTTACGATCAATAGACAAAAGGAGGCAATAAAACAAAGAAAAGGGAAAAGATTCCCTAAAACGGCAGTAATTAGCCCCTAAGACTAAAGTATACACGAAGACAAAGACTCAAGGACAAAGGATAGGTAAGTACTGGTTTGGACGGGGCAGTTAAGGGGGGGGATGAATGTGTGTGAATGAGAGGCAGCTGGTTATCCCAGACCTGCTAAGCGAGTGCGGAGTCTCCTATGCTGCGTTTCCATTCTTTCGCGAGAAAAACGGCCAGTAAAGAGACGAAGCCAGTGATGAGAAGAGCGAGAGAATCCCCCCCAGGGAAACTGGGACTGAGTCTTAGAGAAGGGGTGGGACCCCTAGGAAGCAAAAAGTCTGCTGGATTGAGGGGTGAGTGCCCACGAGCATCCAGGACTAAAACTTTTGCTGGGTTGAGGGATTAATATCCCAAGAGCACCCAGGGTTCTGCCAGATTGAGGTTATGCCTAAGAGCATCTAGGGTTGGACAACACAGCTGGATTGAGGGGATATCCAAGAGCACCGGGACTGGCCAGTAACACCTAAAATTGTAATAGGTGATTTGAAAGTAAAAGGTACCTTATTGTTGTTTTGTTGTGTGAGAGTGAGTCACACACAAAATCTGCCTCAGCTTCCCGGGCGGGCGGGTCTGTGGCAAGAGGTGTAAGTGACCCACAAACAGGCCATTGTTCCCCTGGGTGGGTGGGGGCTATGGCAGAACATGTGTGACATGCAAATCAGCCCTTTTCCCTCCGGGCGTGTGTGTGTGTGGGGGGGGGGGGTTGTAGTAAAAGCGTAAGTGACACGCAAATCAGCCTCATAGGTGGACCGGCACCAGAGGCGACCAGATTCTGGGCCCTCCTCAGAGGCCCAGCTATACTGGAACCCAGAGACCAAACCCAAGGCAAGGGGGGCCACACAGAGCCGCGATTCTCTGGTGACAGGGATCGGCTTCATGTCCTAAGGGTGTGAAAGACTGTGTAAAAGTGAAGGAGAAATGAAGTAAGAGTAGATGGATGAAAACACATGTAATGTTGATTGTTAATTTTAAAATTCACTATATCTCCTTGGAGGGAGGTGTATTGTATTGAATAGTTGGGTGGGATAAAAGGGATTTTTTTGTGTGTGTGCATGGATAGAAGTAAGTGGTCTTTAGGTTGTAAGAGAAAGTGAAAAACAGAGGTGGGGGTTGAATAGATAAGATCTTGAAAAATGGGACAGAAAACCAGAAAGTTGGATACAAGGAAGAAAAAAGGGTGTAAAAAATGACCAACAGAAATACCTCAAGATAGCCTTCTCGGCATTATCTTAGCTAACTGGGATAAAAACCCTTGTACAAGAAGAAAGGAAAAGATAAAGATGATACAATTTTGCATGATAGAATGGGCAGAGAAGGAAATAAGATCTGACCACGTTTATTGGCCCAGATACGGCTCTTTTGAGAATTGGATTTGTCAGGCACTAAATGTATTTGTAAATCCAAAGGAACCGTTTAATCCCGAAGAAAGAGAATATGCCACTTGTTGGACAGGAGATTTTAGGAGAATAAAAATCTTTAACGTATCAGAAACCCCCAAGATGAAACAAGAAAAGAAAAAGGGGAAAGAAAAGGGAGGGGAACAAGAAGAAAAGAAGGAAAAAGAGTGCTATCCTTTGCAGGCTTTGCCCCCTCCGTTCCCGCTCGCGCTCCCGCCGTTTGTGGCCGAGCCCCCTGTCCCGGTTCCCGCTTCAGCCCCGCCTGCCCCAGTTCCCGCCCCAAGTGCCGGCTCGCAGCCTGCGGCAGCTGCGCCGGTTCCCGCATACATCCCAGCCCCGGCCCCGCCGGTGAATTTGTCTGCCCCGGCCGCCTGGTCTGCGGCCGCCCTAAAGGCCGTGCCAGGGGTCCCTCCTGACGCGTGGTCTAAGACCACCGCCCCAACCATGCCGGGGGTCCCGTCGGTCCCAGCCATCCTATCTCCAATCGCTTCCCCCACTACCCTATCCCCGGCTGCCCTGCCTGAGCCGGCTGCGCTGGGCGCTGCCGCTGCTGCTTTGTCTCTGCCGGGAGCCATTGACTCAGCCGCCATTAGCCCCGTGCAGGCTGCACACGCTCCCCTCTGGTATCCCCCAGAACTGCCCCCTCCTCTGCCGGTCCCGGCAGCTAACCCCTCCTACGCTCCGCCCTTGGAGGACCAAGCCTCGGTGCTATGCCCTCCCCTCACCCCCCTTCCTGCCCTGAGCTCCGTTCCCTCGGTAACCACAGCTACTGCTCAGAGAAATGACTTCTCCCTAGAAATGCCTTATCGAAACACTAGAAGTTCACTTAAAAGACAGCCCTCTCTGGGTTCTTTCTCAAAACACGGGAAAAAGATGACAGAAGATAAAAACCAAAAATGGGATAAAGAAATTAGTCTATTTCCACTAAGAGAAATCCCAGTGGGAGGGGGTGGAACAGGGTTTGTAAATGCCCCTTTGACTTCTTCTGAGGTCAGAAATTTTAAAAAAGAAATCAAAGGAATTTTAGAAGATCCCATAGGCACAGCTGAACAATTAGACCAATTTTTAGGTCCGAATATTTATACTTGGGAAGAGATGCAGTCTATAATGAAAATAATATTTTCTCAGGAAGAAAGGCAATTAATCAGAGCAGCTGGAATAAAAGTTTGGGAAAAAGAGAACCCACAGGGGCCCCCCGGAGAAGACAAAATGCCAACTGCACCTCCTGAGTAGGGTCAAAATAATGAGGAAGGGAGGAAACACATTAATGAATATCGTAATTTAATAATCAAGGGAATAAAAGAGCAAGCACTGCGGCTGGTTCATTCTCGCACCACCACACAGCACCCCGAGGGCAAAACGCTAAAAAATCTTTTGAGGCACAGCAAGAAAAAGAAGAATCTCCAACTGAATGGTTGGACAGACTAAGGAGAAATATGAAACGATATTCCGGAATAGACCCTGAAACTGATGTGGGAAAAGCTTTGTTAAGGATTAACTTTGTTACTAATGCCTGGCCAGATATTAGAAAAAAATTAGAAAAAATTGAGGATTGGCATAATAAATCATTAGATTACTTATTAAAAGAGGCTCAGAAAGTTTATGTCCGAAGAGATGAAGAGAAAGTTAAACTGAAAGCAAAACTTATGGCAGTCACCATGCGAGAAAACAATTTCCAAAAAACCCAAAAACATACAGGCACTACTTCTAGATATAAAATTAGTAGAGAGAGGGGAAAGGAAAAGAATAGAATCCCAATACAAACCAAGTCTCAGCAGCATTCCAGGAATGTCTGCTTTTACTGTGGGGGTGAGGGACATTATAGGAAAAATTGTCCTAAGCAGGTAATAGATCTGAAAATCTTCAAAGAGGTGAGCACAGAGGAGGAATAGGGAGGTCAAAGGCTCTATTTTTTAGGGGACAAATAGCATCTAGAGCCTGTGATAACTCTAAAAGTGGGTCCCCAAGGAGAAGAATTAGAATTTGTGGTAGATACAGGGGCAGAAAGAACCTGCCTGCTAAATGTACCAAAAGGTTATAGTGTGAGTAAAGATACTGCAAAAGTAACAGGGGCAAAAGGAGAAACTTTTGCAGTTCCAGTCATTAAAGATGTAGTAATTGAAGGGGAAACTAAAATTTGGATGAGAAATGTCTTATTAGTCCCAAAGGCAGGTAGCAACTTACTAGGAAGAGACTTACAAGTGAAATTAGGATTGGGGTTATACCAGAAGATGGGAAAATGACAGCTAAAGGTTTAAAATCAGGCCAAGAGGAGGAAGAAGAAATTAACAAGGAAGTTTGGGCTGGGGAAGGAAATAGGGGAGGATTAAATATCGACCCTATAAGTGTTACAATAGAGAGAGAAGATTGTCCCATACATATATGTCAATACCCCATATCTTTAGAAGGACGGGAAGGTTTGAAGCCAGTAATAGAAGGACTGATAAAGGACGGGACATTAGAACCTTGCATGTCTCCCCATAATACCCCTATTCTCCCAGTAAAGAAGCCTGATGGGAGTTATAGACTAGTACAAGATTTAAGGGAGGTTAACAAAAGAACTCGGTCTCGTTACCCAGTGGTACCCAATCCCTATACACTTCTAAGTAAAGTTCTACCCCAGCATCAGTGGTTTAGTGTAGTGGATCTTAAAGATGCTTTTTGGGCCTGTCCACTAGCCAAGGAGAGCCGAGATATCTTTGCCTTTGAATGGGAGGATCCGAAAACTGGAAGAAAGCAGCAATTAAGATGGACGAAATTACCTCAGGGGTTCACAGGGTCTCCAAACTTATTTGGGCAAGCTTTAGAAAAAATACTGCAAGCCTTCTCCACTCCTCCTAGAATACAAATTATCCAATATGTGGATGATCTTTTACTATCTGGGGAAGATAAAGTTGAAGTTAGAGAAGCTACAATAAAACTTTTAAATTTTCTTGGAGAAAATGATTAAGGGTATCAAAAGGGAAACTACAATTTGTAGAACCAGAAGTAAAATATCTTGGACACTTGATAAGTAAGGGTAGTTGAAGGCTCATTCCAGAGAGAATTGCAGGAATTTTATCCCTTCCACCTCCCTCTTCAAAGAGGGAAATCAGAAAACTACTCGGATTATTGGGATATTGTAGATTATGGATTGAGGGGTACACACAGGCAGTAAAATTTTTGTATGAAAAGTTGACAGAGGGAGATAATATAAAATGGACCAAGGAAGATGATGATAAATTAGAAAAACTGAAGTTAAAACTGGCCTCAATACCAGCTTTAAGCTTACCTTCACTAGAAAAACCCTTTCATCTGTATGTGAATGTAGAAAAGGGGGTAGCTCATGGAGTTCTAGTCCAGGAGTGGGGAGGAGTAAAGAGACCAGTAGCTTATTTATCAAAGATGTTGGACCCAGTGAGCCACGGTTGGCCAGTATGTATTCAAGCTATAGCCGCTACTGCAATCCTGGTAGAAGAAAGTCATAAACTTACTTTTGGGGGTAAACTAATTGTGTGCACACCTCATGCGGTTCGAATTGTGTTAAATCAGAAAGCTGAAAAATGGTTGACAGACTCTAGAATGTTAAAATATGAAGCAATCTTGATAGATAGTGATGATCTAACATTAGAAGTAAACAGAAGTTTAAATCCAGCTCAATTCCTATATGGAGAACCAGCAGATAACCTAGTACATAACTGTTTAGAAATTATCCAATACTAAACAAAAGTTTGAGGGGATCTTGAAGAACAAGCCCTTTCAGAAGGGGAAATAATCTATGTGGATGGTTCCTCCAGATGTCTACAAGGAAAAAGAATGTCGGGGTATGCAGTAGTTGATGTAAAAAACATGCAAACTATTGAAAAAGGAAAATTACCTTCAAACTGGTCAGCGCAAACTTGTGAATTATATGCTCTAAAAAAGGCACTGGAATATTTAGTACACAAGAAAGAAACTATATATACTGATTCGAGGTATGCTTTTGGAGTAGTACATACTTTTGGAAAAATTTGGGAAGAAAGAGGATTACTTAACTCCAGAAGAAAAGGATTAGTACATGAGGGACTCATTTTAGAGATTTTAGAGGCATTAAAACTACCTGAAGAAATAGCTATAGTACACATTAAGGGACACCAAAGAGGAGTGACCCCAGAAATAAGAGGAAATAATTTAGCAGATCAGGAAGCTAAGGATGCAGCAGAAAATGGAGCTGAAAGAGTTATGTTAATGTTAAATCCAAATGAGGAAAAATTGGAAATTGTGGTGGTGCAGAACTGTTTTATTAGGTTTTTATAAGAAGTCTATGTTATGGTTCATTTCACTGTATCCCCAATTCTGTGTCCCTTTTGTGTTGTCTGTATAATAAGGTGTTTTGTGTCAGTCTGCCCCAACCCCCCTCTCTGGGGCAGCTTGTCTATCACTTTGAGGGGCCCTCCCAAGTTGCAAAATCTCAGGGAGAGGGCTTCAGGTGATAGGCCCCCTGTGGGGAATTCCTTTAGCTCTGGATTTTAGTGGTCCAAGGCTTCGGGGTGGGCACACCTTGTTACCCCCGGAATTCCCTGATTTGTTGTCTTGTAGTATCCTCCCTGGAACCCCTCTCCCGCTTATAGGGGGTAGGAGGGAGGAAAAAGCTCTCAGCCCCTCAGCGTTTGAGCCTCTCAGCTCGGAGCCTCTCTGCTCCTCAACTCTGGAGCTAATAAACATCTTTTAACCTGCTAAGCTGAGAGCCAGCCTTTTCTCTTCTGCTGCTGTTGCTGACACAACACATTTGGGGTCCAGCTGCTAAGCCGAGAAGCCGAAACGAACTGGGACCTTCTGCGCCTGGGTTGACTCGAGCTAGCCGGAGGTCATCTCCCGCCCGGTGCGGGACAGAACCAGACACAGGAAATCCCAAAGTTTAGTGAAGCAGAGAAAAAAGAATTAAACAAGATAGGAGGAGAACAGGCTGAATCAGGGAAATGGAAACTTCCTGATGGAAGACAATTACTTAATAAAATACTGGCTAGAAAAATATTAGAAGACATGCATCAGAAAACCCACTGGGGTACTCAGGCTTTGTGTGATCATTTTTTAAGGAACTATGGATGCATTGGGTTTTTTGGAGTAGCAAAGCAAGTAACTGAAAAATGTATAACTTGCCAAAGGATAAACAAAAAGGTGATGAGAAAAACAACATTAGGAGGTCGTGAGTTAGCTCTTCGACCATTTCAAAGTATCCAAGTAGATTTTACTGAACTTCCTCAAGTACAAAGATGGAAGTATTTATTAGTAATGACAGACCATCGAACTCATTGGGTAGAAGCAGTTCCCACTACCAAGGCCTCAGCCAACATAGTAAGTAAAACCCTTTTAGAACAAACTATTCCCAGATATGGAATGGTTAATAGAATAGACTCGGAGAGAGGAACACATTTTACATCAAAAGTGTTACAACAAATAATTCAGTCTAGGGATAAAATGGGAGCTGCATACTCCATGGCATCCACAGAGTTCTGGTCATGTAGAAAAGATGAACCAGACTTTAAAGAGAACTTTGACCAAATTAATAGTTGAAACCCAAATGTCATGGGTACAATGCCTACCTTTGGCCTTATTGAGGATCCGAACACAACCCAGGTCAGACCTGGGAGTGTCACTCTATGAAATGATGTTTGGGTTACCCTTTTTAACCACCCAACATGAAAATGCTACCTATGAGGTAGGGGAAATGAGTGTTAAAAGATACGTTAACACCATTGCAAAAACTCTTGAAAACTTACTGTTGAAAGGAATAATCCCTCAAACCACACCCTTAGACTTTAAAATCCATAATGTTCATCCAGGGGAATGGGTGCTAGTAAAAACCTGGAAAGAACAATCTTTAACTCCTCAATGGGAAGGTCCTTTTCAGGTATTGCTGATGACCAAGGCTGCAATCCGGACCAAGGAACGAGGGTGGATCCACGCCAGCAGAATCAAAGGACCTGTGGAAGAACCTAAAGAGTGGACGATTACATCTGAACCGGGTGATACAAAATTGACTCTTAAACGGGGACTGGGTGGTAATGAACTGGGAAGACCCAAATGATCCAAGAAACATACACAGGATCACACCTAATTGGGAGATAAGGCCAAGCTTATATCAGTGGTCTCAAGTACCACCTGGACAAGCTTTGAGACGCCTCAGATACCCTCCTTGGGGAGGAATACTCCCACTCCAAACAGGAGGATCAGGACTGTTTCAGACAGAGAACTCTCGTATTCATGCCTTAGCCTGTGATTTATGCAAAGAAGAAGAGGAGTTGCAACTTCCATCAGTGCCAGACCAAATACCCTGTTTGATCCACCCAAATACCAGACATGCTAGCTGGGTTAAATGTAAATGTTTAGATTGTGGGAAGAATTGATATTGTAGTTCACACAATCAACGCTCTCATTGCAGGAAGTGTCAAGGGCCAAATCGATCTCCTATCCAAGTAGAATTCGAAGAAACTGAAATAATAACTTTGTTTTGTGGATGGGAATTATTAGTGCCTGTTGAATGGGAGATACCTGAAGAACGGTGGGAAACGACAGTTAAGGAGTGTCAAAAACGATTTGTCTGGAAATTAGCTAAGAGGATGTGACAAGGAAATAGAGGGCAAGACCAGATTGGCCTCTGTATTCGCCACCAAGAAGATCAAATACACCTGCTGTGGGTTGCAACCCCATAGGCATGGGAGGTGGGAGTATAAGCCATACTGGACCTCTGTTACTCCTTTTTCTGGCACTCAATTTTTGTCTTCTCCCTTTTGGGATATCGACAAGGCCATGCTATAGGTGTTACCAAAAGTTGTACATGGAAAGACACCAAGGTTCTTTTTTCATTTCTCACACTCATGTCAACAGTCACTGTTATAACCCATCCAAATTAGGCAATTGCATACATAAAGGGAAAAAGTACGGGATTGCAGAGAACTTAGGAACAAGTGGTAGCAGGATGGGAAGTCAATGCCCTAAAGAGGAGAGATGGATTTGTTTTACCTACATTATTGGGCACAAAGCACAGGATTTACTAAAAGAGCAAATGATAAGCAAAAAGGCTAAGTCAGTACAACCACCTAAGCCTGTGCCAATTTCAATCAACGATTTGTATACCAAACTTGAACAGCAATTTGGAAAAGAAATGGATATCTCAAGGATGGGTAAAAATCAGTTTGTAGAATTGGGGGAAAGAATAAGTAAGGAACTTAACATAACCAATTGTTGGGTCTGTGGAGGGGCTTTGATGTCAGAAGAATAGCCATGGAAAGGCAGCAGCTTAGGCCCAATTGAGCTTCTAAAATGGAACCAAGC
Source organism: Delichon dasypus (assembly GCA_037837765.1). Lineage (NCBI taxonomy): Eukaryota > Metazoa > Chordata > Aves > Passeriformes > Hirundinidae > Delichon > Delichon dasypus. The sequence goes on along the minus strand of JBBAXF010000012.1, from coordinate 3,921,995 downwards.
AAGTACAAGTGGAGAAAACAGACCAGAAGGGTGGATTTTAAGCTCAACAGTGATAGGGGAAGAATGTCTCTGGCGCACTGGGAAAAGGTTCCGTCATGAAGTAGGAAAAACACCCTGTAGAAGATATAAGGTTAGTAATGGAACTTCTGTATGGTGGGTCCCAGAAGAACCAACCGTGTATTGGACCCAAGAAAAAGCAAAAACAGTTAATTGTAAGTATGATAACAAAATAAAACTTTTTCAATGTAATGATACAGGTAAAAATCCTTACTATGGCATCCCAGAAATTTCCAAATTTTGTGAGAATATACATCAACAAAAATTTAACTATTGGAAAGCTCCAGATGGCTTATTTTGGATATGTGGAAAAAAAGCATACCCAAAACTCCCCTCTCAGTAGAAAGGGAGCTGTACTCTGGGAATTATACAGCCAGGATTTTTTCTTTTACCACGACGTGATGGGGATCAATTAGGGATACTAGTTTATGAGGATCTAAAGAGAAACAAAAGAGATTTGATTGGAGGATTCCAAAAATGGGGAGATGAGGAATGGCCCCCTGAACGCATACTGGAAACATATGGGCCAGCCACCTGGGCACAAGATGGGAGTTGGGGATATCGAACCCCAATTTATATGCTGAATCATATTATAAGACTTCAAGCCGCTGTAGAGATAATAACGAACAAAACTGGTCAGGCAATGGAATTAATATCAAGGCAACAAACCCAAACAAGAGCTGCTGTGTATCAGAATAGGTTGGCTTTAGACTATCTATTAGCTGAAGAAGGGAGTGTTTGTGGAAAGTTCAATACATCAGATTGTTGTTTAAAAATAGATGACAATGGAGATGCCGTCCTAGACATAGTAAATGATATTAGAAAAATCACCCACGTACCAGTTCAAAAATGGGAATCAATGCTAAATACTAGCTGGTGGGATAGAGTGTTGGGAGTAGAATGGTGGAAAAAGTTAGGCTTCTTCCTTTTATGTGCTCCGGCTGGTCTAATATTTCTTCCTCGTTTGATCCCCTGTTTCATTCGGCTCATCACCAGTGTGGTACAAGGCATGCAATTAGTGAACATAGACCAAAAGTTGCCTACAACAACAACACCACAAAGGATTATGGTGTTAAAGAAACAAAATAATATAGAAGACCCCTTCAAAGAAGTGAGATTGATTTGTGAAAAAAATGAGCAAATAGTGAAGGCTAGAAAACAATGAATATTGCTCGAGCCAAATTAATTATAAAAAGAAAGAGGGAGGATTGTGAAAAGTGCATATTATATGGCTCTACGCAAGATATTTACTATATGTATTATGTTGTATTGATTGTTAATGTTGTATTAATATTTTAATAGTATGGTAAATGTAGTTTTGTAGTTAAAATGTAGGTTTTCTGTACCAACCACAGGAAAACGTAAATCTTTCAGAGAAAAAGGAATTGACTATTTCCTTATCAGAAGAGGCCAACTTCTCCTGCCTTGCTCAGCCCTGAAGAGGCCATAGAGATTAAAGGAAAAAAAGTGATACTAACCAGAGGCAATTCTTTGATTGAATAGAATTTATGCATCATGTATGAAATGTATGAATATTCAACAGGCTATTGCTTTTAAGAGATAATCCTTTGTTAACAGGGGTCCTTCTCTGGAGCTTTTTGCTCGGGGAGGCACCCAGACGTCTGTAACTTTGTTTTTATTGTCTCGTACTGTCCTAACCCTAATTGTTCAATTTCTTCTCTAATTCTGTTTTTATAACCATCTTATTTACTATTAAACTTTCAAAATTTTAAAAACAAGTGATTGGCGTTTTTCACAGGGTGTATATTTTCTTATGAATATCGTAATAATGACATCCCAAGAGATAGTCCCCTGGCATTAGTTTTGCAAAACTGGACTTATTTAACTGGGGGTGATTCCTTATTCTTTAAATCTAAACTTACTAGGGTCTCGGAAAAAATCTGGCTGACTTATGAACTAGATAACGACCAGACATGGCCTGAATTTGGGAGTCTTGATAAGAAGTTAATATCAAGTTTAATCTCCCACATACATGAAGACCGATATTTCGATGAGCTAGAATATGCTAAGCTCTTTATGGTGTTGGCTTGTTGCTAAGAGCCAGAGAAAAAGGAGCATATATTAGTCTTAAAAAAAAAAAAAAAAAAAAAAAAAAAAAAAAAAAAAAAAACGGGGAAAAGGGAAAAAAAATTATTAGTTGATATGGAATAGTGAATGTAAAAACGACCTCATTGCCCCTGATCCGAAGGGAGGTCCGCGCCCGGGTCCGGGCAGGGCCCCTCCACCCGGGGCTCCACCTCTGCCGGTGCCGCCCCTGATGGTGCCGCAGGCTCCTCCACCCCCGGCCCTGCCCCCGTCAACACCACAGCAGGCAGGGGGGGAAGGGCTTTGGCAACCACCGCCGCCGCCCCAGTTGGGCTGATTCCCCCACCCCGCCCCTATCCCCAGCCAGGCTGGTCCCACCGCCATCCGAGAAAGGGGGAGCGGGGGGGGGCCCTGGCGGGCTCCCAGCCAGTGAAGGAGGAGGGGGGAGAGGGAAGAGACAGCCAGCGTGTGCAGCCCACAGCACCACCCCTAGAGGAGGAGCCGGGAGGCAAAGCCTTCTATGCCTTGAAAAGGAAACTGAGCCATGATACTGTACATAATGTTGGGGCTACCGGGGTAACCAAAACACAGCCTTTCTTCCAACCTTTAAAATTTAAGCTAAGGATGCACTGGGTTACCCATCAATTCCTTTATATGTCTAACTCCCCTAAACCATTACTGGGGAGGGACTTGCTAGAAAAATTGGAAGCAGAGATTAAATTTGAAAAGGAGAAGAGTGTGCAAGTTGTAATTCCTGAACCTAAATTTGTCCAAGTTCCTGCACTATTTATACAGGAAAAACTTGATGAAATCCCCACTGAAGTTGGAAATGTGGTAAATCCAATAGTATGGGCCAGTGATATCCCAGGAAGATCCAAACGAGCAGAACCAGTGAGTATTGCACTCAAACCAGGAGCCACACTGGTGAGACAAAAACAATACCCTTTGAAAAAAGAAAATCACAAGGGATTGGCACCTGTAATTGAAAAATTCCTGCAATTTGGTTTATTAGTGCAATGTGAGTCCAAATTCAATACCCCAATTTTAGCTGTTAAGAAAGCAGATGGCAAGAGTTATCGATTAGTACAAGACTTAAGAGCAATTAACAAAATTACCGACGATATACACCCAGTGGTTGCCAATTCCTACACCTTTTTAACCACACTGACAGATGAATTAGGGTGGTTTACCGTTGTAGACTTAAAAGATGCCTTTTTTGGCATTCCCGTGCATAAAAACAGCCAGGAACTCTTTGCTTTTGAGTGGGAAAATCCTGAGACAGGAAGGAAAACTTAGCTCACGTGGACTGTTCTTCCCCAAGGATTCCACAATAGTCCGACAATATTTGGGAACCAGCTAGCAAAGGAATTAGAGGACTGGAAAAGAGAAGAGCCAGAAGGAGTTATTCTTCAGTATGTGGATGACATCCTGATTGCCGCCAAAGCTAGTGATGATTGCATATGACTTACTGTTGAAACATGATTTTAAAGAGTTAAGACTTTAGCTAAGGGTTAGAAGCAATTTATATTGATCAAGATGTGTTAGATTAGTAAATGGTAGGTTAATGATTATTAGATGCCCAAGCTAGAGCTAACTGTTGTATTATGAGCTTGTTTATAGAAAAAGTGGAGTAAGTGAACCGTCATAAGAACAGATTGAAACCACTAAGAACAATGGCCAGCACCTGGACTTGGTATCAATCAATCACAAAGCAGGGGACCTTGGATCATGCCAGAGGGTCACAGAGACCTGATGAAGACTCTCCTGACTTCATCCTTTGAGACCATTGACCAAATTCGAGACCACTGACCCAGTTCAAGAGAAGAATTGCTCACACGTGAAGGACTAATAGCCTCACTTTAATAGAGAGCGGGGATGGGAGGTGCTGGGGTTATGCATATGTATTGTATGGAAGATCTTGGAAAATAAATAGAGGGTAAAGAATCTTTGTTCGGGGCAGCCATGCCTTTTGGAGATGACTCCCGTGCCGCCTGCCGGTGAATAAACATACCACTTTCTAACTTTAATTAGTTAGAGGGTCTTTGTCCGTGTGTGTTTCTGGGGTTACTTTAACAACGGTACCTACTGTGAAGAAATAACACCAGGGGAAATTTTTTCACAACCCTTCACCCAGCTCTTTGGGCCTACCCCACCAGTCTTTGAAGGGTTCAAATCTCTGAATGTTAATGACATCATACAGTGGCTGGTGTTGCTGGTATGCCTGTTCTGTTTAGCATTTAGAGATAAGGGGAGACTGACCTGGATAACCACCCTGATACCTACCCTAGAGGATAAGGATACTGCCCCACAGCCTGACCCCATACCACAGCTTGACCCCGTCCCAAAGCCTGAGCCCGTCCCAAAGCCTGAGCCCGTCCCACAGCCGGACACTGCCCCATAGCCTACCTCAGGAATAAACCACCCAGATTGGGTGAAGGAGATCCGTGAGATGCTGAGGGAGTACCTTTCCCCTGTAGTAGCCTCATTAGCCCCAGCTGCTGGGAAACCCTCCCCCTGCCCTGACAAAGGAGAGTCTGATGGTGCAGCAGTGGAACCCTCAGACGTTACAACCGTCCAGGTTCCAGCTGAACCACAGGGGCAGCCACAGACAGCAGCAGTGGCCCCTGTGGAAACAAAGAAGTATAAGGTGAAATCAGAGCACCCAGGCAACAAGGATAAGAAAGGAGGGCCCTCACAACCCGCAGGGGAGTCAAAGGTTGAGATCATCACTGAGTCCCTGACATATGAAAGTCTCCGTAATCTGCAAAAAGATCTGGCATGGTGGGGACGTGAGGCTTATACAGCCTGGTTACTTCGGGTCTGGGACCTTATAGGTACAGGTGTGCAACTAGATAGTAGTGAGGCAAGGAATTTGGGACCCTTGACCCAGGACTCAGGTGTGAATCAGGTATTCGTAAGGGAGCCAGGGCCCCTTTCCCTTTGGGAGCGGCTTTTAATGAGTGTACGGGAGAGGTTTGTCCACAGAGACAGAATGCAGGAGCAGCAGCATAGAATGCGCTGGAAGACCCTTGAGGAGGGGATCCAACAGCTAAGAGAAGTGGCAGTATTGGAGGTACTCTTTGGGAGGGGTGGACAGCATGATAATGACCCCGACAAAGTCAGGTGCACAGGGCAAATGCTGTGGAATCTGGCAACTCTAGGACCATCTCAATACGCCACATTCATTGCAACAATTAATCCTGATAACAACTGAGAGACAGTGAGTTCTGTAGCCAACAAGCTCCGAAATTATGAGAGTATCATCAGTGGCCCAATGCAGGCTCAGGTCTCTGCCGTGGCTAAGGAACTCAGAGAGAAGATGGAGGAGGTGAGAGAGAAGATGGAGGAGGTGACAGAGAAGATGGAGGAGATGAGGGAGGAGATGAGGAGGAACAGTTCCCATGTGGCACCGGTGCGAGTTACAGGCCCCAGAGTCAGAGCTCAACGGCCCCCAGCTAGAGAGAGAGGGTACACCCCACGAGCTGACCTGTGGTTCTTTCTGAGTGACCATGGGGAAGATGTGGGAAGGTGGGATGGGAAATCCACTTCTGCCCTGGCAGCACGGGTGCGTGAGCTCAAGGAGAGAAACACTAACCGAGGGGGTCCCACTAAGATGAAGGTAGCCTAGACATCGCATGACCAAGCTGCCAGGTATTATAGAAGTGAGGATATGTCAGATCCCTGTGAAGGAACCTCTACCATGTATGCCCAGAAAGGGAATAATGACCGGTGCTAGAGGGGCCCTGCCTCTAGCCAGGGAGAGGCACAGGAAAACCGGGTCTATTGGACGGTGTGGATCCGATGGCCTGGCACATCAGAGCCACAGAAGTATGAAGCTTTGGTTGATACTGATTCACAGTGTACCCTGATACCATCGGAATAAGTGGGGACAGAACCTATTTCCATTGCCGGGGTGACGGGGGGATCACAGGATTTGACTCTGTTGGAAGCCGAGGTGAGTCTGACTGGGAAGGAGTGGCAGAAACATGCAATTGTGACTGGCTCAGGGGCCCCGTGTATTTTGGGCATAGACTTCCTCCGGAATGGGTATTACAAAGACTCTAAGGGACTCAGGTGGGCTTTTGGAATAGCAGCTGTGGAGGTGGAGGGCATTAAGAAATTGAATAGCTTGCCTGGACTGTCGGAGAACCCATCTGCAGTAGGACTCCTGAAGGTAGAAGAGCAATGAGTTCCAGTTGCCACCTCGACGGTGCACCGCCGGCAGTATCGGACAAATCGAGATGCCGTGATTCCCATCCACAAGATGATCCGTGAGCTGGAGACCCAAGGGTTGGTCAGCAAAACCCACTCACCCTTCAACAGCCCCATCTGGCCTGTGCGCAAGTCTGACGGAGAATGGAGATTGACTGTGGACTACCGTGCCTTGAACGAAGTGACTCCACCATTGAGTGCTGCTGTGCCGGACATGCTGGAACTCCAGTACAAGCTGGAGTCCAAGGCAGAAAAGTGGTACGCCACAATTGACATTGCTAATGCATTTTTCTCCATTCCTCTGGCTGCAGAATGCAGGCCTCAGTTTGCTTTCACCTGGAGGGGCATGCAGTACACCTGGAACCGACTGCCCCAGGGGTGGAAACACAGCCCCACCATCTGCCATGGACTGATCCAGGCTGCACCGGAAAAAGGTGAGGCTCCGGAGCACCTACAGTATATCGATGACATCATTGTGTGGGGGAACACGGCAATGGAAGTGTTTGAGAAAGGAGAGAAGGTCATCCAAATTCTCCTGAAAGCTGGTTTTGCCATCAAGCAGAGCAAGGTCAAGGGACCTGCCCGAGAGATCCAGTTCCTGGGAGTAAAGTGGCAAGATGGACGGCGGCAGATTCCCACTGAGGTCATCAATAAGATCACCGCCATGTCCCCACCGACCAGCAAGAAGGAAACACAAGCTTTTCTAGGCGCTATAGGATTCTGGAGGATGCACATTCCTGAGTACAGCCAGATTGTGAGCCCTCTTTACCAAGTCACCCGCAAGAAGAATGATTTCCACTGGGGCCCTGAACAGCAACAAACCTTTGCCCAGATCAAGCAGGAGATCGCTCATGCAGTAGCCCTTGGCCCAGTGAGGACGGGACCAGATGTGAAAAACGTGCTCTACTCAGCAGCCGGGAACAATGGCCTGTCCTGGAGCCTTTGGCAGAAGGTGCCTGGGGAGATTCGGGGCTGACCACTGGGATTCTGGAGCCAAAGCTACAGAGGGTCCGAAGCCAACTACACTCCAACAGAGAAGGAAATTTTGGCCGCCTATGAAGGAGTTCAAGCTGCCTCAGAGGTGATTGTCACAGAAGCACAACTCCTGCTGGCACCTTGACTACCGGTGCTGGGGTGGATGTTTAAAGGAAAAGTTCCCTCCACCCATCATGCCACCGACGCCACATGGAGCAAATGGATTGCCCTCATCACTCAGCACGCCTGCATTGGAAACCCAAATCGCCCTGGGATTTTGGAGATAATTACAAACTGGCCGGAAGGTGAAAACTTTGGTCTCACAGATGAAGAGGAGCAGGAACAAGTGACACGTGCCGAAGAGGGTCCACTGTACAACCAACTGCCAGCAGAAGAAACACGCTATGCTCTTTTCACTGACGGTTCCTGCCGCATCATTGGGATGAACTGGAAGTGGAAAGCAGCCGTATGGAGCCCCACACGACAGGTTGCACAAGTCACTGAAGGAGAAGGTGGGTCAAGCCAACTCGCTGAACTCAAAGCTGTTCAACTGGCGCTGGACATTGCTGAAAGAGAGAAGTGGCCAAAGCTCTACCTCTACACTGATTTGTGGATGGTGGCCAATGCTCTGTGGGGTTGGCTGGACAGGTGGAAAAAGGCCAATTGGCAGCATAGGGGAAAGCCAATCTGGGCTGCAGATGAGTGGAAGGACATTGCCACTCGGGTAGAGAAGCTACCTGTCAAAGTCCATCATGTAGATGCCCATGTCCCCAAGAGTCGGGCTAATGAGGAGCACGGAAACAACGAGCAGGTAGATCAAGCTGCAAAGATAGAGGTGTCAAAGATAGACTTAGATTGGCAACACAAGGGAGAGTTGTTCCTAGCTCGATGGGCCCATGATGCCTCAGGCCATCAGGGCAGAGATGCCACCTATAAGTGGGCACGAGACCGAGGGGTGGATCTAACCATGGACAGTATTTTTCAGGTTATCCATGACTGTGAGACGTGTGCTGCCATCAAGCAGGCTAAGTGTGTGAAGCCGCTATGGTATGGCAGGAGATGGTCCAAGTATAAGTACGGGGAAGCCTGGCAGATTGACTACATCACCCTTCCCCAAACCCGCCAAGGCAAGCGCTATGTGCTGACCATGGTGGAAGCCACCACTGGATGGTTGGAAACCTACCCTGTGCCTCACGCTACTGCCTGGAACACCATCCTGGGCCTTGAAAAGCAAGTTCTTTGGAGACATGGTACCGCTGAGAGAATTGAGTCTGACAACGGGACTCATTTCAAGAACAGCCTTATAAACACCTGGGATAGAGAACATGGCATTGAGTGGGTGTACCTTATTCCTTATCATGCGCCAGCAGCCGGGAAAGTTGAACGGTACAATGGCCTGCTTAAAACCACTTTGAAGGCACTGGGTGGGGGGACTTTCAAGAACTGGGAGAATAATTTAGCAAAGGCCACCTGGTTAGTGAACACTCAAGGTTCCACCAACCAAGCAGGCCCTGACCAATCTGAGCCCCTGAGAACAAGAGATGGAGATAAGGTTCCAGTGGTACACATGAGAGGAATGCTGGGAAAAACTGTTTGGATTAATTCTGCCTCCAGCAAAGACAATCCCACTCCTGGGGTTGTTTTTGCTCAGGGACCTGGCTGCACATGGTGGGTGATGCAAAAGGATGGAGAGACCCGCTTCATACCTCAAGGAGACCTTGTTTTTCGGTGAACACTGTGACTGTGTCTGTATTTATATTCACATGTATATATATGTATATTATTTAAAGGTTTAAATTCAATATAATATGTTGGTATGGGAAAAAATTCGGGGTGGATAATGTTGAGGGCTAAGTTTTCCTGTAGAATTTTTCCCCCCCATTAATTGCTAGGAGACTAAATACTGATAGTTAAAGGGTGCTCAACCCGGACAAAGGAAGTTGATTTCTTAGTTTTGGGGGAGGGAAAAGGCTCCCGAGAGCTGAGGGTGGTGGACTCATCTGCTCTCGGTTTTCCGGGGAGGACGGTCTGGCGACTGGTAGCTGCGTGGAGTCCACGGTTAACGGTGGAGTCTGGTCCTGGGAATTCTATCATCTGTTGGAGCGCCCAGGAATTCGGAGTTTCTTCGCTGCCCTGCTGGATTTTGGGTCAGCCCGGGTCCAGCGGCTGCGGGTTCTCCAGCACTGCTCACTTCGCCTGCCAGGGCACACCCCTGCCTGCCGAGGACAATCCACCGCTTCCAGCCATCAGCGCCAGAGCTTCCACCGTTTGCCCCTCAGGGTTCTTGGTTCTGTTTTACTATTATTATAATTGCTGTTGTTGTTTGTCTGTCCTGTTATATTTACTAGTAAAGGACTGTTATTCCTTTCCCCATAACTCTGACTGAAAAGTTTTTTTAATCTCCCAAATTATAATAACATAGAGGGAAGGATTTGTATTCCTCATTCCTAGAGAGGCCTGCCTCTCCCTAGCAGACACCTGTCTTTTCAAACTGGAAAGGAGATATGATCAAAAAGAGTGGAATGGAAAAAACTCCAGAAATTTTGGAAATGGAGGGATCACAGCCAAGAGGACTGAGATGAAATGAGGGCCAGTGAAAAAGACCATAACTTGCTCAAATTACTCTGTGGTGGTGCAGAACTGTTTTATTAGGTTTATATAAGAAGTTTGTTATGGGTCATTTCACTGTATCCCCAATTCTGTATCCCTTTTGTGTTGTCTGTATAACAAGGAGTTTTGTGTCAGTCCTCCCACCCTCCTCGCTCTGGGGCAGCCTGTCTATCACTTTGAGGGGCCCTCCCAGGTTGCGAAATCTCAGGGAGAGGGCTTCGGGTGATAGGTCCCCTGGGGGAAATGCCTTTAGCTCTGGATTTTAGTGGTCTGAGGCTTGGGGGTGGGCACACCTTGTTACCCCCTGAATCCCCTGATTTGTTGTCTTGTTGTAACCTCCCTTGAACCCCTTCCCCTCTTATAAGGTGGAGGAGGGAGATTCAAATCCTCCCAGCTCGGAGCTCTCAGCCCGGAGCTCTCTCTCTGCTCCTCAGCTCTTGAGCTAATAAACATCTTTTAACCTGCCAAGCTGAGAGCCAGCCTTTTTTCTTCTGCTGCCGTTGCTGTCACAAGACTATTGGTCCAGCTGCTGAGAAGCCGATCAGCAGGTAAATAGCCTGCACGCCCATCCGAACTGGAAACATCTGTGGCTGTGTTGACCCGAGCTAGCCGGAGGTCAGCTCCCGCCCGGTGCGGGAACGGAACCAGACACAGAGAGTGGCGCTCCAACTTGGAGCACACCATGCCAGCAGAAGCAGCTTGGACCACGTGGGGCACATCCCCGCGGTGACAGAGCGTCTGGTGCCCACGCAGAGGGCCCCCCGAGACGAAGTGGACCCTGCGAACGGACTGGGGCTGATTTAGCCTGAAGAACAGTCTCTGGGCATCACGCACCCCTGTGAAATTGACTTTTAAACAAGGCAAGTTCCAGGGGAAAGGAGCGGAGCTTCGGGCCCCGACCGGAGTCCTCCTTGTGGCAGAACAACCCGAGCCACGCACCCCCCAGGTCACAGGAACAGGTAAGTATACCTGCAACGGGACATATTTACTGGTTTTAGGGTTCCCCCGAGGGAGGGGGAAGTTATTGGGGAGGAAAAAAATCCTCCAAAAATAGCTGCGCTACTAAAGGGTTAAACCTCCTGTGATTTCGAGCAAACGGGGTCCGCGGAGGGGGGGAGTGCTTTTCATCTGGGTTTGGGTTCAAAAGCAACTTAGTATCAAAACATGGGTGTAAAGCTAACAGTTGCTCAGAAACGGTTGTATTATAACTATGTTTCGGTTGTGAACGATGCCCAATTGAAAATATCAAAGGGCGAGTTAAGAAGTTTTGTTCTCTGGGTTCATCTGCATTTTCCCCAAGTATCCCCCGAGGGAGTCTGCAGCGCTGATTTCTGTGGCACTGTAGAAAGGGAATTAATTCGGCTGATTCAAACAGGGGACAAAAAGGCTACAAAGTATTTTATTGTGGCAACGAAGGTGAATTCGGCGATTCAATCTCAAAAGGGAGTGCAGAAAGAGCCCAGCCGAGAAACGTGTTCTCCCCCTCCTCCCCCCCTTCTTCTCCCCAGCCCCTGTGTCCCCAAAAAAGCGTTCTGAATGGAGCAGCAGGGTTCCCGCCAGCCCACTCAGCCTTCGGGACGTCCCAGCCACCCCGCCCGCGCTGGCCCTGTGGGGCCGGCTGGGATTCCTCAGGCTGACCCGGCCAGTCCACCCGAGACCTTCTCCTTTCCCCGCTTTCCCTGGTTCAAAAATGCTGCCTTCCGTTTTCTGTGGGGGGGGAATCTGGGTCCGAAGCCACGTGGTCCACTCAGGGTCCCCAAGGTGGCAGCTACCGCATGGCAGGGGACTCCCCCGCCCCCTCAGTGCCGCCCACCCCTTCCTACCCCGGTGACGTGGTGCCCGCATGGTGAGGCGCGGCCGCGTCCCCCTCCCCCACCCCACCTTACCCCTGTGACGTCGGGTGCCTGCCGCACTGCCCCACCCCCCCCAGCCCCGAGTGGCGAGGCCCCTCCCCGTCCGCCCCCTGCGCCGCCGCCGCCCTGCCCCCCCAACCCCCTGTGCCTGCGCGTGTGAGCTGCGGCACCCCTCCCCCCCCCCACCATGGCTGTGTCCGCGCTGCCTCCCTCGCCCGATCTCGGTGACGTCACTTTCCCCACCCCCCCACTCCCGGCCTGGCCGCCCCCCCCGGCGCCGCTGCCTGAGGGGGCCCCCGCTTCCCCCGCAGCTGCTGCGCTGCCGACCGCCCCGGAGCAGCCCGGTCCCGTGCCGCCGGGGCTCGAGCCCGCTCCCCCAGGATCCCCCCCACCCCCCCACTCCTCGATGACGTCACTCTCCGGGCAAACGGCGCCCCCTGCAGGGATGCGGTTGCCAGGCAACCAAGTGCCCCAGGGCACGGGCTCCCTCGCTCCCTCAAACTCGGAAGTGCCTGAGCAGGGAACCGGGGCAGATGCAGCTGCCGGTTCCTGCTCCATTCCCACTCTTGCCCCTGTTACCTTCCCCAAGCTCCGCGGTGGTAACAACAGGGCAGAGTACCACCCATTTCCACGAGCCACCATCAAAGAAATCTGTAAAGCTCACAGAACATATGGCCAGGATGTGCCATATTTCAGGAGGCTTCTCAGAGCAGATCTCTCTGAAGAGGAGGTGGTGCCTGCTGATTTAAAGTACCTGTTTTCTTGTTTGCTGAACCCAACAGAGTACATCCTATGGGTCACAGCTTGGAAACAGCTGCTCCAGGATGCCTTACCAGGACTCCTCAACCATGTTAACACTAGAGTGGATGCTCAGGGAAACCCCATCACTCTAGAACACCTCGCTGGTGAGGGGCAGTGGGCAGAAGCCACTGATCAAGTGGTCATTCCTGTCCAGTGCCTCCACGTAGTGAGAGAGACAGCCTTGACTGCATTCTTCAGCATGCAAACACAAGGTCCTGTGATTTCATATTTGAAAATCAGACAGGGCCAAAGTGAGACATTCACAGATTTTGTAGAGAGACTGTCCCGAATTATTGAAGCTCAGGTCAAAAATGAAATGGCTCGGGAACACATTTTAACAGGGATTGCGTTTGCGAACGCAAATGATTTATGTCGTGCTGCGATTTTAAGTTTACCCCTAAACCCCAAACCCACCTTACCAGACATGCTTCAGGTATGTCAGGTAAAGGTGCTTTTTATGAGCTCATCCACAGGTCAACGGCCCAAACCTCATCAAGTTGCAGCAATGGAAGCTGAAGATTCCCGAAAAACACCGAACACCGGGAAGAAGCCTTCTGCTCAAGGCTCTCAGAAGTGTTTTTTGTGTGGTAATTTGGGGCATTGAGTTTCCAAATGCCCCCTCAAGTAAGAATTAGAGGACCTCAAAAACAAAAAAAGGGGAGGGGAAGGGGAAAAAAGGAGAGGGTTTTATCCCTCACAAAAAAACTGGTGAAAGAGCGCAGGTCCACCCTGCGTGAGGAAAAACATGGGGTGGACCAGGCAGGAGGAGAGGGGAAGGGGAGCCAAGGGAAAAAGGAGAAGCTGCATTGCCCCATTCCGGGTGGAAGCAAAAATAACACACTGGGAATTACTTATACGGATCATGACATGGCACAACCGATTTTGACAACCAATTCTAAATATACCCCCTACAGCTTGCGGCTCACGGAAGATTTGCACCTGAAAGACGACGACTGGAATTTTGTGTCAGTTGACAACAGTGAGCAAGGTACCTGGCCAAGGGTCAAAGGTAAGCTCATCGTTGTGGGGGACTGCAAACACACTCCAAAAGAGATTGAAATTCTTCCAGGAACACTTGATAACAATCCTGGAAGGTTCGTTCTCTGGCTACGCTGCACTCACCCACCAACATTCCTACCTAAAGGGCAGATAGTTGCCCAGATCATACCCACCTGGGAACGCCCGGAAGAAAACAACATACCAACAGCTTGTCCAGTACACAACATCACAGAAGTGAAGCCCCAGGTGGAATGTGAGTTACAGGTGGGTGATGAGGCCATTAACATCACAGGCCTCCTAGAGACCGGTGCACACATGACTGTGATCCCAGCTGAGCACTGGCCATCACATTGGGCCTTGGAAAACGTGGCAGGACACGTGCAAGGAATAGGGGGAATGCAATTGGCCAAACAATCAAAGAGTGTGGTGCAAATTAAGGGGCCAAAAGGGCAAGTGGCCAGTTTACACCTGTTTTTTTTAGATTATAGGGAACTCTTGCTGGGGAGAAACCTGATGGCCCAGTGGGGAGTCAGAATTGACATCCCAGACCCCCCACAGGATTTTTGGGCGGCGGTCGCTGAGGAGCACCCTACCCACAAGCTGAATTGGAAAACAGATTCACCAGTGTGGGTAGAACAGTGGCCGCTTTCAAAACAGAAATTGAAGGCGCTTGAGGAGCTCATGGAGGAGCAGTTAGCTAAGGGTCACATTGTAGAGACCACCAGCCCTTGGAATTCGCCAGTTTTCATTATCCAGAAGCCGGGGAAGGACAAGTGGAGACTCCTCCGAGATCTCAGACAAATTAACAACATGATAGAAGACATGGGCTCTCTTCAACCTGGCATGCCTACCCCGACCATGCTCCCACAAAATTGGAAATTGGCTGTTATAGACATAAAGGACTGTTTCTTCCATATTCCCCTACACCCTGACGATGCACCATGTTTTGCATTCTCGGTTCCCACCACCAACTGAGAGGCCCTGAGGAAAAGCTACCATTGGCGAGTTCTTCCCCAAGGGATGAAAGTGTCACCTATCATCTGCCAGTGGTATGTGGCTTCCTTGCTGTCCCTGGTCCGCGTAGCCACAGAGAAAGCAATCATCCATCATTATATGGATGATGTGCTTGTGTGTGCCCCCACTGATGATGTCTTGTCACACGCGCTTGACCTGACAATTAATGCATTGGTTGTTGCAGGGTTCGAGCTGCAGGAAGACAAGGTTCAAAGGATGCCACCTTGGAGGTACCTTGGGCTGGAAATTGGCAAGCGGACCATTGTGCAGCAGAAATTGGAAATCAGGCCCAAAATTCAGACCCTTGCAGATGTCCACCAGCTGTGTGGGGCATTGAACTGGGTGAGACCCTGGCTAGGCCTCACAACTGAGGACCTAGCCCCTCTTTTCAATTTATTGAAAGGGGGAGAGGAGCTGAGTTCTCCCAGGGAACTCACCCCAGAAGCAAAGGAGGCGCTGGAAAAGGTACAGCATCTCATGTCCACTCGGCAGGCTCACCGGTGTGATCCTGACCTGCCTTTCAAATTCATGGTAATGGGGAAATTTGCCACACCTCCATGGAGTCATTTCCAATGGAGGAATAACATCAAAAAGGACCAGGGCAGAGAGGACCCACTTCTAATCATAGAATGGGTCTTTCTCAGCCATCAAAGGTCCAAGAGAATGACATGTCCACAGGAACTGGTGGCTGAACTGATCCAGAAGGCTAGAGTCCGGATCAGGGAATTGGCCAGATGTGATTTTGAATGCATTCACATTCCAATTGGATTAAGATCGGGCCAAATTACAAAGGCAATGCTAGAACACCTGCTTCAGGAAAATGAAGCACTGCAGTTTGCTCTGGATTCCTTCACCGGGCAAATCTCAATTCATCGGTCAGCCCACAAAATTTTTAATCAGGATGTCAAATTCACACTGAATTTGAAAGATGTTTGGAGCAGGAAGCCTTTAGAGGCCCTGACAGTTTTCACGGAAGGTCCCACAAGTCAGTTATGACTTGGAAGGACCCTCAGACTCAGCAGTGGGAGGCAGATGTTGCCGAGGTGGAGGGATCACCTCAGGTTGCTGAGTTGGCTGCTGTCATCAGGGCTTTCGAAAGGTTCCCCGAACCCTTCAATTTAGTAACGGACTCCGCTTATGTAGCGGGGGTGGTATTGAGGGCAGATGAAGCAATACTGCAGGAAGTGTCTAACACAGCACTGTTTGAGCTGCTTTCTAAGCTTGTCAAACTCGTCTCCCATAGGGAGCAGCCATTCTTTGTGATGCGTACGAGATCGCATACTGATTTGTCGGGGTTCATAGCTGAGGGGAACAGAAGGGCGGATGCTCTTGCTGCTCCTGCAGTCATGGCCCCATTGCCAAGCATTTTTGAGCAGGCAAAGCTCAGCCATCAGCTTCACCATCAGAACGCACCTGGCCTTGTTCGCCGGTTTCACATCACTCGGGAACAGGCTAAGGCAATTGTGGCTACGTGTCCCTCATGTAATCAGCACGCACTCCCCACCTTAAGTGTGGGAGTGAACCCCAGAGGTCTGAACAGCTGTGAGCTGTGGCAGACTGACGTGACACATATCCCCCAATTCGGCCGATCTAAATATGTACACGTGTCGGTGGACACCTACTCCGGTGCAGTTTTCGCTTCTGCCCACGCAGGGGAGAAAACCTTGGATGCAATTAAACACCTCATCCGGGCTTTCTCCTTCATGGGCATCCCAAAAGAATGAAAAACTGATAATGGCCCAGCGTACCGTTCCAGGGAATTCTGCAGCTTCCTGCAACAATGGGGAGTGGGACATAAAACCGGCATCCCTCATTCCCCAACAGGCCAAGCTGTAGTGGAGAGGACCCACAGGGAAATCAAAAGGGTCCTCAACCAACAACAACCGCTGTTGAAAACAGAAACACCGCAGACCCGATTGGCCAGGGCTCTATTCACACTGAATTTTTTAAACAGCACCTTTGAGTTTTTAAACCCACCGATCGTTCGTCATTTTGGGGCAAACCCTCAACTAAACATCAAAGAGAGGCCACCAGTCATAGTCCGGGACCCTGAAACTGGAAGGACAGAGGGACCTCATGATTTAGACACGTGAGGTCCTGGGTACGCTTGCGTGTCCACCCCCACGGGGCCGAGATGGTTACCATCAAAGTGGGTGAGGCCCTATGTCCCGAAAATCTCAGGAGAGAAAAAGAAACTGCCACAGGTTACTCAGGCAGCTTTTAGGAGGAAAAGGAGGGAAGATTTTTCCCAGGATGGTTTCGCTTTCCTGAATGACCTCTGCTCGAATGTTAATTGTTTGTTTTAGTTCTTTTAGTCCTGACAGAACCTGTCCAGCGGCAGTCCCCTGTGCTGAGGAAGTTCCACCTGCTCCTCAGCATCCTTCTGCTTGCCAGTCTTGCTGCACCTGTCTCCAGATGGTTGTTGCCCCAGCCCAAAGCCACCAGGGCAATGGGGCAGGCCACAAAGCCATCCAGAACATCTGAGACATGGTGAATGACATCAAGAGAGAGACTGGTGACTGTCTGAATGGATTGTTTGGGGACTGGGGAATTTCGGGCTGGGTGGGTTTAATTTTGAAATCAGTTTTGTTATTTTTGTTTGTTATTCTATTAATTTTAATTGGGTTTGGCATCATCAAAAAAATGTTAAGTAGATTAATTTCTAGCACCACACATGCCCCCTCTGTGAACCAAGTTGCTGTATCTTCCACGCCTGGATGGGAGGAGAACGTGGAACCTGGAGGAAGACCCAGAAGACAGGAGACACCCAGAAGAGGAACCTCAGATGGAGTGGCCCACTCAGCCAGAGTGGCTTGCCGAGAGTTACCCGGACTTTGAATTTCATCCTCCTCCATTCCAGCCCTCCTCCTGTTATTAAAACAAAAAAGGGGGAGATGTGGTGGTGCAGAACTGTTTTATTAGGTTTATATAAGAAGTTTATGTTATGGTTCATTTCACTGTATCCCCAATTCTGTATCCCTTTTTGTGTTGTCTGTATAACAAGGAGTTTTGTGTCAGTCCTCCCACCCTCCTCGCTCTGGGGCAGCCTGTCTATCACTTTGAGGGGCCCTCCCAGGTTGCGAAATCTCAGGGAGAGGGCTTCGGGTGATAGGTCCCCTGGGGGAAATGCCTTTAGCTCTGGATTTTAGTGGTCCGAGGCTTGGGGGTGGGCACACCTTGTTACCCCCTGAATCCCCTGATTTGTTTTCTTGTTGTAACCTCCCTTGAACCCCTCCCCCACTTATAAGGTGGAGGAGGGAGATTCAAAGCTCTCAGCTCAGAGCTTCTCAGCTCTCTGCTCCTCAGCTCTTGAGCTAATAAACATCTTTTAACCTGCCAAGCTGAGAGCCAGCCTTTTCTCTTCTGCTGCCGTTGCTGTCATGACACTATTGGGTCCAGCTGCTAAGCCAAGAAGCCGAAATGAACTGGGACCTTCTGTGGCTGTGTCGACCTGAGCTAGCCGGAGGTCATCTCCCGCCCGGTGCGGGGACAGAACCAGACACACAAGTCTAACAAATGCTCTGGAAAGGTGATATGATCAAAAAGAGTGGAATGAAAAAAAACTCCAGAAATTATGGAAATGGAGGGATCAGAGCCAAGAGGACAGATGAAATGAGGGCCATTGAAAAAGACCATAACTTGCTCAAATTACTCCAAATCCAATCCTTAAAGGTTGGAAGAAATGTAAATTCAGAGACAGGAGAGCAATTGAAGAAACAAAATGTGAAAAAAAAAAGAAAAAAAAGGAAAAATTTCAAAACCATGTGAAAACAATGATAGTGAATGGGATGACAAGAAGTGCAGGGAAATGGAGCAAAGCTTGCAAGTTTCATCTGCATTGAAATTGCACATTTTCATTCCCTTTGCTGAAAGTAAGGCTTTCCTTTCATGCAAGGGAATGAAATCTGGAACTCTCAGATCCAAGTCTAACAAGTGCTCTGGAAAGGTGATATGATCAAAAAGAGCGGAATGGAAAATATCCTGAAATTATGGAAATGGAGGGATCAGAGCCAAGAGGACTGAGATTAAATGAGGGCCAGTACTATTATTAGATGTTTATCAATGGTTACACGTTTATTATTGTTAGTTGTTTGCTACTGTTTGATATGTATCTGTTATTGAATACTTGTTGTTAGTGGATATTTGGAATGGAGACTTGACAAGGAAAAGGCCTTGTCAAGACTCTAAAGGGGGGAAATTATGCCTTAAGCTTTTTAGCTTTCATATTTTCAGATTCTGTGCTGCCTAGGGATGTAGCTCTGAGCCTCATATTAAGTGCCAGTAAGCTCTCTTCACAGAGTAGATTGACCAAACAAATCCTTTTCCTGCTGGAAACCAAGGACAACTTGCAATCCAAAAACACAAACAACGGTGGATTGAAGGGAGGAACAAGTATGGGACCTCACAACCTGAAGCTGTAATTGGACAATTAAATGCCAATGTGCAAATGGACCAAAACTTATAAAAATGTAAGGTCTTGCGACCCCGACGCCATCTTTCTTTGGTGGCCACCCTGGGTGCAGCTTGGTGCAGCCCAAGGTGGATCCTGGAGGCCTTTCAATAAATATTTTATTTTCTGGCTTTGTCCAGTCTCTGTTTCAGGTCAGCCTTCCTAAGGCAACAGAAGCCCACACTAATCTATGACCAATGACAGAAAACAGCTTCTCACCCATTTTATCTACCTAATCTGTGGTTACATTTATTGTCAGGCCAAAAAGAAACTCCACTCAAGCTAACCAGCCTTTTTTTTTTCACAATAGCACTTTATCAGCTGCTTTCCTTCTGTTTGGTGCTTGAAGTGTGTTTATATCTACTGCTTCCATCTGCACATGAAATTTGTTCTTCTATCATAATGAAAAACTCTGGGCTAATGAAAGCAACCACCCCACTCACAAACATGGACCAACTCTTAGATGATTAACTTTTCAAATTTCTAAACTACAACAGTTGCAAGAAACATATTATGAAAACAGCTATTAAAAAATAAGTTGTAGTGCAGCTAAAGTTTTGTTAAAAATAACACTATGTCAGAAGTTTTCATTTATTTCCAAGTTTTCAAATTGTTATCGCACATATGCCATTTAATGATCTTTTTACTTGAACATTAATATAATTATAGTCGGAAGGTGCATATTTCCAGTGACAGTCATGCAGACATTAAGACTGGCTCAGGTAAAATGATATTTTATTATTGTCTTGGGTTATGCAACCAAAAATGTGTATTCTATTTCATCTGTTGAAAGCTGTTGGGGAGATGCTTTTTCTTTATCTCTTGTGACTCCAGGGAGGAGGGAGGCAGATGCCTTCTGATAATGGCCCAGCCATTAAAACCAGGTGGGGCAGTGTTTCTTATCTCTTTCACCACCCCTCCATCCTCCAGGGGACATCTTCTTGTAATGGGCTATTAAGGCTCACCAATGACATGACACAGTACATCATCCCATTGTGAGATGCTCCACCCAGTGGGGGAGGAGCCAACTGTTCCTAGCTAGATGAAAATGGGGATTCAAGACCACCAGGTATCTGTTTTTTCCATTGGATCCCTGGAGGAAGACCGGACCCATCTCACCACCACCAGGATCACCTCTACTCCACAGAACCACATCTGTTACTCCAGGAGGACTTATTTGGACTGCTTCCAACACCCTGACCAACAAGATGCCAGGTCGTATCCCTGACTCTTTCAGGGTTTTTCCAGGATTTTTGTTTGCTTGCTTGTTTTTTTTGTACTACATTTGTATTTTCCTTTTTTAATATTCCTAGTAAAGAACGGTTGCTCCTATTCCCTTATCTTTGCCTGAAAGCCCCTAATTGCAAAATTATAATAATTTGGAGGGAAGGGTGTTTACATTCTCCATTCCAAGGGAGGCTCTAGCTTTCCCTGGCAGACAACTGCCTTTCAAAACCAAGACAATTATTTTTAGAGGCAGAAATATAACTGTGAGATGGAAAACTTTTTAAGCACACAAGCTAAGTAAAATCAAATTGTGCCAAGTTTCCTCAAGTAATTATAATCACAAATTAAGCAAAGGTATTATAAGAGGAACTAATAGTTCTTGATTAACAAATACTAATTTCTTTGAACATCTCTACCATCAATTTCCACAAAAGAACTAATCACTATTATGTAAACTTTTTTGTAGAGGTGCGAGAGTTGTTTTATTAAGTTAAGTTATTTTTGTAAGATTTATAAGTTATTTTTGTAATGGTTCAGTCCACTGTACCCCTCTGTATTCTGTAATAGTTTTCCCCCTTATGAGTTGGTTATATAACCAGACGTTTTATGCCAATCATTCCTCCCCTGCACCTGTCCCTGTCAATTACCCCATCTCTCCTCTTGGTCGCCCTGTCTGTCACTTCAAGACCCTTCCCTGGATTCTGGAAAGATCCAGGAGAGGCGTTGAGTGATAGGCTGGTGCCTGGGGAATCCCCTCCTCCCCTCCTGTGATTTGTTAATGGTTCAGAAGTTGACAACCCTGTTACCACCCCTGTGTTCCCTGGTTGGCTGACCCGTTGTCACCACCCCTGGACCCTCCCCCGTTTATAAGTGGCCACAAGGCTTTGATCTCTGCTCTCTCTGGGCAACAGTGGTCTGAGGCAGAGCTCCTTGCCAGACTCCCATTAATAAACTACCTTCTACCCTGCCTAAAGAGAGTCGTCCCTTTTTCCGTCGCCGCAGTCGCAACTCCATCAGGTCCACTAGCCAGTGTGGGGAACCAAGAACCCACCGGGAGGAGGTTACTCGCCCTGCCTGTAACCCCGACCGATCCACACTGCCGCAGTGCAGAACTGAGCTAGCCTGCGCGCCTGCCAGGCGTGAGGGGACACTGCAACACTTTTTCACTTACTCCCTCCAAATTAATGAATTTAATTCTCCACCTTCCTGAACACAATTATATTGTACAAAACTGTCATCCAATGACGTACTTACTACCACAGTAGTCTAAGTGAGGACAATGTTCCGTCTATTATGATAATCATGTGGTTCAAAGTGGCCATATGAATGGTTTGAGGTAAAAAAGGGTTAAAACTGGTTGCAAAATTTCAGACTTAAAGGAAAATAAAAAAACATACGTAGGTACCACAAATAAAAACTACACCTAGAATCTGTTGATAGCGATCTGAAGCAATTTCTTTTATACACTCATCTGAAAATTTTAGCAGATATTTCATACTTTTTCTATTTTGTCCAAATATCCTGACGCACCATTAAGAGTCACTCCAAAAAGAATGATGTGCCCCAAAAACACAGCTGCTACCACAAAACATATCTTCACTTTTATTCACCCTCAAGCAGTTTTTAAAAACTGATTTATTGAGCCATACAAAAACATAGCTTAACTTTATTTGAATTATGTTGACAATGGATAAGCTAAAGAGTGGGTGGAGGTATCTGACATTATGGTTAAAATTAAACTATATATTATTAAATATATATATTTGATTTGATGAAGTCATGTTTCCTCACCCTTCAATATCCATTTGTATTGAATTATAAACTCTGCAGTACAGGAACAGTCTGTATACGGCACTTAGGAGAATAGGACTTCCATGCATGTTTGCAATATAAACAATTATATTAAAATATTAAAAAAAATAAACAAATAGTAAATCCTGATTATGCATACACTTAAAAAATTACAATAAATTTAACATCAAATTGGAAAATTACAGCTGAACCAAGAAATTGTTATATTTACTACAGTCCTGAAATGTCAATTTTCATTAAGCTGTTTCAAATCCAAATATACACATCCAAAGGAGGGCTACAAAGATGATCATAGGGATGGAACACCTTTCTAATGAGGAAAGGCTGAGAGAGTTGGGGCTGTTCAGCCTGAAGAATAGAAGGCTTCAGGGAGACCATATTGCAACCTTTCAGTACTTAAATGGAGCCTATTAAAAATACGGGGACAGACTTTTTAGTAGCACCTGTTGTGATAGGACATAGGGCAATGTTTTTAAATTAAAAGAGGGGAGATTCTGACTAGCTATAAGGAAGGATTTTCTTTAATATTAGAGTGGTAAGACACTGGAAAAGTTTTGCCCAAAAAGGTGGTAGATGCCCCATCCTAGGAAACATTCAAGGTCAGATTGGATTGTGCAGATCTAGTTGAAGATGTCCCTGCTCATTGCAGGGGGGCTGGACTAAATGACCTTTAAAGGCCCCTTCAGACCTAAACTATTGTATGATCTTCTTCCTATGATTACCTGAATTAAGTCAGAAAATATTCTCTTATCCAATTCTGCTAACACATTTCTTCACTGTAGGTATTATTGCCAAGTAACTTTGACCTGTCACCTTTAACTTCTGCACTGGCATGCCCCTTTATCACTCCAAGTGTCGGGGGCTTTCCCCAACATTCAGGTGGTTTCAGGGTCCTTTGCTCCCCTGCACAGCTCCGAGCCAAGCCGAAGGAAGAGACAGAGTTCACAGGTTTAGATTTTTCAATGTTGCATACTTCGTTTATTGTTTCTTATCTTACAATTTTCTCGGAGTCCGACAAGATGTTCGCAGCTGCATGGATTCCTCACGTCTCCCCCCGAGCTGGGCTGTCCTTAACTTTTATACCAATTACTACGTATTTCTTGTTTACTATTTCTTACCAATGTCTATCACTATTATTAAAAGGTCATCTTTGCTTTGACCCAATCCTCACTAACTACTTTGTGCCATGTCAATGCAGCAATGGAGTGAGGGAAAGAGAAGGAGAAGAAGAAGGAGACAACGCCCCAGATTCTCCATCTTGTCCCCATTCACTTCAATGCTAGGAACCTAAAACTATTATTTTCTCACTCTGTGATAATCTAAACTACTATTTTTCACATTCTTGTGGCCTGTAAACCTTCTCTCAGTGTAGGAAGTTTTTCCCATGGACTGAAATCAAAGCCAGTGTCTCTCTGAGCTCTGGGCTGGGGTCCCAGACCCCTCTGCCCAGGTCCCTGACCCTCCAGGGCAACCAAAGGAATGCCCTGGACTCCAACATCTCCCCCTCCTGTTTGAACCAAAAACACCTCTTTGGCCACCTTGTCCATGGCTTGCCGTATACATAGAAACAAACATGGCAAAATCATGAGAAGGATTACAAGCCCTACTAAAATATATATAGCTATCTTCAAAATTTCCTTCCACAATGGTGAAAGGTCAAACAAATTGAACAAACCATCCATCCATGATCCAGTTACCTCTCTAAGTTTGTTCACACTCTCCTGCAATCGCCTGATGTTCTCATGAATGGATTTGGAATGATCTGACAAATTCATGCAGCACATTCCTTCAAATTCCTCACATCCATGCCCATGGGTCAGCAAAAGATAATCAATCGCTGCCCTGTTTTGGAGACTTGCTCGTCTTACACTATCAATGTCTAACAACATGTCACTCAGTGCAAGAGAGACAGCTTGGGCATGTTTGCTCAACCAACAACCCACGTAATCCAGTTGTATCAAGGCTGCTCCTGACGCTGCCTGTGGTGAAAAAATTGCAACTGCAATTCTCTGAGCCTTGCTCCATGTGTGAACATCATTACAATTTGGATCATACATTTGAACCGATCTTTTCCCTCTCTGTTTTAGTTTTCTCATCAATGTCATGTCAGGTGTTAGCAATGAAAGCATTCCAATGCTGCAAGGACCACCTGTGGCATTTGCAGGAATTGCGGGCCAAATTTTGTCCCCACAAATGAAAAAGTTTCCCCTCGGCAACTGAGTTGGAACATGACTGGATGGTTTTCTCAGCATCTTAGTGTAATTACACCAAGATGATGAATTTCTGTAAAAATTGAGGTTTGGAGTGACGTCTACAGTTTTATTTTTTGTCACTCCGGAAAGACCAAATTTCACACAGAATTGCATTTGGACCGATCCAAGAATTTCCAGTTCCTGAGGTTCAAAAGGAGCTGCAGGAAGGAATTTCGTCCAAACATCCCATTGGTCCACTGGATTTACAATGGACTTTGAAATCTCTGGAGGAATGTTTTCTGGGATCGGCCATTTGCTCACTGGCAACCCTACTAAACATGTTGAAAAAGGTTTCCCTGGTCTTGAGTGTGTCAGGCAGATGGTATTCAAACCTGATGCATTGGCTAGAGTTTCCCAAACATTCTCTTTTGGTTGAGCCATGGGCAAAACCACCGCACTGCTCAAGACAACCAAGGAGAGAATGAGGCACAAGGATAGTTCTTTCATTTTCAATGCTCTCTTTTCCCTGGGAATCCCTAGAAATGCAACACCACCCAAGCCCAAAAGAAAACAAGTCCCAAAGTCTCTTTTGCACGTAGAACGAAGGGATGTCTGCTGTCTGGACACCGGCTCACGTCTGCATGCCCACTTCTCTTCCTCCGGTCTTGGGGTCCGTCTCTGCTTGCGTCTGGACTCGGTACGGTTTCACGTGCCTCGCCGCCAGCCACTTTGGTCCAACTGCTGTGGAGACACAAGCAAATCCCTTGCCCCAAGTTATTAATCTGAATGGCCCTTCGATTTGTCCTGTTTCTGGGTTTCTCACCAAAACCAAAGGATTTTCCTTCAGTTTTGCTCTCGTACTGTTTGAAAAATGTCTGATGATTGGTGGAGTTGGCTCTGCAAAAGAGCAATTTAGAAAATTCAACACATACAAGGCTTTATTCAAGCGCATGTATGGTGTAGCGTCTGTTTCTCCTCTTTTTTGTCTGTCCAAAAGGGATTTTAATGTTTGATGTGTCCTTTCAATGATTGCCTGACCTGTTGGAGAGTGTGGGATACCAAAGGTATGATGGACACCCCACCTCTTCAGGAATTTGTCAAGCACTTTCCCTATATATGTTGGTCCATTGTCTGTTTTGATTTCTTGTGGCACGCCCAAAGATGCAAATGCCTGCAAGAAATGTCGACAAGCATGTTGTGCTGTTTCACCTGTGTGCAGTGATGCGAAGACTGCACCTGAAAATGTGTCAACTGAAACATGAACATTTTTGAGCTTCCCAAAAGATGGATATTTTGTGACATCAGTTTGCCATAACTGCAAACTGTGCAATCCTCTTGGATTGACTGCTCCCATGGAAGCGGGAGGCTGAACAAGCTGACAATCAGGGCAAGCACTAATGATTTCCTTTGCCTGACTTTTGGAAATGTGAAAAGTGTCCATTAGTGCTTGAGCATTCTGATGAAAGAATGCATGACTCAATTTTGCCTGTTCAAAAATGTTCAGTAAAGTCCTTGAAATTGGCATGGTCAATTTGTCTGCATGTGCATTGCCTTCTGCTAAAAAACCTGGAAGAGAAGAATGTGCTCTGATGTGCGAGACAAAATATTTATGTTTTCTGTTTTGCAACAATGTCCTCATGCACAGTAAATATGAATATAAATTTTCATTGTCAACTTCTCTCAAAAGTGAACCCTCAATCTTTTGACCACATTAGCTACATAAGCTGAATCTGTGATCAAATTAAAAGGTTGCTGGAACAACTCAAAAGTTCTGACCACTGCTGCTAATTCCACTATTTGTGGTGACCCTTGTACTATTCTTATATCTGATTTCCACTCTCCTGTGATGTCATCCTGCCATGTACTTACTGATTTGTGAGTTTTTCCAGAGCCATCGGTAAATACTGTTATTGCATCCAATGGCACCTCACTTATTTTTGGCTTTTCTCTGAAACTTAATTTTGCTTTCAACTGCCTGTGGCTTGGGAAATGAATAGTACAAATACCTGAGTAATCTAACAATGCAATCTGCAAATCCTCTGATTTCTGCAATGCCCAATCAAAATAATATTTTTTCAAAGGCAGGTAAATTGTTGTAAAATCTTTGCCTGCCATTGTTTGCAGCCTGGTCCTAGCTTTGATGATGATCTGAGCTATCATTTCCAGACTTGAGAGGATCGTCCTCGGAGACCTGTAAGATAAAAAAATCCACTCCAAAATCAACAATGGGTCTTTTTGTGATGAGTCCCACTGAAAAATCAACTCATATAACTGTATTTTTTCCCCCAACACTGCAAGAAATAAAGGTAAAGATGTTACAAAACGATGTGCCTGTCTCTGCTGGAGGGCTCCAGCAATTTTCTCAAGGGCTTCCCGAGCCCCAGGAGTGAGTCTCTTGTGGGATTTGATGTTATTGTCCCCTTTCAAGAGATTGAACAACGGCGCAAGTTCATCATTTGTGATCCCCAAGATGAATCTCATCCAGTTGATTTCTCCTAAAAGTTGTTGCAAATCCTGTAAGTTGTTGACTTCTGCTTTAATTTCAATCTTCTGAGGTTTCACTGTTTGTTCAGTGATTTTCCATCCTAGGTATTTCCAAGGTGCAATTTCCTGAATTTTTGAAGTGGAAATTTCCAAACCTGCATTTTGCACCTCTGTGATCACACAGTCACGAGCCCTCTGCAATTCCTGTTGTGTCGGGGCAGCAATGAGCAGATCATCCATGTAATGAATGATTTTTGCTCTTGGATGTTTCTCTCGAGCAGGACACAGTGCCCGTGCAACAAACCATTGGCAGATGGTGAGAGAGTTCTTGAGACCTTGGGGAAGAACAACCCAATGGTATCTCTGCAGAGGTTCCTCCCTGTTGACACTTGGGATGGAAAAGGCAAATCAAGGAGCATCATCTGGATGAAGTGGGATGCTGAAAAAACAATCTTTGAGATCAATGATCACAAGTGGCCAATCTCTCAGAATCATTGAGAGAGATGGAAGCCCCAGCTGAAGTGGTCCCATTTCCTCAATGACCTCATTGAGTTTTCTGAGATCATGAAGCAATCTCCATGAGCCAGTGGCTTTCTTGCGAATTACAAACGCTGGGGAATTCCAGGGACTGTTTGTTGGTACAATGTGTCCCTTTTCCAATTGTTCCCTGACCAAGTTTTTGAGAGCACTCAATTTTTTCCTCTCAAGGGGCCACTGATCCACCCAGACAGGATTGTCTGTTTTCCAGGTCAGTTTCAAAGTGGTGAGTGCCACAGTGGCCCCCACTAAAAATCCACTTCCAACCTCACGCCCCATTGCACTAAAATGTCCCTTCCCCACACTGTGATGGGTCTTTGCACAACAAATGGGCGAATGATTGCAGTCTTACCTCCTGGCCCCGAGACAACAATCGCATCTTCACTCTGCAGACACAAGGTGTTCCCCCCATGCCTGAAAGAGGACTCAAGGGAGCAATTAAATTCCAATTCTTGGGCCAAAAAAGATACGAAATTACCGTGACGTGTGTCCCCGTGTCGACCATCCCTTTGACTGTGATTGTTTTCTCACCCTGGGTCAATTCACAGAAGAGAATTGGTCTGTCTCGGCCTATGTGTTTCACTTAGGAGGCATGAACTTCCGTGTGCTCACCTGAAGGAGGATCTTGTTCCCGGAGCACTGGCAAGACTTGTTCTGCAGCATGGGGTGGCAATGCAATTGCCCTGGCAATCGAGGTGTTCGGGGGAATGATCAATGTTGGCTGATGAGGCTTCGCTAAAACTGTCAACTCATCATTGTGATCTGCTGAAATGACAGAAGGGTAAATAACAAGTCCCAAAACACTGCTTCTGCCCTTACCTATAATTAGAAAGTCCTGCCTCTTCCACGAGGACCCAGTGACACCAGTGGGTATCACTGCATAATTGTCATCCAAAAAACATATCACTTTGGAAGTTGCCAAGTCACATTGCGCCCCTGGTGGGAGTAACTCTGGATCGCTGGGGATCCTACAAATTGTCCTGCTGAGGGCGTCAGAATGCTGTTCCACGGTGATTGTCCCCTTTGTGGAGCTTGCTCTTGAGTCATCGCCATCACTTGTGTCGTCGCGCGCTGACAATTCACGCTCCTTCTGGAGTTTCCCGACTGAGTTCCTCCACTTGCATTGTTTTTTGCAGGGCGATGCTTCCTTCTCCTGCATGTCGGACAATGATCTGATGAGTCTGCATTGTTTGTAACTTGTGGGCAGTCCTTCTTTAAATGCCCTGGTTTGCCACACTTGTAACACTGTCTTTGTTGGAAATTTGCAAATGCTTCTTTGACTGCTTTTTCCACCTGATCTCCTAAAATTGTTGCAACGTGCTGTGGTGTCCCCACCTTGCTGCATGCCTCTAGAATTTCTGCCATGGTGGGTTGGCCTGGCATCGCACTGGTGACTCGCTGGCATTCTTGATTGGCATTTGCAAATGCAAGACACCGGATCAACTGTGACTTCACTCCCTCATCAATGACTTGCCTGTCCACTGCTTGTGTGAGACGATCGATGAATGAAGCAAAGGGTTCTGAAGGACCTTGCTTTACATCTGTAAAAAGTCTTTCTGTGATTCCTGCTGGTGGAATCTGCACCATTGCCTTTCTGGCTGCATCTTTGATGTCTGTTAACACGTCTCGAGGAAGAAAGCTGGCTTGACGAGCTGCACTGTCAAGTGGTGGATCACCGGCCAACTGTGCCACTGTGAAGCCTGCATTTGCCCCTCCTTGGTATTTGATTCTGTAATCATTTAAAATTTTTCTCCATTTTGCTTCCCAGAGGATGAATTGTGAGTCACTCAGGATCATTGATGCAAGAGATCGGAGGTCATATGGTGTTAAATCATACATATTAAATGTCCCTTTTAAAAGTTGTTTGAAGTATGGAGACCCCAATCCATTATCACGAACGGCTTTCATCAGATCCCTGACGACTTCGCGATCCAATCTCTCCCATTTTGGGTTTGCATCCTGTGCATCATATGTCACTGGCATAGCCATGCCTTTTGAGCCCATTGAAATTGTCTCCCCTTTCAATGCAAATTTTTTTATGTCTGTCCAGTCTGTTGGACAAAATTCTGGCTTGGCAGAAGCCTGTGCAGTGTCTGCCTCTGAAATTGTTTCCTTTGTTTGTGCTTTTGCTGCTGCTTCATTTTTCTCAGGACCTACTTGTTTTGGAGGCTTCACTTCCTCGGGTTTTGTTTCTTTCTCTGTTTCTTTTTCTTTCTCTTTTTCTTTTTCTTTCTCTTTTTCTTTCTCTCGCTGAACAGGAATCAGAGTTTGCTGAGCATCCTCAAATTTTTCTGAAACATCCTTCCTTGGAAGAAAAATCTGAGAGAAAGAAGATGTGGGGTCGTGGCGAAATGCTGCAGTTGTTTCAGTGAACTTTCAAAAAAACTTTTTCATAAAATCCTCAGATAACAAAAATGACGAAGCTTGTCGTGTAAACTCAAGTGCCTTTACTCTCTTGGCAGGAATCCTCTCTGATGCTGTGATTTTGATTATATCTTCATCTGTAATTGACATCTCCTGGTCCTCATCCACAACGTCCTCATCCATGGCAAAGTTTCTCTCGGTTTTTGTTTGAATTGCTGTTCTGAAGAAGTTGATTTTTTGTATGAAATTGGGAAAAAATGGTGCAATGTGGGTGTGTCCTCCCAAACCGATGCGTTGGTGGATGCGGCTGATGATCTCTGGTCTTGCTGCCTCTCTGCCCCGCCCCTTGGTGACGATGGCACACTGGCAACTGTTCTCTGCGGGCTCGGAGGTCTCAAATATCTTTTAAGTTCTGGAAAAGCCTGTAAAATTTGAGATATTTTCGGACACATTCCCATCCGCAACATCTCTGCAGCTGCCCCCGATTCTCTATAAATGGGAGATTTAGGAACTGGCAAGCTGCTCGTGGGTGGGGTCGAGCTTTGCAGCTCCTGCTGTCTGGGGGTGGTGCCTTCGAGACTCTCCCCACCTCGGCCACGCTTCGTCTCTGCCGGCTCTGTCACTGCCCATACTGCCTCGGCTAGCCCCGGCCCGGCGGTATCCGACGGGATGCTTGTCCTTTCTGACGCTCAAGGCCCTAGACTCCAACATAAAACCACCTGAATCTCAGAAGAGAAACTGAGAGGTCCTAGTTAGAGAGTAGAAAGAAGCACCACTGGTGGCAAAGTGTTACTAACGACGGAAACAGCCGTCAAGATAGCTGAACATGGGTGGACCCATCACACTCGGGTCAAGGTCTCTAAAGCCCCAGAAATTTGGACATCTCAGCTGGAGGAGAAGGATGGGAGGCAGCAACTGACACTGCAGGAGTGGACAGGAGCAATAGCCAGTGCGTCGACATGGGGGGAAGCCCCGTGTGCCTACCCACAGACTGTCTGCTGAAATAGTCTATATTGGCATCCTTCCTTGCAGATCTCCAGTCATTGGGGGGCTAATCCTTGGTGTCACTGTTTTATTTATGTTGGGTTGTTTCTGTGCCTTTGCTTGCCGCCAGTGGTATGGAAGACAATGTGAAAATTAGATTAGGAGATTAAATTACACCATTAGAATGTTTTTCTTAATAGTCTTACCTTTATATTGTCAGTTAGGTTTGAGCCAGAGAGTCCTAGGAAAAGAAGTAGCAAAAACCTTTAACCTTAGCAGTTGTTGGGTCTGCAGCGGGCCAGGAGGATCTGAAGACTAGCCATGAGTGGCCAGCCCAGTCAAACCTAAATGGTAGGTCAGCACCCGGAGTGAAGTCCATAATGGAATGGGATTTTGGGATGAGGAAGGAAGTTGATGGCAGTTTCATTCTTCTGAAAGAGGAATTTATTGTCTAAATAGAACAGGAGGTGTATATGTGGGAAAAAGTGTTTGTGACTGGACTTTATCTTTGGGTTTAGACCACTGGATCCCCAGCTACCCTCCTTACAATTTTTCTAAATATCAAGGCAGATGGAATCAAACGTATGTGAAGCTCACTAATGGTAGCTGGGTAAGGTATTCCTACCATAATTACTGAAGGGATTTTGAAGACTGTAAAGCAGTGGGGAAGGATAGGTTTTTTTACCACTTATTTTTAAGCTGCCCCTGAGATAATTCCACAAGACACATGTTGTCCATGACTATCAGTGGAAGTGGCAACACCAGAATGGAACTCAAACCCTATTAATAAGTTCTGGTCCAGATCCAACAAAACAGATCTGGGATGTAACTGCAGGTGGAAACCTCATGTGGGAGCTTGGAAATGCAAATATTGTGATTCTTATGGTGGGGCAACTATTGTTGGAGGACCGTTAGGCCCAGGAAACAAGTTGTATTTTGACCAACCAATTGATGATGAAAATTGGGAAGGCCCCTTTGCCAACAGGACCTGGGCTTTGAAAAGGCATTACTGAATTTTTGGCCAACGTGCGTATTGCAGATTACCTCCAAACTGGTCAGGAATATGTTATGTAGAATATATTAGATCACTGTTCTTTCTGCTACCACAGCTTCAGGGAAATCAGTTAGAAATCAAGGTATATGATAATCTAATTAAAGAAAAGTGGTCAATTGATGCAGCCCTGGCTGGAAGGAGCACTCAAAAGTGGGGAAAAGATGAATGGCCACCTGAGTGAATCATACATCACTATAGACCAGCCATATGGAATCCTAATATCAGGTGCCAGAGAATCCATTTATAATTTAAATTGGATAATTAGCTTACAAGCTGTCTTTGAAATAACCAACCAGATAGCTACAGCCCTTGACCTTCTTGTTGACCAATCTACTCAGATGAGGAATGCAATATTCCAACATCGGATAGCAGAAGAAGGGGGAATGTGTGGCAAATTAAATGACTCAAACTGGTGTTTGCAAATAGATGACAATGGAAAAGTAGTGAAACAAATAACAAAGGAAATAAAGAAGTTCGCTCATGTAGAGTTCCAAACATGGAAAGGATGGGAATGGGACGTGTTTTCGTGGTTACCTGGTGGACTATGGGTTAAATGAATGCTTTCCCCCCCTCCTATTTGCTGTAGCAACTCTCATCTTTTTACCATATGTGATCCCTTGCTTAGTGCAAGTTATTTAACATGTGATCAAAGGGATGCAGGTAGTAGCCATACCTACAGATCCAGAAATGGCTACAGAAGGACAGAAAATTATGTCACTGCAAATAATTGCAAAACCAAAAAGGACTCAGGAACAGAAAGTGAAGTCAATGATAACTAAGGTTTATAAAGACAATTATTGAGAAAATAAGGAGGGATTGCTCCCACCTATGGGGAGCATCCACCATTTTGCTTTTGTTCCTGGTGGTCACGTAGAACTAAGTCAAGGTGATGAACACCTTTTTTTATGGAAAAAACATCTTCTCTTTTTGTATGCTTTTGTTATTATTTCTGTTGTTACTGTGCATTTCTTATTCCATTGCTTTTTGCTTTCAGTAAGTTGTTATATCAATCTATAATCTTTGCTTTTGTCCCTCCCTTACCAGAAGAGGTGAAGAAAGGGGAGCGGCTTATTTGGAATTTAATTTCCTGCTGGTGTTAGACCACCACACTATATCATCTAGAATTGTTACTTTGAATTCAAAAGGATTTCCTTGCCTAGGAGTGTATAACTGGGTGTGCTTAATCAAAGCCTTTTGACAGGCATCAGAGACACTGTTGTTGCTTATTCTGTTGCCAAACAACTTTCTTCCTAGTTAATTTCTGCTGTTTTGGCATTTGCCAGGTAGTGAGGGGGCAGGTGGGGTGGAGGGAGAAGTATTTTTTTGTGTAGGCACTAACTTTTGCCAACAATAAAACATTTCTGATGTGATTTGTTTAATTTCAGATCATGGAATACCAACTGGCGCATGATCACAACACATTTATTTCTTCTTCACCCGTGAGTGTCTTGGGGTGATTCATAATGATATTGTATTCCGCAGTTATCTGTGCCCAAAAATTGTTACTGTATCTTTAAGACCCTGCAGCTGAGGTTCTTTGCACGCTCATGTTTGTGTGTGTGTGTAGTTTGCTTTTGCACTGGCATTTTTAAAAGCTCCCTGCCCAGGTTTACTCGTGGCTCTGCGCAGCATGGTAATTGCTCCGCTGGCTGCTTGATCTTTGCTCAAGCAAAAGTTTTTCTTTGCTTTTTTATTTTTTTCCCCTCGGCTCAGAGAAGCTGCAGTACTGCCTTGAGGGTGAATTCCACAGCTGTTTGTCCAAAGCCGGAGGCATCGGAGGCATCGTGCTGGCAGAAGTGGAGCAGAGCTGCCCCGCTCCTGCCCAAGCCTCAGTTAACCATGCCGAGATGGAGAGAGGTGACTTATTAAAGAAAATATGGGTATTGATCTAGTATTGATACCCAATTGTGACAGATAAAAACTCTCTAACAGTTTAAAGTTAGAAAGTGTATGCTTATTACGGCACCGGACAGCTGTGGGATAGCTCTCAAATACACACCTCAATTTACAGGTGATCGCAGAGTCCTTTTATTTACAAAAGCATTTAATACCCAAAACACAAATGCATATTCATAACCCTGGTACATCCCATTCACCGCTTCGTATGGTAATTAGCTCAAAAGCTATTAAGCATGTGTAGTTTGTTCTTTGAAATGAGTCGGTGGTCCTTTCATGGGGAGGGGTCCCCAAAATTAAGAAGTAAAGAAGTCTTCCTCATTCTGACCTTTCTACCTTTTCAATGCAAATGTGATAAATTAACCCTTGATAGGACTCCTATTTCATGTCTTCGTGACTGTTCAATGGGTTTCTGGGCAGAGGAGGCCTACAATTGTCTTATGTTCCTAAAAGCTATTTATCAGTTTCTATATTCTTCATTATAAACACAGCTAACCAAACATAAAGTTGACAAGTAATCAGTTATTCTAATACAGAAGAGTGATCCCAAACCCAATTTCCCTTAGTTAATTATTAACTTTTAATTTCACCAAAGCTTATCTCTAACTAAAATCTTAACCCCTCTAAAATCCTTAATTCTCTAAAGTTTATGTCTCAGAGGAAGACACCAAGCAGCTCCAGCCCACCTGCTTTGCCTGCCGTGACTGCTCTGCAGTGCCTTGCCGTGGGAAGGACATCAATGCCGGATGAGCCATGAGGCCTTCATCTGCTGCTGGAACTGCTCCGTGCAGGTCCTGCCTTCCTGAGAGGGAGCTGACACCATCTTGTATCCTATATCGAGAACTGGTACTCTCTGGAGTTTTGGCTCTCTTTGTTCCAGTGGGGTGGTGAGGTCAAACAGTTTGATATCTAGTAGTTATTTACCTTTTTTCCCCCCTGCCTGTTGGAGTTCTGTTTGTTAATAAACCATTGTTTGTGGTGGTGTGGTTTTGATAAGTTATTATTAAGTTATTGTTAAGTTATTCTCCTGATGGTTTGTTCCTGTTACCCCCTGAAATGTTGGGTTTGCCCCAGGTTTTCCCTTCCCTTGTCCCCCTGTCAGTGGATCCCCCTAGATCCACTTGCTACCTCATTTACATAATGTCAATCCTCCCTAGCCACTGCCCTTATTTCCAGAGGGTTCTCTGTCAATCCTAAACTCTGCCTGGGAATTCCCCTTTTCTTTGATGTTTTGGTACACGCGACCCTTTCCACTCCCCTTGACTTCCCTATAGGCTGTCAGACTGTGAGTCCCTCTTCACCCTGCTCCCTGCTGTGTCCCTGATTGGTTGGAAAACTGTATCTTCCCCCTGTTTCTCCCCTGTTTAAAAGAGACTGTAAGTACAGGATTTTCAGATTTTTTGCCTGCACCCCTTGGGGGAATAAACCTTGAGAAGCACGCGGGAAAATCTCTCCCTGTCCTCTACTCCAATTCAAGGCGCATCACAACTGAGAGCCATTGAGAGCAGGCTGCATTGCTCTACACTGCTACCCGAGCCTGAGAAGCAGGCATGGGAGCAGCCACTCTAGGTGTGAGAGCCGGGAGTGTGTGAGCTAGCCAGGTGTCTCCGGCTCTTGCGTCAATTGTTTTTTTCACTTTCATGTATTAGTATTAATTTTTTATTGGTGGAAAGGAATTGTTGGAACCCTTAGAGGAGATGACTCATTGCAGAGTGTTCTTTAAATTGTCTCAAACCAAGACAGTAACTTTTCTGTTTTGCCACTTGTAGGAGTCTCCTTGGTGTGTGGCCAGATGGGACAGGTAGTGACGAGAGATCTCTGGAGTCAAGGCTGGTCTTAGAGCATGTGGTTTATTGCATGGGTTGTGAGTGAAGGGGCCCTGCCAAGAGCTGCCAGCCGCAGCTCAGAGCAGGCCCGTGAGAGAGAGAAAGAGAGCTAGGAGAGAACTAAGGGGGCAAAGTCAGAGAGTGAACAAGAGGAGCTAAGTGTAGTGAAGAGAATAGCGTAGTAGAGAGGAGAGAGGAAGAGAAGAGCAGAGAAGAGCAGAGAAGAGCAGAGAAGCAGAGAAGCAGAGAAGCAGAGCGAAGAGAGTGAAGTTCCCGTTACAGTACATTAAATCCTTTTCCATACTGAATATTCTAATTTACACTAACCAATCTAGTACATGATACAAATTCTATCGCATTTACATACAGCCTATAAGAATCATTACATTACCCTATGTGTTACACTTTAAACTCTAAGAGTTGCTCTTCGAACCCCTCTTGCCAAGCTAGCAGGGTCTGCTCTGACCCTTGGACTTTCGGTAAAGAGAAAGGCATTGTTAAATCAAGGGAGGCTTACCTTCAACTGCCCATACCATTGTTTTCTAGACATTCAGTAACTAGGACATTTCAGACATCGAAACTTGCTTTCAATTCTATTTCACTTATACGTGTCATATTCTCAA
This sequence comes from Delichon dasypus, assembly GCA_037837765.1. NCBI lineage: Eukaryota > Metazoa > Chordata > Aves > Passeriformes > Hirundinidae > Delichon > Delichon dasypus. The sequence continues at coordinate 3,885,979 of JBBAXF010000012.1, read as the reverse complement.
AATCTAAGCAGTCATATTTATAAGGCTTTTTAGTTTCATCCTCCCCAACAGCCAGCTTATTTTCATTCACCACCTGCATATCAGGTTCCAAAATTACTGCCCCAATTCCCCTTGAGGTATTTTCTAGGCAACCGATGTTGCCAGTAGCACTTGTGGCTGCTGTTATAATCAAGGGTTTCAATGAAATAGGCACCCCTCCAAAATCTGCATTTTGCTACTTTTAAGTACTGCTGCCCCATCTGGACTAGATCCTGTAATTAGTGCATGAGCCATCCCCTTCTGCTGCAGGAAACTAATACCTTTTATTGTACACCACTTTCTAAGGAATGACACTAATTTGGCAGTATCATCACATGCTGTTAAAAATGCTTCTCACAACTACTGATACAGCATAGATGCAGCATCCTGCCCATTGGGACCCGGGATATTTTGTAATTGAGCATATCCCCATTGTATCTGATCCTCATTGGCTATAGGGCTTAATAGATTAATAAGTGGATAGATGCAGCACTACTATTCCAAGCTCTCTAAAAATTCCCTTAACTCTTTTGGGGTATAAGTACATGTGATCTCTATCCTCTGATTGGCAGATCTTGCTGCCCTTTCATTTGCATGAGAGGTTGTGTTTCTGCCACCTCCCCATCTCCTAAAACTGTCTCAAACTCAATTTCAGTCTAAGCACTCACTCCAGATATTTCCATCCCATTCCTCTAGACCCTATGAGGATTTGTCTTAGGTTGCAATGCAAGATGTAACCAAAAGTATGTATTCTATTACCATCTGTTAAAAACAGGTGAGGCAGTGTTCTTTATCTCTTCCATGACCCATCGTCTCTCCACGGGGATTTCTTCTGTTAATGGGCCATTGAGTCTCAATGCATGACTGATAAAATTACATCATCCCATTGTGAGATGCTCCACCCAGGGGGAGGAGCCAAGCATTTCCTACCTGGATATAATTTGTGATTTGGAACACCACAGGCAGCTTTTTCCCACTGGATTCCCAGAGGAAGACGACAGCCATCACTGGACCTTCAGAGGAAAACTACACCCTTCTACAGGATCACTGCTTCAACAGAACTACATCTGTCACTTCAGGAGAACTGCAGCCACCATTTAATTGGACTGCTACCAATACCCTGACCGACAGGGTGTCAGGTTGTATTCTGACTCTGTCGGTGTTTTTGTACTACTGCATTTTAGTTTTAATTTTCCCATTAAGTTGTAGGGGTTTTTTTCTTTATTTATACACACTAGTAAAGAACTGTTATTCCTATTCTCATATCTTTGCCTGGGACCCCCTTAATTTCAAAAGTATAATAATTTGGAGAGAGGGGGCTTCCATTTCCATTCCAAGGAAGGCTCCTGCCTTCCTTAGCAGTCACTTGTCTTTCAAATTAAGACGAGATTTCATAGTGAGAGCACTAACTTGGGAAATTAAAACCTTATTTTTCCCATATCTGTGTCTTTGTTAGCAATATGCACCACCAGCCATTCTACAGTGCATTGCTGCTTATAGGACCACTCTTCTTGAGTAGTAATTACTTGTACAATTTCTTTTGCATCTTGTAAAATCCTAAATTCCTTTTCCAACCCTCTCACTTTGCTCCAGCTACAGGAAGCATTGTGCTCACAGGCTCTTGTCCTCCTGGGGGACTTCAACCACCTTGACATCTGCTGGAAAAGTAGCACAGCGAGTTTTAGGCAATCCAGGAGACTTCTGGAATGCATGAAGGACAACTTCTTGAGCCAGGTAATAGACAGCCCTACCAGAGGGGATGAGATACTGGATCTGATGGTCACCAATGTAAGTGAACTAATTGGGGACATCAAGACTGAAGGCAGCCTGGTTTGCAGTGATCATGCACTCATGGAGTTTGCAGTCCTGAGGGATATGGGTCAGGTAAAAAGTAAGATTAAGCCCTGAGCTTCAGCAAAGTAAAATTCCAGTTGTTCAAGGAGATAGTCAATAGGATCCCCTGAGAAACTGCCCTTAGGGACAGGGGAGTGGAACTGAGCTGGCAGATCTTTAAGGAAGTCTTCCATAGAATGAAAGAGCTTGCGATCTGCAGGAGAGAGAAATCAGGCAATGAAGGCAAGAGACCAGCATGGCTGAGTGGGGACCTGCATGTCAAGCTAAAGAGCAAGAAGTAAATGCACAGGCAATGGAAGCAAGGACAGGTATTCAGGCAAGAGTATAAAGATGAAGTTTGGTTGTGTAGAGAGGTGTGTCTGGTTCCGTCCCGCACCGGGCGGGAGGTGACCTCTGGCTAGCTCGGGTCAACCCAGGCACAGAATGGTCCCAGTTCGTTTCGGCTTCTTGGCTCAGCAGCTGAACCCCCAAAAGTGTGACAGCAAAGCAGCAGAATAGAAAAGGCTGGCTCTCAGCTTAGCAGATTAAAAGATGCTTATTAGCTCCAGAGTTGAGGAGCAGAGAGGTTGAGAGCGAGGTGCTGAGAGATGTCCATGAGCGGCTGAGAGAGGTGCTGAGAGCTCTTGCTGAGAGGCTGAGAGAGGTGCTGAGAGAGTTTTTTCCTCCCTCCTGCCCCCCATAAGCGGGGGAGGGGTTTCAGGGAGGATACTACAAAACCACGAATCAGGGGTTTCAGGGGGTAACAGGGTGTGCCCACCCCCAAGCCTTGGACCACTAAAATCCAAAGCTAAAGGAATTCCCCCCGGGGGGCCTATCACCTGAAGCCCTCTCCCTGAGATTTCGCAATCTTGGGAGGGCTCCTGGAGAAACAGGCTGACCCAGAGCAAGGGGGGTGGGAGGACACAAAACACCTTATTATACAGACAACAGAAAAAGGGATACAGAATTGGGGATACAGTGAAATGAACCATAACATAAACTTCTTATAAAAACCTAATAAAACAGTTCCGCACCACCACAGAGAGGGGGTAAGGAAGGCCAAGGCAAAACTGGAGCTGAACCTATCAAGGGATGCAAAGAATAATAGGAACGGCTTCTACAGGTATGTCGACCAGAAAAGGAAGGTCAAAGAAGGTGTTACCCCCTCAAAAAACAAGACCAGCAAACTAGTAACAATGGACAAGGAGAAGGCTAAGGTACTCAACAACTTTTTTGCCTCAGTCTTTACTGGTAACCTCTCTTCCCACACCTCTCAAGTGAATGGACAGCAGGATGGGGACTGGGGCAGCAAAGTTCCTCCCACTGTAAGTAAAGATCAGGTTCGTGATCACCTGAGGAACATGAATGTACATAAGTCTATGGGACCTGATGAGATGCATCCCAAAGTCCTGAGGGAATTGGCTGATGTAGTTGTCATGGGTTGACACTGGCCAGATGCCAGGTACCCACAAAAGCTGCTCACTTACCTCTGCAGTTGGACAGAGGAGAGAAAAATATAATGAAGGATTCTTGAGCTGAGATAAGGACAAGGACAGAATGCTCATCAAATACCATCAAGGGCAAAACAGGCTCAACTTCAAGATATAAAGTGAATTCATTACTTACAAAATCAGAGCAGGATAATGAGAAGTAAAATAAGCCCTTGAAACACCTTCCCCCTTTCCAGCTCTACCTCCTACCCCAACGGTGCAAGGAGACAGAAAATGAGGGTTATGGTCAGTTCATCACCTCTGGCTTTTCTTGCTTCTCAGGGAGAGGAGTCATTCCCCTGCTGCACTGTGGGGTCCCTCCCACAGGAGAAATTTCTCTGCAAACTTCTCTGACATGTGTTCATCTCACAAGCAACCACTCTGTGACCTGCTGCAATGTGAGTCCATCCCACAGGCAACAGTACCCCTCAAACTTCTGCAGTGTGGGTTGCTTTCCCATGGGGTGCAGTCCTTCAAGGACAGGCTGCTCCAGCCTGGTAGCAGGGCCCCTCTCTCCATAGGTTTCCCACAGGATCACAGCCTCCTCACAGGTATCCACTTGCTCCAGTGTGGGGCTCCTCCACAGGATGCAGGAGGATTTCTGCATCCCCATGGACTTCCACAGGCTGCAGGGGCTCAACTGCTTCACTGTGGTCTTCACCACCAGTGCCTGGACCACCTCTTCACTGACCTTGGTGTCTGCAGAGTTGTTCTTCTCACATTGGTGCCTTAAGGAGGCTGACCTGCAACAGAGACTAGACAGAGATAAGAGAATAAAGTAGGTATTTATTAAAAGGCCTTTAAGGATACACCTTGGGTGGTACAGGAGCCTGGCCAGGGATACACCCAAGATGGACCCAAAATGTTCACAAAATGGATGACCAGTCACAAGGTTTCACACTTGTAAGAGTTTTGGTCCATTTGCATACTACCTAGAGCTGACTAACACTTAATATGAGGCTCAGAGCTACACATCTAGGCAGCACAGGATCTGAAAAATATGAAAGCTAAAGCTTAAGGCATCAGCATGCTCTCACTCCACTCTTCTCTGGCTGAAAATTAAAACTGCAATACAACTTTTGTTTTGATTTCTTCCTACACGTTATCACAGAGGCATTAACACGATTTCTAATTGGCCCAGCCTTGGCCAGCGGCACATCCATCTTTGGAGCCACCAGGGATTGGGTCTGTCGAACATTGTGGAGGCTTCTAGTGGCTTCTCACAGAAGCCACCTCTGTGCCCCCCCCCCCCCCCCCCGCTACAAAAAGCTGTCAAGGAGATTGAAGAGATGGGACTCATTGCTTGGATGCAAGAAGCTGATTTATTGACTTATAGAGCTGTAGTGGTTTCATGTTCACCAAATTCTGTTTGCTAAATTTAGTGTAGTGGTCTTAGTGTTTACTCTATTTCTGTGGGAGGGGATTAGGAGAAGCAAAGAAGGCTTAAGCTTAAAAATAAACAAATAGTTTTATTAACACACACTAAAAGAATGGAAAAGAAAAGTTGAAAAAAAACCAAAATGAAATTTCAAAACACTCTTCCCTTCCCTTAACAAACTGTTAACTCTCTAACAAACAACATAGAGAGACACAACCTGTGATTTTCAGTCAGTTTCACCATATTAAACATAATCTTTCATCACTTTGGGAGAGGAGTCTCTCTAGAGTCCCATGGAGACATTCGCCACAAGACAAAAACAGTCTTGTAGCTCCCAATGTCACAAATATGCAACTGCCTAGAGTTTTTTGCAGATTGTGCTGTTCCACCCATTAGCAGCCTTTCCCTTGGCTACTCATGGGCCTCTCAGTGTATCTGGGGTACCGTTTAAGAATACTTCCTCTAGTACAAAACAAGGATTCTCTTCTATCTCTAAAATTGTCTCTATCTCAAAAGAAATAGAGACCTCCTTTTACCCCAGGAGCCAGGGGCTTTAAGATTCCCACTTAAATCTCAATCATATCAATCCCCAACTTTGATTAGAACCAGCATTCCCTCAAACAACATTAAGATGCTACAAGAAACAGTCCATTTTCTCCATAGTCTACCTCAGAGAAGTCCAGTTAAAAATGTCCACATCCTCAATCCCTTTTCTAATAATCTTTATCAGTTCTTTTACTCTTGCTCCACTGACTTCATACTGTGTCTTTTCTACATCCACTCTGTCTCTTTCTTCTCTCTCTCAAGGAAGGGTTAGGCCTTGGAAGCTTCATGTTGCCAGGAAAAGGTTAAATCTGCCCAGGCCTGCAGTGGCCATGTGACCTCTGCCAGCAGCAGTCTCTCCTCTGCTGCATCTCAGATCAGCTGGACTTTCCCCTTTCATTCTTTTCTTCTCTGCCTGGGAATCACTGGAGGAGGGGAGGGAGGGAGAGCTCTGCCCACCCCTTGGTGATAGTCAGGGTGGCTTCGGCCCAACTGGGCCCATAGCTGTTATCAGGGGCCTGGCAAAGATCCTTTCTTGCTCTGGGGCTCCGGCGCTCTGCGGTATTTCTCCACGAGACTTGACAACTGCCAATGGCAAAAGGAAAAGAGCCTGCTCTCTCTCACCGGGTGGGATATTACAGCTTTTATTCTTGAGTCCTGACTTGCTTGGCTGGAGCCCTTCCCAATGGCTCCCCGGTGCCAGAGAGAGGTCGCCCCTCCCGTGTCGGGGCTTTTTCCCCAGGGGGTAGGGCCCAGAGGCAGGGACAAGACACTACCCAATCAGGGAGAAGTGGGAGTGGAAGAGGGTTGGGTTACAGCTGATTAAGGACAAACCACATGATACAGATTACAAATCCAATGAAACACAATATAAACCCAAATAATGCATTACAACAGGGCTTCGTGGAAGTTTGAAAGTAACTATATAAAGCTGCAACATCTAACCCACCAAGAGCCAATGGAGCCTGGCTAGACCTCAGGCCAGCTCACCCCCCCAAAGGGAGGTGGGAGAAGGGGGAGAAGGGAGCAGCAGGCCCAATTCGATGTTATCTGTTCAGCTGACCAGGAGGGAAAGGGCTGACCTGAACAAAATCAGTGTTTATATGGGTACTTCCCAAAGTCGCATTCATCATTCTTAGTGGTCAAAGCAGATGCCAATATCCCAAATTGGCTTCTGATAGGTCCTTGTCCTTTCTAAAAAAATTCCAAGGTCCTGACAGGGTAACACTCTGCATTCTTCTTTAACTAAAGACCAAACTGTGCTAACCCATGACAAGGGCTCAGCTTATATAGCCTTACAGCTTTGAATAGAATATTCTACTGCCAAGCAATAACCACATTGTTCGTGTTTCTTATCAATATGCTTAACTACAATCTCTGCAAGTGCAGTTTTACATGGCTACCTAAAACCAAAACACAACATTCCTTTCCTACCTTCCTCAAACCTCTGTTTGAATCTCCCATGGCTTTTGGCTTACCAAGTTTAGAATATCCAAATCCATCATTTGCCCAGTTCTCTCTGTTCTCTCTGTTCTCTCTGCTCCACTGCTTAGCTGCCTCCTCATATCTCCTCCTTTCTGTTCCACCAGTAAAATTCTCTCCATAGACTTGTTTATCAATTTCTGAACACATTGCAAAATGCATGGTAAGCAAATCATCAAAAGCAACAATACGGCATAAATTCCTGTTTTCACTAAATTCTTAAGCGAGCCAGTAAGCTCCCATTTCCCAAGTATGTGTCCATGCCAGTTGTTATAATCTACAACTATTAGTTTGGTGACACTATCTTGAAGGGCCTATATGCTAGTGTGGATAGATTGAATGTGGACAGAAAGGTTCATGCAACATAAGCCTTCAAAATCTTCGCAATGGTGTCCATGTGCCAAAAACAAAATATCAATTGCAGCTCTATTCTTCAGTGTAGCATGCCTCACTCTGTCAACGTCTGTTAATAAGCCTGTTAAAGCAGAGCTAAGTAGCATTAGTTTGCTTCGCAAGACAACAACCAAGGTTTTTCAGGGTTTTTAATGTGTGTGCCGTGCCAATGGATGGGATAACTGAGGCAAATACTTGGGCTCCCATGTTCCAAGATTCAATATTATCATCACAGTCTGGGCTATAGGTGTGTGTGCTACGCTTTCCTCGTACTAACTTGTGCAAAGCTGTTAAATTTTCTCCTAAAGAGTGAAGCATGATCAGTCGCCCAGAAGTGCGTGGGCCTCCTACAGCCCTTCCCAGTATTCCTTTCCAGGCTCTATTTCCACATATCAAAAAAATATTGTCTAATAATCCAATAGCAGCTTCTCCTGGAATTACTTGCCATGGCAAGGTGTGATTACACCAAGCAGAGGCATTGGCATAAATGCTTGTACCTGAGACATCAAAGCCAGGGCCCATGTTTTCTCTCTTAACCTGGTACCAGGTCCCATGGGTATAATTTAAAAAGAAACACACAAAGGACTGTGTGGATAAAAAAATTCTTAATTCTTGAGGCTGTAGGGAAAGAGGGGGAAAGTTTCCAACATAATGTACTCCTACATGGTTCTCATTTCTAAAATACCATCCAGCTGCCTTCTAGCAACACAGGGTTTGGATGGTGGATGCTGCTACCTATTTCCCAATAAGCATCTCCTGTGGAAAGGCCACTTGGGTAGGCATTCAGGCAAAGCAGTCAAGTCCACACACTACACATACCACGGCTTGCTCAGTGAAGAGAGGCAGGAAGGGCCTTTTGTATGATAAATTCCAGTAAGGGTTTGTTACTTTCACTGTGCCGGAGGGAATCAGGGACAAAAGACCCAACCATGTGGTGTGCACAGGCTTAAGTAGGGGTCAGGAACTAATGGTCTGAGGGCACAGGGGCGGTACAAGGGCAGGGCAAAGGGCAGTGCCCTATAGGGAAGACGGGGCCGGCCACCAGGGATACCACAACCAATGGGGAAACAGGGAAAGGAGAAAACATGAGAATTAGGGGCATATGAGGAGAGCAGAACCAAGGTGGATCACATAGTGTTGCAAGGCACCATGGGGGAAGTTTTTACTTTCAGCTTCGGTGGAGACTCTATGGTATATTCTTCCAGGGCAAGGCCTTGGGGATTCCCCTGAGGGGTTCAAAGGATTGCACACTGCCTGACCATGCTTTTTACGCCAATCTGCATTGCACCACCGCACCAGCTCAATTTGACCTGGGGCAGTATAATGTCTGTGCATTGTCAAATTGTATAAATCATCCCACTCACTTTTCTCCAAAGGCAGGGCTACAAAGAAGGTTTGAAAAGGATTAGTAGGAGAGGTCATGGATAGGCACAATGTAGATTTGCTTAAAGCTTGAGCTAGCGTAAGCCACACATTACGTTCTAGAAGGGGTGGCATTGCGACCATGTCTCCTTTGTTGAGGAGGAGTCTTACTAGGAGGACCAGCCTGAGAAGGCGAATCTGGGTTCCAAAAACACCAATGTGGAAGCCAGCCATACTCTTGCCCATACACTAATTTTAAAGTAACAGAGTCACCATATGAATAGTGCAAAGGATCACATTGTGGGCAATCCTGGTGCCAGAGCTCTGATTTGCAATACCACTTTTTCTGACACCTCCAACACAAACAAAGTCCATGCCTGGTGGGAATAGTCTCTGCAAATAAAACAAGGAATAGGGTTATTTTCAAGTGTAATCCCGAGTCTCCACTTGCTTCACTCCTGCCATCTTTCTCAAGTAGAGGCTTGTTCTACAATTAAAGCTTCTACTGTCTCTGGAACGAATTGACCACGCTGTTTTCAGAGTGATGAGAGGTCAATGAGACCCCCTCGGGTCCAGTAATGGTTTGAGTGGCCACAGGATCTTGGTGGAGGTAGACTCAACTGTCTGAGGAGGCAAAGCCAGGGATAAAGTGGGTGAAACCAGAGATGGAGTGCCAGGGTGATCAGGATCCTCAGAAGAGGTATTCAAGGATTCGCTGAAGGGGCTCACGTTTCTGGCCGGGATTCACTTTGGACCATTTTCTGCAGAGACACAAGCAAAATCTCTTCCCCATGTGACAAGGGTATAAGGTCCCATAATCTTACCGGTTTCTGGGTCTTTAATAAGAACTGGGGCCTTTTGTTTAACTTCTAACTAACAGTTATTTCCAAAATGCCTTACAGTTGGAGGGTTAGGATCCATTAGGGAACAATTTAAAAAACTGAAAACATACAATGCCCTCTGTAATTGCTTTGCCAGGGTCGTATTCCCCATTCCCCCTTTCTGTTGTAACAAAAGATGCTTAGGTGAAGTGTGGGCTCTTTCGATTATAACTTGGACTGCTGAGGAATGAGGAATCCCCGTTTTGTGTGTCACCTCCTAGGGGGCAAGGAAGTTTGCAACCTTCTGGGAAATATACACTAGGCGATTGTCAGTTTTAATTTTTGAGGGAATTTCCAGGACTTCAAAGGCATTTGCAAAGCGATGACAAGCGTCCTTTGCTGATTCTCCTGTATGACAGATTGCAAACAGGGCACCTGAAAAGGTGTCTATAGAACAGTGAATATGCTTAAGTCTGTCAAATTTGGGAAAATGAGTAACATCTGTTTACCAAATTGGAAGTCTTTGAAGTCCTCTAGGGTTAACACTTCCAGTAACATAGGGAAATTAATGCCTTTGACAGTCTGGGCACACAGCCACAATGCTAGAGGCTTGGCAGTGAGTCAAATCAAAGGTGTATGGAAGCACAGCAGCATTCTGATGAAAAAAAGAATGAGTTTTGCCTGGGCAAAGAGGTCAGGCAAAACTGGTTTAACAGGTAAGGCAAGTAAATTTGCCTGTTGGTTTCCTTCTGCAATGAAGCCAGGTAGTGTTGTATGAGACCTAACATGCATAACAAAGTAGGGGTGTTCCCTGGCATCTAAAAGGAAAACAAGTTGCTGTAACCACTGAAACAATTCCTTGTTAGACACATCTTTTTGTACAGCAGCTTCAGCCCTCTTGACAATTCCTGCAACATAAGCAGAATCTGTAATTAAGTTAAAAGGAGTAGACCACTGCTAGAAGGTTCACACCACAGATGCCAATTCAGAAATCTGAGGAGAACCTGAAACAGTAATGACATCTGAATCCCATCGGTTAAGATCTGTGTTCCACCAAAGCAGTACCGATTTGTGGGTGTGGCCAGATTCATCTGTAAAAAGCAGTTAAAGCCTGTAACAGGACCTCTCCTCTCTTGGGTCATGTTAGGAGATTAAAATTGGCCGCCATGAGCTTGTGCTTTGGGGGATGTGTAGAAAGCTGCCCAGAAAAGTCAGTCAGGGCCATTTGAAATGCTTCAGATTGTTGCAATAGCCACTGTAAATAAACAGTAGTAACAGGTAAACAGATCAGACAAAAATCCACACCAGCAAGTGTGCTAAGTCTCTGTCTAGCTTTTACAATAAGCAAAGCAAACATTACCTGTTGGGTGGTTATAGTTTTAGGCATATGGTGTGACAAAAAAATCCACACTGTAATCAGCAAGGGGTCTGGCACTTTAGGTTCCCACTGGTAAATCAAAGCATGGGGTTGCTTAGTCAGATTCATGATTATTAAAGAAAAAGGTAGTTCAGGGGCCCATCAGGCTGCTTGCCTATTTGAGATAGCATCAGCTACCTGTTGCAGTGCCTGGCAAGCTTCTGGCGTAAGCTGCCGAGGTGACAGGAGATCTGGTTCCCCTTTTAAAAGATCAAACAGAGGGCTCAGGTCTGCATTTGAAATTCCTAACAAGGAATGAACCCAATTAATTGTCCTCAAAAGCTTTTGGGCATCATGCAAGGTACGAATGTCTGTTTGACTTTGCAGAGGCTGATGAGAAAGAGACTGGGTCCTAATGGGCCAGCCAAGGTATTTTCAAGGGGATTGATGCTGGATTTTTTCAGGAGCAACACAAAGTCCCACTTGGGTTACAGCAGTAATGACAAGAGCTAGATCTTCCTCCATAACCTTTTGTTTTTCTGCTGCAACCAAAATGTCATCCATGTAGTTATATAGGAGAGCATCAGGCATTTTCTGGTGAATAGTAGGGCCAAGGACCCTTGCAACAAACCACTGGCAAATAGTAGGGCTGTTTTTCATTTCCTGAGACAAAACCATCCAGTAATATCGCTGCAAGGGTGTGACTGGGATACACAAATCAATCACACGGAGTCAAGAAGATTTTCGCAGGGCAGAAGGTTCCTCCAAGAGAGCCAAGGCTGAAAGCCCAAGGCGGAGAACAAGGCGGAGAGCCTCTGCCTGTTTATTTCTTACTTTTTATACATTTGTGGGTCTGGCTGAAGATTGGCTTCTGGAGTTTCCACCTTTCAGCCAACTGGCCAGACCAGCCGTCAGTTACAATTGTTTTCAGGTTAGAAATATGCAAACAAAGAACAGAGAATGAAAAACAAAGGATTTGTTTATGTTACATCTGTGAGAAAAAGGTAGAAACTGCTCCTAATATTGTACAGTAGCTAAAAGGTCTGACTCCATTTTTATGAACAATCAAAAGGCTTTAAAAAACTCAGAAAAACCAGGGTGACACAAGGTTGCTTGCATATTGGTGTTTGGAACAGAAAAGGCAAATTTAGGAGCATCATCGGGATACAAAGGAATGTAGAAAAAGCAGTCTTTTAGGTCAATGACTGTCAAATGCCAGTCTCGGGGGATCATGGTGGGAGATGGAAGACCAAGCTGCAGGCCCCCATCTCCTCCATTACAGCATTAATTTTGCGGAGGTCTTGGAGCAAGTGCCACTTGCCAGTTTTTTTTAAATAACAAACACAGGTGAATTCCAAGGACTGGTGGAGGGGACTATATGCCCTTTCTGAAGTTGTTCCTGGACAAGATCAGTGAGTGCGCACAATTTACCTAGCTGCAGGGGCCATTGATCCACCCAGACAGGTGTATCAGTCTTCCATGTTAATTTCAGGGTGTTGTGCACCACAATGGTCCTCATTAAAAGTCAGACTGAATTTTGAAACCCCATTGAGAAAGTACATCTTGTCCCCATAACATCATGGGTACAGACAAAACAAAATGGCTTTTATGGAGGCTATGTGGCCTAGCCCTGTTAATTGAATTAGATGGTGATTTTGATAACTGCAACTGCTCCCCCCAATCCCAGTGAGGGCCTGGGGTACCTCCGTGAGGACCCAAGTGGGGGCCACTTGGCTTGAGAAATAACAGTCACATCTGCTTAGGTATCTAAAATACCAGTGAATGTTATTTATTGCCCCTGTAATGACAGGGTACATTTGCAGGTAGGACATTTATCAGAAATTGTTTGTACCCATAATATTTGTGGTGTTCCTGTAGAACCAAATCCTCCCATTGTGGAAACCTTTGAACTCCTCAGGAAAACCTCCAGGGCTTTGCCCTGGAAGAATATGCAATAGAGTTTTTCCACCTAGGCTGAAAGAAAATACTTCCTCCATGGTGATCTACAACACTGTCAATCTACCTCAGTTTTGCTTTCTCCATTGGTTGTGGTGTCCCTGGTGGTCTGCCCCCATGTCCCCTATAGGGCATTGCCCTTTGCCCTGCCCTTGTACCGCCCCTGTGCCCTCAGACCATTGGTTCCTGACCTCATACTTAACCTTGTGAGCACCACATGGTCGGGGTCTTTTGTCCCTGATCCCTTCGGCATGGTGGACGTAATAAACCTTCACTGGAAATTATCATACAAAAGGCCCTTCTTGCCTCTCTTCGCTGAGCTAGTTGTGGTGTGTGTGGTGTGTGGACTTGACTGCTTTGCCTGAGTGCCTATCTGTCATGCTGTTCATGGGTATAGGGTCTTAAAAGGCCAAGAGCATTTTCTTGTTATTACAAAGGTGTTTATTACATAAACGCATCAGTTACAAAGGCAAGAGTTCTAAGCATGTGGTCTTACTAAAAGTTACAATACTTAAATTCCCAGCAGGGTGTAGAAGCAGGTTAACAGAGAGTTCCAACCTCGGGGCCAATAACATATTAAAGAATTCAAGCCATGGGGGAAGGCAAATTGACAAGGGGTTCCAGCCACAAGGAAAAGGCAGATTCCTGGCCCAGAGTCCTGTTTCAAGCAGAGTTCTCTGCAGCAGTGGCCGCAACAGCTAAGACTTCTGCCATAACAGTGGCAGCAGCAGCAGCAGCACCACCCCCCAAGTGACAGCAGCAGCACCCCCTACATGGCTGTTGGAAAGGAGTCGCGGGAGAAAAGCCTCATGATATCATGATCAGCAAATCTCAGTTTATTGAAATTGATTACAGGTTTTTTATACATGCATTAATTAGCTCATACATATTGCAAAAGCCGAGCTCATGATTGGGTTGTCTAATATTGTTACAACTACACAACTACCCCTTTGTAGTTAGCCTTGTAGTTAGCACATTATCTACGCTTCTCTATCTTTCTGCATACCAGGCAATTTGGAAAACAACAGCTGCAAGGGCATACTGACCCTGCCTTTATTCACGTATCTCTCACATTTTAATTAATCTCATAGTGTCATGTCCTTTGCTGCGCAGCCATTCTTCTGATAAACTCTCCACACTTCCCCCGTTTTCTTCTTGCACAAGGAGATGAGATTGCTACATTTTTTGCATTGCTTGAGTAGCTATGCCTTGAATGCAGTTGATTATACAAGGTAATAAAAGCAAAGCTAAAATGACTACACATATGATTATCAAGCCATACTTTATTAAATCCCTTAACCATGCTCCTATCCCAAGGCTCTTTAGCTAGCCGTTAAGTCCTAGGCCTTTTTTTATCTGTAGCTGCTGCGTCAATTGACTTAAAGTTTGTAATTGCCTATGGATTGATTTAGAATGATCCGACAAGTTCATGCAGCAAATCCCTTCAAATTCTTCACAACTATGTCCTTGTGCCAACAACAAAAAGTCTATTGCAGCTCTATTTTGTAAAGTAGCGTGCCTTACAGAATCAACATCAAGCAATAGATCACTTATAGCCTTTGACGTGGCGTTAGTTTGCTTTGCTAGCTAACAGCCCAATTTATTAAGCTGTGCTAAGGCTCCTGCAGAGGCAACGCCGGGAGCTAAAAAGGAGGCTGCAATAATAGCTTCTGGTGACCAAAACTTTACATTATCGTCACATTTGCTGTCAAAAGTGTGTACAGAGCGTTTCAAACGACTCACATGATGGCGCCTGGTCATGTTTAAAATCATCGATGTATTGGGTGTCAATAATGACAGTCTTCCAAGTGAACATGGGCCTCCTCGAATTTTCGAGGGGATGCCTGACCAGGCTCGATCGCCACAAATTAAAAATGTTCCACTTGGCAATTGTAATGGGTGATTAGTAGACCGGGAAATATTGTTGGAAGCATATTGGCACCAGTTACTAGCGTTTCTATAAACTGCAAGGCTGGAGTTTACAACTATTGCAGATCTATTTATGTGCTGCTGTATACTTGACCAATTGAAAAATACACAGCTATCCATCTATACAGACCCTAATAGTTCTAGTTCTTGGGGCTCAGTTGGGGCGATAGGTAAATGAGGCACCCAAGTATCCCAGTTGTTGGTTGTGGCATTTAGATTGCTGTTATTGCATGTAGGGGTGTGGCTAGGGCAAGGCTACACGTCTGCTGGCAGTCCTACTAAACAAGTGGAGAAGGGATTACCAGGGGATGACAGGGCAAGGCAAATGGATTCTTGTCCTGTAAGATTAGCCATGGTAACCCATATGTTAGTCTTGGGTTGTGGTGGGGCGTATACGGCCACGTTTGCTACGAGGCCGATGACAAGCAAACCTGCGGCAGTGATGCTCCCACTCATGTGGTGCTACTTGCTATGTAATGGGCATCCTAATGCCATTTTTGCAGCGGCAATCCACAATTTTTGATCTTTTATCACTTAAAATCTTTTCTGTTAAGTGTTGTACCCTCCATGCTAAGTCTCTTAGCTGTAAGTCTTCTCGGTTTTCAATTTTGTTAATGCTTTCCTCAAAGCTTTGTCCTGTAATATCTGCTAGTGCTTGATAGGGCGTCTTTTGGCGCCACTTAAAGTCACAACTGTGACACCACAATCCACTAAACATCTGCTGATACATCCACCACTGTTTTTTACAACCCCCACAATAGAACTTTACCCATGCATTATGATCATAGCTAAAACAAGCTAAGCAAGCCTTTTGCTGATGGTGCAAAAAGTGTCTGTATAACTCTGGTAGGAGGCGCTCCTCTACTTCTTGCTCTGTTTCAACTAAAAATCTGATGCTGAATTCCTCTTCAACTTCTTTCAGTATCGATGATAGCAGTTTCTGCAGGCGAAACTTCCTCCTCTGTTCTGGACTGTCCATCAAGAACTGCTGGTCGTGTCCACCTCGCTGGTACCCACAGTGTCCCTGTAGGTGTAGAAACACATAAGTAACCTCTGCCCCAATAAATTACTTTAGCTGGACCTTGCCAAATTCCTGTCTTTGGATCTCTGTACTTGACAACAACTTTTGGCCCTGATCCTGTCTCCGGAGCAAAATGAGAGATTACAGCTGGCATTCCTCTGTCTCCAAAAATGCATAGGTGGTTGAGCACAAATAAGCACTTTAACAGTCTATCTTGTACACTAACAATATTTGTATATTTATCTAAGTACTGTTTGAGAGTGCTATTTGCCCTTTCTACTATGGCTAAGTCATTGAGGAGTTTCTGTGTTTTCTAGCAAAGACAGTCTGTGCAAAGGAGGGTGGGAGAGCTCTCTTTTGTAAGTCTTTGGTGGCAGATTTGGTAGCTGAGGGCTGGAGTTGTGCCGCGGCGGCACGGGGGGCACGGGCGCCTGGGCCAGGCTGTTGTAGCTGGCGCTGAGGACGCAGCAGCGGCGCAGCACCTGGGGAGAAGGGGTGCTGGGAGGGGTTCTCAGGGAGTTGGGGCCGGAGCCGGCCTCCCGCAGCCGCTCGGGATCTTGGGGGAAGCGTCCCAGCAGCGGCGGCTGCAGGCTCAGCGGGCAGTTGATGAAGTGCTCGGGCGGCCGGAGCGGCACCGGCGGCGGGGTGTCAGGGAGCGGGTCCCGGGGGGGCGGAGGAGGAGGGCTGTGCAGCGGCTGCTCCAAGGGGCCGCTGTAAGCAGGAACGCGAGGTTGGATCTTTGGAGGCGGCGGCTGCCGAGGTGGGATTGCTGGAGGATTGTCGTCTGGCTTGGGATTTCCCTTAGCATTGGAAGCATCCTGATCTATCTTTTTTTGTGGAGGAAGTGAAGGAGGGTTCTGAGGCTCGTCACTCAGTTTAGGGAAGCTCCCCCAGGAGCTGAAGAAAGTCTTCGACTGAGGCAAGTTCACGGGAGCGAAGATGCTGTTGTTACTGTAAGAACTGTTGAGATTAATGTCTAGAAAGACGCTGAACTCCGAGGACGCCGACATGGGCGGCGTTGACGGCGTGTTGGGGGAGGTTGGTGCCGACGCCGCCGATTCGTGCTCCGACTCCGTGATCCTGCTGAAACTGATCTTGCTGGGCTCCTTCTCCAGTGGTGTTTGGGCGGGGGCATGTGGCTGCTGCTTGAAGGGGAGCAAGGGCTGCTATAACCTGATTCTGGGAGCTAATAGCCTGCTCTTTTAGTCCTTCTCCTATCTTTTGTAGGGCATTAACTAAAAACACTTGTGATCTAATCGGCATAGAGGCAGCCTTCTCTAACAAATCTTGCACTTTCCAGTCCCCTGGGATGGTATTAATCAATGTTTGAGTATTAGAATTGCCATTTTGTAAAATACATTGTTTAAGCAAAGCATCTTGCATGTGGTCTGGCACTCCCGCCTTGGATAATGCTTCCATAACCTTATCAACAAATGTACTAAGGGGCTCTTCCCTACCTTGTTTGATTCCCATATAGATGGGGACTCCGCCTGGGGCTTTTATTTTATCCATAGCTCTTTTGGCTACTTGGGCTGCTTCTCTAATCTTTTCTGGTCCTAGCACTGCTTGATGTTCCACTCTCATAAAATTCCCTTGCTCTATAAGCTCATCAATGGTTACTCCTGCTAGGGGGTCTCCTTGGGCTCTCGGGAGGTTCGCGCTTAAAGCGGCTTCCTCTCTCCACCGTGCTTCAAACAATAGCCGTTGATGTGGGGTATAGATCAATTTTGCAATGCCTTTAATATCACTTGGCAATAGTGTCTGAGCATTGAACATATAATCAAGCATTTGCTTAACTGGTTCACTAGTAACTCCATAATTCCCCATGGTAGCCCGTAATTGTGCTAACATTTTCCAATCTAAGTTTAGCACCTGTGCATTATGGCCCCCCTGTGCATTAGGAGTAAATATTACTGGAAACGCAAGGGTCTCTTGAGCTGCTGTGATGAGGTCAGCGTCCCCTTTTTCTATGCTTTGGCAAGCGAGTGTCGTCCAGATTTCCCGTCTCTCTCTAGCCATGGCCTCCGCGAGGTCAGATTCTGCCCCAGGGACAGGCTCCTGGCTACTGAGGGAAGCAGTCGCCCGAGGCGGATTTTCGGGGGCGGTATGACTGCTATGAGTAGCGGCGGAGACTGCGTTTAACTGACATGCACTAGGGGGAGCTGAAGGCACGGTCGATGGGACAGGAAAGTCCGTAAATAAAGGGGGATTATGGGTACTAGGAAAAACAGACGAATCATAATCACGGTTACGTTCTTGTGCGTTGCGCACGGCTTCTACTGCCCTCTTTTCTGCTTGGCACCGCAACATCTCATTATGTACTGCTTTCCACAGCTTGCTCATTTTCTTACCTGTCTTATCATCATCTAATGTTAATTCCCACAATTTATCCCCATATCGCCTCCATTCAGCTAACTCATGAACAGTATGCGGATCTGAGAAAAAGCCATATGAAGCGGCATGCTGCAAAAGCACAGGGAGATCCTTATCTAAGTCAATCTCCTTAAACTGCCTTTTTCTGAGAAAAGCAATAAAAAGATCATACGCTGCTTGCCTATCCATACTCACGTTGGTACTGTTGCTAGCCCCTCCAGGCTTCGGCAGCACCTATCAGCTGAGCCCACCGCTGTGGTCACTCAGGGTGCGGAGCCGGGGATTTGTGCTCTTTCGCCGTCCTTCTAGCTGCAGGACCTGAACCCAACGCAACTCCCTTCACGTCCAATCTTCTCGGTGTCCCTGTTCCAGGTCCCTGTGATTTATTAAAGAAATATGGGTATTGATCTAGTATCGATACCCAACTGTGACGGACAAAAACTCTCTAACAGTTTAAAGTTAGAAAGTGTATGTTTATTATGGCCGGGCAGCACGCGGGATAATTCCCTAATTCGCACTGCGAAATTCACAGGTAATTACAAAGTCTTTTATTTACAAAAGTGTTGAATATCCAAAATACAAATGCATATTCATACCCCTGTCACCTCCCATTCCTCGCTTCGTATGCTAATTGGCAAAAAAGGCTATTAAGCATGCGTACTTTGTTTCTTAAAATGAGTCGGGGGTCTATTTTGGGGAGGGGTCACTCAAAATGAGGAAGTAAGATGAGTCTTCATCGTCCTGACCTTTCTACCTTTTCAATGCTTTCGTGACAAATGATTCCTTGGTAGAACTTACAGTTTCCTGTATTCAACGGGTCCTTTAAGCAGGAAATCTGCAGCTATCTTATGTCCTATTTACCACATTTTGTTTTTCATTACAAGCACAACTACATAAACATAAACCTGACAAGCAATGAGTTACAAGATCCGGGGTAGCTTATCTAAGATCCGGCTTCTGTTAACTGCGAACAAAGATTACCTATCTACTTCAGCTAATTCAGCAACTTATTATCTTAACTTTCCTAAAAATTCTTAGTTCCTCAAAATTAACGTCTCACCTGTTCCTGGGTTCCCTGTTCCAGGTCCCTGTTCGGGTGCCAGATGTTGGAAAGGAGTCACGGGAGAAAAGCCTCATGATATCATGATCAGCAAATCTCAGTTTATTGAAATTGATTAGAGGTTTTTTATACATGCATTAATTAGCTCATACATATTGCAAAAGCCGAGCTCATGATTGGGTTGTCTAATATTGTTACAACTACACAACTACCCCTTTGTAGTTAGCCTTGTAGTTAGCACATTATCTACGCTTCTCTATCTTTCTGCATACCAGGCAATTTGGAAAACAACAGCTGCAAGGGCATACTGACCTTGCCTTTATTCACGTATCTCTCAGATTTTAATTAATCTCATAGTGTTGTCCTTTGCTGCGCAGCCATTCTTCTGATAAACTCTCCACACACGGCGATACTTTACGAAGTCCTGGCAACAGCTTCCTGGCCACAGCTCCCTGGCAGAGCCCCCTTTTCTCTTGTTGTAGATGGCAGGAGGATGGATCGATCATTGAAGAATCGATGAATCAATACCATTGCCCCAAAACCAGGGGATTTTAATCCATAAACCAGAAATGCATATTCATATCCCTATCTGTAGGTTAGCCAATCAACTAAGAACACAATTCTAAAACATTCTCTCCACACCAATCTAAACCTAATTTTGAAACTACAAAAAACTATGAAAAACTATGAAAATTGGTGTCAGACCTTACACAAAAATCTATGCATGTAGCATATCTATTAACATAAAAAGCTCTATCATATAGCATATCTATTAATGCAAAAGTTTCTATCTTATTCACATAAAAATTGTACCTACTCTATCTAGTACTATGAGCGATGTTCTAAAATGTTTTCGTTATGTCTAAAGCTGAGCTACCAGGCCTTAGGGTTCTGGGCTCTTGTGCCAGCTGACTGATTCTTAAGGCACTTAGAGTATATTTGCTTAAAACTTGTCTAAACTTCTACTTCATATTTATGTGGCTTAATATATTTTACTTTCTCTAAAGGCTTCAATTCAACACCTGTATCTTTCTCTCCCCCTGGGGAACCCAGGGGGGCTTGCACTCCAACACCTACCCAAGCAGCTTTTCCAGAAGAGATGCTTATTGGGGAAAGGTAGCAGAAACCACCATCTAAATTCCAGTTTGCTACATCCCACCCTTTCTTTATGTTTCCCTACAGTGGGTGACAGATCATGTGGAAAGGGAATTAATTGCACAATAGGGGTCCCCTGAGGGACAGTACAGGGTGGAAAAGGGGTCCAAGCCATGATTTTAATTTCCCCAACAGAGTCTGAGTCCATAAGTCCAGGAAGAACAAAAAGTCCTGAAAGGGAGGTTGAAGATGTCCCTATTAGCAAAGCACTTTTCTGGGGCCCTGGGGGGGGGGGGGGGGGGGGGGGGGGGCAAAAATTCCTGTAGGGTGTAAATGGATAGAAGAATCTAGCAACATTACTGTGATTGTGTGAAAGATATAGTTGGTCTATAGCTGCACAGATAATTTGGCTTAACAGATAGCAGCTCAACCAGCCTAGTTTGAAGTAAACAAGTCCCCGGACACGATAACAATAGGTCAGATTCAAACCCAAACAGAGGACTTCAGCCAACCCCTTTTAAGCATGGATGCACCCATATCATTGGTCAGTGAGCTAGGTGGAGCTGAGACCCTTGACCAATCATGTGTGTAAGCCCGGGAAATTTGGAAGCCCTATAAAAGGATCTGCCAGACAATAAGTGGTTGTTCCTGCTGCACGAGCTCAGTGTGTTAATGTCGCGTCCCAGTCTCCAACATCATAGGGACATCTGGTGACTGCATGTAAGGTGCGTGTGCCTCTTGCACAATAGTTGTGAATGCCTTTTGTGGCCTTTGTGCATCAGCGACCTTAAGAAAGGCTTGGTGAGCTGCATCCCAGACTCCTGCAAGGGCTTCCCTGAGACATTCTTGGGCTTGGACAGCAGGATCTATGAGTGGCCCATTTTCCATGAGCTGTCTAATTGTAAGGTTCGCCAGGGTCTGATTAGCATGACCCACATAAGATACAAGAAGATTTTGCAGCCCCTTTTCCCACTCTTTTTCCCATAAAGCGTATTGAGAGGGGGATTGTGGCTAGTCTCTCTCTCAGACCCCCGACTCCATTTCTGTCTCGACTAGCTTGAGAGACAAACCACAGTTGCAAGGATTTTTCCTCAGGGCCCCAAAGATCCCAG
This sequence comes from Delichon dasypus, assembly GCA_037837765.1. Classification (NCBI taxonomy): domain Eukaryota; kingdom Metazoa; phylum Chordata; class Aves; order Passeriformes; family Hirundinidae; genus Delichon; species Delichon dasypus. Next base: position 3,864,756 of record JBBAXF010000012.1, on the reverse strand, counting down.
GAGCAGCTGTGAACCTTTTCCTTTAGAGAGAGCAGGTCCCCATTGATGGCAAAGGAAGGTCTGCACTTGATCCAGGGGAAATCAGGGCTTTATTCAGTCTTTCTCCTGTGGTCTTGCCCCCTCCTGAGTCAGGAGCCCAGTCCCTGTCCCCCAACCAAGAGGGATTTCATGTGCTTTTCCTGGCTTATATCCAGAGGAAGGGGCTAAAAGTGGGGACAAGCCACCACCCAATCAGTGTTTCTGCTCACTCAGGGACGCCAGTTGTCGGGGGCTCCTTTTGCAGGAGTTTAAATTCCCCGGCATTCAGGTGGTTTTAGAGTCCTGGCCCTCTGCAAAGCTCTGTGCCAAACGCAGGAAAAGACAGAGTCTTCAAGGTTACATGCTTCGTTTATTAGTTCTTATCTTACAATTTTCTCAGTGTCCAAAAGATGTTTGCCACGGCTCAGACATCTGGTGACTCCCCCTGTCTCTGGGCTGTCCTTATCTTTTATACTAATTGCTACGTATTCTCTATTTACTATTTCTTACCAATGTCTATCACTATTACTAAAAAGGTCATCTCTACTCTGACCCAATCCTCACTAACTACTTTGTGCCAACGTCACTGCAGAAATGGAGTGAGGGAACAAGAAGGAAGAAGAAGGAGACAACGCCCTAAGTTCTCCATCTTGCCCCATTCACTTCAATGCCAAAAATCCCAAACCCACTGTCTTTTCACCCTGTGATATACTAAACTACTATTTTTCACACTCTTGTGGCCTGCAATGCTTCCTGCAGTGCAAGAAGCCTCTCCCATGGACTGAAATCAAATCCAGTGTCTCTCTGAGCTCTGAGCTCTGGGCTCTGGGCTGGGGTCCCAGACCCCCCTGCCCAGGTCTCTGATCCTCCAGGGCAACCAAAGGAATGCCCTGGACTGCAACAAATCAGGGATAAGGTGGGAGTGGAACAGAGTTGGATTACATTCTAGGAAGTGAACAGTGTGGGAGAATGGGCAGGGAAAAGGGGCAGGGACAAACCTCGGGATGTTACATTTTCCAGGGGAACAGGGGAGTACAGAAGAAACCATTACAAAACCCAATGTAAAAATGAAATACAATATAAATCCAAATAATACACAGCAACATCTCCCTTTTCTTATCAAATTGAGAAGGAGGAAGGCTCAGTCCGTGGGAGATGCTGAGAGTTTGGATATTGAGTACCTTTAGAGCTGAAAAATCAAAGAATGGCATCCAGTGCAAACAAACTGTTCAGAAAAAATACTGTTAAGGGAAAAGAACAACTAGAAGGAGATGGTTCGGTGCTTTCTCCTTCTCCAGGCAGCACTGGCCACTTGTGGTGCTTCTGAAGGTGGCTTTGCACTTTTAGGGATGAAAGGTTTCACCCACTTGGCAGGCACCCACTTGAGACCTGAGGGAGTGGACACACAGGCGTACCCATGACCCCAGGTGACTAGATCATGAAGACCCTCTGTTTCCAGAGTTGCTGGATCCTTTATCATCACATCTGGTGACTTCTGGTGAAAAGCAGAACTGGTTAAAGCAGGATTAGTTAGGTTAGCATTCGCATTTCCCAGTTTTTTCTCCCTCCTCCTCGGACTTGCCCCATTTATGTCAGCATGCTGGGCAAGCCAGCACTCACCTTTTAGTTTTTTGAAAGATTCTTTTTGGGCCCTCGAGACCCCCCTCCCCCATTGTCCTGAAAGTCCAAAAATTGTCTCTTTAAAGGGCATTGAGATGCTCAATGTCCAGCCTGATTGCACAGGAGACACGTTCTTCTCTTGGGCCGTGCTCGTGGCACAGGCGCAGGAGGCATGGTGTCTGCAGCAGCAGCTCTTTGTGGTGGCTTGAATGCATCTCTTGAAATCTTGTTTTGGTGAGCTGTCATGAAGGGAACCATCCTGGCACACACCTGGAGCATGTCATCTAAGGTTGGAGCTGGTTCCATGGGGAGGCTGAGGATGGCAGCCTTTCACTGTTCATTTGCATTGGCTAAAGCCATTTCCTCCAGGACCACTTCCCAGGCTCCTTCTTTCTTAACCTGTAACTCAATAGCTCTGTTTAATCACTCCACAAATTTAATGAAAGGTTCTGATGGAAGCTGCTTTATTTTACTGTAAGGTTGGAAAGGCCCATCAGGCTGGATTGAAAAGAATGCTTTGGAAGCAGCATCTTTAATAGGCTCCAAAACAGATGAAGGAATTTCCTGAGCCTGCTTGAGTGCTGAGACCCATTCACCATCACCACATAGATGTTCTAATCGAATTAGCAAACCATTATTATAAACAACCATTTCAGGATTTTGCCACAGCTCAGGAAGTAAATTTCTTAACAGCTTTTTCCAAGCTGCTTCCCAAAGCCTGAACTGTGTGGACGATAGGAGGGAAGAGAAAAGCTGTCAGATGTCAAAGAGAACTATAGGGTTCCCTGTTAAATTTGCTTTTAGATGGTTGCAAAAGTGTAGAAATTGTTTCCTCCCGCTGTTGCTGACTTCAGGACCGTGTGCATGAATGTAGACACGAGATCTCTGAGGCTGGGTTTTAGGAGATGAGGTTTATTGTAAGGGATGTGGGGGCCTTGCTCTGAGCTGCCAGGCTGCAGCTCGTGGCAAGGCCTAGGGAATGGGGGAAGGGAGAGGTAGGGAGAGGAAATTCCAACAGAGGCAAAGAGCAAAAAGTAAAAAGCAAAAGAGGCAAGAGGTGGAGAGCAAAAAGAGAGGAGCAAGGAGCAAAGAGTAAAAGAGTGAGGAGCAAAAGAGAGAAGAGCAAGGAGCAAAAGAGACCGAGCCACCTCGCAGCCCCCTGATAAGGGGTCTCGAGGTGGGCTGGAACAGGACTTGTGCCAATGGGGTCACAGATACCTGATACTTTAGGGGAGGGTACAGGTGTGGGATGAACCGTACATTGAGGGGTGAGACAGAACATTCCATTTGACCTCTGGGTCTGGTTGCAGGTAACCTTCAGATGGTCACCTAACTGTTTTCCCAGACATCTAGTATCTTAACACATCTCAAACATCAAAACTGACTTTCAATTCTATCTCACATACAGGTTTCTCATTCTCAGAATACAGGCAATCATATTTATAGGGTTTCTTGGTTTCATCTTCCCCAACACAAAAGTATTGACTTTCGCATCCAAATTTGATATGAACTTTGCATAAATCCCAATTCGCTTGTTGGGGGAAGGGGTCCGAATCACCATGGACAACACCCCCCCTTTTTGACCGTCGATATGTGAGAGGGGTGGCAGAAAAGCTGGGATTGGTTCCTGCTTCTGGGTTCCTGGCTCCTCCCCGCCTCCCCCCACCTGGGGCGTGGGAACTGGGATTGTGGGTGGGGAAACCGTGGGAACCAGAAGCAGGGAGGGGCTGGAAGCCTGACGCACAAGGGGCTGAGTTGGAGGGCAGAGGTTTGAGGGTATGGGGCGGAGTCGGAGGAGAGGGCCGTGCTGGGGGTGACACCGAAGGGAAGGAGGGGTCTGGGGAGAGGAAAGGGTTGCTCGGGTTACGAAAGGGATTGTGGGAAGAAGGGGTGAGAGACAAAGAAAGAGGCTCCACATGGCACTGACCATTTTGGGGAACAAAGGAGAAAAATGCCTCATGGTCGTCTCCATCTTGTGACACCCCCCCACCCCACCCCCAAAGCCGAAACTAGCATGGGGATCACTAAAATGGGGATTTTGGGCACCCGAACTGTCTGCAAAAGCAAACCGAACACGGGATTAACAAACTGGGGAGGAAGGGAGGTTTGGCGTAAAGTTTAGGAATTTCTCAAGCAGTCTGGCCAGGATTACTCGAGCAGGGGGAATCAGGAATTCGGGGAAAGCCAGGGGAACTGCAGCTTCCCTGCACTGTCTGGTGGGTTCCTTTCCTCAGAATACCCGAGTTTGGGGATGGGATTTTGGGGTCAGGAAAAACTGGGGGAACTGGGGAAAATTCACTAGGAACTGGCTGTTTTTTCACTTAATTTTGCTTTTGCAATGCAAGCCAAATTTGCAAGCTCCAGAGAGCTAAATTTGCAGTTTTTGTGTCCTTAGGAGTGCCTGATTCAGCCTATTTATTTGCAACAGCCCCCCAAAATTCCGGGAAGCTTATTTGTTCTAAGGACACATGGGGAAAGTGAGAAAACAACCAGTGAATAAATTATTTCAACTGTTTCTTTGAACAATGGGTCCCACCATCATACAAGGCACTTAAAATTTCGTAAAAGACCCTTTCCTGGCACGCAGACAGACTAACACCTTTTTTTTGGCTCAGAGTTTTTGTTTCTCTGTCCTCCTTGTCTGCAACTGGGAAACCGAAAAAAAAAAAAAAAAAAAAAACAAAAAAAAAAACCTCGCTGGAGAGAAAAAAAACCTGGGAGGAGAAACTGTTACCACTTCCACCCAGGGGCTGTGCAGCCGAAACTGATTTGCTTTTAAATGCAACCTGAAGGTTTGCCCTGAAGGTGAGAACCTTCCCCAAAGGAAAAACCCCTCCCTGAGATTTAAAACCTCAGAAAGATTTTTTACTTACCAAACTCCAGTGTGGTGGTGAAAAAACTTCCCAGTCACTCCCCTTTGCCTGAAACTGACCCTTTTTGGGGCAAAAGAGCTTCCAGTTTTGGTTCCCAGGGTCGGCTGTCCACAAACACGTGGTTGCTTTCCTCTGGGAGCAGCCTGTCGTTCGTGGGGCTTCTTTGCAGCAGTCCGATGGGTTTTTTAAGTCCAAGAGAAAACTACAGCCTCTCTCTGTGGAGTCCAGTTTTTCGGGGTCTCCACAGTGGATGCCAAGCCTGACGGGTCTGTCTCTGTGTGGATGGGCCACGTTTTTGGACTCACATGCCTGCGTGAAGTTACTTGGCCACGTGCTCCACTCTTGGTTCTTTGAGCTGTTGGAGTCCAGGGCATTCCTTTGGCTGCCCTGGAGGGTCAGGGACCTGGACAGGGGGGTCTGGGACCCTGGCACAGAGCCCACAGGGACATTGGCTTTGATCCCAGTCCATGGGAAAGGCTTCCTGCACTGCACGATGGATTGCAGGCCACAAGATTGTGAAAGATAGTAGTTTAGCTTATCACAGGGTAAAAAACCAGTAGGTTTGGGTTTTTAGTATGGAAGTGGATGAGAGCAAGATGGAGGATTTTGGGCATTGTCTCTTGCTTCTTTCTTCTTCCCTCACTCTATTTTCTGCAGTGACGGTGGCACAAAGTAGTTTAAGGAGATTGGGTCAAAGTAGAGATGACCTTTTTAGTATAAGTGATAGGTACTGGCAAATAATAAATAAACAGCACGTAACAATTAGTATAAAAGATAATGCCGCAGCCCAGTGGGGAGGAGTTGTCAGATGCCTGAGCAGCTGCACAGACCTTTGTTGGGGACTGAGAAAATTGTAAGATAAGAAACAATAAACAAAGCGCGCAACCTTGAAAAATCAGAACCTGAAGACTCCGTTTCTTTGTTGCGTCTGGCTCAAGACTTTGCAGAAGGCAAAAAGACTCTAAAACCACCTGAATCTCAGAACAAAAACCAAGACAAGCCTTCTCCTGGGAGCCCCTTGTGGCTTTGGGCACCAAGCTTGGGCATCACTGTTGGCTAGTCTCTTTCTCGAAGCCCCGCCTCTGTTTTTTGCCTCGACTAGCTTGAGAGACAAACCACAGTTGGAAGGATTTTTCCTCAGGGCCCCAAAGATCCCAGAGTGTCTGTGAACCTTTTCCTTTAGAGAGAGCAGGTGTCTGCCGATGGCAAAAGGAAAGGGTCTGCACTTGATCCGGGGGAAATCAGGGCTTTATACAGTCTTTCTCCTGTGGTCCTGCCCCCTCCTGGGTCAGGAGCCCGGTCACTGTCCCCCAGCCAAGAGAGCCAGCTCCACCCACATGGTTTCCTGGCTTTTATCCGGGGGAAGGGGCTAGAGGCGGGGACAAGCCACTACCCAATCAGGGATAAGGTGGGAGTGGAACAGAGTTGGATTACATTCCAGTGTGGGAGAATGGGTGGGGAAAAGGGGCAGGGACAAACCTCGGGATGATACATTTTCCAGGGGAACAGGGGGGTACAGATGAAACCATTACAAAACCCAATATAAGAATGAAATACAATATAAACCCAAATAACAGTCAAAAAAATAGTCAAACCCTGTATTTAATTCTGTGTTTGGGCCTGCATGCACAAGGTTCTGGGAATTTTCTGTGCCTGGAATTCCTACAAAGGACCTACAGGACACTGGATTCACAGGTGATGATACCTTTCTACTTAATATGTCTCTCTCTCACTTTCTTCCCCCCTCACCTTTTCTTCCTATTTCTTTCTATTTTTCTCTACCTCACATTTAGTGTTAAACAAAATGAAAATCCATGTTATTGACTTCATCATATGGTCATGTCATGGTTTGACACTGGCCCAATTCCAGGCACCTACTGGAGTCGCTAGCTCACCCTCCCCTTCCACAGCTGGTCAGAGGAGGGAAAGGAAAAAAAGTTAATGTACAGTTCCTGAGTTGACATAAGGACCAGGAGAAAACACTTTAAGGGCAAAACAGGCTCAGCTTAAAGTTGCAAAGTGAAATTTATTATTAACAGAATCAGAGGAGGATAATGAGAAGTAAAATGAGCCCTTAAAACACTGTTTTCCCCCAGCCCCTCCCTCCTTCCCACCAACAGCACAGGGAAACAGGGCATGGGGGTTTTGGTCAGTTCATCACCGAGATTTTTTTTTGTTGCTCTGGAAGAGGAGTACTTCCCCTGTGAGGCCGCAGGTCCACTCTCATGAGCAGCAGTCCTACCGCACCTGCTGCAACGTGAACTCCCCCCACAGGCAGACAGTCCTTCCAAAACTGCTGTGACATGAGTCTCTCCTTCCAGGAGTGATTCGCTCTAATGCTGACCTAAAAGTCACCTCAGATAATGACTCAGTGAGGTTGGTATTTGCTTTATTCGGTGCCAGGTACCTGGGGGAATTGCTCCTCCTAACACACACACCCAGCACTTTTATACAGCACAATATATGGTTAAATTTCATGCATATTCATTACATTCCTTGGGATAGGAGTGGTTATATAAATCACTTCTCGGAAATCAATAATATCATTAGCATATGTGACATGCAAGCACAGTGTACTCTGGTGGTCACACTGAGGAAGGCTCTAAGGCTTCCTCAGAGGTCATTCTGATGAAGGCCAGCAGTCTTCCTCACTCTGCCTCTTTCTCCTTTCTTTCTGAAGCATGTGCAGTCCTTTGCTGGGTGGTTCAGCTTTTTCTTCTGACAATAGGTTTTTCTCCTCTTATCTTGACAAGGTGCATTCTGTTTCTCTTATCTTAACAAGGCTAAGGCACATCCTGCTTCACAGGCTTGTGATTAATGTTTGCTGACTCTTAATAGCTAGCCCACGCTTACATGAGTTAACTATTGATCAACTCCTTTCCATGGGGTGCAGTCCTCCAAGGACAGGCTGCTCCAGGCATCCACCCACTCTGTCATGGGTACCTCCCCCACCGGCTGCATGTGGATCTCTGCATCCCCAGTGGACCCATGGGCTGCAGGGGGACAACCTGCTTCACCATGGTCTTCACCAAGGCCTGCAGAGGGGTCTTGGCTCCAGCATCTGGAGCACCTCCTCCCCGTCCTTCTCCGCTGACCTTGGCATTGCCATGTTGTTTTCCCTCACATGTTCTCACGTTGTCTTCTTCTCCAGCTAGAAGCAAAAACCTGTGACTTTGTTTTGATTTTCTTCTTAAATACGTCATCACAGAGGTGTTACCAACCTCTCTCATTGGCCCAGTTTTGGCCAGCAGCATGTCCATCTTCAGAGTCATCAAGGATTGGCTCTGCTGGACATGGTGGAAGCTTCCAGCAGCTTCCCACAGGAGCCATCTTTGTGGCCCCCCTGCTACCAGAAATCAGGCCATGCCAAACCAATACAGGTCACATTTGCACCTTAATTTGGGCAGAGGTATCTCCCAATAATTGGATCATAACAAATGGTCATTTTACAAACAGGGTCATAGACAAGGCCGAGGTGTTTAATGCTTTCTTTGCTTTTGTCTTCAACACTGATGATGGGCTAAGGGGCTCCCAGTGCCATGGGAGGACTATGGCTGTGAGAATGATAAACTCCCAGTTGACCCTGAACTTGTGTGGGATCTGTTGCTCTAACTGGAACCCTATAAGTGTTTGGGGCCTGATGGGATTCATCCAATAATATTGAAACAGTTGGTTGATGTTATTGTGAGGACTCTCTCAATGATTTTTGAATGGTCTTGTGAATCAGGAGAGGCCCCAGTGGACTGGAATCTGGCAAACATTAATCAAATTTTGAGGAAGGTCAAGAAGGATGACCCTGGTAACTACAGGCCTTTCAGTCTCACTTCAGTGCCTGGTAAAATTATGGAGAAGATTATTCTGGGAGTTATTCAAAAACACCTTGTTGCAGGCTGGAGTGGAAGCTTCAGACAAAGTTTATTAAAGAAACTCTTCCACTGAGTCACAAGGTGCACAAAAGGACCCCCTTGCTTTCTAAACTGAGAGAGAGGAGCCTGGGTGCAGCTGGATCCAATCCTAGCCCTACACTTTGTCAATGGTTTAAGTTTCACAACTTTGTCCCATAGGTTTTTTTGATGGCAAATCAGATATAATTATATAAAAATAATTATTTATTATGAAAAATGATTAGGCAAAAATAACTCAATCAGAATTATTTACTACACAGTATAAAACATAAAACTACTAGTATAGTATAAGATAGCATAGTGTACTATATCAAAGCAATATTAAAACAATTATACTAAAGCTAGCAAAAAGAAACAGTTATTAGAGATTGATGTAACTCATTCATGTGCCAACCAAACTGGCTGGGATGAGCAGTGGCTTAGCCCAGGTAGCTTATGCAGGAGACTTCAACCTGAGACCATGGGAGGTGGGATACTGAAAGGATGAAAGTTAGTATGCTAACAGAATCATTCCATAATAGGCCATGTTTCTGGTTCTGGTTCTCAGTTGGTTCGGTACCCGTCACATATAAGATCATGCTCCTGTTCCACGTTTGGGATTGGACCCCTGCCCTCAGATACCCCTATATATTGTTACATTTGCCATGCCCCTTGGTCTTTGGATATTGCCCCTCAGATCATGCGGCTTCTGTGGTTTGTTATTTGTACTATTAAAGTTCTTTATTTTTCGGGCAACTCCATCGTTCCCGCCCCTCTATCTCAGCACTCTCCCCCGGCTGGACCAGACTCGGGGTTGCAGAGAACTGGACTGCGACACATTCATGCCAACAACCGTGGGCAAATCTTTTTCTCTTAACCTCAAAGAGTATCCTTTATTGTAATGCATTAATTGGGTTTATACTGTGTTTCATCAGATTTGTAATCTGTATCATGTGGTTTGTCCTTGCTCAGCTGTAACCCAATTCTGTTCCACTCCCACTTTATCCCTGATTGGGTAGTAGCTTGTCCCTGCCTCTGGGCCCTGCCCCCTGGGGAAAAAGCCCCAGCACGGGCGGGGCCTAGCTCTCTCTGGCACCGGTGAGCCACCAGGAAAGAGCTCCAGCCAAGGATGGGCAGGACTCCAGAATAAAGCCAATATTCACCCAGTGAGGGAGAACAGACTCTTTTCCTTTTGCCATCGGCGGTCATCTAGTCTCATAAAGAAATACCACAATCCTTGGTGGGGGTCCCCAAAACTCAAGGGAGGAATCTCCACACATTCCAAGGAGGAATATGTTAGAAGAACCTATGGTACAGAAAGTGGACCCGACTTTGATAATGTAACAGGGTTGACTACCAGTCATATGCCTCTGGGTCAGTTTAGCAGCTAATCTGCCAAATTTTTGCCTCAATATCAAGATGTTGATTTGAGATCAGTGTGTGTAGCAGGGCATTCCCCTCTAGCACAGAAGAGCTTATCTGTTCTGTCCATCAGCTGGTTTGATACTTCTGGGCATTCTCCGCCTCACATGAATGGATGAGATAATACAGGCCGGATAGGCAGGTAAAGGAGTTATCTCTGACTCCAGAGGGGTGAAATCCCCATTTGACAAGGAACATCTTGTCTTGAGAACAAGATGTGGGGAGATAAGCTGGAATTTCTGACTGACAGACACTTCACTTTACAAACTAAAAGCTACACAAACTTTCATGGAGGCAGAAGTCTCCTACAACACACCCTGGAAAGGTGTAGGGCTTTCCCCCAAAGTTTGGATGCAAACTCTGTTGTTACTTCTCCGGAAATTGAGGGAAAGGACTTTATGTGTGCTCCATCATCAGTTAGGTGGTAAGTTACGTTGACTCCTAATCTATACTATTTCTTCATTAGCTGTAATATAGGTACCTTTTATCCCGCACCATATTTTTTATCTACTAGTAGTTCCTTTTGTTTATCCTGCGTAGTAAGTCTGTCTAAAGTCTTATGTCTGTTAATCTTGTGTCTATTCAATAAATAATTCATTTTGTAATAGACCTAATTGGCCATTCTTAAGAACTTGGGAGCAAGAACCATTTGGGGTGCAGGTGGCCTCAGAGCTACTGCCAGAAATCTGAGACAAAGGCAGAACTTGTCTAAACTCGTCTTCATTTGTAAGTGTGACAGATGAGTTTTCGCATAATTCAATGCCAAAAACCAGCACAGGATGCCCCTCTCAGTCCAAGACGGACAGCTTGCAAAATAGGGTATTGTTCAAGTTGTTTGACCTTATTCCAGGGCAGAGCATCCTGCTTCACACCTGAAGGACAACACAGTCATTGGTCACAACCAACATAGCTGTGTCTGGTTCCGTCCCGCACCGGGCGGGAGATGACCTCTGGCTAGCTCGGGTCAACCCAGGCACAGAATGGTCCCAGTTCGTTTCGGCTTCTCGGCTCAGCAGCTGAACCCCCAAAAGTGTGACAGCAAAGCAGCAGAATAGAAAAGGCTGGCTCTCAGCTTAGCAGATTAAAAGATGTTTATTAGCTCCAGAGTTGAAGAGCAGACACGTTGAGAGCGAGGTGCTGAGAGATGTTGCTGAGCGGCTGAGAGAGGTGCTGAGAGACTTTTTTTCCTCCCTCCTGCCCCCTATATGCGGGGGAGGGGTTTCAGGGAGGATACTACAAAACCACGAATCAGGGGTTTCAGGGGGTAACAAGGTGTGCCCACCCCCAAGCCTCGGACCACTAAAATCCAGGGCTAAAGGAATTCCCCCCAGGGGGCCTATCACCTGAAGCCCTCTCCCTGAGATTTCGCAATCTTGGGAGGGCTCCTGGAGAAACAGGCTGACCCAGAGCAAGGGGGGTGGGAGGACACAAAACACCTTATACAGACAACAGAAAAAGGGATACAGAATTGGGGATACAGTGAAATGAACCATAACATAAACTTCTTATAAAAACCTAATAAAACAGTTCTGCACCACCACATCTCCCCCTTTTTTGTTTTAATAACAGGAGGAGGGCTGGAATGGAGGAGGATGAAATTCAAAGTCCGGGTAACTCTCGGCGAGCCACTCTGGCTGAGTGGGCCACTCCATCTGAGGTTCCTCTTCTGGGTGTCTCCTGTCTTCTGGATCTTCCTCCAGGTTCCACGTTCTCCTCCCATCCAGGCGCGGATGATACAGCAACTTGGTTCACAGAGGGGGCATGTGTGGTGCTAGAAATTAATCTACTTAACATTTTTTTGATGATGCCAAATCCAATTAAAATTAACAGAATAACAAACAAAAATAACAAAACTGATCTCAAAATCGAACCCACCCAGCCCGAAAGTCCCCAGTCCCCAAACAATCCATTCAGCCAGTCACCAGTCTCTCTCGGTGTCATTCACCATGTCCCGGATGTTCTGGCTGGCTTTGTGGCCTGCCCCATTGCCCTGGTGGCTTTGCGCTGGGGCACCAACCATCTGGAGACAGGTGCAGCGAGACTGGCAAGCAGAAGGATGCTGAGGAGCAGGTGGAACTTCCTCAGCACAGGGGACTGGCACTGGACAGGCTCTGACAGGACTAAAAGAACTAAAACAAACAACATTCAAGCAGGGGTCATTCAGGAAAGCGAAACCGTCCTGGGAAAAATCTTCCCTCCTTTTCCTCCTAAAAGCTGCCTGAGTAACCTGTGGCAGTTTCTTTTTCTCCCCTGAGACCTTCGGGACATAGGGCCTCACCCATTTTGATGGTAACCATCTCGGCCCCGTGGGGGTGGGCACGCAAGCGTACCCACGACCCCACGTGACCAAATCATGAGGTCCCTCTGCCCTTCCAGTCTCAGGGTCCCGGGCCATGACTGCCGGCCTCTCCTTGATGTTTAGTTGAGGGTTTGCTCCAAAATGACGAACGATCGGTGGGTTTAAAAACTCAAAGGTGCTGTTTAAAAAATTCAGTGTGAATAGAGCCCCGGCCAATCGGGTCTGCGGTGTTTCTGTTTTCAACACTGGTTGTTGTTGGTTGAGGACCCTTTTGATTTCTCTGTGGGTCCTCTCCACTACAGCTTGGCCTGTTGGGGAATGAGGGATGCCGGTTTTATGTCCCACTCCCCATTGTTGCAGGAAGCTGCAGAATTCCTTGGAACGGTACGCTGGGCCATTATCAGTTTTTAATTCTTTTGGGATGCCCATGAAGGAGAAAGCCTGGATGAGGTGTTTAATTGCATCCGAGGTTTTCTCCCCTGCGTGGGCGGAAGCAAAAACTGCACCGGAGTAGGTGTCCACTGACACATGTACATATTTAGATCGGCCGAATTGGGGGATATGTGTTACATCAGTCTGCCACAGCTCACAGCTGTTCAGACCTCTGGGGTTCACTCCCGCACTTAAGGTGGGGAGTGCATGCTGATTACATGAGGGACACGTAGCCACAATTGCCTTAGCCTGTTCCCGAGTGATGTGAAACGGGCGAACAAGGCCAGGTGCGTTCTGATGGTGAAGCTGATGGCTGAGCTTTGCCTGCTCAAAAATGCTTGGCAATGGGGCCATCACTGCAGGAGCAGCAAGAAAATCAGCCCTTCTGTTCCCCTCAGCTACGAACCCCGGCAAATCGGTGTGTGATCTCGTATGCATCACAAAGAATGGCTGCTCCCTATGGGAGACAAGCTTAACAAGCTTAGAAAGCAGCTCAAACAGTGCTGTGTTAGACACTTCCTGCAGTATTGCTTGATCTGCCCTCGATACCACCCCCGCTACATAAGCGGAGTCTGTTACTAAATTGAAGGGTTCGGAGAACCTTTCGAAAGCCCTGACAACAGCGGCCAACTCAGCAACCTGAGGTGATACCTCCACCTCGGCAACATCTGCCTCCCACTGCTGAGTCTGAGGGTCCTTCCAAGTCATAACTGACTTGTGGGACCTTCCGTGAAAACTGTCAGGGCCTCTAAAGGCTTCCTGCTCCAAACATCTTTCAAATTCAGTGTGAATTTGACATCCTGATTAAAAATTTTGTGGGCTGGCCAATGAATTAAGATTTGCCCGGTAAAGGAATCCAGAGCAAACTGCAGTGCTTCATTTTCCTGAAGCAGGTGTTCTAACATTGCCTTTGTAATTTGGCCTGATCTTAATCCAATTGGAATGTGAATGCATTCAAAATCACACCCTGCCAATTCCCTGATCCGGACTCTGGCTTTTCGGATCAGTTCAGCCACCAGTTCCTGTGGACGTGTCATTCTCTTGGACCTTTGATGGCTGAGAAAGACCCATTCTATGATTAGAAGCGGGTCCTCTCTGCCCTGGTCCTTTTTGATGTTATTTTTCCACTGGAAAATGACTCCATGGAGGTGTGGCAATTTCTCCATAATTATGAATTTGAAAGGCAGGTCTGGATCACACCGGTGGGCCTGCCGAGTGGACATGAGATGCTGTACCTTTTCCAGCGCCTCCTTTGCTTCCGGGGTTAGTTCCCTGGGAGAACTCAGCTCCTCTCCCCCTTTCAATAAATTGAAAAGAGGGGCTAGGTCCTTGGTTGTGAGGCCTAGCCAGGGTCACACCCAGTTCAATGCCCCACACAGCTGATGGACATCTGCGAGGGTCTGAATTTTGGGTCTGATTTCCAATTTCTGCGGCACAATGGCCCGCTTGCCAATTTCCAGCCCAAGGTACCTCCAAGGTGGCATCCTTTGAACCTTGTCTTCCTGCAGCTCGAACCCTGCAACAACCAATGCATTAATTGTCAGGTCAAGCGCGTGTGACAAGACATCATCGGTGGGGGCCGACACAAGCACATCATCCATATAATGATGGATGATTGCTTTCTCTGCGGCTACGTGGACCGGGGACAGCAAGGAAGCCACATACCACTGGCAGATGATAGGTGACACCTTCATCCCTTGGGGAAGAACTCGCCAATGGTAGCGTTTCCTCGGGGCCTCTCAGTTAATGGTGGGAACCGAGAATGCAAAATGTGGTGCATCGTCCGGATGTAGGGGAATATGGAAGAAACAATCTTTTATATCTATAACAGCCAATTTCCAATTTCGTGGGAGCATGGTCGGGGTAGGCATCCCGGGTTGAAGAGAGCCCATATCTTCTATCACATTGTTAATTTGTCTGAGATCCTGGAGGAGCCTCCACTTGTCCTTCCCTGGCTTCCGGATAACAAAAACCGGCGAATTCCAAGGGCTGGTGGTCTCTACAATGTGACCCTTAGCTAACTGCTCCTCCACGAGCTCTTCGAGCGCCTTCAATTTCTGTTTTGAAAGCGGCCACTGCTCCACCCACACTGGTGTATCTGTTTTCCAATTCAGCTTGTGGGTAGGGTGCTCCTCAGCGACTGCTGCCCAAAAATCCTGTGGGGGGTCTGGGATGTCAATTCTGACTCCCCACTGGGCCATCAGGTCTCTCCCCAACAAGGGTTCCCTATAATCCAAAACAAAAGGGCGTAAACTGGCCAACTGCCCTTTTGGCCCCTTAATTTGAACCACACTCTTTGATTGTTTGGCCAATTGCATTCCCCCTATTCCTTGCACGTGTCCTGCCACGTTTTCCAAGGCCCAACGTGACGGCCAGTGCTTGGCTGGGATCACAGTCACGCTCGCGCCCGTGTCTAGGAGGCCTGTGACGTTAATGGCCTCATCACCCACCTGTAACTCACATCCCACCTGGGGTTTCACTTCTGTGATCTTGTGCACGGGACAAGCAGTTGGCATCTTGTCTTCTTCCGGGCATTCCCAGGTGGGTATGATCTGGGCAACTATCTGCCCTTTAGGTAGGAATGTTGGTGGGTGAGTGCAGCGTAGCCAGAGAACGAACCTTCCAGGATTGTTATCAAGTGTTCCTGGAAGAATTTCGATCTCTTTTGGGGTGTGTTTGCAGTCCCCCACAACGATGAGCTTACCTTTGACCCTTGGCCAGGTACCCTGCTCACTGTTGTCAACTGACACAAAATTCCAGTCGTCGTCTTTCAGTTGCAAACCCTCTGTGAGCTGCAACCTGTAGGGGGTATACTTAGAATTAGCTCACAAAATCGGCTGTGCCATGTCATGGTCCGTGTAAGTCATTTCCAGTGTGTTATTTTTGCTGCCGCCCTGAATGGGGCAATGCAGCTTCTCCTTCTTTTTCCCTTGGCTCCCCTTCCCCTCCCCTCCTGCCTGGTCCACCCCATTTTTTTCTTCACGCAGGGCGGACCTGCGCTCTTTCACCAGTTTTTTTTGTGAGGGTTTAAACCCTCTCCCTTTTTCCCCTTCCCCTCCCCCTTTTTTGTTTTTGAGGTCCTCTCATTCTTTCTTGAGGGGGCATTTGGAAACCCAGTGCCCCAAATTCCCGCACAAAAAACACTTCTGGGAGCTTTGAGCAGAAAGCTTCTTCCCGGTGTTCAGTGTTTTTCGGGAATCTTCGGCTTCCATGGCTGCAACTTGATGAGGTTTGGGCCATGGACCTGTGGATGAACTTATAAAAGGCAACTTTACCTGATATACCTGAAGCATGTCTGGTAAGGTTGGTTTGGGGTGTAGGGGTAAACTTAAAATCGCAGCATGACATAAATCATTTGCATTCGAAAACGCAATCCCTGTTAAAATGTGTTCCCGAGCCATTTCATTTTTGACCTGAGCTTCAATAGCTCGGGACAGTCTCTCCACAAAATCTGTGAAAGACTCCCTTTGGTCCTGTCTGATTTTCGAATATGAAATCGCAGGACCTTGTGTTTGCATGCTGAAGAATGCAATCAGGGCTGTCTCTCTCACTACGTGGAGGCACTGGACAGGAATGACCACTTGGTCAGGGGCTTCTGCCCACTGCCCCTCACCAGCGAGGTGTTCTAGAGTGAGGGGGTTTCCCTGAGCATCCACTCTAGTGTTAACATGGCTGAGGAGCCCTGATAAGGCATCCTGGAGCAGCTGTTTCCAAGCTGTGACCCATAGGATGTACTCTGTTGGGTTCATCAAGCAAGAAAACAGGTACTTTAAATCAGCAGGGATGACTGCTTCTGCGGAGAGATCTGCTTGGAGAAGGCCCCTAAAATAGGGTCCGTCTTGCCCATATGTTCTGTGGGCTTTGCAGATTTCTTTTATGGTGGCTCATGGAAATGGGTGGTACTCTGCCCTGTTGTTACCACCGCGGGCATTGCGGTATGTAGACGGGGCTAGGGTAGGAATGGAAGGGAAGGGTTGTTGTTCCGACATTGGCCCTTGCAACGGTATGGCTTCTGGGTTTGGACCGTGGGAACTGAAAGAGAGAGCGGAGACGGGGAAGCCAGGGTCCTGGAGTGCTTGGTTCCCTGGCAACCGGGTCCCTGAAGGGGGCACGGTTTGCTTGAGGGGTGAAGTCGCCCAGGGGTAGGAACGGGGGCTGCGCCGGAGCGGTTGGGGTGGTGCCACCGGCCGCCGCCGCTGCGGAGGAAGATGCGGTCGGCGGCGGGGCAGCCGCGGGGGCCCCTCCCGGCAGCGGCACCACGGGGGGCGGCCAAGCCCGGAGTGGGGGGGCAGGGAAAGCGACATCACCAAGATTGGGCGAGGGAGGAGGAAGTGACCGCGATGGGTGGGGTAAGGGGCGCCGCAGCCCTCATGCGCCATCACCAGGATCAGTGGGGAAAGGCGGCGCGGCCGCAGCGCAGCATCACCAATGTGGGGCTGGGTGAGGGACTGGGTAGGGGCGGGCGGGCGGGGAGGCGTGGCGTGCGGGGCATTGCACTTCGCAGGGGGCCGACCGCGCAGCATGCATTCAAAGGGTAGAGCGGGGCAGGGGGGTTTCAGTGGGAGGGGCAGGGGGCTGGGGACTCCCTTGCCATGCGGTCGCCGCCACCTTGGGGACTCGGGATGCGACACGTGGCTTCAGATCCCCCTCCCCCCCCAACAGGAAAACAAACTCGGGATGAAGAGGAGGAGGGGTGGGCGGGGCCCGTTTCGCAGCTGGGCTCTCTCTGCGTTCCCTTCTGAGATTGAATCGCCAAACTTAACTTTGTCGCTACAGTAAAATACTTTGTAGCTTCTTTGTCTCCCGTCCGAATTAGCTGAACTAATTCCCTTTCTACAGCACCGCAGAATGCAGGGCTGCAGATTCCCTCGCGGGATGCTTGGGGAAAATGCAGATGAACCCAGCGAACAAAACGTTTTAACTCGCCCTTTGAAATTTTCAATTGGGCATCGTTAATAACTGAAACATAGTTAAAATACAACCTTTTCTGAGTAACCGTTAATTTTTCGCCCATGTTCCTTGATACAAAGTTGCTCTGAACCCAGACCCAAACAAACTGAGCAACCTTCGCGTGGACCCCGTTCACGCCAAATCCCAGGAGGTTTTACGTTAGCTGCGCAGCTATTTTTGGAGGATTTTTTCCTCCCCAATGGATCCCCCTCCCTTGGGGGAACCCTAAAACTGGTAAATATCTCCCATTGCGGGTATACTTACCTTCTCCTGTGACATGGGGGGTGCGTGGGTCGGGTTGTTCTGCCGCAAGGAGGACTTCGTCCGGGGCCGAAGCTGCCCTCCTTTCCCCTGGAACTCGTGTTCTTTAAAAGTCGATTTCCTAGGGGTGCGTGACGCCCAGGGACTTTTCTTCGGGCTATATCAGCCCCAGTCCATTCGCAGGGTCCGCCTCGTCTCCGGGGGGCCTCTGTGTGGGCACCGGACGCTCTGTCACCGCGGGGCTGGGCCCGCGTGGTCCAAGCTGCTTTTGCCGGCATGGGGTGCCTCACGTTGGGGCGCCACTTGCCTGTAGCTGGTTCTGTCTCCACACCGGGTGGACACCGGCCTCCGGCTAGCTCAGATCTGCACAGCTACAAGATGTTCCCAGTTCAGATAGGCACACAGGTTATCTTTACCTGCTGGCTCAGCTTCTCAGCAGCAGCTGGACTAAATAGTGTTGTGACAGCAGCGGCAGTAGAAAAGGATGGCTCTCAGCTTAGCAGGTTAAAAGATGTTTATTCAGGCTGGGCTGCGGGAAGTCTGCAGCTGGTCCAAACCGCAGGCCAGAGAGGCCAGAGAGCAAGAGAGCGAGAGAGTTTGAATCGCCCTCCTCCACCTTATAACTGGGGGAGGGGTTCAAGGGAGGTTACAACAAGACAACAAATCAGGGGATTCAGGGGGCAACAAGGAGTGTCCACCTCCAAACCTCTGGCCACTCACACCCAGAAGAAAGGAATTCCCCCCAGGCGACCTATCACTCGACGCCCTCCCTAGAGATTTCCCAATCTTGGGGAGGGGTCCCAAAGTGATAGACAAGATGCCCCAGAGCGGGAGGGGAAGAGGGGATGGACAGTTACAAAACTGGGGATACAGTGAACTGAACCATAACATAAAACTTCTTATAAAAACTTAATAAAACAGTTCTCGCACTGCCACAACCAACCTATGACAACTACCCCTTTATATAGACAGTTCCAAGAAAGAGACAGGATTGGACACTCAGAACAACATCCCTTGACTGTTTTTTGCAAGTAAACAGCAAGTTAGAAAAAACACCACCTGCTAACAGCTTTCCACCTTAATGATTTTCCACCTTAACAGTTTTTTGCCTTCCTAGGATTGTTTTGGATTCCTCCTCACAATTTCTCAGGCCAGTGTGAGAAAGTTATGTGACTTGATTTCACACAGGCTCAGACTCTGCTGTTGCTGCCTGATCTCTCGCTTTCAGTATCCACAAGACGGGGAAGACTGACTGGTGATCAGAATCCGATTTTACTGTGAGCTACATATACTTATATACCATTCTAGGAAGGCTAGTAATTTTTTACTACAATGATTAGGTTAAACATCACACAAACAAACTTATACATTTTACTCTCTCTCTTGCTTGCAGAAGTTGATTCAATCTTCTTTCCTGTCACCAATCTTGATCCAATCTTCCTGTAACTTTCAAAGCTCTGTCCTTGCCAAGGCATCCTGGTTATCAAACTGACTATGCTAATTAAATCCGCAGTGCTCTTTTTCCTGTGTACCCCAATATCTCCCCCTTCTGTGTCAATCAAGAACATTCCTTTAATGGCCTTATTTATCAATCTCTGCACACATTGAAGGAAGCAAGGTATCATGATTAATACAATTATTATCAAAATCATCACATGCATACCTATCCTAAAAAAATCTTTTTGCCAAGGTGCTAAACCCCAACCACTAAATTGTTGTGGTGTGGGATTTGTTTTATTGTATGTGCTGGTAATTTGTTGAATGGTTCCTCCTCTGTACCCATGTTTGTTCTCCCCTATGGTCTCTCCCTGTTTTTCTCCCCTCCAACAGTTGTGTCAATCCTCTACTGCCCCCTCCTCTGGAGTCGGCCTGTCATCTTGGGGCCTTCCCCTGGAGGTAGAAAGTTCTTCCAAGGGCGTTGAGTGATAGGTCAGATCCAGAGGAGGCCTCTCCCCATCATCTATGTTTGGTTTACAGAAATATCATTCACCAGTGTGACTCCTCCCTAGTGATCCCTGATTTGTTGATTCCCTGCCTCTTCTCCTTGTTCCACCCCCAAATAAAAGGTGCTGGCAAGCAGCCTGGGGGGCTCTGCCTGGGCAGTTACCTGGAGGTCAGGAGGTCCCGCACAGGGGCTCCAATAAACTCTTGTGACCCGCTCAGCAGAGTCCGCCTTTCCATCTCCGCCATCGTTGCCTTGCACCACCTGTGCCTACTGCCGAGGTCATGTGGGATCCAAGGCCCCACAGGATCGGATTAGCTGGCGCTGCCAACTATCCATACCTTTTCACGCTGCAGTGCCTGAGCTAGCCAAAGCAAGCCTGAGGAAGACCACACATTAGGCACCACAACACTAAATAGGTTATCTAGCCAAGATCCAGATTCTACTCTTAGTTTAAACACACTCTCCTTTAGCTACTGTATACTTTTATGGATAGATTCTGAGTGATCAGAATGGTTCATACAAGACACATTCCATCAGAATTTTCATAGCTATGACCTTTTGCTAAAAGCAAAAAATCTATCGCAGCCCTGTTTTACAAAATAGCATGTCTTACACTGTCAGCATCTATTAATAGGTTTGATAAAGCAGAACTAGTGGCATTTGTCTGTTTTACTAGCCAGTAAGACACCTTATTTAATTGACTGAAAGCCTTTTTTGCAGCCAGTCCTGGCCAAAGCAAAGAAGCCCAATTCATCTGGGTCTCAGACCACAAAGACAATTCATCCTCTCAGTATTCATCAAATGCATGCAAAGTGTGCCTTATTCTGCAGGGATATGTGTGCTGTAAAATCATGGATGCATTAGGTGTTAGCATAGACAATTGTCCCAAACTACAGGGACCTCCTTTTATGTGCGAAGGGATAGCAGCCCAGGCCTGATCTCCACAAACCAAAAACATTCCTGATGGCAGCCGCAGGGGGGTGTTACTGGATTTAGAGGGACTGCCAGAAGTGTAATTGCACCAAAAGGTTTGATTCTTATACACGGGGTGATAGGGAGAAACAGCCCAAGCTTTTGACTGATTTTTTTGCATATATTTAAAATTAACGCAAAAATCCATTTTCACAGAACCCAGGAGCTCTAATTCTTGGTACTCCAAGGGTGTTTCAGGAAGGTAAGGGGTCCACAGATCCCATGCATCAACAGTATTTGAACTCTGCACAATGCTTTCGGAATTTTTTAGTATTGGCCAGTCATCTAATAGCAAGCCGACTAGACAGGTTGAAAATGGATTTTCTGGGGATTCAGTTGTTGGGGAGGATGAAGCCAGAAAGCCCTATAAATATGACTGCTTAGATTCTGAGAATGAGAAACCTGTAAGTGAGATAGAATTGAAAGCAAGTTTTGATGTTTGAGATGTATTAGCTAATGGATGTCTGGGAAAACAGTTATGTGACCAGCTGAAGTTTACCTGCAGCCAGACCCAGAGGTCAAATGGAATGTTCTGTCTCACCCCCAATGTATGGTTCATCCCACACCTGTAACCCTCCCCTGAAGTATCAGGTATCTGTAACCCCATTGGCCCAAGTATTGTTCCAGCCCACCTTGAAGCCCCCTGATAAGGGGGCTAAGAGAGTGGGTTGGCCTCTTTCCCCTCTTCCTTTTTGCCTGGTGCCTTTCCCCGAGAATCTTCCTCTTGGAATTTCCTCTCCCTACATCTCCCTTCCCCCACTCCATGCCTCTCCCTTCCCCCACTCCCTAGGCCTTGCCACGAGTTGCGCCTGGCAACTCTAAGTAAGGCCTCACATCCTTTATAATAAACCTCATCTTCTAAAACCCAACTTCAGAGATCTCTTGTCTACATTCATCCATACCGTCCTGGAGTCTGCAGCGAAGCAATATCTAAATTCAGTAGCTAAGCATAGGGTATCTTGTTTTACTGCATTATCCAGAGTTATCCAAACATTTGTTTTGGGTTGGTCAACAGGCCAGGCTGTGCTAATAAAAGCAAGCAATGCTAATAAAGATAAGCATAGCATCCAATTTAACCCCTTGTTTTTCTTAACTATGTTGTTGCAAAAACTCCTTATTGGATTTTAGTTTCCAAGCATATCTTTTAGCACATTCCATTTTTGTCTTTTCCCAAGCTCATTCGGGGACTGGCCAAATATAAGGCACTAAGTTGTTTTGTTTGCACTCTACTTTGCAAATATGACTATTTTCGGATTCCCTCAAAATTTCCCTCCTGAGAATGGGGAGGCAAGGGCTATCCTTTTGCTTGTGTCCTACTATAATTAAAAATTCAATTAGGCATCATTGATTCTGATTATTTGGGACAAATTCATGCTGTGGTATCAGTGAATCCCCTGTTATTATTCAAAAAGGAACTTGTATTGCTCAGCTTGTTCCCTTTGTGAGTTGTGTTCCAAATGCAGTGGACCGGAATTGTGGCACAGGAGGTTTTGGATATACAGGAGCACCTCAGGTATTTTGGACTCAAAAATCAACTCAATCAACGTCCGAAAAAACAATGCATTGTCACGGCCAAGGGACATCATCCAACAGCCATAACAATAAGAGGTTTGATTGACACGGGAGCATATGTAACTATAATTTCACAACTTTTTTGGCCTCAATCATGGCCCCTCACTCAAGCAGATTTTGGAATCATTGGGTTGAGTGGTTCAACTGTAGGTGGTCTATCTGCTATTCTGTTTAATGTAAAACATCCCAAAGGCCAACAAGCTAGCATCAGGCCTTATGTTACCAATGCCCTATATAACTTTTGGGGACGAGATTGTTTATCCCAATGGGGTGTCAAAGTCACTATGGATTTTTAACAGGGGCCACTGTGATGCAGGGCCTTAAACGTCCATTTGTAACCTTGACATGGTTGATGGATAAACCTGTCTGGATTGACTAGTGGCCTGTCCCTATTGAAATGCTTACTGCCCTGCAAGAACTAGTAGCAGAACAGCTGCAAGCTGGACATATGGAAGAATTATTCAGCCCATGGAATACCTCTGTATCGACGGGGCCGGATTCTCTGTGCTAGCTCTAATTTTCCCCACGGGCGATATTGCGTAGGACACCTCCTCCCGAGCCAAGCAACGGGAGGGTGTCTCTGAGCTTTTTCGGCTCAGTGGCTCTTACTTCGGTACAGGCAGAGGCAGGAATGAGAAAGGGAGATCTGTTGCCTTGAATACAGAGAGTTTATTTCCGGAATTGCCGGTGGCAGACAGACCATGAGTGCCGGGCACAAGAAGTTATATATCGAGGGGTTTGGGTGCACACTGATTTCCGGCCAATCGCGGGGAAGTGAAGAAGGTAAACAAAGGTTTTCGGGGCTAATAGGGCACCCGCGAAAGGAAGACAAATTTTACAAACAAGTGAAAACTGGTTTGGGGAAAGATTGGCTTAGAATCTTCAGGAAAAAAGGGCCAGGGTCCAGGTAACAGACAGCTTGGGGGGAGTAAGCAGCTTTTGAGACAAAACCCCAGACACAGACCAAACAAAGAGTACAGAACCATTTAGGAACTTTAAAACTTGAAGAAACTACAACATCTCCCCCTTTTCTTTTTAAAAGGAGAAGGTGCAGTGTAAAGAAGCTTTTCAGAATCCTTAAAATTTCAGGCAGATCTCTTTCAACCATGGTTGCTCTCTTGAAGCTACTACATGGTTCAACACATGAGTGGCAGAAGCTACCTTCTGTAAACCTTCTATCACCATCACTTTTAAGACTCCAAAAGCAGTTAGGATAAGAAATACAACTACTAGAAACCATACAACTGATTTAACAATAGAACCTTCCCATCCCAAAAGTCCCCAGTTCTTAAAGATATTGCTCGTTCAGTCTTCAGTTTCTTGTTTGATGTTTCCAATCAGGGTCTTCATTTTTATGATGGAAGTGTGAATGCTTTCACTCTTGGATGACAGGTTGAAACAACAGAGACCCTTGAATTCCTCACACCCATGGCCATGTGTGAGAAGGAGGAAGTCAATGGCAGCCCTATTTTGTAATGTGGCCTTCCTGGTGATTTCCCCATCTTTAAGGAGGTCACTAAGTGCAGTTGATGTTAAATTGGCCTGTTTTGTAACCCAGCATTCTAGGTCGCCCAATCCACCCAGAGCTTTGGCTGCTGATACCCATGGCAAAAACACTGAGACAGCAACGCTTTTGGACTTTGACCAATGGAAAATGTCAGGGTCAGAGTTCTCATCTAATTGTTGAATGCTACATTTTTGAATTTTTCTTTAGGTTCCAATTCAAAATTTTTGTCTGGTTAGGTGAAAACAGGGGCAGCTGACCTATGGTGCATAGGCCTCCGTAAAGATGAGAGGGGATGTGTGCCCACGCTAGGTCCCCACAAATAAAAAAGTTCCCTTTGGGTAGCTTGTTGGGAACATCAGTAGAGAAGGTGGCAACTTTATCTACCGTAGCACACCACTTGGAAGCCGTGAATTCCCTCTTGTATTGTGCCACTTTGATAAACCTCTGGTGGCCCATAACTGGGTGAATATTCTAAATGAATACAAAAGGTGGCATGAGCAGAGCCAAGGAGTTTAAACTCCTGAGGCTCTTGCTCTGCATCTGGGAGTTCTTTCATCCATGGCATCCACTGGTGGAGGGGGTTGTGTGAGGAAGGATTTATTACTGGGCACTCTTGGGGCACTAGAGGATGGTGTGGGTTAGAATGTATATTCAACAAACTTTCAGGAAATTGGGTTGGTTTAAAAGGGATCCCCACCAGGCAAGTTGACAAAGGGTTGTCAACTGCTGCCATTGACACGTACAGATGGTCTTGCTTCAATGCACTGGCCAGGGTCACCCATATGTTCTTTTGGGGTTGAGAGACGATCCATGCTTCCGAAGACTGGATGGGGATTGCCAGGAGCAACAGGATGTGCATCAGCATTTTTGGGCATGGGACAACCTCAAAAAGAAAAAAGAATTACACAATAACAACTTGGAAACATCTGATAATGAATCTGGGATCAGGACTCGGGTTCCTCCGCTTCTTCCTGTCGGTGTCTCCTTAATGAAGCCACTGTCATGTCCTTGGGTTGGTTGGCCCTTTAGATGTTTTGGGGAGATAGGGTTTTACCCATTTTTGAGGGACCCATTTCAGGTCGGAGGGCGTGGATATGCATGCGTACCCATGTTCCCAGGTTACTAGTTCATATGGGCCCTCTACCTCCCATGTCTCTGGGTTTTTCACCATGACTGGAGGGTGTTCTCTCAGTCATAAGGAGACATTCTGACTAAAATGACGGACCACTAGAGGGTTTAGATTTTCAAAAGAGCAGTTTAGAAAGTTGGCAGTGAAGAGGGCTTTGCACAACTCCAGTTGTGGTGCTAGCACTCTGCTGTCCCCTCCCTGCTGCTCAAGAACTCTCTTAGAGGGACTGATGTGTCCTTTCAATTACGGCCTGACCTGGAGGGGAGTAGGGAATGCCTTCTTCATGCTCTACTCCCCATTGCTGCAGGAACTCATCAAATGCCTTGGAGGCATATGTGGGCTCGTTATCTGTTTTGATGACCTTGGGGATCCCCAGCACGGAGAAGGCCTGCACCAGGTGTTTTGGGGCATCTGTGGCCTTCTCCCCTGTATGGGCGGAGGCATAGACTGCTCCAGAGTAAGTATCGACAGATACATGCACATACTTCAATCTGCCAAATTGGGGTATGTGAGTGACATTGGTTTGCCACACCTCACAACTACTAAGTCCTCTGGGATTAACCCCTGAGCCTAAAGATGGACGGCATACTTCTGAGAATTTGGATATGTTGCCACAATGGCCTTGTCTTGATCTCGCCTTAAATGGAATTGGCAGACTAGACCAGGTACATTTTGATGAAAACTTTGATGACTCAGCTTGGCCTGCTAGAACAGGTCAGGTAAATTGGCCATTTCTACTGGAGCAGCTAGGGCATCAGCCTTTCGACTGCACTCTGCAATGTAGCCTGGCAGGTCCATGTGTGACCTCACATGTATCACATAATATAGTTGCTCTTGGTGGGAGATCAGATAGATTAATTATGAGAGCAAGTCAAAGAGATTTTGATTCAAGATCTCTCTCAAAACTGAATTTTCTGCTCAAGCCACTACTCCTGCTACATAATGCCGAATCCGTGATTAAATTGAATGGTTCGGAAAACCTCTCAAATGCCCTGATGACTGCGGCCAACTTAGCAGTTTGAGGAGAACTCTCAACCTCCTCAATGTCTGACTCCCACCTCTGAGTTTGAGGATCCTTCCAGGTTACCACAGACCTGTGGGATGCTCCAGACTCGTTGGTGAAAACTGTCAGTGCTTTAAGTGGCTTCCTACTCGATTTCTCTTTTAAAGCCAATTTAAATCCCGAATTGAAAAATTTGTGAGCTGGACTGTGAATTGAAATTTGTCCAGGGTAGCTGTCTAAAGCAAACTGCAGAGCCTCGTTTTCTTGGAGCAACTGCTCCAACATCTCTTTTGTAAATTTGCCTGATGATAATTTGAGTGGCAAGTGAATGTATGAAAAAATCACACCCTGCCAGTTCACGCAGCCTTCCTCTCTCTTTTCTAATTAGCTGAGCCACCAGTTCTTGTGGCTTTGTGATACTTTTGGACCGTAGATGACTGAGGAACGCCCACTCTATAATCAAGAGGGGGTCCCTCTGGCCCTTGTCCTTGTCCCATTGAAATATAACTCCATAGAGATGGGTCAACCTCCCTAACACAATGAATTTGAATGGCAGGTCTGGCAGGCACCAATGGGCTTGCCTGTCGGACATTGCTGACTGTACCTTCTCTATAGCCAGTCTTGCCTCCTGTGTCAGTACCCTAGGTGAATCTAGCTCCTCTCCCCCCCTCAATAAATTGAAGAAGGGGGCTAGGTCTTGGGTTGTAATGCCTAGCCAAAGTCTGACCCAGTTTAAAGACCCACACAGTCGTTGGAGATCTGCCAAGGTCCTAGGGTCCTCCTTGATCACCAGCTTCTGGGGTTGAATGGTTCTGCTGGTGATCTCCAGGCCCAGAAACCTTCAAGGGGGCATCCATTGAACTTTCTCTTGCTGGAGTTCAAACCCTGCAGCAATTAGAGCATCAACAGTTAGGTCAAGAGTGTGTTGAAGCACATTGTCATCGGGGCCACACACGAGCACATCATCCATGTAATGCAGGATGATGGCCTTTCCCGCTTTGGCGCGTACTGGGGACAGCAATGAAGCCACATACCACTGGCAAATGCAGGGACTGTTTCTCATGCCTTGAGGCAATACAGTCCAGTGGTAGCGTTTCATTGGGGCTTCTCGGTTGATGGAAGGAACCAAGACGGTAAACCATGGAGCATCAGCTGGGTCAAGGGGAATTTGGAAAAAACAGTCCTTGATGTCCACGACTGCTAGGTTCCAATTTTGGGGGGGCATTGAAGGGGAAGGCATCCCTGGCTGGAGGGACTCCATGTCCTCAATGGCCTTGTTAACCTTTCTGAGGTCGTGCAGGAGCCACCACTTGTTCTTTCCCGGCTTTCGAATAACAAAAACTGGGGAGTTCCAAGGGCTAGTAGTTGGCACAATGTGACTTTTGGCCAACTGCTCCTCCACAAGCTCATTGAGTGCTTTCAATTTATCCTCAGCTAGCGACCACTGGTCTTCCCAGACCGGGCAATCAGTTTTCCAGTTTAGTTTCTGAGCAGGGTGCTCCTCAGCGGCCACCTTCAGAAAATCCCAAGGGGTTTTCAGGATCTCAATTTTCACCCCCCATTGGGCCATGGTGTCCCAATTTTATCTATACTACCTTGTTATCCCTCTGCCCCTTTCTGATTTGCCCCATTTCTATCCTCATATGGGGCAGATCCCTTCCCCTTTACTTTTTTGGGATATTGATTTGTCCCATCCCACACTGTTTGTTATTTTGTCCATCCTGCCGGTTGTCCCCATAAGGGCAAGCCCTGGCAATGTGTCCCTCCTGTTTGCAAATAAAACAACGGGGTGGTCCATTGTATTGTTTGTAAGGTGTTGCTGCAGCAACCATCCTTCTTGACCCCCTCCTCTCTTCTGTGGCTCCAGAACAACAGCTCTTTTTGCGCACGCCTTGCTCATCATTTCCAGGGTTGGTGGTGGATCCAGAGGCAAGGCTGGTATGATCTGTTTACAAGTGTCATTTGCACTGGCCTGCGCTATCCCTGTCATGACTTCTAATGGCACCAACCAACCAACTGTCCCCTTGTTGTTCAATCACTGCCCAAAGCCTTTCTACAAAATCTATAAAAGATTCTAGAGGAAACTTTTTCTCATTAACATAACTGACTTTGGGATCCCTTGTAGGCATGGTAACCAAAGTTTTCTCGGCAGCTCTCTTTACATGCTCCAAAACAGGCTGTGGGATTTTCTCAGCCTGTTTTGGTGCCACAATCCAATCCCCTTCACTGCACAAATGATCAAGTGTAATTCGGTTCCCATCAGCATCAAAGGTGCAGTCAGGAACTCTTAAAAGCTCAGGAAGAAGCTCCTTCAGAGACTGTTTCCATGTTCTCTCCCACAGAAGGTATTCTGTGGGAACTAGGAGATATGAAAACAACTCTCGCAGGTCACCGGGAATCAACACATTTGAAGAGAACGTGGCTTTAAAAAGGCTTTTAAAATATTCACTCTCCCAAATTCTTTCTGGGCTTTACAGAATTCCTTTGTGTTTTGGTAGGAAAATGGTTTCCATGTGGGATTTTGCCTTGCCCAGCTATATTGTACAGGTGTGGCAAACAGGAGAGGCCCCTGTTCTGGGTCCTGGCTTCCAGGTCCATCACTTCCTGGTTCCAGACCGTGGGAATTGGAAGTAGGAAGATGGGGGGCGGGGCTGCCCAAGACAGGGGTGGTAACAGGGGCGGGACTGAGACTGAGAGGGGTGGTACTTAAGGATGACCTCATAGGAACAGGGTGTGGAGCTGACAGGGAAGGGGAGGTACCAAGGGAGGAGGGGTTCTTGGATGATGTAATCAAGGGAGGAACAAAGGGTGGAGCCAGGGGAGAGGCTGAAGTGATTGGCATCAGAGGAGGGGTGGTACCCAAGAGATAGGAGAGGTCAGATGACAGAAAGGGGTTGGACAAGGAAAGAAAAGGATTATGGGATGAAGAAGCACATGGTCCTGCCATGTAGCCTTTCCCCCCCCCCCCCCCCGCCCCCCCCCCCCCCCCCCCCCCCATGCCTCTCAGGGGCCATTCTGGATAGATAAAGAAACTGAAAGAAACTGGGGGTATCTGAGAACCTTTATGAACCATAACTTGGGGATTAGCAACTGCAGAAAAGGGTTCTAGGAATGGATCTTTGCCAGCTGGTACCTTGACGGGGGCTTTCCCCATCATTGAGGTGGTTTCAGGGTCCTTGCTTCCCTGCACAGCTCCGAGCCAAGTCGAAGGAAGAGACAGAGTTCTCAGGTTTAGATTTTTCAATGTTGCATACTTTGTTTATTGTTTCTTATATTACAATTTTCTCGGAGTCCGACAAGATGTTCACAGCTGCATGGATTCCTCACGTCTCCCCCCGAGCTGGGCTGTCCTTATCTTTTATACTAATTACTACGTATTTCTTGTTTACTATTTCTTACCAATGTCTATCTCTATTACTAAAAAGGTCATCTTTACTTTGACCCAATCCTCACTAACTACCTTGTGCCACGTCAATGCAGCAATGGAGTGAGGGAAAGAGAAGAAGAAGGAGAAGGAGACAACGCCCCAGATTCTCCATCTTGTCCCCATTCACTTCAATGCTAGGAACCTAAAATTACTATTTTCTCACCCTGTGATAAGCTAAACTACTATTTTTCACATTCTTGTGGCCTGTAAACCTTCTCTCAGTGTAGGAAGTTTTTCCCATGGACTGAGATCAAAGCCAGTGTCTCTCTGAGCTCTGGGCTGGGGTCCCAGACCCCCCTGCCCAGGTCCCTGACCCTCCGGGGCAACCAAAGGAATGCCCTGGACTCCAACATCTCCCCCTCCTGTTTGAACCAAGAACACTTCCTTGGCCATTCTGTCCATGGTTTGCCGTATACATGGAAACAAACACGGCAAAATCATGAGAAGGATTACAAGCCCTACTAAAATATATATAACTATCTTCAAAATTTCCTTCCACAATGGTGAAAGGTCAAACAAATTGAACAAACCATCCATCCATGACCCAGTTACCTCTCCAAGTTTGTTGACACTCTCCTGCAATCACTTGATGTTCTCATGAATGGATTTAGAATGATCCGACAAATTCATGCAGCACATCCCTTCAAATTCCTCACATCCATGCCCATGGGTCAGCAAAAGATAATCAATCGCTACCCTGTTTTGGAGACTTGCTCGTCTTACACTATCAATGTCTAACAACATGTCACTTAGTGCAAGAGAGACAGCTCGGGCATGTTTGCTCAACCAACAACCCACGTGATCCAATTGAGTCAAGGCTGCTCCTGACGCTGCCTGTGGTGAAAAAATTGCAACTGCAATTATCTGAGCTTTGCTCCATGTGTGAACATCATCATCACAATTTGGATCGTACATTTGAACTGATCTTTTCCCTCTCTGTTTTAGTTTTCTCATCAATGTCATGTCAGGTGTTAGCAATGAAAGCATTCCAATGCTGCAAGGACCACCTGTGGCATTTGCAGGAATTGCGGGCCAAATTTTGTCCCCACAAATGAAAAAATTTCCCCTCGGCAACTGAGCTGGAACATGATTGGATGGTTTTCTCAGCATCTTAGTGTAATTACACCAAGACGATGAGTTTGTGTAAAAATTGAGGTTTGGAGTGACGTCTACAGTTTTATTTTTTGTCACTCCGGAAGGACCAAATTTCACACAGAATTGCATTCGGACCGATCCAAGAATTTCCAGTTCCTGAGGTTCATAAGGAGCCGCAGGAAGGAATTTTGTCCAAACATCCCATTGGTCCACTGGATCTACAATGGATTTTGAAATCTTTGGAGGGATGTTTTCTGGAATCGGCCATTTGTTCACTGGCAACCCCACTAAACATGTTGAAAAAGGTTTCCCTGGTCTTGAGTGTGTCAGGCAGATGGTATTGAAACCTGATGCATTGGCCAGGGTTTCCCAAACATTCTCTTTTGGTTGAGCCACGGGCAAAACCGCCGCACTGCTCAAGGCAACCAAGGAGAGAATGAGGCACAAGGATAGTTCTTTCATTTTCAATGCTCTCTTTTCCCTGGGAATCCCTAGAAATGCAACACCACCCAAGCCCAAAAGAAAACAAGTCCCAAAGTCTCTTTTGCATGTAGAACGAAAAGATGTCTGCTGTCTTGACACCGGCTCACGTCTGCGTGCCCACTTCTCTTCCTCCGGTCTTGGGGTCCGTCTCTGCTTGTGTCTGGACTCGGTACGGTTTCACGTGCTTCGCCGCTAGCCACTTTGGTCCAACTTCTGTGGAGACACAAGCAAATCCCTTGCCCCAAGTTATTAATTTGAATGGCCCTTCGATTTGTCCCGTTTCTGGGTTTCTGACTAAAACCAAAGGATTTTCCTTCAGTTTTGCTCTCGTACTGTTTGAAAAATGTCTGATGATCGGTGGAGTTGGCTCTGCAAAAGAGCAATTTAGAAAATTCAACACATACAAGGCTTTATTCAAGCGCATGTATGGTGTAGCGTCTGTTTCTCCTCTTTTTTGTCTGTCCAAAAGGGATTTTAATGTTTGATGTGTCCTTTCAATGATTGCCTGACCTGTTGGAGAGTGTGGGATACCAAAGGTATGATGGACACCCCACCTCTTCAGGAATTTGTCAAGCACTTTCCCTATATATGTTGGTCCATTGTCTGTTTTGATTTCTTGTGGCACGCCCAAAGATGCAAATGCCTGCAAGAAATGTCGACAAGCATGTTGTGCTGTTTCACCTGTGTGCAGTGATGCGAAGACTGCACCTGAAAATGTGTCAACTGAAACATGAACATTTTGAGCTTCCCAAAAGATGGATATTTTGTGACATCAGTTTGCCATAACTGCAAACTGTGCAATCCTCTTGGATTGACTGCTCCCATGGAAGCGGGAGGCTGAACAAGCTGACAATCAGGGCAAGCACTAATGATTTCCTTTGCCTGACTTTTGGAAATGTGGAAAGTGTCCATTAGTGCTTGAGCATTCTGATGAAAGAATGCATGACTCAATTTTGCCTGTTCAAAAATGTTCGGTAAAGTTCTTGAAATTGGCATGGTCAATTTGTCTGCATGTGCATTGCCTTCTACTAAAAAACCTGGAAGAGAAGAATGTGCTCTGATGTGCGAGACAAAATATTTATGTTTTCTGTTTTGCAACAATGTCCTCATGCACAGTAAATATGAATATAAATTTTCATTGTCAACTTCTCTCAAAAGTGAACCCTCAAGTCTTTTGACCACATTAGCTACATAAGCTGAATCTGTGATAAAATTAAAAGGTTGCTGGAACAGCTCAAAAGTTCTGACCACTGCTGCTAATTCCACTATTTGTGGTGACCCTTGTACTATTCTTATATCTGATTTCCACTCCCCTGTGATGTCATCCTGCCATGTACTTACTGATTTGTGAGTTTTTCCAGAGCCATCGGTAAATACTGTTATTGCATCCAATGGCACCTCACTTATTTTTGGCTTTTCTCTAAAACTTAATTTTGCTTTCAACAGCCTGTGGCTTGGGAAATGAATAGTACAAACACCTGAGTAATCTAACAATGCAATCTGCAAATCCTCTGATTTCTGCAATGCCCAATCAAAATAATCTTTTTTCAAAGGCAGGTAAATTGTAGCAAAATCTTTGCCTGCCATTGTTTGCAGCCTGGTCCTAGCTTTGATGATGATCTGAGCTATCATTTCCAGACTTGAGAGGATCGTCCTCGGAGACCTGTAAGATAAAAAAATCCACTCCAAAATCAACAATGTGTCTTTTTGTGATGAGTCCCACTGAAAAATCAACCCATATAACTGTATTTTTTCCCCCAACACTGCAAGAAAGAAAGGTAAAGATGTTACAAAACGATGTGCCTGTCTCTGCTGAAGGGCTCCAGCAATTCTCTCAAGGGCTTCCCGAGCCTCAGGAGTGAGGCTCCTGTGAGATTTGATGTTACTGTCCCCTTTCCCTTCTCCCACATGCCGGACAATGATCTGATGAGTCTGCATTATTTGTAACTTGTGGGCAGTCCTTCTTGAAATGCGCTGGTTTGCCACATTTGTAACACTGTCTTTGTTGGAAATTTGCAAATGCTTCTTTGACAGCTTTTTCCACCTGATCTCCTAAAATTGTTGCAACGTGCTGTGGTGTCCCCACCTTGCTGCATGCCTCTAGAATTTCTGCCATGGTGGGTTGGCCTGGCATCGCACTGATGACTCGCTGGCATTCTTGATTGGCATTTGCAAATGCAAGACACCGGATCAACTGTGACTTCACTCCCTCATCAATGACTTGCCTGTCCACTGCTTGTGTGAGACGATCGATGAATGAAGCAAAGGGTTCTGAAGGACCTTGCTTTACATCTGTAAAAAGTCTTTCTGTGATTCCTGCTGGTGGAATCTGCACCATTGCCTTTCTGGCTGCATCTTTGATGTCTCTCAACACATCTCGAGGAAGAAAGCTGGCTTGACGAGCTGGACTGTCAAGTGGTGGATCACTGGCCATCTGTGCCACTGTGAAGTGTGCATTTGCCCCTCCTTGGTTTTTGATTCTGTAATCATTTAAAATTTTTCTCCATTTTGCTTCCCAGAGAATGAATTGTGAGTCGCTCAGGATCATAGTTGCAAGAGATCGGAGGTCAAATGGTGTTAAATCATAAATATTAAATGTCCCTTTTAAAAGTTGTTTGAAGTATGGAGACCCCAATCCATTATCACGAACGGCTTTCATCAGATCCCTGATGACTTCACGATCCAATCTCTCCCATTTTGGGTTTGCATCATGTGCATCATATGTCACTGGCATAGCTATGCCTTATGGATCCATTGAAAGTGTATCCCCTTTCAATGCAAATTTTTTTATGTCTGTCCAGTCCGTCGGACAAAATTCTGGCTTTGCTGAAGCCTTTGCAGTGTCTGCCTTTGGAATTGTTTCTTTTGTTTTTTCTTTTGCTGCTGCTTCATCTTTCTCAGGACCCACTTGTTTTGGAGGCTTCACTTCCTCGGGTTTTGTTTCTTTCTCTGTTTCTGTTTCTTTTTCTTTTTCTTTTTCTTTCTCTGTTTCTTTCTCTTTCTCTTTCTCTTTCTCTTTCTCTTTCTCTTTCTCTTTCTCTTTCTCTTTTTCCTTTTCTGTTTCTTTTTCTTTCACTTGCTGAACAGGAATCAGCGCTTGATGAGCATCCTCAATTTTTTCTGAAACTTCCTTCCCTGGAAGAAAAATCTGAGAGAAAGAAGATGTGGGCTCGTGGCGAAATGCTGTTTCTGTGAACCTTCGAAAAAACTTGTTCATAAAGTTCTCAGATAACAAAAATGACGAAGCTTGTTGTGCGAACTCAAATGCCTTTACTGTGCTGGCAGGAATCCCTTCTGATGCTGTGATTCTGATTATATCTTCATCTGTAATTGACATCTCGTGGTCCTCATCAACAACATCATCATCCCTCACCATTGGCAAAGGTTCTCTCAGCTTTTGTTTGAATCGCTGTTCTGAAGAAGTTGATTTTTTGTATGAAATTGGAAAAAACCGATGCAATGTGGGTGTGTCCTCCCAAACCGAAGCCTCGGTGGATGCAGCTGATGATCTCCGTGCTCGCTGCCTCTCTGCCCTTATCCTTGGTGATGATGGCACACTGGCAGCTTTCCTCTCTGGGCTTGGAGATCTCAGGTATCTTTTAAGTTCTGGAAAAGCCTTTAAAATCTGAGAAATGTTCGGACGCACACCCATCCTCAACATCCCCGCAGCTGTCCCTGAATCACCGCACGCAGGTGGCTCAAGGTCATAGCTGCTCATGGGCGGGGTCGGGCCCCGCAGCCCTTGCTGCCTGGGGGTGGTGCCTTCGAGACTCTCCCCGCCTCGGCCACGCCCCATCTCTGCCCGCTCCGTCACGGCCATCCCGCCCCTGCCAGACCCGGCCCGGCGGAATCCGACGGGATGCCCCGTCCTGCCTGACGTTCAAAGCCCGCCCTGTCTCTTTCGTCATCGGAATCAGTCTCCTCCCAAATCGAAATGCGCCCTGGGCTTCTACCCGCCCCTGCTGCGCATGCGCCTGGACCGGCCGCTGAGCCTTCTGGGGTTTGTAGTTCTCTGCTCAATACTTCCGCTTTCGGCACTTCCCTCCCGGCGCTCCGCGACGCAATATTTTGAGCTGTGTCGCTTCCCGTAGCTTGCGTCATCAGCGCGCGCCGAGCTGCCTGCACTGTTCTCGACCCCCCATCTCCAGAATCTCCTCTTGCGGACCCCCCTTCGTCACGATCTGCGCCTGTATCTCCCGACGCACCCTGCGATCACGCCCCGTCGCGTCCCGTCGCTTTTCGACGCGATAGGTTAGATTCGGTCTCTCGCGCAGCCTCTGTCCCCCGCGCAGCCTCGCCCCCCCGCTGCTCCAGCGGCGCCTGACCCGCCTCTTTCCCCCTCCCCCGTCCTCTCCACCCGCACCCGGTTTTTCCACGGGAAGGGAAAGGAGCAACGGCGATTGAGGCGTGTCTCGGCACGGAGAACCCGGAGGAGTAAATGGGCTTCTCGGCGGACTTCTTCTCTCCCCCCCCCCCTATACAAATGAGGGGTTTGTTCTGGGACTGCTTCAAAGAAAAGCATGTCAAATTCCTCCTGTTCCCTTGGATGTATTAAAAGTTTGGGTTTTCCTGGCACTAATTTTGGGGTTTCTGACAAGGTTTCTGTCGGACCTCGAGGTACCTGTGTTCTGCCCCCTCCCCCTTCCCATTCCCTTGGGGGAGGTATCGACCTTGGAGTTAGCATGGCTCTCTGTCCTGGCTCTGTGCTATACTCCCTTTGTTTGCCTGGCTGCTGTCCAACCCCGCAGCTCTCTTTACTGTATTCTGTTATAACTTCTAACATAATTCTCCCCGCTGATAAAAGCTTTGTGGGTATTTTCTGCTTTTGTGTGGCCTTATCATAAAGATTTCTGTTCACTTCTTGCCAAAAACCTGGCTCAAAAAGAGACTGTGTCTCACACTGTGAATAATTACATTTGACCCATAACATCAGGGCTTTGAGCTCTTTATCTTTCAGCGCTGCATTATATTTTGATATTAATTCTTTCAGATCCTCTAATATCATTGTTCTCTCTTGTGAACTAGTTCCCCCCATCACGCGGTGTGTTCTGAATCTCACTGGTCTTACCAAAGTGAAATTTTTCCCCAGCTGTGGTCCGGTTCGTCTCAGAGGTCTCCTGATCTCCGTCCAGCAGAAAGCAGGGTGACGGCTCCCCCGGGCCCAGTGGAAAACCGTCGTCTGGAACGAACTGGAGTGAGCTGGTGGTCTGATCAGACAGGTGTTTCTTCTCCGGAGTTGTTGGCTTGGCTGTTTGATGTTCTGGGAGCTTTTCGATGATTCTGCAGAGGTTGCTGTGACCCTTTTCAGCGCTCCTTTCCAGGAGTGCCAGTCAGGAAAGGCAGATATTTCAGTCCAGTCAGGGCAGCCAGATGTTTCAGCCCAGTCAGGGCAGCCAGATGTTTCAGCCCACTCAGGGACGCCAGATGACGGGGGCTTTCCCCATCATTGAGGTGGTTTCAGGGCCCTTGCTTCCCTGCACAGCTCCGAGCCAAGCCGAAGGAAGAGACGGAGTTCTCAGGTTTAGATTTTTCAGTGTTGCATACTTTGTTTATTGTTTCTTATCTTACAATTTTCTCGGAGTCCAACAAGATGTTCGCAGCTGCATGGATTCCTCACGTCTCCCCCCGAGCTGGGCTGTCCTTATCTTTTATACTAATTACTACGTATTTCTTATTTACTATTTCTTACCAATGTCTATCTCTATTACTAAAAAGGTCATCTTTACTTTGACCCAATCCTCACTAACTACCTTGTGCCACGTCAATGCAGCAATGGAGTGAGGGAAAGAGAAGAAGAAGGAGAAGGAGACAACGCCCCAGATTCTCCATCTTGTCCCCATTCACTTCAATGCTAGGAACTTAAAACTATTATTTTCTCACTCTGTGATAATCTAAACTACTATTTTTTACATTCTTGTGGCCTGTAAACCTTCTCTCAGTGTAGGAAGTTTTTCCCATGGACTGAAGTCAAAGCCAGTGTCTCTCTGAGCTCTGGGCTGGGGTCCCAGACCCCTCTGCCCAGGTCCCTGACCCTCCAGGGCAACCAAAGGAATGCCCTGGACTCCAACAGTACCTCACCAGTAAAGCTAGGGTGCTGAGAAGCCTGCGTGGGGTCAGAGAGACAGTGGCTACTCTGCACTTCTTTGTGGTCTGCCCCAGGCAGTTCTCCCAGCTTAGGGGCACAGGATTTAGGACTGGGGAGCAGGGGAACTGGGGAGCCTTGTTTTGACTGTTCCTGCATCTTCCCTTTTTCACTCAATTCCATCCGAATTAAAAGAAACAGGTGGAGGAATTTAGCAGCTGATTTATCTCCCTGCTTCACTAGGACAGTTAACTCTGTTCCCACTTGATCCCAGAAAGGGAATTTCTCGACCTTTGAGGAGGATACATTTGGAAAATGCACAAACAGCCATCGCACAAAACTTTTTTACAGACCCCGTGTCCTAGGGTAAAGAGGTTTTTTTTTTTTTTTACCGGACTGGTTGGAGGGAGGGGCCACCTGGGTTTGCTTCCTTGGAGGGATCCTATACAGGGGTTTTCTCCCAAATTTGCCCCAAACCAGGACACCCCGGGAATATGTTAACTCTTTCCTTCCCCTCTCAAGGAGTCCCACAACTTGGAAAAAGATCCCTTTTTGTGCAGCTGACAATTTTAAATCTTTTGCACCCATCTTTTCTGTCAGTTGCACACCCTTCCATCCCCTGTGGCAAAAGGAGAAATGAAACAATAACTGCCAGAGACTGGTCTTGGATGGGGATGCGCAGCTTCCCATGGCTTCCCTCTCCCTCGGGAAGCAATGCCCCCCCACCCATTCACTTCTTCACTTCCATATCCCCCCGTCTGGGATACTCACCTTCCAACGTCTGGACCGAAAATCCACAGGAAAAGGTTCCTCGCTGGAGACAGCCCTTTTGAGTGCTGAAGTGTTATTGCCTCCTCCCCCCGGAGCACTGCTGGACACAAATCGGTGCATTCTCAAGGGGGTCCTGATGGCCAAATTCTCTCGGAAACGAATTCCACGAATCTTCCACGGGGTCCCTGCAGAGGGGACCACGTGTTGAGCGTCAGGTATCACCAAGTGTAGAAATTGCTTCCTCCTGCTGCTGAGGACTCCAGGACGGTGTAGATAAATGTAGACACGAGATCTCTGAGGCTGGGTTTTAGGAGATGCGGTTTATTGTAAGGGATGTGAGGCCTTGCTCTGAGCTGCCAGACTGCAGCTCGTGGCAAGGCCTAGGAAGGTGGGGGAAGGGAGAGGTAGGGAGAGGAAATTCCAAGAGAGGAAAGTCCTCGGGGAAGGGTGCAAGCAAAGAGACCGTCCAGCCCCCTTGGGACCCCTTATCAGGGGTCTTCAAGGTAGGCTGGAACAGGGTTTGGGCCAATGGGGTTGCAGATACCTGATACTTCAGGGGAGGGTTATAGGTGTGGGATGAACCATACATTGGGGGTGAGACAGAACATTCCATTTGACCTCTGGGTCTGGCTGCAGGTAACCTTCAGCTGGTCACATAACTGTTTTCCCAGACATCCATTAGCTAATACATCTCAAACATCAAAACTTACTTTCAATTCTATCTCACTTACAGGTTTCTCATTCTCAGAATATAGGCAATCATATTTATAGGGTTTCTTGGCTTCATCCTCCCCAACATCTCCCCCGTTCTTATTAACAACTAAAACGCTAGACACTGTCTTACTCATTACTTTTTTCACACACTGAAGTATGCAGGGAACCGCTACTAAAACTACAATTGCTACTATTAGAATGATCAAACCTATCTTACAAAGTTCCTTTAGCCAAGGTGCAAAGCTCAAACCATCAAACAAATTGTCTAGCCAGGATGGGTCATCTATTGTAATTTGGCTAGCTAAATCTCTCAATTCTTGCAATTGCTTATGAATGGAAACAGAGTGATCGGATAAATTCATGCAGCACAAACCTTCAAAATCCTCACACCCATGTCCATGTGCCAGAAGAAGGTAGTCAACGGCAGCTCTGTTTTGTAAAGTGGCATGTCTGATTGCTTCTTCATCTGTTAGCAAGTCACTGATCATAGTAGAGGTGGCATTTACTTCATTGCTGAGCCAGCATCCTAACTTGTTTAGTTGTTTTAGGGCAATTGAGGAGCTTAGCTGAGGCAGGAAAATGCTAGCAACAATTGACTCCTCTGAGTTCCAAGGATGGAAATCACTATCACAGTTGCTCTCATACTGATGTCCCCAGGAGGATCTAATCCTCCTGCTTTTCTTTTTGACTACTTTCTTGACACTGGGAGCAATTATTGTAAGTTGTCCCATGGCGCAAGGACTACCATCTATTTTTGAAGGTATACCTTGCCAGGCTCTGTCTCCACAGATGAGCCAGATCCCTTTAGGAAATCGAATAGGAAGTTTGTTTAAACGATCTGCGTGGGGCTCATCATATATGAGAAGCTTAGTTTGATTGCACCAAGAAGTCATGTTGCTATAAACTGGGTGATAAGAGGTAACATTTAAATGAGGGCCATTTTCTCCTAGGAAATGAAAGTAGTAACAGGTGCTCATAGTTAATGAGCCTAGGATTTCTAGCTCTTGGAGGTCAGATTTATCAACTTTAGAATTATCAATATAAGTTTGGTGTTTTTGGCTGGGCATTGGGGATATGTGATGATCATCATATGGCCAGTATTTGTCAAAAGTAACGTTGTCAAAACCTTTTGGAAGGGGCACTCCAACTAAACAGGTTGAAAAAGGTTTGTCAGGGCTTGTGTCGGATAGACAGATGGTGTCAGAGCCTGCAGACTTGGCCAAAGCAACCCAGACATTTGTCTTTGGTTGACTTACAGGTAAAGCTTGACTACAAGAACTAAAACAAAAGAACAAAAGTAACATGCACGCGTGCAAATGATAAAACTCGTCTTTTCTTGGGCTGCTTTTGGCGGATCATCTTCTCCTGATGATTCTGCGCAGCTCAGGTCTGGGTGCTTGCTTCTTGGCTTGTAGAAGTACTGGCTGATGTGAGGGTCTCAGCGGGCTTCGACGCGTGGTACGGTTTCACGTTCTTTGCTGGAATCCACTGGAGTCCTCTTTCTGTGGAAATACACGCTGTTGGAAAGGAGTCGCGGGAGACAAGCCTCAAGATATCATGATCAGCAAATCTCAGTTTATTGAAATTGATCACAGGTCTTTTATACATGCATTAATTAGCTCATACATATTGCAAAAGCCGAGCTCATGATTGGGTTGTCTAATATTGTTACAACTACACAACTACCCCTTTGTAGTTAGCCTTGTAGTTAGCACATTATCTACGCTTCTCTATCTTTCTGCATACCAGGCAGTTTCAAAAACAACAGCTGCAAGGACATACTGACCTTGCCTTTAGTCACGTATCTCTCAGATTTTAATTAATCTCATAGTGTCATGTCCTTTGCTGCGCAGCCATTCTTCTGATAAACTCTCCACACTTCCCCCGTTTTCTTCTTGCACAAGGAGATGAGATTGCCACATTTTTTGCATTGCTTGAGTAGCTATGCCTTGAATGCAGTTGATTATACAAGGTAATAAAAGCAAAGCTAAAATGACTACACATATGATCATCAAGCCATGCTTTAGTAAATCCCTTAACCATGCTCCTATCCCAAGGCCCTTTAGCCAGCCGTCAAGTCCTAGGCCTTCTTCTATCTTTAGCTGCTGCGTCAATTGACTTAAAGTTTGTAATTGCCTATGGATTGATTTAGAATGATCCGACAAGTTCATGCAGCACATCCCTTCAAATTCTTCACAACCATGTCTTTGTGCCAACAACAAAAAGTCTATTGCAGCTCTATTTTGTAAAGTAGCGTGCCTTACAGAATCAACATCAAGCAATAGATCACTTATAGCCTTTGACGTGGCGTTAGTTTGCTTTGCTAGCCAACAGCCCAATTTATTAAGCTGTGCTAAGGCTCCTGCAGAGTCAATGCCGGGAGCTAAAAAGGAGGCTGCAATAATAGCTTCTGGTGACCAAAACTTTACATTATCGTCACATTTGCTGTCAAAAGTGTGTACAGAGCGTTTCAAACGACTCACATGATGGCGCCTGGTCATGTTTAAAATCATCGATGTATTGGGTGTCAATAATGACAGTCTTCCAAGTGAACATGGGCCTCCTCGAATTTTCGAGGGGATGCCTGACCAGGCTCGATCGCCAGAAATTAAAAATGTTCCACTTGGCAATTGTAATGGGTGATTAGTAGACCAGGAAATATTGTTGGAAGCATATTGGCACCAGTTACCAGCGTTTCTATAAACTACAAGGCTGGAGTTTACAACTATTGCAGATCTATTTATGTGCTGCTGTATACTTGACCAATTGAAAAATACACAGCTATCCATCTGTATAGACCCTAACAGTTCTAGTTCTTGGGGCTCAGTTGGGGCGATAGGTAAATGAGGCACCCAAGTATCCCAGTTGTTGGTTGTGGCATTTAGATTGCTGTTATTGCATGTAGGGGTGTGGCTAGGGCAAGGCCATACGTCTGCTGGCAGTCCCACTAAACAAGTGGAGAAGGGATTACCAGGGGATGACAGGGCAAGGCAAATGGATTCTTGTCCTGTAAGATTAGCCATGGTAACCCATATGTTA
The DNA here is from genome assembly GCA_037837765.1 of Delichon dasypus. NCBI lineage: Eukaryota > Metazoa > Chordata > Aves > Passeriformes > Hirundinidae > Delichon > Delichon dasypus. The sequence goes on along the minus strand of JBBAXF010000012.1, from coordinate 3,823,258 downwards.
GTCTTGGGTTGTGGTGGGGCGTATGCGGCCACGTTTGCTACGAGGCCGATGACAAGCAAACCTGCGGCAGTGATGCTCCCACTCATGTGGTGCCACTTGCCACATAATGGGTATCCCGATACCATTTTTGCAGCGGCAATCTAAAATTTTTGATCTTTTATCGCCTAAAATCTTTTCTGTTAAGTGTTGTACCCTCTACGCTAAGTCTCTTAGCTGTAACTCTTCACGGTTTTCAATTCTGTTGATACTTTCCTCAAAGCTTTGTCCTGTAATATCTGCTAGTGCTTGATAGGGCGTCTTTTGGCGCCACTTAAAGTCACAACTGTGACACCACAATCCACTAAACATCTGCTGATACATCCACCACTGTTTTTTACAACCCCCACAATAGAACTTTACCCATGCATTATGATCATAGCTAAAACAAGCTAAGCAAGCCTTTTGCTGATGGTGCAAAAAGTGTCTGTATAAATCTGGTAGGAGGCGCTCCTCTACTTCTTGCTCTGTTTCAACTAAAAATGTGATGCCGAATTCCTCTTCAACTTCTTTCAGTATCGATGATAGCAGTTTCTGCAGGCGAAACTTCCTCCTCTGTTCTGGACTGTCCATCAAGAACTGCTGGTCGTGTCCACCTCGCTGGTACCCACAGTGTCCCTGTAGGTGTAGAAACACATAAGTAACCTCTGCCCCAATAAATTACTTTAGCTGGACCTTGCCAAATTCCTGTCTTTGGATCTCTGTACTTGACAACAACTTCTGGCCCTGATCCTGTCTCCGGAGCAAAATGAGAGATTACAGCTGGCATTCCTCTGTCTCCAAAAATGCATAGGTGGTTGAGCACAAATAAGCACTTTAACAGTCTATCTTGTACACTAACAATATCTGTATATTTATCTAAGTACTGTTTGAGAGTGCCATTTGCCCTTTCTACTATGGCTTGTCCTGTAGGTGAGTTGGGGATTCCTGTAGTATGAACAATATTCCAAAATTGCATAAAACGGGCTATGTGTGTACTACAATAGGCTGGACCATTGTCTGTTTTGACTTTCTGAGGGATTCCCATGACAGCAATACAGCTAATAAGATGCTTTTCTACATGCTTGGCCTGTTCACCAGTTTGGGCAGTAGCCCATATGTAATGGCTATAAGTATCAATGGTCACATGAATATATTTTAAACGACCAAAACTAGGTACATGGGTAACATCCATTTGCCAGATTTCATTGGCGTGTAGGCCCCTTGGGTTCACTCCGGCTCCTAGGCCTACACCTCTATTATGATGACTACATACTGTGCAGGCCTTGATTATGGCCCTAGCTTCTTCTAAGGGAATCTGGAATTCTTTAGACAGGCCCTTGGCATTTTGGTGAAAAATGGTATGACTTTCTCGTGCTAATAGTTGTCGGGGAAGCGCGGATTGGTGTGCAAATGAAACTAATTTATCAGCTTTGGCATTGCCTTCTCCTAATCCTTCATTCCACTTATGGCTGCGAACATGAATGACTGCATATGGTTCAGTCCTGTTTCTTAATGCGCGTTTTAGCTGGAGGAAAAGTTCATAAAGTCATTGGTTCTGCACTTCTTTGATGGCAGCATCTTCAATTCTTGACACTACTCCTACAACATAAAGCGAGTCAGACACCACATTCAATGGTTTAAGCAAGTTGGTCACGGCCCAAATCACCGCCAAGAGCTCTAAAGTCTGCAGATTGTCTTCAGGTGTCGCCTCTAGCGTTTGTTGGTACCACTGTTCTCCTCGCTTCCAGACTACTGCTGCTTTTCTTGACCGTTGTCCCGCATCTGTGAAGGCTGTGATGGCATTCGGAATAGGTTTTTCTTCTCAAAGAGGCTTCTGGATCCAACTCCATCCTCCTATCCATTGCAAATGTTTTGGCATAAGAGGACCAGTATTAACTGTTGCTCCAGAGAACAGCAATGCTTCAGCCAGGGCTGTAGAATTCAACAAATACCAGTTCAATGTAGCTTTTTCTATGGGCAAGTTAATGTCTGATGGTTCTAGTCCACTGATTTCTAAAATTCGCATGCGCCCTTTCTTAATCAAAAGTGCCAAATTTTCAATTTTAGAAGTTATTGTTTTTCTTTGTTGTAACAGAGGCGATACCCATTCTAATACTGCCGTCTCACCTGTTTTCTCTCTCTGTTGGGTGACAGCGCCTAATAAATGCTCTTCAGTATTCCAAATTGTAAGATGTAGGGGTAGGTCAGGATCAATTCTTGTGACAAATCCTGTAGAAATACAATGCATAATTTTCTGAAGTGCATTTTTCTGAGTTTGGGTAAGGTGGACAGGGGCACAAGGGTCAGTGCCTTTTAATAACGGACGTAGCTCATCTAGCAGAACATTAGGGATGCCGGTGACGGGTTTCAGCCACTGGAGGTCACCTAAAAGTTTTTGGGCGTCATGTAGTGTAGTTATTGATGTTTGTATGGACAACTTCTGAGGCACAATTTTCTGTTCTGTGATCGTCCATCCTAAGTACTTCCAGGGGGTTGATGTTTGAATTTTATCTGGAGCTATTACTAAAGAAGAGTTTGCTAAAACTTTTGTAACTTCTTCAATTTGCAGCTTTGTAAAGGGTTCTTCTTCAGCAAGCAAGATATCATCCATGTAATGATAAATGATGGTGGTGGGCATCTTTCGTCGTAATGGTTGCAACGCAGCGTCTACATACAGTTGACAAAGTGTGGGGGAGTTGCGCATCCCTTGCGGCAAAACAGTCCACTCAAACCTTTTGTCGGGTTCCCCACGATTGAGGGCAGGTAGCATAAATGCAAATCGCTTAGTGTCATCAGGATGCAAAGCAATGGTGAAAAAACAGTCCTTTAGGTCTATAATAAGGATGGGCCAGTCTCTTGGCAACATAGCTGGATTGGGCAGTCCGGGTTGAAGTGCTCCCATGGGTTCCATCTGATTATTTACTGCTCTGAGGTCATGTAGTAGTCGATATTTGCCAGATTTTTTCTTGATTACAAAGATCGGAGTGTTCCAAGGGCTTGTAGAAAGCTTGACATGTCCTTGCTTATACTGTTCATTAACTAACAAATGCGCTTGCTCTAAACTTTCCCGTTTTAAAGGCCATTGCTTAACCACTACAGGTTCACTTGTAATCCAGGTAAGTGGCAATGGGAAAGTCCAAGCAATGGCCATCACTGTAAAGGGTGGTCATTGGTAAGGACGAGGGCCAACTGAGCTAAAACATCACGGCCAATTAAGCAATGAACAGTTGGTGGTAATGGTGTTATAGAGAACGTTGTTGATGCTTGTTTTCCTTCAATCTCAACAGTCAATACTGGCGTGCGATTTGCTAGCGTCATTCCCCCAATGCCAGTGACAGTTGTTGCTGCGGGCTGTACAGGCCAAGTCGAAGGCCAGCGTGCAGGATCAATTACACTTGAGTCTGCGCCTGTATCTAGGAGTCCTTTAAGTGTGATGCTTCGCCCTTGATAGGCTAAGTGGCAGGACTTCATGGGTCGAGTGTTGAGGTCTATGGTAAGCAGGGTTAGACCCCCAGTTGATCCAAATCCTTCTGTTCCTCTAGGATTTTGCGTAAGTGGTGTTAGACCTTTAGTCATTTGTGGCAACGGGATTAATTGGGCTAATCTTTGACCTTTGGGTATCTTCACAGGGGGATACGGGGTGTGGGCCATGATCATAATTTCGCCGTGACAGTCAGCGTCGATAACTCGTAGCTCAACATACAAACCTAGGGTAGTGGCAGATGAGCGACCGACAATTAGGCCCCCCACCGATTGTCCATTTATAAGCAAAGGGCCAAAAAGTCTAGTCGGGATCTTATGTGGGTGAGTAGTCAGGAGATCAACGTCTATTGAGGCTGCTAAGTCCAGGCCGAGGCTTCCGTGGGTTGCTGGTTGGAGTTGTTGGGGGGTCCTGCCACCGCAGCTGCCATTTGTGTCCCCGCGCGGCTGCTGCTGTTCGTGCACTTCCATGAGTTTCCCTGCTTCCCTCGGCAAGCAATGGAGTTGTGCGTATTAGATCGATATTTCCCACACCACACTCCTGTTGCTCCGCATTCTCGACGGATATGACCGGCATTTCCGCAGCGGTAACACTTCATTCGACTGTTTCCAGCGGTGTTTGGGCGGGGGCGCATGGCTGCTGCTTGAAGGGGAACAAGGGCTGCCATAACCTGATTCTGGGAGCTAATAGCCTGCTCTTTTAGTCCTTCTCCTATCTTTTGTAGGGCATTAACTAAAAACACCTGTGATCCAATCGGCATAGAGGCAGCCTTTTCTAACAAATCTTGCACTTTCCAGTCCCCTGGGATGGCATTAATCAATGTTCGAGTATTAGAATTGCCGTTTTGTAAAATACATTGTTTAAGCAAAGCATCTTGCATGTGGTCTGGCACTCCCGCCTTGGATAATGCTTCCATAACCTTATCAACAAATGTACCAAGGGGCTCTTCCCTACCTTGTTTGATTCCCATATAGATGGGGACTCCGCCTGGGGCTTTTATTTTATCCATAGCTCTTTTGGCTACTTGGGCTGCTTCTCTAATCTTTTCTGGTCCTAGCGCAGCTTGATGTCCTGGTTTGGGGCAAATTTGGGAGAAAACCCCTGTATAGGATCCCTCCAAGGAAGCAAACCCAGGTGGCCCCTCCCTCCAACCAGTCTGGTAAAAAAACAAACCTCTTTGGAGAAAAGTGGAAAAAACTATTTTACTAAACAAATGTGCATACAAGTATAAAGAATGAATAATATGAAACAATAAAACCTCTCCTTCTGAAGTGAGATGGCAAATTGAGAAAGTCCTTGCCGTGGGTGGAGCTCGGCTCTCTCTCTCTCTCACCAGTCCCAGTCCCTCCGGCGCTGCTGGAAAATGCCGAAGTCCAGGCCCCGGTGGGCCGCAGGTGCAGCCCCCAGTGCTCCCCTGGGTTTTCAGTCCAGAGTAGGTTTAAACAGTTCCAAGAAAAAGGAAAAAAAAAACAGTCCAGGGAACTTCTCTGCCCTAGCTAGCTGGAACTAACTAAAAGCAAAAAAAATCTCTGTCCTGCAGTCTCTCCAAGCCTCCGCCGAACACCCCGTCCGCCGAAGAATGTGGAGGAGTCAGGCAGTTTTCTCAAAACAAACTCCGCACTTCTCCTTGCTCTTAGAACCAGTCTTAAAGGCACAGGACTCAATATACAGCACAAACAGAACAGACGATTGGGGATACAAGCATCATAAAGTTACCCTAGGACACACTCGCATAAAATTCCCTTGCTCTATAAGCTCATCAATGGTTACTCCTGCTAGGGGGTCTCCTTGGGCTCTCGGGAGGTTCGCGCTTAAAGCAGCTTCCTCTCTCCACCGTGCTTCAAACAATAGCCGTTGATGTGGGGTATAGATCAATTTTGCAATGCCTTTAATATCACTTGGCAATAGTGTCTGAGCATTGAACATATAATCAAGCATTTGCTTAACTGGTTCACTAGTAACTCCATAATTCCCCATGGTAGCGCGTAATTGTGCTAACATTTTCCAATCTAAGTTTAGCACCTGTGCATTATGGCCCCCCTGTGCATTAGGAGTAAATATTACTGGAAACGCAAGGGTCTCTTGAGCTGCTGTGATGAGGTCAGCGTCCCCTTTTTTCATGCCTTGGCAAGCGAGTGTCGTCCAGATTTCCCGTCTCTCTCTAGCTATGGCCTCCGCGAGGTCAGATTCTGCCCCAGGGACAGGCTCCTGGCTACTGAGGGAAGCAGTCGCCCGAGGCGGATTTTCGGGGGCGGTATGACTGCTATGAGTAGCGGCGGAGACTGCGTTCAACTGACATGCACTAGGGGGAGCTGAAGGCACGGTCGATGGGACAGGAAAGTCCGTAAATAAAGGGGGATTAGGAGCACTAGGGAAAAACAGACGAATCATAATCACGGTTACGTTCTTGTGCGTTGTGCACGGCTTCTACTGCCCTCTTTTCTGCCTGGCACCGCAACATCTCATTATGTACTGCTTTCCACAGCTTGCTCATTTTCTTACCTGTCTTATCATCATCTAATGTTAATTCCCACAATTTATCCCCATATCGCCTCCATTCAGCTAACTCATGAACAGTATGCGGATCTGAGAAAAAGCCATATGAAGCGGCATGCTGCAAAAGCACTGGGAGATCCTTATCTAAGTCAATCTCCTTAAACTGCCTCTTTCTAAGAAAAGCAATAAAAAGATCATACGCTGCGTGCCTATCCATACTCACATTGGTACCGTTGCTAGCCCCTCCAGGCTTCGGCAGCACCTATCAGCTGAGCCCACCGCTGTGGTCACCCAGGGCGCGGAGCCGGGGATTTGTGCTCTTTCGCCGTCCTTCTAGCTGCAGGACCCGAACCCAACACAACTCCTTCACGTCCAATCTTCTCGGTGTCCCTGTTCGGGTGCCAGATGTTGGAAAGGAGTCGCGGGAGACAAGCCTCAAGATATCATGATCAGCAAATCTCAGTTTATTGAAATTGATCACAGGTCTTTTATACATGCATTAATTAGCTCATACATATTGCAAAAGCCGAGCTCATGATTGGGTTGTCTAATATTGTTACAACTACACAACTACCCCTTTGTAGTTAGCCTTGTAGTTAGCACATTATCTACGCTTCTCTATCTTTCTGCATACCAGGCAGTTTCAAAAACAACAGCTGCAAGGACATACTGACCTTGCCTTTAGTCACGTATCTCTCAGATTTTAATTAATCTCATAGTGTTGTGTCCTTTGCTGCGCAGCCATTCTTCTGATAAACTCTCCACAACACGCAAGCCCCTTCCCCCATGTTATAAGATTGTATGGTCCTTCAATTTGTCCTGAATCTAGGTTTTTAATTAAAACTGGGGGGTGCTCTTTTAGTTTTGCTTTCTTATTGTTTAAGAAATGTCTGTAAATGGGGGGGTCTGGCTCTTCTGCAGAGCTGTTCAGAAAATTATAAACATACAGGGCTTTATTCAACCTCTTTTGAGGTGCAGCCTGGTCTTCTCCCCCTTTCTGTTGATCTAAAATGCGTTTTAAAGTTTGATGTGTTCTTTCTATCATTCCTTGACTCATGGGAGAGTAAGGAATGCCAAATGTATGGCAAACACCCCAGGAATGCAGCTAATTCTTGTGAGGTATATGAAGGACCATTGTCAGTTTTAATTTCTTGGGGGACACCTAAATAGGAGAAAGCTTGTGAAAAATGTTGGCAAACATGCTTAGCTGTTTCTCCTGCATGTACAGAAGCAAAAACTGCATTTGAAAATGTATCAACAGAGACATGGATATTTTTAAGTTTCCCAAAAGAGGGGTACTTAGTAACATCTGTCTGCCATTTTTGTAAACTTTCCAACCCCCTTGGGTTGGTGGCTCCTGAAGAGGGGAGAGGTTGAACCTGCTGACAGTTTGGGCAAGCCCGTACAATATTTTGTGCTTGTTCTAGGGTAATGTGAAAATCTCGTTTGATTGCTTGTGCGTTTTGGTGAAAGAATGCATGACTCAGTTTGGCTTGTTCAACAGTGTTAGGCAAGGTGGTTGCAGCAAGCACTGAGGTAGAATTTTCAATACTTGCTACACCTTCCTCATCAGATGCTGCTGATGCCAGTGCATCAGCTCGTGCATTTCCCTCTGCCATAAATCCTGGAAGACCTGAATGAGCTCTTATGTGAGAAATAAAGCAAGGGTTAGTTCTGTGTGATACAATTTGACAGAGACAGGTGAGCCAAAGACACAACTTGTCGTTGTTCACATCCTTTAAAACAGATCCTTCAATTCTCTTATTAACATTAGCAACGTAAGCCAAATCAGTGATCAGGTTGAAAGGTTCTGGAAAGAGCTGAAATGCTCTTACAACTGCAGCCAATTCAACAATTTGGGGAGAACCTTCAACCTTTTGAACATCTTGTTCCCAGGTTTTAGTATTTTTATTTTGCCATGTGACGACCGAATTGTGCGTTCGCCCTGACCCATCAGTGAAGATAGTGACTGCGTCTAAAGGCTCTTCACTGATTAGGGGTTTTTCTCTGTAACATAATTTAGCTTTGATCATTTTGTGTGCTGGATAATGAATGGAACAAGTGCCTGGGAAATCGAGCAAGGCATACAGCAAGTCTTCTGATTTTTGCATTGCTCAATCAAAATAGGTTTTCTTCATGGGCAGATAGATAATTGTGAATTCACGACCTGCTATTGAAAGAAGCCTTGCTCTGCCTTTGATGATGATTTGAGACATCATTTCTAAAGGTGTGAGGATTGTCTTTGGCGACCTGTATGAGATTAAAAACCCATTCAATTATTAACAACGGATCTTTGTGAGAAGAATCCCATTGAAAGATGGGACCGCACAGTCTCAGCTTCTCTCCTAAAACTGCAAGGAAAAAGGGTTTGTCAGGGACACAGCGATGTGCTTGCCTGCTCTGCAGAGCATTAGTAATTTCTTCTAAGGCCTTGTGAGTCTCAGGATTGAGGGATCTAGGGGATCTGATGTTATTGTCCCCCTTCAACAAATCAAAAAGTGGAGCAAGTTCATCAGCCGTGATTCCTAGGACAGGCCTAACCCAGTTAATTTCTCCTAAGAGCTGTTGTAAGTTCTGCAAAGTGTGAACATCAGTTCGGATTTGTATCTTTTGAGGAGTAATGGACTGTTCTGTTAGTTTCCAACCTAAATATTTCCAGGGAGCAATCTCTTGTATTTTTGATTCAGAGATTACCAGTCCACTCTTCTTGATTTCAGCAACAACACAATTGTGGGTAATTTCCATTTGTTTTCGTGTCGGTGCTGCGATGAGCAAATCATCCATATAGTGGAGAATAACTGATTGTGGGAACTGTTCATGGACTGGAGACAGTGCACGGGCTACAAAATATTGGCAGATAGTCGGTGAGTTAATCATCCCTTGAGGTAATACGAGCCAATGATATCTTTGGAGCGGTTCTTGCAAGTTTGTACTTGGAACAGAAAAGGAAAAACGAGGAGCGTCGTCTGGATGCAGTGGGATATTGAAGAAACAGTCTTTTAGATCTATGATTACAAGTGGCCAGTCTCTCGGGATCATGGAAAGGTTAGGTAGGCCAGGTTGGAGGGGACCCATGTTTTCAATCACTGCGTTGATCTTTCTGAGATCCTGTAACAATCGCCAGGTGTTGGAGGTTTTCTTATGGATTAAAAACACAGGTGAGTTCCAGGGACTGTTAGTGGGCTTAATGTGGCCTTTTTGCAGTTGCTCAGCTACTAGATCCTTGAGGGCACTCAGCTTATTGTCTGGTAGGGGCCACTGGTCAACCCAGACAGGGGTGTCAGTTTTCCAGGTTAGTTTTAGAGTGCTGAGTGCTTTAGTGGCCCCTATGAAAAACCCAGTTCAATTTTGGCTCCCCATTCAGAAAGCAAGTCCCTTCCCCACACTGTGATGGGCTTTTGTACCACATAGGGACAAATCTATGCTTTCTTCTTATCTGGTCCCGTAATGCCGATTACAGATTCGCTTTGCAAGCATGGAGTGACACCTCCGATGCCTGTGAGGGTACCTGGGGGAGTTACTAACTTCCAATCTCTTGGCCAATAGTAAGAAGAGATCACAGAAACATCTGTGCCGGTATCGATCATCCCTTTGATGTTAACTTGAAGCCCACCATTTGACAACTCACAAGTTAGCATTGGTCTTTGTTCACTTATGTGTTGAACCCATAGAACTTCAGGATTTTCAGGAGTGACAGGGAAACAGCGTGGTGGCATTTGGTCCGTAGTTCCCACAGGCAATGCTATGGCAATAGCTATAGGGGTTCTGGGAGGAATACGCAATGGGGGATAGCAGGCATTGGCTAGCACTAGCAATTCTTCGTTGCAGTTAACAGACATCATGCAAGGCAAAACAAGCAGTCCCAGGATGCTATTCCTTTCCTTGCCAACAACCAAAAAATCTTGCCTATGTTGTGAAGGCCCAGTTATTCCTGTTGAGATATAATCATAGCCATCATCTTTTAGAAAGGTTGTTGGCTTGGAGGTTGCCAAGGTGCACCAGGTCCCTGGGGGTAGTAGGTTTGGGTCATTACTTGGGATTGTGCTGGTGATGAAGCGAAGAGCGTTTGGGTCGGGGTATTCACAAATTTTTCCTCGGGCGCTTGGGGTGCCATTACTTGTGTCTTCACGCGATGGCTCTGCGCGCTCCCCTTGGAGTTTTTTTGATTGTATTTTCTGCTGATGTCCTGTCTGGCTGGACACTGCCAGGCAGGATGCTTTCCCTTCTTAGAGGTGGAGCAGCGATCTGGTGCTTGCACACCTCTTTTGATGTCTGGGCAGTTCCTCAGGATATGACCAGGTCGTTTGCAGAAGTAGCAAGGTCCTGAAGTCACAGTAGCTTGCATAACAGCCATGGTGTTGTCTTGTTGTTGTGAGCTTAGATGCAGGGCGGCTAAGATTTCAGTAAGTTTCTGGTCTCGTGTTTCAGCTTGTGCTGCTTGTGCTGTAAGAGCCCTTTCAATTTTTTTCTCCAATAGTTTTTCCAAGTTCATTCGCTTGAATAGTTGCCACGTGCTGTGGCCTCCCAATTTGGTTACAGGCATCAATCATTTCAGGCACTGTGGGTCTCTCCTTTCCTAGGGCTTTGATTGCTCTTTTACATTCTGGACTTGCATTATTTTCAATAATGTCCCGTATCATTATTGGGTGAGCTATATCATCACCGCATTGTCTTTCTGCTGCTTGGATCACTCAATCCACAAATGTGGTAAATGGTTCAGATGAATCTTGGCTAATTAGGTTGTAGGCTTTTTAAAAACTTCCTGCAGGCTGAATTTGTACAAAGGCTCTACGAGCCATCTTTTTAATGTCATCTAATGCTGTTCTGGGTAAGTTCACTTGATTCTCATTCTGATCATCAGGAGGGTCACCAGTTAGCTTAGACATAGTAAGGGTGCGAAGGTCCACATCAGTACATTGTCTGTACATCTGCAGTACGTTTGTAAGCAACCTTCTCCATTTGAATTCCCACAGCATATATTAAGAATCTGTGAGAATTACACCAGCGAGGTTTTTGCAGTCATTTGGTGTAAGTGTATATCCTTCCAGGGTGCTTTTTAGCAGTTGTTTAAAATATGGAGAACAGATGCCACTGTCCTTTATCGCTTTTCTTAATTCTTTTATTTCGTGAGATGGAATAGGTGTCCATGTTCTGGGACCTCCGGCTTGCTGGCTGAATATCACAGGCATGGCTAGAGGATTTAGATTTTCCTCTTTGCATATTTCTCGTGTGACTTCATGCCAGTCTGTCAGTTGAAGGTCATCAGAGCATTTCTGGGGACCTTCCAAAATCGGGATTGGTGGTGGTGGATCCTCAGATTTGAGACGGCTGGCAGCTGCAAGGGCAAAACAGTTCTCTGTCTGTCCTGTATTTGTTAAAGTGGCTGTCACATTCCATCTTCCCCCTTCTCGTTGCATGGCTTGTGTGCCAAGCTGTGGTTCTGTCATGCTTGGGCACGATGCAGGAGGCAGAGGCAGGGATGCAGGAGGCACAGGCAGGAATGCAGGAGGCACAGGCAGGAACGCAGAAGGCAGAGAGCCTGTCAGTGAAGACATCTGAGAAGAACTTGAAGCTGCGGGAGGAGTCGTCAGGCATGAAGCTGTTACTGTAGCATGTAGGTCTCGTGGTGGAACAGACGTGGAAGGATACATATAAGTTGCTGTAGAATCGTGTTGCTGTTGTGCTGTGTGCAGGGTCGTGGACGGGGGAAGGGCTGCTGAAGGCTGTGGTTGTGCAGAAACTGCTGACGGCTGTAGCGTCAGGGGCTGTGCAGCACGCGCGGCAGTGTGAACTATTTGCAATGGCACTGTAACAAGATCCGGCTGAGCGTAGGTTTCTGCATGGGGCGTGCGGGGACTGGCAGGCTGTATCACAGGCGGTGACATGGCTTGGCAGGTTGGCGCGTACTGTGCATGCGCGGGTTGCACAGCCTGCGCATGCGCAGGGTGCGCAGGGTTGGCGTAGGAAGGCATCATGGTGACGGGCTGCATGGGGCGCGCGGGATGTGGCGGAGGCTCAGGGATCGCAGCAGGAACTGTGGGAGGGATCTCTAAGAAGTCTGCGGGCACAGGACACGCTGGGGCCACGGCAGGGGGTGGTGCTGCAAACTCGGTTACAGCCTCGGCTTCTGGCCCAGCCGTTGCTCCGGCAGGGATGGGGGGGCGGGGTGGAACACGCCGCGGAGCGGGGACTGGGCGCGCATGGCCATCCACCGTCTGTGCTGTGGCACTCAGCAGCTGGTAGCTCGCAAGCTGGGCTGGGGCACTCTGCGGAGCTGGGACGGGGACGGGCCGGAGCATCCGCCGCGGTGCGGGGCTAGGGCACTCTGCACGCGCCCTAACATGCGGGGAAGTGACTGGCATCTCTGCGTTAGCGTGCGTGAGGGGAACTCCAGGCACAGCCGCCGGTGGCACCGCGGGCGCCGGCGCCGCTGCAGCCGGCACCATCACCTCATTGAAAGGCAGTGGCGGCGAGGCAGCGGCGGGCACAGGCGAGAGCGATGGTGCTGCCAGCGCCACGTCGGCTGCAGCGAGGGGGGCTTGTGCCGCTTGCAAGACTGTGGCCGCTTGGCTGTGGAGGAGACCGGCAACGGTGGCGACGACAGCTGCAAAAGCCGTGGCCGGCGGAGCGGTGGGACCCGCGGGGGGGAAGTGGGGTACAGCCAAGGCCGCATGGTAAGGAGGGGGCGGGGCTTCTACTGTGCCGGCAGCGAGAAGCACCGCAGGGATGCTGTCAGTGGGCGGGCTCGCAGGGGCAGAGGCGGGGACGGGGCCCAGCACACTGGAGCGAGGGGAGGGAGCCCCAGTAACAGGAATTCCAGCCGTGAACGGGACCGAGGGCGCGGTGGGAGGATCCGCGGGGTCCGGTGGGGACGGTGGGGCCGAGGGGACGGGCGCTGCAGCCACGAGGGTGGGGAATGGGGCTGCGGCACTTGGCAGGGCCGCGGAAACCAAAACCACATGGCGCGGCGGGGGGGGGGGAGGGGGGCAGGCTCCGCTGCAGACCCGCGGCCGCGCGGCGGAGATCTCCGGGAACAGCGCGGCTAGGTGCCGCGGCTGTAGCGGCATTTTTTGTAGCGAAGAGCTCAATGAGAGCCCTACGAGCTGGAACAAGCTCAGCAACAGCAAAATTCTTTCGTGAAGTATCATTAAAGAGTCTGTTTCCAACTGAGTCCCAAAAGTCTCTGGTAAAGACGGCTGAACGGTCAGCATTGGGAAAGTTAACTAGAGTCCATTCTAAAAGGTCTTTTAGCTCTTGCTTATGTAAAGTACTGTGATTGCAGCGTAAAAGATGCTTAATTTGTTTATAGAGATCTCTATCAAGGCTAGAGTGGGAATGTCCCATTTTTACACCAGTGTAGCTCACCTCGATGTCGCAGAAGCAGGTCCTCACTCGAGATCCGACGTGGGGGTTGGCCAGACACTCCAGTTGGCTCTCAGGAAACTGCACGGGGTCTCCTTCAGAGTCACGGCTCCAGGCGCTGCTCAGGAACAGCTCTTCCGTGCTCAGGGACACCAACCTCCACTCAGCGCTTCAGTGCGGGCAGTGCAAAGCAGTGCCCACGTGCGCTCAATGCACGTGGCAGTTACCACCGCAAAGGTCCCTCCGTGAGCTCCAGTGGCCGCTGCTCAGCAGCAGCCGTCTGTGCTCGAGGGATGCCAGACAAAACCTCCTCAGAGCTCTGAGTGTTCGCTACTTAATAACGAACCTCGTGCTCAAGATTTTGCCCTCGGCAACTTTAAAGAGCTCCAGCCTCACGCTGCCCAGCAACGATATGCTGTGCTCACGACACCGATTAGAGTACCACTGGTGAATTTAGTTACCGTCCATGGGGAAGTCTCTCACAGCTTGAAAGGCTGGGTCCGGCGTTTTCCATGTTGAGCACCAATTGTAGAAATTGCTTCCTCCTGCTGCTGAGGACTCCAGGACGGTGTAGATAAATGTAGATGAGAGAACACTGAAGTTAGGTTTTAGAAGATGAGGTTTATTGTAAGGGATGTGAGGCCTTGCTCTGAGCTGCCAGGCTGCAGCTCGTGGCAAGGCCTAGGAAGGTAGGGGAAGGGAGAGGTAGGGAGAGGAAATTCCAAGAGAGGAAAGTCCTCGGGGAAGGGTGCAAGCAAAGAGACCGTCCAGCCCCCTTGGGACCCCTTATCAGGGGTCTTCAAGGTAGGCTGGAACAGGGCTTGGGCCAATGGTGTTACAGATACCTGATACTTCAGGGGAGGGTTACAGGTGTGGGATGAACCATACATTGAGGGGTGAGACAGAACATTCCATTTGACCTCTGGGTCTGGTTGCAGGTAACCTTCAGCTGGTCACATAACTGTTTTCCCAGACATCCATTAGCTAATACATCTCAAACATCAAAACTTACTTTCAATTCTATCTCACTTACAGGTTTCTCATTCTCAGAATATAGGCAATCATATTTATAGGCTTTCTTGGCTTCATCCTCCCCAACATCAAGACCAGATTCTCCGTGCTAACTCTAATTTTCCCCACGGGCGATATTGTGTGGGACACCTCCTCCCGAGCCAAGCCACAGGCGGGCGTCTCTGAGATTTTTCGTCTCAGCGGCTCTTACTTTGGCTCAGGCAGAGGCAGGGATGAGAAAGGGAGATCTGTTGCCTTGAATACAGAGAGTTTATTTCCTGAATTGCCAGTGGCAGAAAGACCATGAGTGCCGGGCACAAGTTATATATCGAGGGGTTTGGGCGCGCACTGACTTCCGGCCCATAGCAGGAAAACAAAGAAGGTAAACAAAGGTTTTCAGGGCTAATAGGCAACCTGTGACAGGAAAACAAATTATACAAACTAATGAAAATTGGTTTGGGGAAAGATTGGCTTAGAATCTTCAGGAAAAAGGGGCTGGGGTCTGAGTAACGGTGCCATGGGTTAGCACAGTTTATTTTTTAGTTAGGGAGGAATGGGAAGCATTACCCTGTCAGGACCCTCGAAATTGTTTTTGAAAGGACAAGGACCTTTTAGAAGATAACACTAATTGGGCCCTACTGCTCCCCTCCCCCCCTGCCCTTCGAGGGGTGAGCTGGCCTGAGGCTTAACTGGACTCCATCGGCTCCCGGGAGGGGGAGGAGAGGTTGCAGCTTAACATCAACTATTTTGAAAAAACCTCCCCAGAGACCCCGGAGGAGGGAGGGATCACCGCCGGCAGGGCCCCTGATAACATCTATGGGCCCAGTTAGGCCATGGCTGCCCTGATTGTCACCAAGGAGTGGGCTGAGCTCTCCCTCCCCCTCCCCTCCTCCAGTGTCTTCTAGACGGAGAAGAAAGAGTAGAGAGAGGAAACCAGGCCGATCTGTAGTGCAGCAGGGGAGACACTACTGCCCTGGGCAGAGATCACATGGCCACTGCAGGCCTAGGCACATTTAACCATTTCCTGGCAACATGAAGCTTCCAAGGCCTAATCCTTCCCTGAGAGAGAAAAAAAAGGAGACAGAGTGGACATAGGAAAGACACCACATGAAGTCAGTGGAGCAAGAGTGAAAGAACTGATAAATATTATTAGAAGAGAGGTTGAGGATGTAGACATTTTTTAACCGGACTTCTCTGGGGTAAGCTATGGAAAAATAGACTGCTTCTTGTAAAATCTTAATGTTGTTTGGGAGAATGCTGGTTCTAATCAAAATTAGGGATTGATATAATTGAGATTTAAGTGGGAATTTTAAAGCCTCTCACTACTGGGGTAAAAGGAGGTCTCAGCTGTTGAGACAAAGATGATTTTAGAGAAAAAGTAATTTGAAGCCCTCAACTCCTGAGGTAAAAGGAAATGTCTATTTCTTTTGAAATAAAGATGATTTTAGAGATAGAAGAAGAGAATCCTTATTTTGTACTAGAAGAAGCATTCTTAAACAGTACCCCAGATACACTGAGAGGCCCATAAGTAACCAGGGGAAAGGCTGTTAATGAGTAGAACAGCACAATCTGCAGAAACTCCAAGCAGTATGATTCTTCAATATGTCCAGCTTGCAATTGTTCTGTGACTAATTCTTGCAGGGCAGTAAGCTTTTCAGAAGTGAGGGGCCACTGGTCAACCCAGACAAGCTTATCTGTCAGCCATGTTAAGGCTACAACTGGACGTTCACTGCCCTGCATCACAGTGGCCCCTATTAAAAATCCGTGGTAATTTTGACACCCCATTGAAATAAGCAATCTTGTCCCCACAAACTTTGAGGAACATCGGCAACATAGGGTCTGATGTTAGCTTGTTGGCCATCAGGGTGTTTGACATTAATTACAATGGCTGACAGACCACCTGTTGTAGCACCACCCAACTCCATAAGTCCAAAACTTGAATGAGTGAGAGGCCACGATTGAGGCCAACAAAGTTGCGAGAGTATTGTGACATGTGCTCTGGTGTCAATCAAACCTGTCACTGATATGGTTCCTGGATGATATCCACTGGCTGTGAGGATGCATGTCTTTTCTGGGCAGTTCTCCATTATTTTCTCAGTCCAGAACACTTGAGGTACTCCTATTGATCCAAAACTTTCCGTACCGCGACTTCGGTTCACTGTATTTGGAACAGAACTCACAAAAAGTACAAGCTGAGCAATGCAAGTTCCTTTCTGAATAGTTACAGGGGGGTCATCAATTGATACCATAGCATGAATCTGTCCTACATAATCAGCATCAATAAGTCCTAAATGCACATGAATACTTTTAAGTGTGCTACTTGATCTCCCTATCAAAAAAAGCACTCATTCCCCATCCTATTGGACCATAGGCATCGAGGGGCACTTTGCATATTTCTTTTGTCAAATAGTTACTGTGTCAGAGGTGGGTATATCAATCCCTGTGAAACCACTGGTTGCCCCTGAGTATTGTTTGCAAGTGGGTAGCTTTGCAGTGCCGGGAAAGCCCGTAATTGCTGCTGTGGTTGTTGGGGTATTTGTGTCCCCACGCACCCCTTCGCGTTCCTCTTCGCATTTCCCTGCAACAGCTGACCATTGGCATGATATTTAGACCTGCATTGTTTAGCATAGTGCCCAAATTTAGCAGAATGATTGCACATGACATTGCTGCTTGCATTTGACTTAGATGTTGTTTTCTGCTAATTACACTGCGCCCTTAGGTGCCCTTGCTGTCCACAATTATAACATTTCGGTGGAGGTCTTAGAACTGCAGCAAGAGCTGCCATTTTATGGTCTACTGAACCAACTTTTGAGCAAGCAACCATTTCAGGCAATGTGGGTTCCCCAGGTAAGGTTTCAATAATTTTTCTACAGTCCGGGTTTGCATTTTCTTTAGCCAATTGTATACACAATCTCTCCCTCAAAGGTTCATCTTCTACCTGTTTTTCAATAGCTGCAGAAGCTTTTCCATGAATTGCAAAAATGGTTCTCTCATCCCTTGTTGTATAGTGACATATCTCTGTTTTGGAGCTGCCATTTCCACTGTTTTAATTAAAGCACTGTGGTGGTTTCAGGAGTCACCCCAGGACAAGCACTCATGCCTATTTGTTGAGCTTGTGTCAAAATGGAAGGATCCCACCTTGCCTGTAAATCTGGATTAGCAAAAGGTCCAGTGCCCAATAAGGCATCAACACCCACAGCATGATGAGGGTTGTGTTGAGGCAACTGCATATTTGTTAAAGCTGTGTGCTCAGCCACTCGCCTCCAAGTTTCTCGAAATACACCATATTGTATTGGTTGGAACAAAATTGTAGCAAGATGCATGATGTCCTAAGGTGCAAGCATATCAGCATTAATTACACATATTAAGTGCATTACCTCTGAGGAATTAATACCAAACTGAGCCACTTTCGATTGCAGATCTTGCATAACCTTCCAGGCAAAGACGTGATGACTACCATCCTGCCCTGTTCCAGGAACTGCTTTAAAAACTGGAAAAGCCATAACACTGTTCCTGAGGTACCTTTGGGGCACCTATTTGTGGCGGTGCGAGAATTGTTTATTAGGTTTTTATAAGAAGTTTATGTTATGGTTCATTTCACTGTATCCCCATTTCTGTAACCCTTTTGTGTTTTCTGTATAATAAGGTGTTTTGTGTCAATCATCCCACCCCCCCACCTATCTGTGTCTATCCCCTCTGCCCCCCCATGCTCTAGGGCAGCCTGTCTATCACTTTGAGGAGCCCTCCCAGGTTGCGAAATCTCAGGGAGAGGGCTTCAGGTGATAGGTAGCCTGGGGGGAATTCTTTTCCTCTGGAGGTGGTTGGTCAGAGGCTTGGGGGTGGGCACACCTTGTTACCCCCTGAATCCCTTGATTTGTTGTCTTGTAACCCCTCCTGAACCCCTACCCTGCTTATAAGGTGGAGGAGGGAGATTCAAACTCTTTTCAGCTCTGCTCTCTCGCTTGCTGGCCCCCCTGGTCTGAGGTTTGGACCAGCTGCGGACTTCCCGCAGCTGGGCCTGAATAAACACCTTTTAACCTGCTAAGCTGAGAGCCAGCCTTTTCTTACTGACGTTGCTGTCACAACACTATTTGGTCCAGCTGCTGCTGAGAAGCCGACCAGCAGGTAAAGATAGCCTGTGTGCCTATCCGAACTGGGAACTTCTGTGGCTGTGCTGACCAGAGCTAGCCAGAGGTCAGCTCCCGCCCGGTGCGGGGACAGAACCAGCCACACCTATTCTTTCTATTATGTCCCAATTCTTCTCTTCAGCTGCTTTCTTCCTAACAAATTCCCAAAACTTCTGAGGCTGTCGAGGAAGCACAGTTACTTGACATGCAGGCAAAGTCCATGGGGCAGTAGGGTTAGATCTATTAGAAGGTGAACTATCAACATTTCCCTGCCCCAAGTCAGGTGTTACAGCGGGTGACTCTTCACTTGTGTCACTGTCACTGTCAGGTAATGGAGGATATGACCTTGTAAATTGTTCATGCAGCTCAGAGGGAAGCGGGTGGGCAGACAGCTGGGTTAGAGCAGAGAGAAGCAGGGGGGCAGATGGCTGGGTTTCTCTCTCTACTAAAGTCATTTCAGCAAATTCCTCTTCTGAGTCCCCATCTGTCTCAACCCCCCCCCCCCCCCCCATCAGTCTCTGTTGTCAACCCCAATTCTTCGTCTGTGTCCTGCTCTGCGTATTCCCGCTCTGTTTTCCATTCCTTTAATACATCAAAAAGCGATCCCCAGGTAACAGCTAGATCGACAACAGTTTTATCTCCTGCTCAAATGACTTCCCAAAGTCTGTCCCTGACTTTTTTCCATGCTTTAACATTAAATGCTGCATCAGGATCACTGCCAAAATCCTGTGATTTAGCCCACAGCAATATACTATGAAGGGCATAATCTGAAGTATTAATTTCCTTATTTCTCAACAAAGCATTCCATGTAGCTATAACAGTCTCTTCCTCCTTAGATCAGTTATGTCCCATTATTACTAGTTGGTGGTTCACCTGCTTCCAGGTGTCTTAATAGGAAAAAATAAGGTCTGGACCTCCCTGTGGGTTCCACATGCCACTCTCAGCTTCACCAATGCTGCCTCCCCCACTCTCCTCCCAGTGGGTCAATGTTGCCAGGCACTAAGACCCCGTATGGGTTCAGATCAAGCATATTGTTCAGGCTGTTTGTCATGGGTTAGTACAGTCTAGTTTTTCAGTCATAGAGGAATGTGGAGTGATTTTCCAGATCAGGACCTGGGAACTGCTTTAGAAAGGACAGGGACCTATCAGAGGGTTAGTTAGAATATTGGCATCTGTTTTGACCACTAAAAATTGTCGGCTACAACTTTGGAAAGTACCATATAAAACCCCTTGATTTCCTGCAGGTTGACCCTTTTCCTTTTTTCCTTTGGCCTGAGAGAGACAGGTAACATCGAGTTGGGCCTGCTGCTTCCCCCCTTTTGGGGGGGAGCTGGCCTGAGGCCTGGCCGGATTCTATCGGCTCCCGGGTGGGCGGGGGGGGGGGGGTGGGGGGAGGGGGAAGGAGAGGTTGCTGCTTTACAACAACTACTTTCTCCAAACTTCTCTGGAGCAGGGAGAGATCTCTGCCGGGCCCCTGATAAGGGCTATTGGCACCATTTAGGCTGAGGCCACCATGATTTACACTGAGGGGTGGGCCGAAAAGGCATTTATGATCCTGCCTGGGTTTTTTTGTGATTCCAGACTGCCTGGGTGCTCTGATCTCTGATGTTTCTGTGTGAATTCTTCCTCCCTCACTAGCGTGGCCTTGAACATCTCATACCATGAGCTACTGCAGGAGAGAAGAGGCTCTGGGCAGATTTAACCCTTTCCTGGCAACATGAAACTTCCAGATCTTGGCCCTTCTCTGAGAGAGAAAAGAAAGGGACAGAGTGAACATAAAGAAGAAACAGCATGAAGTCAGTAGAGCGAGAGTGAAAAGACTATTGGGACAGAGGGTTGAAGAGTTGGTTGTTCCATTCTTATGTGAGCCATGGAAATGAACTCTATATTTAGATTATTCCTTTAAATCATGGGAAAGATATGCATTTGGGGAGATGATTGTTTAGATTTGTGTGTAGATTTGAGCAAAGGTGTGGTGGACTAAGCAATATTTATCTTATAAGATGCTTGAACAGAGATGGAGATGAGAAGCCCTCTGCGCCAGTGAAGAAGTGAGAAAATATCTCTATACATTGAGACGAAGAATCCTTTGCCTTTAGAGTTATTCATCTTTAAAAGCTGACACCCTAATATGCAAAAGTCTAAGACCCATGACCCATAAACAGCTTGGGAACCTGCTAATGGGAGAGGTCACAAAGGCAGGTTTCCCCGGGCGGCTGTTTTTGTGACAGTTAAAAAACCTACAAGAGAACTGTTCTAAGTTGTCAGTGAGATCCATGACTCTAAGAGAGACTCTTCTAAAGAATTGATGAAAGACTATTGTCAAATGGTGAAACTGACTAAAAATTAGAAGTTTTGTCTCTTTATGTTGTTTTGTAGGAAAGTGAACAGTTTGTAAGGGGAGGGAAGAGTGTTTTTTGGAGTTTCATTCTGTTTTGGTTTAGTTTTTTCCCCCAACTTTCTTTTCCCATTCTTTTAGTGTGTGTTAATAAAACTATTTGTTCATTTTTAAGGTTGAGCCTGCTTTGTTTTTCTCCTAGTCCCTTCCCACAGAAAAAGAGTGAGTACTAAGACCAGAATTTAGTGAACGTGAAACCACTACATCAATGGTCACCAGATGTCACTGTGGTGGTATCACGACACAAAGGAGAGACTAGAAGCAGTCTCAAACCGCAACTGTTTATTATTGAAAATGGCTGACCTTTTATACACTTTCTAATTGTTTCTACTTCTTCTACCCCAGCTATTGGTTACAATAAATCAACATAACACCATAGGTGAAAACTGACAGTGACTTCTAAAAAATACTTCATCCAGCTGCAAACTTCTTATCTTTCTTCTGTTCTTTTCTTCTCTTGGTCTCCTTGGTAACAGCCTTGAAGAAAGCTCCTTATCAGCTTCTTCTTGCTCCTTTAGCTAACAGGCCCGCTGTTAGCCCCTTTCACAGATATCTTTGTGCTATATTTTTCAGGACCTGTTCCCAGAGACTGCAAGGGTGAGCTTTTTTTGTTATTTCTTGGTTGATAACTGGATTATGTGACAGGGATCCTAAATGCCTCATTTTAGTGCTATCTAGCATTGTAGCTTTGCTTGTAGTATTCTTAAGACAGACTAAGTAATTACTTATAGATTCATTAGGTCATTGAGTGTAATCCATTTTTAGGTTATGAAGGTCTTTTAGGGAAAAGGACTCAATAGTGGCTCTTGATCTTGTACTAGTTGGTTGGGCTTTTGATCTGGTGTTGGTTGGGTCTTGATTTTGTGCTAGTTGGTTGGGCTCTTGATCTTATGCTAGTTGATTTGGTTTCTGATTTTGTGTTAATTGGTTTAGCTTCTGATTTTGTGCTAGTTGGTTTGGGTTTTAATTGTGTGTTAGTTGGTTTGGCTTCTGATTGTGTGTTGGTTGGGCTCCTGACTGGGTGTTGGGAAGTGTTGAGGGTCCTTCACCTGGATCATCATGTACTGGTCGATTGGTTTTGTGTGTGTGCTTCTTTTTTTTTCTTTTCTCGCAGCGACTGCTAGTGTCTTACCCTCACTGTCTGGTTTAGTTACAACTTGACTAGCTGTGGGGTTGGCTGCAGCCTGAGTGACTGGGGTAGCTGTTATCTCCCTGCCCCCCTGCTTCTATCTGCTGCTCTACAGTATCTAGCAGTATGCAATAAGCATATGCTAGGGCCTAGCTTATTGTAATGAGCTTTTTCATTTAAGAGTTAGTGTGGTAGAGTTTTTTAAGATATTTCCCCACCTTGTCTGGGTTTTGAATTAGTTTATGTGAAAATTCCCAAGCTGGGGGATTAGAAAATTCTTTTAAGGTTTGGCTCATTCTCTCACATTTTTTACATTACTTAGGATTTTCTACACTTGAGTCTACTTTTGGGTTTATTTTTGGGTTAGTAGTCTCATCAGTTCTTTTGGAAATTTTAGCTCTCATTCTAGAGAAGTTACAAACTATATAGAGGAAGCTTACTAGATTAAATACTAGGAAGGTGGTATCTTTAACATTTAGGAGACACTGAACCTTCTCTAAAAGTGATATAGCTGAATTAGAAGAGAAGTAAAGGAAAGGTTGAAAAGCTTCATCTTTTACTCTTCTTTTAATAAACTGGGTGCAATTATTAATAAATCCCTAAAACATGCCACTGGAACAAGGATGTAGGGTAGGACGAAGAAATCATAAACCATACATACTTTGCACGAACTCTAGTACTTTTATAAACTTTTTATAAATCGTAATCACTGAACCCAACAAAATAGCTATTCTAATTCGTGCACTCCTAGTGTAAAAGCTATGTGTTAGGGACAACATTGGAGCTATTTCTGGATTAGAAAATAAACCTAGGGACCAGAAAGGTATTAAAACTTAAAAAAAGCTTAGGGAACAGAAACACAGAAAGGACTATTTTAAGAGACATTAGGAATTTAAGGAGCAACATGGCTATCGACTGTTTTATCCCTACACAAAGTACAACTAAATTGCAATTAATAATTAATACAAGGGTTTTTTACTCTTTTGAGCCACGTGTTGGGCACTACTAAAAAAGTATTGTCTTGGTTTAGGGCAAATTTGTGAGAAAACTTTAAACGGCCCCTCCCCCCAACTAGTCTGGGAAAAAACTTCCTTGGAGAAAAGTGGAAAAAACTATTTTACTTAACAAAGTGTTTATAAGTACAAAGAATGGATAATATGAAATAATAAAAATCCTTGTTTTGGATGAGAAGGTAGATTGAGAAAGTTTTCCCTGTCTCCCGCCTGCCCCTGCAGCCACAGGGGAATCGCACCTGCCCTGCCGGGAGCCAATAGCACCCCTTTTGGCTGTGGCCATAACTACACCAATGGGAAAAGTGCTTGACAGCTGAGAGAAAGCTGTTATTGGGTTTCTGGTTTTGTTTGTTGTTTCTGCCATTGCTGTTGTTTGTTTGTCTTGTTATACGCATACATATTAGTAAAGAACTGTATTCCTTTTCTCATATCTTTGCCTGAAAGCCCCATAATTTCAATGTTATAATAATTTGGAGGGAAGGGGGTCATATTTTCCATTCCAAGGGAGGTTACTGCCTTCCTTCCTTGGCAGGCAACTGTCTTTCAAACCAAGACAGAGGGGGTCATCTTTCCATTCCAGGAAGGTTCCCATCTTCCTATGGCAGAGATTTGTCCTTTAAACCAGGACACAAGCAGAGGGGAAAAAGAATCTGATTAGGGAAGACCTTGTTTTGTGTCTTTCCTTTATGTAAAAGAGCTCTCCTATAGTGAAAGAAGTGTTCGAGAAACATATGAGCATGTTTTGTGTGTGGAGAAAGGGGAGAATGTAATTTGCAATGGTCAAATTGTCATGGTATCTGAAGTGCTTAGGTTCATGTCAATGCAGAGAAGACAAGCATGTTTAAGACTCATCTCACTCACCCTGTATTTACACCAAAATAACTTCAGTGAAATTCCTGCTGATCTATATCACCTTTACAGAGATCAGGCCCAGACTGGGAATGTCATCCCACATCCCAGCATCACAATTGTTGGGAACTCGAACAAAATGTGTTGTATCCTGACTGAGAATGTTGAGAATAGTCTAAAAGAATATAACAAGCTCTGCATAAATGCATTAACTGAATCAGACATTAGCAGGGATATAACTTCTCATGAACTAATTAGAGCCCTGTGGAAGAAACACAGCATGCTTCATATTTTCCACCTGATTTCCATGCAGTTTGGAGCACCTCAAGTCCAAGGAAAATTGTAGTCTATTCACTCAACCTTGTGTGGATGTCATCCTGAAAGACATGGAAACACTTTATCAAGTTATAGTGTATCCTTCCAAGGACTCTGAAGGCAGCTACCACCCATGATGACTTGCTGGCATTCACCCCTCATTTAATACAGTAATAAAGACAGCTTGACTGTCATGCAGTGTGCTATTACAGTTGTGAAACTTTGGCAGCCATATACCATTAAGGCTCTGTTTAAGAAACTTTCAGAATAACTTTTCGCCACAAAGCCACCAATGTTATGCCTGTAAATTGAAACTGTCTGGCATATTGGTGAAAGCAATGGACTGGGTTTTGGAGATAATCAAAGTAAAATGGAAACCAAAGCACCGCCACATTGATGCACCACTAGCAGTCATTTAGGAATGGGTCCTTCCTGTATTCCAGTTTTGCAGCTCTTGTTGAATCAATAAATGTCAACAGCAAAAAGCAGTGTGAAATTAACATTGGCCCATTCCAGGATGAGGATGGTTACCTCACAGGGACAGAGACAAGGCAGAGATCTTTAATGCTTTCTTTGCTTTGGTCTTCAACATGGATTGTGGGCTAAGGGGACCCCAGTGCCCTGAGCTGGAAGATCATGGCTATGAGAATGACAAACTTCCAGTTGACCCTGAACTTGTACAGGATCTGCTGTTCCAGCTGGATCCCTATAAGTCTATGGGGCCTGAAGGGATTCATCTAAGAGTACTCAAAGACCTGGCTGGTGTCATTGCAAGATCACTCAGTGATTTTTGAATGATCATGGGAATCTGGAGAGGTCCCAGTCAACTGGAAGCTGGCAAATGTCCAAATTTTCAAGAAGAGCAAGAAGGATGACCCTGGAAACTACCGTTCTGTCAGTCTCATTTTAGTGAGATTATTCTGGGAAAACACCTGAAGAACAGTGCAGCCATCAGTAACAGTCAGCATAGGTTCATGAGGGGAAAGTCCTCCTTGTCCAATTTAATTTCCTTTTATGATAAGGTAATATACCTAGTGGATTAAGGGAAGCCAGTTGATGTAATCTTTTTGGATTTCAGTAAAGCTTTAATAGAATCATAGAATTATTAAGGTTGGAAAAGATCTCCAAGATCATCAAGTTCAGCCTTTGACCAAACATCACCATGTCCAGTAAACCATACTGCAAAGTGCCACGTCCAGTCGTTTATTGAACATCTCCAGGAATGACAAATCCACCACCTCCCTGGGCAGTCCATTCCAGTAAACACCCTTTCAGTGAAAAAGTTCTTCCTAATGTCCAATCTTCAGCTTGAGGCCATGTCCTCTTGTCCTGTGACTGGTTGCCTGGGAGGTCACTTGGTCTGTTCAACCTGGAGAAGAGGAGACTGAGGGGAGACCTCACCACAGTCTACAACTTCCTTGTGAGGGGAAGATGAGGGGCAGGCACTGATCTCTTCTCTATGGTGGCCAGTGACAGGACCCAAGGGAACAGCTGGGTCTGTGTCATGGGAGGTTTAGGTTGGATATTAGAAAAAGGTTCTTCCCCCCCGAGGGTGGTTGAGCACTGGAACAGGCTCCCCAGGGAAATGGTCACGGCCCCAAGACTGCCCGAGTTCAATAAGCATTTGGACAATGCTCTCAGGCACATGGTGTGACTCTTGGGCTTATTTTGTGCAGGGTCAGGAGTCCAACTTTGATGATCCTTGTGAGTCCCTTCCAACTCAGGATATTTTATGATTCTGTGTTGAAGTCTCGGTTTATTTTCACTAAGTAGAACTCTGCTGGTTATTACTTTCAGGGTATTACAGAAAAAAGACTCCTTTTGTATGGCTGAGCTAGGTAGTCATCAAAAAGAAAAGGGCTCAGATATTCTGAACCAGCACCAAGAGATGAAATTGCACTTGCATTGAGTACACTGAGTAGGACAAGGCTCAGAGTATGGATCCATGCCTATGGGGCAGGTTACTCTTTTCTACAAGCACTTGTTTTGCAGCAATGGCAAAAAAAAAAAAAAAAAAAAAAAAAAAAAGCTAAGGGGATTCTCTTCCCAGGGATGCACCTCTCCCTGTAGAGGCAGCACTGTGGTTGAGGAAAGAGCCTGAAAGAGAGCTTTTCCTCAGGATTTCTCTCTCCAGACAAGGGACTCTCAAACATACAGTCTTGAACTTCCCACATGTCTGGGATGCTATCAAGTTGCAAATACGGGAAGGCAGTGAATTATCTGTGATTGTTAGAAAAAATTCAGCTGACTACCTTTAAAATTGTCTTAGCAATCTAGAATTCTACTTTGGCTTTAAGACATGACATGGACTGGAGACAGCATGCACTGAGCAAATGAGTATTTATTTTTGCATATATGTGTGTGTGTGTGTGTGCGCGCACAAGATTAGACTCTCTTTTGACAGTTGAGATGAGCCATGTCACGGTTAGCCTGGGTTCAAGTGACAGTCCACCATTTCCCTGTTGGCCCTGCTGTGGTTGCAGTGTGTATTGGGTCTGACTGAGATAGAGTTCATTTTTTTTCCCCTTAGCAGCCCTTGCATTGTTGTACTTTGCATTGGTAGCTGAAAAGGTGTTGATAACACACCAATGTTTTAGCTTCTGCTGAACAGCATTGTCCCTTTAACATTCCTTTGATGCCTTAAGTTTTAGCTTTCATATTTTTCAGATTCTGTGCTGCCTTGGTGTGTAACTCTCAACTTCATATTTAGTGTTAGTAAGTTCTCTTCACAGGATAGTTAGACAAAACAATCCTTTTCCATCTTGAGAACCAAGGACAACCGTTGCAAGCTTCAGCCCCAAAAAGCATAAA
Source organism: Delichon dasypus (assembly GCA_037837765.1). Taxonomy (NCBI): domain Eukaryota; kingdom Metazoa; phylum Chordata; class Aves; order Passeriformes; family Hirundinidae; genus Delichon; species Delichon dasypus. The sequence continues at coordinate 3,796,248 of JBBAXF010000012.1, read as the reverse complement.
CAACGGTGAATTGAAGACAGCAAACAAGGAGGATGGGACTTCATAACCTGAAGCTGTAATTAAACAATTAACCTCAATATGTAAACGGACCAAAACTTATAAAAGTGCGAAATCTCGTGACCGGTCATCCATCTTGCGACCATCTTGGGTCCATCTTGGGTGTAGCCCTGGTCAGGCTCTTGTACTGCTCAAGGTGTATCATTTTAAGGCCTTTTAATAAATACCAGCTTTATTTTTTAACTCTGTCTAGTCTATGTTCTAGGTCAGCCTCTCAAGGCATCAGTTCTGGCACCTCACAAAGGGACAGTGAGGCATCTGGAAAACCCCTGGACCAGACGAACACCCAGCTTCCCCCCCACTCCTGCTGGCACTCCCAGGGGGCCCCAGCTGCAATCCAGAAGGTATCAGAGCCCAAGAATCCTCAGACCTAACAGAGGAACATGAGCAGCTGAAGAAAGGGGGTATTATGTTTTAGCACCTGAGTTAGGTGTTAAGAGATCTTGTACTTTTGTTTAGTGTGGAAGGACTCTAGGGGGTCCAGGCTGAGCTGCTTTTGCTTTCTGTCTCATCCACTGGTAGTAAGAGAGGACAGTCTTTGAAAAAGTGGGGTTTAGTAATGTAGTGGCAAGTGTTGGCTTGAGGCCAGCAGTGGCACAGTGAGTTAGCTCAAGCACTGCTGATGCCTTGAGAAGGCTGACCTGGAACAGAGACTGGAAAGAACTAGAGAATAAAGTAGATATTTATTGAAAGGCCCTTAAGGGTACACCTAGGGCAGCACAAGAGCCTGATCATGGCTACACCCAAGGTGGGCTTAAAATGGTCACAAAATGGACGACCAGTCACAAGGTCTTACATTTTTATAAGTTTTGGCCGATTTGCATATTGGGGCTTAATTGTCCAATTACAGCTTTAGATTATGAAGTCCCATCCTTATTTTCTCTCTTCAGTCCACTGTTGTTTATGCTTTTGGGCCTGAAAACTTGTACCCCTTGTCCTTGATTTCCAGCAGGAAAAGGATTGGTTTTGTCTACCTACTCTGTGAAGAGCGCTTACTAGCACTTAATATGAGACTCAGAACTATACCTCTAGGTAGCACAGAATCTGAAAAACATGAAGGCTAAAACTTAAGGCATCACTGCCACTCTTAAGATCAGGGGTTCTAATCCAGTCTTTTACTCACTCATGCTCCCTCTCTCTCCCGCTCTCTCTTTCCCTCCCTGGTTATTTTCTTACTCATAACTGTTGAGATATGGGGTGTGTATTCTCCAGTGAGTGTTGTAAGAGTAATATTCTGAGAAATTCTCCCTTAGGGTTAGTATTGAAGAGAAATGACCAGTAAGGAGTCGTTACTTTTTAAATCCAAATTTATCACACTCTCAGAAAAGATGTGGCCAACTTAAGAACTCGATAACAATGAGACGGCCTGAATTTGATAGTTTTGATAAGAAGTTAATATCAAGTTTGATATCCCGCATACGCAAAGACAGATACTTTGATGAGTTAGAATATGCTAGCTTTTTATGGTATTAGCATGTCAGCAAAGCCCATCAGAAAACAAAAAGAAAAATCATATATTGGTCTTAAAGAAAAAAGAGGGGAAAAGTGAAAAAGAAGAGCCGACATTGAATAGCAAATGGAAAAACAAGGAGGAGGCAGAGTTAGATCTAGTCGCCCCCGCTTTGAGGGCAGGGCCGGGAAGCAGAAATGAAATTTAAAAAGGGGAAGGATGTAAGAATTGCAATTCCTGAATATAAATTTGTCCAAGTGGCTGCACTTTTTATACAGGAAAATGTGGTAAAATTCCCATTGAAATTGAAAATGTGGTAAATCAAATAATGTCGGCCAGTGATTTCCCAGGAAGATCCAAATGAGCAGAACCAGTGAGTATTACACTCAAACCAGGAGCCACACTGGTAAGGCAAAAACAATACCCTTTGAAATTAGAAAACTGTAAGGGATTGGTATCTGTAATTGAAAAAATTCTACAACATGGTTTATTAGTGCAATGTGAGTCCAAATTCAACATCCCAATTTTAGCTGTTAAGAATGCAGATGGCAATAGTTATCGATTAGTACAAGATTTAACAGCAATTAACAAAATTACAGAGGACATACACCCAGTGGTAACCAATTGCTATACCCTTTTGACCACACTGGCAGATGAATTAGGGTGGTTTACTGTTGAAGACCTGAAGGATGCCTTTTTCTGCATTCTTGTGCACAAAAACAGCCAAGAGCTTTTTGCTTTTGAGTGGGAAAATCCTGAGACAGGGAGGAAAACTCAACTCACTTGGACAGTTTTACCCCAAGTTTTTAAGAACAGCCCAAGAATATTTGGAAACCAGGTAGCAAAGGAATTAGAACACTGGAAAAGACAGGAGCCAGGAGTTATTCTTCAATATGCGGATGACATCCTGATTGTGGCCAGAACCAGTGATGACTGCAAATTATTAACTGTAAGTGACTTATTAAAGAAAATATGGGTATTGATCTAGTATCGATACCCAACTGTGACAGACAAAACTCTCTAACAGTTTAAAGTTAGAAAGTGTATGTTTATTACGGCGCCGGACAGTGTGCAGGATAGCTCCCAAATTCACATCGCAATTTACAAGTGATTACAGAGTCCTTTTATTTACAAAAGTTTTGAATACCCAAACACACAAATGCATATTCATAACCCTGGTACAACCCATTCCCCGCTTCGTATGGTAATTAGCTCAAAAGCTATTAAGCATGCATAGTTTGTTCTTTGAAATGGGTCGGTGGTCCTTTTCATGGGGAGGGGTCCCCAAAATGAGGAAGTAAAGAAGTCTTCCTCGTTCTGACCTTTCTACCTTTTCAATGCAAATGTGATAAATGAACCCTTGGTAGGACTCTCATTTCATGTCTTCGTGACTGTTCAATGAGTTTCTGGGCAGAAGAGGCCTACAATTGTCTTATGTTCCTAAAAGCTATTCATTAGTTTCTGTATTCTTCATTATAAACACAGCTAACCAAACAAAGTTGACAAGTAATCAGTTATTCTAATATGGAAGAGTGATCCCAAACCAAATTTCTCTTAGTTAATCACTAACTTTTAATTTCAGCAAAGCTTATCTCTAACTAAAATCTTAACCCCTCTAAAAAATCCTTAATTCTCTAAAGTTTATGTCTCATAAGTATATTAAACCTCTTAGGACTGAGTGGGTATAGAGTTTCTAAAGACAAAGCACAAATTGCCAAAGAAGCTGTAGTTTACTTGGGGCTTGAGATCTTTTGTGGACACCAGAAGCTAAGCAAGGAACGGAAAGAAGCCATCTGCCAACTCCCACAGCCCCATACTGTAAGAGATGCAAGCTTTCCTGGGAATGGTAGGTTGGTGTCATTTATGAATAGCAAGAATTGAATTGAATGTGAATTGAAGAGAGCAAACAAGGAGGATGGGACTTCATAACCTGAAGCTGTAATTGGACAATTAACCCCAATATGTAAATGGACCAAAACTTATAAAAGTGTGAAATCTTGTGACCAGTCATCCATCTTGTGTCCATCTTGGGTGTAGCCCTGGCCAGGCTCTTGTACTGCCCAAGGTGTATCCTTTTAAGGCCTTTTAATAAATACCAACTTTATTGTTTAACTCTGTCTAGTCTATGTTCTAGGTCAGCCTCTCAAGGCATCACCTTCTGCCACCAAAGGGATGGGAGTGGGCAAGACCCTGGGAGGGGACATAACCAGGTCAGCTAACCCAAATTAACCAAAGGAATGTTCCATACCATATGATGTCAGCTCAGATGTAAAAGCTAAGGGAGAGGGGAGGAACAGAGGGCATTCATTAATCAATTTTTGCCTTCTGGAGCAACCACTATGAATGCTAAAGTCCTGCTTCCTGGGAAGTGTCTGAACACCGCTCACTGAGGGGAAGTAGAGATTAATAATTTTTTCCTTTTGCTTATGAGTGTGCAAACTTTCTCTTGTTTTTTTTTTATTGTTTTTTTTATTTTTTTTTTTAAATTTGCTTTAGTAAACTGCCTTATCTCAACCTACGAGTTGGTTTTGGTCTTATTCTCTCCCTTGTCCCACTGGGAAGGGGAGAAATAGAGCAGCTTAGTGGGCACCTGGCACCCAGCCATGGGATGGTGGCTGGGACAGTGGTCCCACCTTTCTCACCGTCTAAAGAGTGTGACTCACTCATCTGTAAGCAGGAGGAAGGTCAGTTTCTCTTTTTGTCCTTTTTGTTTATGTATATACAAGTGCACACACTTACATGCACATATGAGTGCATGTAGCTTTTTATAATCCACTCCAGACATTTTTAGGAATAAAATCAGCATTAATCAGAACCAGAATAACTGTCTTGTATCAGAGAATCCCTATAATTGCTGTTTTCCCCTGACTCAGAAGACGATCTTTCCTATACAGGCCTCAGGATGAGTAGACTTTCTTTCCTGCATTTAGGTTAGTTCTCCTTTACATTCACATTTTGTATTCCCTGACACGGCTTGTAAAAAGGACTGAAGCAGGTGTTGCATATGTGCTCTCTCAGCATATCTTTTCTTCCTGTTTTTAATAAAACTTGTATGAAATATAGATGAATGTTTAAAGATAAATTTATAAAATACAAAATTCAACACTGAGATTTTAGGAAATTAGTTTTATTTTATGGTCTTAATTTGATCCTGTTTCCTTTAGTCTTTTATCAATGACAACATATCTGCTTCTTTTCACAGGATCACTTTCCTGCTAATCCCTATCTGTCACTGAAAATTTTTACACTATAAAAGGAACTTGGAAGTAATGAGGAGATTAAGATTGAAAGAGAAGGCTGAATTTGGGTCCCAAATTCAAAGGTCTGTTGTCTGGGTTTTCTGTTTTGGCATCACTGAGCTTTCTGGTAACTGGTTATTCTCTTGAAAAATCAAAAGAAGCTACATTCCGGGTAAAATACAGTGAATCTGTCTTGGTTTGAAAAACAGGTGTCTGCCAAGGAAGGCAGTAACCTCCCTTGGAATGGAAAATATGACCCCTCTTCCTCAGAATTATTATAACTTTGAAATTAATGGGCTTTCAGGCAAATATATGGGAAAAGGAATAATGGTTCTTTACTAGTATGTATGTGTATAACAAGGCAAACAAGCAACAACAATGGCAGCAACAACAACAAACAAAAACAGAAAAAAAACCCAATAAACAGTGTCTTCTCACTCTTTAAGCACTTTTCCCATTGGTGTAGTTATGGTCACGGCCAGCAGGGGTGCTGGCATGCTCCTGATGGGCAGGGTAGGTGGATGATTCTCCCATGAGCTTTGAGACCATGCGGTTAAAGGCAACTTGGCCAAGACAGGAAGTCACAGGTGGCAGCTGGTTGCCATTGCTGGGCTACTGCACAGAGGTGGCCCATACAAGTGGCCCGTACAGGAACACCCCACACATTGGCTCCAGATCCCCCCACCCCTGCACCAAAGGCCGGGAAACAGAAAAAAGAAAAAAGGGAAAAAAAATAAAAATTAAGCAGACTTGAAGTACAGCAGACCAGGATCTTGAAGTCCAACACAATCCAACACACAGGAATCACTGTGGCAATGCATCGCGGACAGAGGGCCCTGCGAGAGTTGGTCCCAATGTATCAGCATCACACATGCTGGTTCTGAGCTCTGAGCAGTCAGGCAGCAGGGAAAACAGAAAACTGTTCCTTCCTCCCCCAAACCCGGAAACTGGATGACCAAAAACCCAGCCCAAACCTCTGAGGTAGACCCCTCACCTATTTTTTCTCATGTTAGCACTTTCGACCTGCTCCTAGCCTGGGCCATTTCAATGGAATGTTGTGTCATTCAGCTACATCTTTTGTTTTCTTAAGTATTGATAGTTATTGTTTCCTAGCAACCTATGGGACAAAATTCCATGACGGAAAGAAACAAAAGGAAAGATCCTAACCCTCAACGTTATCCACCCAGAATTTTTTTCAATACCGACATGTTACATCAAACTTAAGCTCTTAAACTATATATATTCATGCATTACCCTAACTATATTATAGCCCTATGAGAATGAGACGAATGACAGATTTTTCTTTACAAACAAGTGGTGGGTCTGCTGGTAGATAAAACTAGCACTGAGAGTTAAAAGAAACAATGGGAAGGATTCCACTGATTGATGACTGGAAAAGAAGATATTTGCCTTTACAAACAAACTGTAGGTTTGCTGATAAATGAAATTGGATATTGAAAGATGAAAGAAACAATGGGGGAAACCCATAAATTCCATAAGAATTAAAAATTAAAAGGGAGGTTATACATTAAAGGGGAATCTTAGGTATTAGGCACTCCGGGAAGTCCGTACCTCTCAAGTACCTCAACCAATGGGGAAAAAGAGAGGGAAATGAGGCTGGGAAATTAGGATAAATAGGAGGCTGTGTCCTTCAGAAATTTGAGACACCCCAGGGGAAATGCCCCATGGCCTCTCCCTTTATTCAAATAAAGTAAAAGGACTCCTCTGTCTCCTTTTTGGACATAAACCTCTGGCATTTGTGGATTAATTTTCCTAACAATAATAACCTGCTGAAGCCTTCATCCCTCAACCCGAACTTCCAGAGTGATTTCACTGGTGAAGAACAGAGATACTGTCCAAGAGAAGACATTGCATTGTCATCATTTTCTCCAGTGAGAGAAAGCAACATGGGGAACCTCTCCTGACTGCCAACACCACTGAGGCAGTCATTGCACATCTGGGACACTGCCTGAAAGTTGGTGAAATTTAGCACAATTACAATGTCAAGGATTTCACCCACTGACAGCATTGGGTTTCTTTAGATTTGCATGTTGGATAGCTAGAAGTTGTGAACTACACGGAGATGTCTTCAGAGGTATTCGTATCTGTCGCTAGAGGACACGAAAAGAATGATACTCACACAGTCAAGTCGGCAAAAAGAAAGGAAGTTTATTTCCTTGATCTCGCTTATATAGATTCTGGACAATGACTAGGGATTGGAGAATAAGGTTGACACCTCTCCACCCCACTGGTCAAACTAGAAGTCCATCAATTGTCCCTCCTCAGAGAGGAATGTGAAAACAATCATTTTGTTTATGTTACAATCCGTGAGAAGACTCCACTACAAAAATGCAAACAATCAGAAGGCTAAAAGAATAAAGCAACACATATCTTCATTAGGTTTCTGATGATTTAGGAAGATTTCTGTGTACTTCCCTTTTGCATGAAGAGCAAGTGCAAAACAGTGAAATCAGTAAATTAACCTTTAGGAGAGAGGAACTCCCGGGAAGACAGAGGTTAATAACCTTCCTCTGTACTTCTCTTGAGAGCTCTGCACTAACAGTTTGCTCCTGCAGTGCACAGTGAAGGCAGAAATAAGAATAGCTGCCAAATAGTAATGGACTATAGCAGTGTCCTCTCACGCCTCCAGGCGTGCAGGCTAGCTCAGTTCTGCACTGCCACAATGAGGATCGGTCGCAGTTACAGGCAGGGCAAGTAACCTCCTCCCGGTGAGTTCTTGGTTCCCCACACCAGCGAGTGGACCTGATGGAATTGCGACTGCAGCGACGGAAAAAGGGTCGTCTCTCTTTAGGCAGGGTAGAAGGTAGTTTATTAAGGGGAGTCTGGCAAAAGAGCTCCGCCTCAGCCTACTGCTGCCCAGAGAGAGCAGAGATCAAAGCTTGACATCTACTTATAAATGGGGGAGGGCTGACAACGGGTCAGCCAACCAGGGAACACAGGGGTGGTGACAGGGGTGTCAACTTTTGAACCATTAAGAAATCACAGGAGGGTAGGAGGGGATTCCCCGGACACCAGCCTACCACTCGACACCTCTCCTGGATCTTTCCAGAATCCAGGGAAGGGGCTCGAGGTGACAGACAGGGCAACCACGAGGAGAGGGGGGGGAATTGACAGGGACAGGTGCAGGGAAGGAATGATTGACAGAAAACATCTGGTTATACCACCAACTCATAAGGGGGGAAAACTATTACAGAACACAGAGGGGTACAGTGGACTAAACCATTACAAAAATAACTTAAAAATCTTACAAAAATAACTTAATAACTTAATAAAACAACTCTCACACCACTACAATGGACCATTACTCTGAACCATTTGCTTTTCTGTTTTACCCATCAGCTCAACTTGATAGCAGAGCTAATCAGAAGAGGAGGAAATGGTGCCATCTTTGTGTGTCTGAATATTAACCTGATGACTTAATTCCCTACACAGTACTACCAGATGGTCTGATATGTGCTGCTGAGTCCAAATCTAAACACTGATTCCCTGTGGGTGGCAAGCATTCAGAAAGAAACATGATTTTAATGTAAAAAAAAAATTCATCCAAACTAATTTATCCAAAGCAACTGATATCTCAAATAATTCACAATCAAAAGAAAGATTTGGCTCCCAAACTATCCTGAAAACATCCCTCTCTCTTCTTCAACAGAATATAATTACTTAATTGCATCTGATGCTGTGTGGCTAGGCTGGGTCTGCTCCTGTAGAGAAGGCAACACCCTCTCCACATGATTTAGTTCTTTTAATTAGAAAAACATTTTCAAATTATTAAAGTATTATATTGATGTCTTACTTGCCAGTTTTGTTACTGAAAACCCTGTGGTTATGCCAGGGGTGGACTTAGGCAATGACTCCAGAGTAACAGACCAGAGGCAGGGACCCCCAGTCTGGGACTGTGATTGAGTACTACCTTGTTGGGAAGAAAAGGGTTAAATCTGGAAGCTTTGGTAAGGAGGAGGGAATAGTTTTGTTCAAAGTAACCTTGTGGCTGGGAATGGTAAAAATGTTGGTGTGGGAAAACACAGTTTATTATGCCTAATGTTGTTCATCCTCTGCCTGTTGTGAGAAGTGGTTCACTGCAACGCCGAGATAAAACATCAGACTGACTCAGTGAGGTGGGTATTTGCTTTATTCAACACCGAGTATGTGGGGGATCGCTCCTCCTAACATGTACACCCAGCACTTTAACTGTTATAAATGCATATTATTAAGCTGGCTTTTTGCAAATATTAACATGAATGCTATATGTGTAATGTTAAAATAACTTTGCTTTTATTTCTGCTATTAACAAAAACTTAGACATGGTAGTAGCGGCAGCTGATATAGTTATGAGTGAACTGTCTGTTTAGTCAGGATAACATCCAGTGAACATGTGATGAGGACCCTGCTATTGATATGCCAACTATCAGCATCTGCCATCTGAAGAAAGTATGGACCAAGGCCCAAACTGAAGGTGATAATAAAACCACAGCCAAGAAACATGCATGCTCTAAAAAGGTGGACCCAAGGAATAGCTATGCTAAAAAGTTCCTGGAAAAATATGAATATGCATAATGGTCTATGAATATGCAACAGGCTGATGTAATAGGAAAAGTATTTAAAGGGAACATCCCAAGATGACAGGTGTGCTCTTGGCTGAATGCCAAACACCGGGCCGTTTTTAACCCTTTGCTTTATTTCTGTCTCTTATTGTCTTTTTATTAAACTTTAAATTTTACCAGGAAAGTAAACCTAATTTTTCACATTTACACAGCACAATTTATGGTCAAATCCCATGCATATTCATTACATTCCTTGGGATAGGAGTGGTTATACAAATTACTTATTGGAAATTGTTAATATCATTAGCATATGTGACTCACAAGCGCACTGTACTCTGGTGGTCACACTGAGGAAGGCTCCGAGTCTTAGGGGTCATTCTGATGAATGCCGGCATTCTTCCTCACTCTGCCCTTTTCACCTTTCCTTCTGAAGCATGCACAGTCATTTGCTGGCTGGTTCAGCGTTTTCTGCTGACAGTTCTTGTTTCTCTTTGTCCTGGTTTTGCATTGATTGACATTTAGTGAGGCAGCTTGGACTCCTGGCATTGGCCGGGAAATTAAAAAATTGGCAAACCAAAACCACTACACTCTTATCTTGGCGAGGTGCATTCTGTTTCTCTTATCTTGACAAGGCTAAGGCACATCCTGCTTCTGAGACTTGTGATTAATATTTGCTGACTCTTAATAGTTAACTCATGCTTACATGAGTTAACTATTGATCAAGTCCTTTCAGAACTAGAATTCCTGTGGAGAGATAACACACTCTCACAGACATGTGACATACACCACCATGTGAGAAATGATGCACACTTTTAAAAATTTCAAAGGTTTATTAAACCTTAACAAAATGCAACAAGAGACTGAATAAGGAGAAAGAGCAGTGCTGGGAGTCTCCATGACCAGCAATCACGTGATCGTCTACAAAATGGATGCTTTGCCTTTTATACTCTTAGCTCCTCCCAAAGTCTTGTCAGTCAACTCCTTCTTTGCCTTCCATTGGGGGAGATTGTTGTAGCGCATTAATTGGGTTTATATTGTGTTCCATTTTTATATTGGGGTTTGTAATGTTTTCTATTGTATTCCCTTGGAAACTGTATCACATGGTTTATCCCTGCTCAGCAGTGCCTATCCCCCACACTGGAATGTAACCCAACTCTGTTCCACTCCCACCTTATCCCTGATTGGGTAGTGGCTCCTCCCTGCCTCTGGGCCTGTCCCCGCAGGGTAAAATCCCCGGGACAACGGGGCTCGCTCTCTCTGGCACGGGGTGGATGGGGAAAGAACTCCAGCCGGCAGGAGCAGGACTCCAGAATAAAGCTGTGATATCCCCCCGGTGAGGGAGCAGGCTCTTTCCTTTTGCCATTGGCGGTCATCTGGATCACACTAAAGAAATACCACAACTGGCACCTAATCATGGGGCTCGAAGCCACAAGGGGCTCCCAGAAAGCTGGAAGAACCACTCGGGGAGCACATGGCTGAGGAATCTCATGCAGGCACGTGAGTCCCAAAACATAGCCCACCCACGCAGAGACAGACCCATCAGGCTTGGCCTTCACTGTGGAGTCTCTGAAACACAGGATTCCACAGGCCAGGGCTGTAGTTTTCTCCTTTGGACTCAAAAAACCCATCGGAGTGCTGCAAAGAAGCCCCCCGAACGGCAGGCTACTCCCAGAGAAAGTGACCACATGTTCATGGAAAGCTGACCCTGGGATCCGAGACTGGAAGCTCTTTTTGCACCAAAAAGGGTCAGTCTCAGGCAAAAGGAGTGATTGGGAAAGAAAGGAAAGATTCATCTGAACGCTGGATTTTTGGTGAGTACCACTTTGGGTTATCTAAGGGAAAATCTTTTTAAGAGGCATTGATCCTCAGGGAAAAAGTTTTTTTCCTTTCGGGGAATGTTTTTGCTTTCAGAGTAAACCTTCAGGGTGCTTTAATAGCATGTTCCTTTCGGCAGCCTAGCGGGGGGGGGGGGGGGGGGGGGGGGGGGGGGAGGGGTAGAAAAGGTAACTGTTTCCCCTTCAGCTTTTTTTTCTCTCCAGTGAAGGTTTTTTAACTTTTGGTTTCCCAGCCACAGTTAAAGGGGACACAGAAACTTAAAAGCTGAGCCAAAAATGGGTGCTAGGCTGTCTGTGCCTCAAAAAAGTCTATCATCAAATTTTAAGTGCCTTGGATGATAGCAAGACCCATTGTCCAAAGAAACAGTTGAAAAAATTATTTCGGTATATATTTTCTCAATTTTCAGATGTATCATTAGAGCAAATAAGCTTCCTGGAATTTTGGGAAGCTGTTGCAAATAAAATAGTTGAATCTGGCTCCTCTAATAATAAAAAAATTGCAAATTTTGCTTTTTATAGCTTAAAAATTAAGTTTGCATTGCAAAAGCAAAATGAAAAGGGAAAAAAGCCAGTTCTTTGTGGATTTTCCCCAGTTTGTACCTTTGCAGGCAGTCCGAGTGCTCAAACCCCCCATCTTAGTGATCCCCAGGTGGCGGGTCACAAGATGGAGGGGACTCCTTTGTTCTTCAAAATGGCCGAAGCCATGTGCTCCCGAGCCACGAGGAGCCTCTCCCTTTGTCTGTCCCTCCTTCCCACAATCCCTTCTTCTCCCCAGACCCCTCCCTCCCTTTGGTGCTGCCCTGGCACTGTCCTCTCCTCTGACTCTGCCCCCTACCCTCAAACCTCTGCCCTCCGACTCCTCACCATGTGATTCAAGCCTTCAGCACCTCCCTGCCCCTGGTTCCCACGGTTTCCCCACCCACAGTCCCGATTCCCGCGCCTCGGAGGGAGGGGGGGGGAGCCGGGAACCCGGAAGCAGGAAGTGATCCCGGCTTTTCTGCCACCCCTTTCACATATCAAACGTCAAAAAGAGGGAGTGCTGTCCACAGTAATTGGGATCCCTTCCCCCAACAAGCGATTCAGGGTTTATGCAAAGCTCAGGCCAAATTTGGATATGAGAGAAAATACTTTTGCAACCATTTAAAAGCAAATTTAGCAAGGAATACTACAGTTCCCCTTGACCTCCAAAAAGATTTGCTTCCAGAGCTTTGGAAAAATCCTGAAACAGCTGTTGATAATAAGAATTTGTCAATTCGATTAGAACATCTATGTGGTGATAGTGAATGGGTCTCAGCCCTCAAGCAGGCTCAGGAAATTCCTTTAGCTGTTTTGGAGCGCATTAAAGATGCTGCTTCCAAAGCATTCTTTTCAATCCAGCCCGATGGGTCTTTCCATCCTTACAGTAAAATAAAGCAGCTTCCATCAGAACCTTTTGTAACATTTGTGGAGCGATTAACCCGAGCTATCGAGTTACAGGTTAAGAATGAAGGAGCCCAAGAACAGGTCCTGGAGGAGATGGCACTGACCAATGCAAACGAACAGTGCAAGGCAGCTATCCTCAGCCCGTCCATGGAACCGGCTCCAACTTTACATGACATGCTCCAGGTGTGTGCCAGGAAGGTTCCCTTCATAACAGCTCATCAAAGCCTCAGTTCCAGAGTCAAGCCACCACAAAAAGCTGCTGCTGCAGACACCGTGCCTCCTGTGCCTGTGCCATGGCCACCGCCCAAGAGAGGAACAAAGTGTCTCCTGTGCGATCAGGCTGGACATTGGGTATCTCAATGCCCTTTAAAGAAGCAATTTCTGGACTTTTGGGACAATGGGGGTGAGGGGTCTCAGGGGCCCAAAAGAAATTTTTCAAAAAACTGAAACGTGAGTGCCAGCTTGCCCAGTATGCTGACATAAATAGGGCAAGTCCGAGGAGGGGGGAGAAAAAACTAGAAAATGTAAATGTTGAATTAATTAAACCTGCTTTGACCAGTTCTGCCTTTCAGCAAAAGTCACCGGATGTGATAGTAAATGATCCAGCGACCAGAGAAACAAAAAGTCCTCATGATCTGGTCACCTGGGGTCATGGGTATGCCTATGTGTCCACTCCCCCAGGTCTCAAGTGGGTGCCAGCTGAGTAGGTGAAACCTTTCATCCCAAAAACTGTGAAGCCACCTGCAGAGGCTCCACAAGTGGCCAGTGCTGCCTGGAGGAGAAGAAAGCACTGAACCCTCTCCTTCTAATTATCATCTTCCCTTAACAGTATTTTTCTGAATAGTTTATCTGCACTAGATGTCATTTTTTTCTTCTCCAACTTTAAAGGTACTCAAGGTCCGAAATCTGAACATCTCCCACAGAATGAGCCTTCCTCCTTCTCAATTTAATAAGAAAGAGGGAGATGTTGTAGCGCATTAATTGGGTTTATATTGTGTTCCATTTTTATATTGGGGTTTGTAATGTTTTCTATTGCATTCCCTTGGAAACTGTATCACATGGTTTATCCCTGCTCAGCAGTGCCTATCCCCCACACTGGAATGTAACCCAACTCTGTTCCACTCCCACCTTATCCCTGATTGGGTAGTGGCTCCTCCCTGCCTCTGGGCCTGTCCCCACAGGGTAAAAGCCCTGGGACAACGGGGCTCGCTCTCTCTGGCACGGGGTGGATGGGGAAAGAACTCCAGCCGGCAGGAGCAGGACTCCAGAATAAAGCCGTGACATCCCCCCGTTGAGGGAGCAGGCTCTTTCCTTTTGCCATTGGCGGTCGTCTGGATCACACTAAAGAAATACCACAGGAGATCACTTTTTTACATCTTGATTGGAGGTCAGTTGTTGCCATAGTAACAAGACAGCCCTCCCCAAATACCCTGACTACCAAGGCCATCCTGTGACAACAATACAAGGGGGAGGGGAAAGAGAACTATGGGAGGACATATTACAATAACATAACTACAGATCTACAAAACTTCTTCTAACATACTGTTATAGATACATATTATAAAGTTGGCTTTCCACAAATATTAAAATGAATACTATATGCATAATGTGAGAAGGTTTTGCTGAATTAATATAGTTTCATTTATTTTCTGCTATTAACAGGGCTTAGTGATGTGATAAATGTATATATATATTTCTAAGTTGTAGCATAATATTAAAATAGAAGCTATGTGATGTAAGATGCTTTTTGTAACTAACCCAGAAGAATAAGAAAGATAATCAGGAAATTCCCCACATTCTTGGATTAGCTGAATGAGGATAACAAGGACAGACCCCCAAAGCTCCAGGAGAGGAATTTATTGAACCTCTGTTATCAGTATCTTATCCAGATGAAGACCAGAGCACCAGGAAAGGAATTTATTGAACCTGTGCTACCAGACTGAATGGAGCCACTTGCAGATGGATCTACAAGATCAAATGGTTGGGTGCAGTTGAAACTGAACAGAGAAATTCAAACTCAAGAAGCATGTTTGAATAATGCATTAGGATCTTTTGAATATGTAACAACCTGGTACATTTAAAGAAGTGTTTTCTGAGTTAGGGTGTGCTTTCTGGCTGCATGCCAGGCACCCAGCCGTTAACTATTTTTTGCTTGTCTGTCTCCTAATTTTTTTATTATTATTTTTTATTAAACTTTTAAATTTTACTAAGAAAGTGAACCTCGTTTTTCACAATAAACATAATATTTATCCCTTAATTGTGAGAACAAACCATCTCATTTTTCACCTATAACAACCACAACCACCACCTTCCCCAGGCTCTGTGAGTGCTCCCATTTCAATGTCATCTTACTTTTGTTAACTCCTCCTTTGAAAACCCTCCCTCTATAATACCCTATAAGACTCATGACCCTGCCCTGCTCTCTCTTCGTCTTCACCTCTCTGTCTTCACCCCCTCCCCCACCCAGGGTAGGGAGGAATGAATGGATTCTCGAGCTTATCAACAAAGACTTGTTTCATCTGTTTCCCCTGCTGGTGGTTGTAACCTCCCTGGACATGATGGTCACTGCTACCACACAACGCAACACATGGTGGAGGGTGCATGCAACCGGTGAGTACAACAGGACCAGCAGTCACCTCCCTGCTGGACCCCCATAAAAACAGGGGGGGTAAAAAAGCTTATGAGCAGGGAAACTCCCAGGAAGGGGACTGGCTTACTGGGACCAAGCGATGGACTAACATCTACCATCACAAGTCTTCTCATTCTTCATGGAAAGGAGTTTTTAAGAGCTACAAGCAGCTAGTCTGTCTGCAAAAAGGACCATGCTGGGGACTCTTACCGACTCTCCTGACATGTTTGCTGCAACTTATGGGCAGTAAAGCCCTGGTGGCTACTTATGGACGATTATGGATGATTTGCATGCAGAGTGTTGGTGCCCCAAATCAGTGGTCCTCCCTCCTGTGAACCTTCACATTTTTCAGTTTCTGTGAAGCTGCCTATATCTTTCCTTAGCCTTTGTTCCTAAGACCGCAGCAAGGTGTGAAAACTGCCAGGGTGGCAAGGAGTTGCTATGGTCTTTCCATCACCCTGTGCCCCTCTTCACCCCTATCCCCCTTTTCCTGAAGGCAGGACAAGGTCTGAAACCATCCAGAGGTGATGTGGGTGCGCTACTGTCCTCCCGCCATCCTGTGTCCTCCTTCACCCCCTGTCTTTCCATATCCCCCATTCCCTACCTGGGAAAGCAGTGGCCGTGCTGTCCCAGACGTTCCTTCTAAAAAATGGTGCTTGCCATGTGATTTTGAGATCCCCTCTTTCCCGCCAAAGTCCTTCTCTTCCCGTCCAAGACCTTCCCTTCCCCCCCACCTACCTCCTCCTTTCCTGCCACACAGCTGCAGCTGCCCCCTCCCCAGGCCAGCACAGCAGTAGGGGCAAGGTGGGGCTGGTCAGAGAGAGTGCCAGGCCCTGCTGTGCCCTGCAGCTGGAGCGGCAGAGGCAGCGTGGTGGAGCTGAGCAGCCCCGAGAAAAGGCCAGACCCTGCTGTGTGGTGCTGACAGCTCTACCACTGCTGCTTTCACTGTTCCACGCTTCACAGTCATCACGTACAATAGTAACACCCAGAACAGCAGTACCAAAGTTGAGACCAAACAGTAAGAACTGTGCCCCTCGTGAAGAGGAGATCAAAGAAGTGCACCCCTTCTGGTGAGAAGATCAAAAGCCAAAGGAGATTGAACTATTAACCCATTAAGTGAAAATGTATTCATTTAATTCAGTATCATCATTTCTGTTACTTTATCCTCTGTAATTAAGTCTAAAATGCTTTTCTGTTACTTGTTAATGTAGCTTAATAATGTTCATTTTAGTTTTGCAAATCAATAAGTCATATTCCTGAGAATTCCCTTATTATGAGTTATTCAACACACCCTTTAACCAATATATAAACAGAGGAGTTGTGAGTGCTCCTGTTTTATGGTGATCTTACCTTTGTTTGAATCATGATTTTAAAGAGTTAATATTTTAGCTAAGGGTTAGAAGCAATTTATATTGATCAAGATGTAAGTTAGATTAGCAAATGGTAGGTTAATGATTATTAGATGCCTAAGCTAGAGCTAACTGTTATATTATGAGCTTGTTTATAGAAAAAATTGGAGTAAGTGAACTGTCATATGAACAGATTGAAACCAGTAAGAACAATGGCCAGCACCTGGACTTCATATCAATCAATCATGAAGCAGGGGACCTTGGATAGTGCCAGAGGGTCACAGAGACCTGATGAAGACTCTCCTGACTTCATTCTTTGAGACCACTGACCCAATTGGAGAACACCGACCCAATTCAAGAGAAGAACTGCTCATGCGTGAAGGACTAATAGCTTCATTTTAATAGAGAGCGGGGATGGGAGGTGCTGGGGTTATGCATATGTATTGTATGTAAGATCTTAAAAAGTAAATAGAGGGCAAAGAACCTTATTCGGGGTGGCCACCAGTGAATAAACATACCGCTTTCTACCTTTAATTAGTTAGAGGGTCTTTGTCTGTGACTATATCGGTCTTCAATGACTCAATTGGCGAGCCAGCCAGGAGAAGGTTCTGCTCGGCTGTGAGACCAGCTCAGGTGGAGGACCCCCTCAGGGTGCCCCCAGGATATTCCTGGAAGAGTGGGCTCCACTGCCCGACCTGTTCATCCAGCAGCAGACAAGAACTCCTGACTACTAAAACTCCGGACAAAAGGGTATGTTTAAAAAAAAAATTGAAACAGTTTGAACAGTGACCTGTAAGGCATACGCATGGTCAGGAAAGGCTTTTGGTAAGTCGTGGGAGATGTCCCACCAACAACTTGTGCCTCTGTAGTATGCTTGCAAGCTTGGTTGGTATCTGGTCAGTTGTACTTGGTTGCCAGCAGAGAAAGCTGTTAAGCTGTTGTACTGGGCCGTGGAGGGCTCGGGCTGTGGTTGCTGGCAGAAGGGGATTTTGCCATTTGCTGTGCCATAGAGGGCTCAGTTTGCTAGCAATCTGGGGCTAGCAATTGTAAGGGCAAATCCTGATTTGTGGTTGTTACGCTGTGTGAATGTGTCCTGACTGTGAGAATGATCGTGAGAGAGTTTGTTGAGACGTGCTACCAGCACGAAGTGACTGAGGAGTTTGGACCCACGGTTCGATTTCTAGGCGACTGAAACGGCCGGGGAAAAATGAAGTGAATGGAGTGTATGAGAACCCTTAAAAGCCTCCTCCCCGCTGTGACTGTGGTGTGTGTGTTTTGGTTACTGGGACAGTATTCACTGTAACTGTATTTTTGAGGCAACATCCATCTTGTGTTAAAAGTTATAAGTGTAGCATATGCTGAGTGAAAGAGTTGATTAGCCTCTGAGAGCTGAGGCGTGAATGTTTTTGAAGTAGATTGAGGGACAGGACCAGTTTAGCAGGAAGGAACAGAAGACCTTGACAAGAGCTTAGTTGTGATTTTAGGTACGGAGGTTGTGTTTGTAGGTTATTGGATTTAGAATAAGGGTAACTTCGGTCTGAGAACTCGATCTGGCCAGACAAATAAAAGGAATTCCTTTACCTCAGTGGTTTGGGCTTGACTTGTGGGAGTTTGTGAATTCAGTAAACTGGTGGATAGACAGAAGAAATGAGAGAATATGTTTAGAAGGCTTATATCAGATGTCTGCTGAGGGACTAGTGGCTCTGGATTGGCAGCAATGGGCTGTGGAGAATTTAGAAAGTCAAGAAGGAGTGAATGGAATAGCTTGTATTTATGGGAATTTTCCTGCAGCTTTTGGTGCATCTAGAGGTTGTCACTGTGCCTGGGTGCTTTTGCAGTGTAAAATTTGTGCAGGACGCTACTATTGTTGTTCTGCTGACTGGTACAGAGAATGTGCCCAATGTAAAAAAACAGCTCCTTGATCGAACTGATTTAGAGCCAAAGATTTTAACACATTTAGTAAAGCAATTTCTATTTCAAATCCAGGTCCAGCTTTAAGCACAACTGAAGTTCAGCTTCACTTTTTATTTTATCCCCTACCCCGACAACACCACTTACTCCTAAATCTCTCCCACTGCCCAGCAGTGATAGTGGGGAAGAGGATCCCTCTCCAAAGGTTCCTAGAGCATCCCAGACTCAGAAACAAACCACAGAAGAGGACATGGAAAAGGGGAGGCAGTGGTTGCTCATGTTGAGGAAAACTGAGGTGGATTGGAGGATCTTACCCTAGGAGACCCTCTAGTTATCATGAAACTAGGTGTGGTGGTTTCAGGCAGATTTTGGGAGAGACCCTCCCATGGGGTCCCCCTCCCGTCCTCCAACCGGTTCGGGAAAAAGACTTCCTCAGAGACAAGTGGAAAAAACCTGTTTATTAAACAGGCAAAGCACTCCCAGCACAATACCCGATGACAAGAGCTTTGTGCCCCTTACGGAGGGATAACAAACTTAAAGAAAGTCTCCTCTTGAAGATCGTCACTGTGCGCCACCGCTCCGTCTCCGCTGGCATTGAGAGAAAAGGAGATGTGCAGGGCTGGTCTTGGTGGGGTGGGTCCCCTGTGGAGGCCCCCAGTGCTCCCCCAGGTCCTTAGTCCGGAGAGGTTGGAACAGTTCCGAGGAGAGGGGAAAAAAAGAAAAAAGGGACGGAAAAAAAAGGGAAAAAAAAAGAAAAAAAAAAGGCAAAAAGCTTCAGCTATTCTACAGCGTCTAACTACGCTAGCACTAAACTGACTAACTTGCCGGGGGAAAAAAACAACAGAGCTTCTTTCGTCCTGCAGTGCTCCAACTCCCCCGCTTCAAGGTCACTCCGATGAGCAGTTTTCCTGGGGAAAAACAAACGGCGCTTCCCTCCCCTTTGTACCCAACAGACAATTGGGGATACACAGTCACCCCAGGACATCTTCCACCCCTTATCCCCATATCATCGACTTACAGACAGAACCAATGTATATTCCACATAAAACTTCCATCCATTCTCCCCACAAAAAAGAATACAAGCAATACCCGTCATGCTCCTGTCACGTTCCACACTGAGCCACTGAATCCAGGCCCCAGGCTGCAGGGCAGCAGGATTCCCCTCTCACTTACTCATACCTTCAACACTTAACACATACCCTCTCACTTACACATTTCCTTCTATTTCATTCTGCATGGTTTAATGTACAGACAATGGCAATAGCATTCAGCAGACAGTGATGTTTGTAAATGATTCTCACCCAACAATCAGATCTCCCTGAGGTACACATCGTGTTGTTCCATCTTTCTGCATTATCCACCATGTGCAACCTGGTTCCTGAGCAAAGACAACCCCACGAATGGGTTTGTCTGTACTTGAGGCAGACTTGATCCACACTGTCTTCCCTAACAGACCTCTGGCATGCACCACTGGGACTTTATCTCCATCTATTGTATGCAGAGGCTCAGCCTGGGCAGGGCCTGCTCGGTTGGTGGAGCCTCAAGTGTTGACCAACCAGGTGGTCTTTGCCAAATGCTGCTCCCAATTCTTGAAAGATCCCCCACCCTGTAGAAATTGCTGCTTTCTCCTGCTGCTGAGGACTCCTGGACGGTGTGCATAAATGTAGACAAGAGATCTCTGAGGCTAGGTTTTAGGAGATGAGGTTTATTGTAAGGGATGTGGGGGCCTTGCTCTGAGCTGCCAGGCTGCAGCTCGTGGCAAGGCCTAGGAAAGTGGGGGAAGGGAGAAGTAGGGAGAGGAAATTCCAAGAGAGGAAAGTCCTCGGGAAAGGGTGCAAGTGAAGAGAGGCAAAGAGCAAAGAGTGAAGAGTGAAGAGTGAAGAGCAAAGGGCAAAAGAGCAAAGAGACCGAGCCACCTCGCAGCCCCCTGATAAGGGGTCTCGAGGTGGGCTGGAACAGGACTTGTGCCAATGGGGTCACAGATACCTGATACTTCAGGGGAGGGGTACAGGTGTGGGATGAACCATACATTGAGGGGTGAGACAGAACATTCCATTTGACCTCTGGATCTGGTTGCAGGTAACCTTCAGATGGTCACCTAACTGTTTTCCCAGACATCTAGTATCTTAACACATCTCAAACATCAAAACTTACTTTCAATTCTATCTCACATACAGGTTTCTCATTCTCAGAATACAGGCAATCATATTTATAGGGTTTCTTGGCTTCCTCCTCCCCAACACCACCCAATGCTTTCAACTGGGTTTTTAACAATGCATTGTGCCTCTCCACTTTGCCTGCAGCAGGTGCATGGTAGGAAATATGGTACACCCACTCAATGCCATGTTCCCTAGCCCAGGTGTTAACAAGGCTGTTCTTGAAATGAGTCCCGTTGTCTGACTCAGTTCTCTCGGGGGTACCATGCCTCCACAGGACTTGCTTTTCAAGGCCCAGGATGGTGTTTCGGGCTGTAGCATGGGGCACAGGGTAGGTCTCCAGCCACTCTGTGGTGGCTTCAACCATTGTGAGCACGTAGCGCTTGCCTTGGTGGGTTTGGGGAAGGGTGATGTAGTGAATCTGCCAGGCTTCCCCATACTTATACTTGGACCATCGCCCGCCATACCATAGGGGCTTCATCCGCTAGGCCTGCTTGATGGCAGCACACATCTCACAGTTGTGGATAACCTGAGAAATACTGTCCAAGGTTAGATCCACCCCTCGGTCTCGGGCCCACTTATAGGTGGCATCTCTGCCCTGATGGCGTGAGGCATCATGGGCCCATCGAGCTAAAAACAACTCTCCCTTGTGTTCCCAATCTAAATCAATCTTTGACACTTCTATTTTTGCTGCCCGATCTACCTGCTCATTGTTTCGATGTTCCTCATTAGCTCTACTCTTGGGGATGTGGGCATCTACATGGCGGACTTTCACAGGTAGTCTCCCTACCCTGGTAGCAATGTCTTTCCACTCCTTAGCAGCCCAAATTGGTTTCCCCCACGCTGCCAATTAGCCTCTTTCCACCTCTTCAGCCATCCCCACAGAGCATTGGTTGCCATCCATGAATCAGTAAAGAGGTAGAGCCTCGGCCACCCCTCTCTTTCAGCAATATTGAAGGCCAATTGAACAGCCTTGAGTTCTGCAAGTTGACTTGATCCACCCTCTCCTTCAGTGGCCTCAGCAACCTGTCGCGTGGGGCTCCACACGGCTGCTTTCCACTTCCGGTTCATCCCTACAATACGACAGGAACCGTCAGTGAAAAGGGCATAATGCGTCTCCTCTGCTGGCAATTGGTTGTATGGTGGAGCCTCTTCAGCCTGTGTCACTTGCTCTTGTTCTTCATCTGTGAGGCCAAAATTTTCACCCTCAGGCCAATTGGTAATTATTTCCAAAATCCCAGGGCGATTCAGTTTACCCATACGGGCGCGCAGCGTAATAAGAGCAATCCACTTGTTCCATGTGGCATCAGTGGCATGATGGGTGGAGGGGACCTCCCCTTTGAACATCCACCCTAGCACAGGCAGTCGGGATGCCAGGAGGAATTGCGCCTCTGTACCAATCACCTCTGAGGCAGCTTGAACTCCTTCATAGGCTGCTAAGATTTCCTTCTCTGTTGGGGTGTAGTTGGCTTCGGACCCTCTGTAGCTTCAACTCCAAAATCCTAGTGGCCGGCCTCGAGTCTCCCCAGGCACCTTCTGCCAAAGGCTCCAGGACAGGCCATTGTTCCCGGCTGCTGAGTAGAGCACATTCTTCACATCTGGTCCCGTCCTGACTGGGCCAAGGGCTACTGCATGAGCGATCTCCTGCTTGATCTGGGCAAAGGCTTGCTGCTGCTCAGGGCCCCAGTGGAAATCATTCTTTTTGCCGGTGACCAAGTAAAGAGGGCTCACAATCTGACTATACTCAGGAATATGCATCCTCCAGAATCCTATAGCACCTAGGAAAGCTGGTGTCTCCTTCTTATTGGTTGGTGGAGACATCGCTGTAATCTTGTTGATGACCTCAGTGGGAATCTGCCGCTGTCCATCTTGCCACTTTACTCCTAGGAACTGGATCTCATGAGCTGGTCCCTTAACGTTACTCTTCTTGATAGCGAAACCGGCTTCCAGGAGGATCTGGATGATTTTCTTTCCCTTCTCAAACACTTCTGCTGCTGTGTTCCCCCACACAATGACGTCATCAATATACTGTAGATGTTCTGGAGCCTCACCCTTTTCTAGTGCAGTCTGGATCAGTCCATGGCAGATAGTGGGGCTGTGCTTCCATCCCTGGGGCAGTCGGTTCCAGGTGTACTGCACTCCCCTCCATGTGAAGGCAAACTGAGGCCTGCATTCTGCTGACAAAGGAATGGAGAAAAATGCATTGGCGATATTAATCATGGCATACCATTTTGCTGCCTTGGACTCCAGCTCGTACTGGAGCTCCAACATGTCTGGCACAGCAGCGCTCAGTGCTGGTGTCACCTCATTCAATGCACGGTAATCCACAGTCAATCTCCATTCTCCTTCAGATTTATGCACAGGCCAAATGGGGCTGTTGAAGGGTGAGTGGGTTTTACTAACCACCCCTTGGCTCTCCAGCTATTGAATCATCTTATGGATGGGAATCACAGCATCTTGAGTTGTCCTATACTGTCAGCGGTGCACTATAGTAGTGGCAATTGGCACCCGTTGCTCTTGTACTTTCAGGAGTCCTACTGCAGATGGATTCTCAGACAGTCCGGGCAAGGTGTTCAATTGCCGGATGCCCCCTGTCACTACAGCCGCTATCCCGAATGCCCACCTGAGTCCTTTCGGGTCATTGAAATACCCACTTTGGAGGCAATCTATACCCAAAATGCATGGGGCCTCTGGGCCAGTCACAATAGGGTGTTTCTCCCACTCCTCTCCAGTTAGGCTCACATCTGCTTCCACCAAAGTAAAATCTTGTGATCCCCCTGTCATGCCAGCAATAGAGACAGATTCTGCCCCTACATGTCTTGATGGCATTAATGTGCACTGTGCACCAGTATCAACCAAGGCCTCATATTTTTGTGGTACTGATGTGCCAGGCCAACAAATCCACACAGTCCAAAATACACGGTTTTCCCTAGCCTCTACCTGGCTAGAGGCAGGGTCCCTCTAAGCCTGGTTCTCCTTCTTTCCTTGAGCATATGTCTTAGAGGTTCCTTCAAGGGGGTCGGACATGTCATCATCATCATACCTGGCAGTTCGGCTACGGGCAACTGGAACCGCTTCCCTTTTGGTGGAACTCCCTCTCTGAGTCTTGACTTCCTTCAATCCTTGCACCCGTTGTGCCAGGGCAGCCGTAGATTTTCCATCTTATCTGTTCATATTTTCTCCGCAATCCCGCAGGAAGAACCACAGCTCAGCACGTGGAGTGTATCCTCTTTCCCTAGCCGGGGAGCATCTACATTGGGTACTAGAACCTCTGATCTGTACTGCTGAGATTTGGAGAAGGTCCTCTCTAATCTCCTCCCTGAGTTTCTTATGATTCTCATCTATCTTATCCTCTAATTTCTGTAGACGTGTTTCTACAGCTGCAATTCTGGCGCGTGTTGGGCCATGCACACCATCTGCATATGCTCGGAGCTTCTTTGCCATATCAAGCACCGTCTCCTCCATGTCGTCTCGCTTCATTTCTGCTAAAGCAGAAGTGTATTCTAATGGCCCGAGTCGTATAAGTTTTCGCCACATCACAGATGTATATGATACCAAGTCTGGGTTCCTAGTGTTTATGTCATCTGAGAAAACCATCTCTGCCACTGCCATTTCTCTCAAGCGTTGAATCCCTTGTTCTATGGTCTTCCATGGGGTTTGCTGCATATAGAGATCATCTGCACACAAGTATCTTTCTGCCACACTTCCTAGGACCCGTATCCAGAGACTGCAAGGACTAGCCTCTCTCATCATCTCCTGGTCGATGACTGGATCATGTGACAGGGATCCCAGATGCCTCGCTTCAGTGCCATCCAGAATTGTAGCCTCGCCTGCAGCATCCCAAAGACGGACTAACCAACTAATTATAGATTCATCAGGTTGTCGTCGGTAATCTTTTCTTAGGCCCCGAAGGTCCTTCAGGGAAAAGGAATCAATATTTGCTTCTGATCCTGTGCTAGAAGCTTTGGCTTCTGATTTGGGCGAAGGTCCTTCTCTTGGGTCGTCATCGTCCACTGGTTGATCGGTTTTGATTGTGTGCTTCTTTGCTGGAGCAACTGCCAGGGGCTTAGGCTTAGTGTCTGGTTTAGCTGCCGACTCAGGCTCAGGTTCTAGTTTAGCTGCTGGCTTCAGAACTGGGGTGTTGGCTGCAGCCTGAGTGACTGGGGTAGCTGTTGATTTGCATCCCTTCCCCCCTGCCTCTGTCTGCTGCCCTACAGTCTCTAGCAATGTGCGATAAGCATATGCCAGGGCCCAGCTTACTGCAGCCACCTTTTCCCCCTTAGAGCCATCATGGTACCTCTCTTTCAGGTATTTTCCCAGCTCCGCTGGATTCTGAATTTGTTCCCGTGGAAAATCCCAGACTACAGGGTCAGAGAATTCCTTGAGGAGTTGGCCCATATCCTCCCATTCTCCACACCACTCAGGATTTCCTCTGCCTGGGTCAGGAGTTTCATCAGCCCCTCTAGAAATCTCAGCCTATATTCTAGAGAAGCTGCAGACTGTATAGAGAAGGCTTACCAGATGACATACCAGAAAGATGGTCTCTAACACTCAGGGGAAACTCAACATTCTCCAGCAATGATTTAACCGATTCAGAGGAGAAGAAGGAAACGAAAGACTGCAATGCTTCATCCTCTGCTCCTTCTCCCACAAACAGGGTGAATAACCATAACCATGACCCATACATAGTAGGAAAAGATCTCAGCACCTTTATAAACTTCCTACAAATTATTATGATTAAACCAAGGCCAATAGCTACTCTAATCCGTGTCCTTCTACTGTAAAATCTGCATATTAATGACAATATTGGGGCTATCTCTGGATATGCAAATAAACCTAAGGACCACAAAGGTATTAAGACCTCAAAGAAGCCTAAGGATCCAAAACACATCAAGGCCCCCACCCCAAGAGACATGAGTTCACGCAGCATAGTTACTGACTGCTGAATACGAATCAGTACAGGGTTTTTCCACTCTCTCGAGCCCCACGTATGGGCGCCAATAAGTTTGTGGTGGTTTCAGGCAGATTTTGGGAGAAACCCTCCCATGGGGCCCCCCTCCCATCCTCCAATCGGTTCGGGAAAAAGACTTCCTCAGAGAGAAGTGGAAAAAACCTGTTTATTAAACAGGCAAAGCACTCCCAGCACAATACCCGATGACAAGAGCTTTGTGCCCCTTACGGAGGGATAACAAACTTAAAGAAAGTCTCCTCTTGAAGATCGTCACTGTGCTCCACCGCTCCGTCTCCGCTGGCATTGGGAGAAAAGGAGATGTGCAGGGCTGGACTTGGTGGGGTGGGTCCCCTGTGGAGGCCCCCGGTGCTTCCCCAGGTCCTTAGTCCGGAGAGGTTGGAACAGTTCCGAGGAGAGGGCAAAAAAAGAAAAAAGGGACGGAAAAAAAAGGGAAAAAAAAAGAAAAAGAAAAAGAAAAAAGCAAAAAGCTTCAGCTATTCTACAGCGTCTAACTACGCTAGCACTAACTAACTAACTGCCGGGGAAAAAAACAACAGAGCTTCTTTCGTCTTGCCGTGTTCCAACTCCCCCATTTCAAGGTCACTCCGATGAGCAGTTTTCCTGGGGAAAAACAAACCGCGCTTGCCCTCCCCCCCCTGCACCCAACAGATGATTGGGGATACACAGTCACCCCAGGACACCGACCCACAGCACCAACTCCTCATTCCCCTGCTTAAAGAGCAAATTAAAAGCCAGATTTCTGAAGTCCTTCATGTGCCTAATTGCCATTGAACTGAAAATTCAGTGGGAATTAAGACACCCAAATAGCCCTCAGAACAGATCTGCGAAATTTCTCCACATATGCTGCTCTTAGAAATCAAGTAATGCATTTGATTTTGTTAACCTGACACAGGCAATATCTTTAAGGAAAACATTCTATTTGTAGAAATCTATAGGCTGGTTCTCAGTCCCAAGCAAATGACCCAAGCCTAACCTAGACAAGGAGCTGCTGCACCCTGTACTTCTCTCTTTGGTATAATTTCCCAATGCTCTGAAAAAATTTACATTCAAACAAAATTTGTTTCTTTGCAAGAATTAGTAGCCTGTCAGGATTATATTTTCAACATTTCAATTCCTTATCCTATATCTTAATTGTATGAATTATTTAAAAACAAACCCCCCAGAATTTTAGCTAAATATTAAAATAATAAGCAAGTGCAGTTCTGTGTATGACAACAAAAGCTTTACAGAATTTTTTAATGGTTATTTTAGGAAAAAGTCTCTCCATCAAGTCACACAGTGAAGCAGTTGTGTACATACAAGGAAAACAAACTTTAAAGAAATTCACAAGAAAAAAGGCAGGGTGAGAGAGAAAAGAAATATTTTACAACTACTTCTGTCACTAAGAGGAAAGTTGATTAACACTCTGATAAAAAAAGAAGAAAGCTGTCTAATGCTTCTAAAGCTGAGCTGGTACATAACTTCCCTTTAAGTTCTTTGACTTTCCCCTGTGAGCCTTTCTTGTACAAGGTTACATGCGTAAGCAGCAAGCAGTTGGGTTTATGACTCTTTTCAAAGCACATATTGGGATGTCTGAACTCCTGCGAGTGTCCTAAAGCAGACACCATATGAGAACACTCTCTCAGAACAACAGACTAATGTGGGCAGCACACAGTTCTAATGGAGGGGAATCACCTCCGAGAGATCTTCAAATCCTCCACATATAGGCTAACATGACCTCTCAATTTCAGCAGGACATTTACATCATTCCCAGGGAGACGTTTCTCACAAGAATGGGGATTCACATATGTCAAGCCTGAAAATGCTGCACTATGGCAGGATCTGATCTTTGAAACTCAACTGTCCATAGTCCAGATGGTTTTGAGAGTGATCTTTCCCATAACACCAAGGCACCGATAGGTTTTTCCCACAGATCACACTTTTCTGTTTTTTCAAGGAAGTTCATGCCAAGTTCAGTACTGTAGCACAATCACTAATCACCAGTGACCCTCCATCTCCCAAGCCCTCTACTTCTGCGATTACAATCAATTAAAATTTTTCTCAGCATAAAAAAATCTCATGCGCTGTCTTTGCTTTGCTGTTAGACAATGGAAAGCTGCACCCAGAGCAAAACATGTGAAACCAGGCTTTTGTAGAGCCCTGAAAGCAATGAGTCTCAGCAGGCAGCAAGGAAGCGATATGAAGACAGCATGTGCCTATCCCTCTCTGTCCAAAATTCCCCAAAGCAGGCTGCTTTCAACTTGGAGCAGTGTATGAGTGGGAGGACGTGTACAGTGGCTGGGTGAAACACAAAGGCAATACCTTATATGAGCTGGAGTCAGGAGCATGAAGAGAGTTTTAATCATTAATCCTACAAGAAGCAAAGACTGAAGGACTATTAAGAACAGAAGAAGCTATTAGTAGAAGGTACATTTTTCACACTCAAACAGCCTGATTATGAGAAGGCACAGGACCTTTTTCCTTAAATGATAAAGAAAGCACAAGCAAGTACTTTCCAAGATCTACACAACTTCATATGACCTGTTTTACAACCAGCTACGTTGAGATAACAGTAAATGCAACCACCTATTTTAGTGTTCAAGCAGACTTTGCTGGACAGACAGGAACACATTGCCATCCTTAGAATCCAGTCTGCCAACATCAAGTTTCTTCAGACACCTCCACAGAGATCCCATAATACTGGGACAAGGAATTATTCCAGCTCTCACATCTGACCCCTTCAGATTCCTGCAACTGGATCCTGAGCTTTTCCTGTTTTCCAGGTGTTTTATTAACTGACTGAG
This sequence comes from Delichon dasypus, assembly GCA_037837765.1. Taxonomy (NCBI): domain Eukaryota; kingdom Metazoa; phylum Chordata; class Aves; order Passeriformes; family Hirundinidae; genus Delichon; species Delichon dasypus. The sequence goes on along the minus strand of JBBAXF010000012.1, from coordinate 3,767,883 downwards.
GATCTTAAGATGTTCTGCATACCTGGAATTGCAGTCTCCTACTTCTGAATAGAGACAAAGCACTGGCCTCTTCTCTGCAACATTTTTATATTCCTGTTAAAATAATATTATTTTGTGGGGTTTTTAAAGATAATTAGATCTACAAATCAATGCAGTTCTTTCCAAACATCAATTACAGTTAAAGAAAGATGGCTTATGGGTACCATGGAAAGCCATTCAAGTATTGGGTGCTACTTTGATGGCAGCTTGGCACATTTTCAAGCACACATATTAAATAACGCTGGGTTTGCTCGTCTTGTTAGAAGGTGCCATTTCCACACAGAGAAAGCACAAACCAATGCACTGCTACACAAAGAGGTAACAGGCAAAGCCCTGAAAGCAAGTAGTGCTTGTGAGAGAAATGTGGCATAGGGAACATGGAACAGAGTTTAAGTTGAATTAAGAGGGTTAGTCAGGCTATCAAAGTCATTATGCTTCTTCCTGTAGACCAGTAGGAGTATCAATAGATGGTGCATTGATCTGCATTAGGGAGATAAGTTAAATCTTTCACCATAATCCATGTTTCTCACATCTCCCATGGCCCTCTATGAAGAGGTTGTATTAAAGAATTGAAATACAAACAACAATTTAGAATTTTTTAAAAGCCTGAAAAAAGACCCACCTGTGTTTTGGAAGCACTAAGCCATGTGTCTGGAAAGCTTATGTTTCAGCTGGAAGCAAAAATTAAATTCAGTAAGAGTTAAGAAAATTTTCATTCTTCTTAATAGAAAAGAACTGCAAGTAAGACACCTCAAATAAATTTTACTACAGTAAAGCAGGCAGGATTAAGGGAGATTCTACCTGTGCCCAAGAAATCAAGATGTTTCAAGCACATTCAATGTGTTTTCACCATGAGATTATACCCTTCTGTGTGCTGTTTGAATTTTCAGCACATTTAACATGAGCAGTGCTCTACAGGTCCTATATCCAAGGTATAAACCTAAAACATCTCTAAAAGAAGACATCTCCATCTGGGGATTTTGGCCATCAGAGCACTGCTGCTCTTGTCACACTGTTTTAATTGTGAACTGCCCCACTGCCCTCCTGCAGAGAAATTTCAGTACACTTGTGGAGTATCTGGAGTTAGAGCTTAATTTAATGATGATTACCAAACAGGAACTAATTCTGGAAAAAAAAGTAAGTCAATTGCAAAACTGCTTTTTATGAAAAAAAAAAAAAAAAAAAAAAAAAAAAAAAAAAAAAAAAGAGGGAAGCATTCACACTTCTTTCTTCACTGCTCATTTTGTCCTTGATTTAATATAAACCCCTTCCTTGGATATGGGAACTCACTTCCATTGTGCCTTGTTCAACTTTTACAACTCCATTAAGGTCACAACTCTCCCTGCCACAATGAATGGAGGCCAGGCCAGGGTTTCTGGAGGGTGTTGGGGCAAGATGAGAGGCAGCCTCTCTCTTTTGGCGGGCGGTTTGACTGGATGCCAGTATCTCTGACCATGGATACTGCTCTTTCTGTGGGGTTTGCCTGCTTCTTTTTGGTTTTTTTCTTTTGCTTCAGCACTGTGACTGAGATTGCCAGCTGGGCTTGTCTTGCTGCTCTGCTGTCGGGAAGCCCAGAGCCAGTGCATGCCCTGCCAGGACTTGGGACTGCCCTTGTTTCCTGCCAGCAGGCTGCTCCCACCCTCTGCACTGCCCAGACCCAGGGAGCAGCCAGCGCCAGTGAGAAAATCCTGAAGAGCCTTTTTCCATCTTCCTTTCAGGAGCCGGACTGCTGCTGCCCAACCCCCACTGTACCTCTGCCATTGCTCCAGGTTTGTGCTACACTGTAGCTTTTCATCCTCTGCCTGCCGGGAGGCCCTGCCATTCCAGCTTGCTTATCCTGAGGTTCCTGCTACAGCTCCTTTTGCCATCCAGAGGGGGCACTGGGATTGGCCGCCACTGGGGGCTCATAAAGGAAGCCCCTTCGCCATCCCTTTCTGCCTGCTGCATCTGCCATTGTCCATGTGTAGAAAGATGGCCGAGCTCATGCCTGCAGGTGTGGGGGAATCATCTCACCCTGTCTGCCCAGCCAGGAGCCAACAGTGTCCCTGCCGGCTGAGAGCGGAACTGCGCCACAGGGGAAAGTGCTTAAATAGCAGGAGGAGACCTCATTGGGTTTTCTGCTCTTTGGTTGATGTTGTTACAATTGTTGTTGTTTGCCTCGTTACACATACACACACTAGTAAAGAAGTGCTACTCCTTTTGTCATATCTTTGCCTGAAAGCCCCCTTAATTTCAAAATTATAATAATTTGGAGGTGAGGAGGTCATATTTTTCCATTCCAAGGGAGGCCCCTGCCTTCCTTAGCAGACACCTGTCTTTCAAACCAAGACAGTTCTCAGATTTACTACCTTCCTTCATAAACATGGAACTCCAAAGATCAAAGCCTGGTGGTCTGTTACAGTCACACACATTCACCCCAGTACACCATATATATTTTTTTCTTCTCCCACTCCCACAAGGAGCTCGAGGATCTGTATACCTTCAGGCAGCTCCACTTGGCTAAAGGAGCACAGTAAGTTGGGAGACTTTTTAGCCTCTTTTCATTATATGATCAACCGTTTTTCCAGACTTTACACCTGACCTGGAAATGAAGATGTCTCACCACGTGACACAGAGGCTGCTGATGATTTTGAATTCAGTGACAGTGCTGGCTCTTCCTGCAGGCACCAAACCCTGCCTGTTTGTGAGCCAAGAGCCATGGGACAGTTTGGCTCTGGCACTGGAGCTGCACAGATCCAACTACATCCATGGCTCCAACAGACCTCAATTTTAAGGCCATGTCTCTCAGTCTGCAAAACTCCCAGACAGATGCCACTACCCTTATGTAATTTTCATAGTTATAAGAGAGACAGCATACAGAAATAAATATTACTAGATCATTACTAGATCTAATTAGCTTTAAGATAAAGGGAATGTAATAGTTTTCTCCTCCAATATGAATGTCAAAGGGGGGGGGGGGGGAAAGCTTTCTGTAACCACTCACCTAGTTTCAATACAAGAAAATTCTGTAAATAGCCAAGGTTGGAGAGAAAGGAAGGCCTCTGAGATCAGAAGACAGCTCACAGCTCACAAGTACCCTTCCCCCAACAAAAGAGGTGGCGCCAAATGCTTCAAAAATAATTCATGCATATTCCTTCCTGATATTTTGGGGTTTCACAGTTTATAGTTGATTTTGCGCCAGTTTTCTTTTACTGTTCAAGGGTGTGAAAAAACACAGCAAAGATATGACTGAGCTTGTGTATAAGTTTATAACTCTGGCAGGTTGGAGTACAGAGGTTTGTCCTACCAACACTGGTCATGCCATGACTCAATTGAAACTACCAGGCAAGGAAGGCAGACAGACAATTTCTACTGTTTAGAAAGTCTCAGTACATTCTGCCTTCTCAAGCACTTTGATGATTTGAAGAAAAAACAATTATAAGCTATGTAAGGAAAAAAAAATCACATGGGAAGAGATTACAGCACTGATGAGATCATAATTCTTTGAGTGAGTATTACAAGCTACATTCTCTTTAATAAGCTGCACAGACTGAGCTACTTGAATTTCTGTTTATTTTCATGCTGGGGTTCTAGGCCACGAACATGGTATGTGTGCAAATAGTGGGATTATGTCACCTTTGTTTTCCTGGAAAAACGGAAAACAGAAGTTTTTCTAGTAGATGTATATATAATGCATACTCACAAACCACTATTTTTATATCTAGGTTCCTTTTAAAAAATATTTTGATATTCCTTCAGGGAAAATAGGATGGAGTCAGACACCTTCCAATGTGTGAAGAACATAAATTTTCAGTGTTACTTCATATAAATGTTTATTTGCTGTCAACATATGAGCATGTACAAAACTTGTAGTTAGCTAAATTTCAAATATTAAACCCACGAAAATGATTAAAAAAGCTCCAGACCACAACTATAAAAAGTAACTTGACTCATTTAAGAGCAAATTGAGTTTCTGTCAGGTGATTGAAGTGACAGGATCCCCATGGTTTGCATCATGAAGCCAATTTTATTGAACACACTGCTGGTTTATATACCTTACAAGCATAACAACAATATCTGTCTCTTAGTAACATTGCTTAACTATGGGCTAGTACAGACTTGTACAGGCCTGTGCTGTCTTGCATGCATACGTACACCCTGATCTTTTTCCTTCTTCAGGGTCTTGCCTCGACTTGACAGGGCTTGTAGCTGTAACAGGTTAATGCTTTGTTCATTGAACCTGCAAACTCAGGATGACACAGGACTTTTAAGAGAAGCTTTAAACTTGCAAACTCAGGATGACGCAGGACTTTTAAGAGAAGCTTTAAACTTGCAAACTCAGGATGACTCAGGACTTTTAAGACACCTATGCTATTGCTTAACAAGACTTTTTGAGCTTCAGGAAGGAGAACTGTGGCTGTTTTCGGAAGATAAAAGACGGTCTCCTAGCAACAAGATAACACCGACATGATAACAGAAGAAAAGAACTGTATAAAACAGAACTGGAAGACCGTAACCGCGCGGCAGTCGGCGGAATGCAGATTCCACCCTGTCGCCCAGCGCTGTATTTTTGCTTATGCCCCGCTTGCTGTAATTAATAAATTCTAATTGGGACTAAATCTTGAGTCGTGCAATTTATAACAATTTGGTGCCGTGACTCGGATGAGAATGTTCTGGTAGAATAGGAATACTGGGGAGGCGCCCCACCTCAGGTGGCCCCAGGATCTCTGTAACCTACCCCGCTCTCACCGACGAACCTAAAACTCGGGACATAAGCAAAGGAGACCGGTCGACCCTATAAACTTTGTGCACAAAGGTCCGGACGAAGACGCAGGACGCGTAAGTATTGCGTGGAATTACACGTGGGGAGCCGTTCGGTCGGGGTCGGGTATCCTGGAGTGTGCTGAGTGTGCTGTGTGAGAGGGAAGCCGGCAGCCGGACATCCCAAGTGAGTGTGGACCCTCAGTAGTGCGGTTCCCATTGCCCGCGAGGGCGTGGGCCACGAACAAGGGGAAGCGACTGGTTGCACACGTGTGATAGAAGGCACTCCAGAAGATGGGACAGGGGAAGAGCAAGCCCCCTCCACCCATGAAACTCCCACCTGTGCCTAAAGACAGTCCGTTAGGATTCATGCTAGCTGAATGGAAGCAGTATCCTGGGACTAGAGATAAGGATAAGGCCAAAATGATACACTATTGTATAGAAGTATGGGGTGGGAAAGAAATATCTAGAAATGTTTTTTGGCCTGTATTTGGATCATCAGAAGAGTGGGTTAGGCAGAAACTCAGCTTATGGGTAAACACTAAGACCCCCTTTAGTCAGGAGGAGAGTGACTATGCAAGTATATGGGTTGAGACCCCGGGAGTGTTCTTATTCAATCTAAAAGAAAAACCTGACTCTCGTGAAGATAAGAAAAAAGGGAAACGAGAGGAAGAAGTACCCTTAGTTCCACCACCGTATGTACCACCACAAGCCCCTCCACTCCCTGATAATGAAAATGCGCAGGAACAAGCTGAGACTCCACCTAGAGGTCCGATGACTAGACAAAGGACGAGACAACAGAATTTATACCCTTTAAGGGAAATGCCCATGGGAGGACCTCAGGCTGGGATAGGGTTTATCTCTGTCCCACTAAGCTCAGGGGACGTACGGGACTTCAAAAAGGAAATGGGGAACTTGTTAGAAGATCCACTAGGAGTATCAGAGAGAGTGGACCAATTCCTAGGTCCCAACATTTATACTTGGGATGAATTACAATCCATATTGGGCATCCTTTTCACATCTGAAGAGAAAAACATGATTAGACGTGCAGGAATGCGCATTTGGGATGCCCAGCATGCACAAGGGCCACAAGCAGACCTTAAATGGCCATTACAAAATCCCAACTGGAATCATCAGAACCCAGAACACCGGGGACACATGCAGGATTTAAGAACAATAATCATCCAGGGCATCCGTGAGGCAGTTCCAAGAGGGCAGAATATTAATAAAGCATTTAATGAAAGGCAAAAGAAGGAGGAAACCCCAACTGAGTGGCTAGAAAGATTAAGAAAGAACTTGCAATTATATTCGGGGATAGACCCTGAAGCCCCAGTGGGGCAAGCCCTGCTCAAAACACAGTTTGTTGCAAAATCATGGGAGGATATTAGGAAGAAATTAGAAAAGTTGGACAATTGGCAGGAGAGGGGATTGGACGAGTTATTGAGGGAAGCTCAGAAGGTATATGTGCGGAGAGAGGAAGAAAGCCACAAAAGACAAGTAAGAATGATGGTCGCTGCAATACGGGAAAGCAGAAGACAAGAAACACCCCAAAGGGACAGGTTAGACAGGCCTTCTCATCAGAATTGGGATGAAGTGTCGCTGAAGAATAGAGAGACACGAACTTGTTTTTATTGTGGAGGAAAAGGACATCTGAGAAAGAATTGCAGAAAGAGAATGAAGGATGAGAAAATGTTTAAGGAAGACTAGGGAGGTCAGGGGCTCTATTTGCTGGGGACCAGGACACATCAGGAGCCCTTGATAAAAATAAAAATAGGTCCCCAGCGCCAGGAATTCGAATTCCTGGTAGACACAGGGGCTGAACAATCAACCATTCAAAAACTGCCCCTTGGGTGCACATTTGCCCGAGAAACTGCCCTGGTAGTTGGGGCAAAAGGGGAGCCTTTTGAAGTAAAATCAGTAAAGGATGTAGTAATTGAAACAGAAAAAAAGATTAAATTAGGTAACTTCTTAATAGTGCCAGAAGCGGAATATAATCTATTAGGAAGAGACTTAATAATAGAATTGGGGATTAATTTAGAAATAGTAGATAAGGAGTTAAAGATAAAACTGTGCCCCCTTAGAGTGGAGGATGAACAGAGAATAAACCCTGAAGTATGGTATACACCTGAGAGTGTGGGACAAATGGATATACCACCTTTTACAGTTACCCTTAAAAATCCAGATATCCCTGTTAGGATAAGGCAATATCCCATATCCTTAGAGGGACGAATGGGACTTAAACCTGAAATTGATAGACTGGTTAGCAAAGGACTACTGGAATCTTGCATGCCACCATTCAACACACCAATACTCCCCATCAAGAAACCAGATGGCACTTATAGGCTAGTCCATGACTTAAGGGAAATTAACAAAAGGACTGTAGCTCGCTTCCCAGTAGTAGCTAATCCATATACCTTATTAAGTAACTTGGGGCCTAATAATTGTTGGTATAGTGTAATAGACTTAAAAGATGCCTTTTGGGCCTGCCCCCTTGCAGAAAGTAGCCGGGATTATTTTGCTTTTGAATGGGAAGATCCAGAGACCCATAGGAGACAGCAATTGAGGTGGACCGTATTACCTCAAGGATTTACGGAATCCCCTAACTTATTTGGACAAGCACTAGAACAAATACTCCAAGACTACAAGACCAGGCCAGGAGTAACTTTGGTACAGTATGTAGATGATTTACTACTAGCAGGGGAAAGAGAGGATGACGTTCGAAAAGAGAGCATAAAGCTGCTAAACTTTTTGGGACTTAAAGGCTTAAAGGTATCAAAAGCCAAGTTGCAATTTGTGGAAGAAGAAGTTAAATATTTAGGCCACTACCTTAGTAAGGGTGAAAAAAGAATTGACCCTGAGAGAGTGAAAGGTATATTAGCCTTGCCAACCCCAAAGAACAAGAGGCAAATTAGGCAGCTTTTGGGACTAGTAGGATATTGCAGGCAATGGATTGAAAACTATAGTAACAAGGTTAAATTCTTATATCAAAAACTTAGTCAAGAAGGTTTAATGAAATGGACCTGGGAAGATGAGGAAAGTTTAAAAGGAATACAACAGGACTTAATCCAAGCCCCCGTACTCAGTCTACCTGACTTAAAAAGACCCTTTTATTTATTCATAAACACGGATAATGGAACAGCCTACGGGGTATTGACTCAGGACTGGGCAGGGAAGAAGAAACCTGTGGGGTACCTATCCAAACTGTTAGATCCAGTTAGTAAAGGATGGCCTACTTGCTTACAAGCAGTTGTAGCCTGTGCGCTCCTGACGGAAGAAGCACACAAAATAACATTTAACAGCGAATTAAAGGTGTTATCCCCTCATAATATTAGGGGAATTTTACAACAAAAAGCAGATAAGTGGATTACAGACTCCAGACTTTTAAAATATGAAGGCATCCTTCTAGACTCCCCTAAATTGACCCTAGAAGTGACGGGCTTGCAAAATCCGGCCCAATTTTTATATGGGGAGCCAGATGAAAAGGAATTAGCTCATAACTGTATGACAACTATTGAGGAGCAAACTAAAATAAGACCAGACTTAGAGGAGGAAGAATTAGAAACAGGGGAAAGGCTATTTGTAGATGGATCATCACGGGTTATAGAAGGAAAAAGAGTGTCAGGCTATGCAATTATAGGGGGACCGGAACTAGAGGTTATAGAATCAGGCCCCCTGAATAAAACTTGGTCTGCACAAGCCTGTGAATTGTATGCTGTATTAAGAGCGTTAGAAAGATTAAAAGACAAAGAAGGGACAATTTATACAGACTCTAAATATGCATTTGGGGTAGTGCACACCTTTGGGAAAATATGGGAAGAAAGGGGATTAATGAACTCCCAGGGAAAGGATTTAATACATCAGGAATTAATCAAAAGGGTGTTAATAGCATTGAGAAAACCTAAAAAAATTGCGGTGGTACATTTGAGAGGACATCAGAGAGGAATAGATTTTAGAAGTAGAGGAAACAATGCAGCAGATCAGGAGGCCAAGAAAGCCGCTCTAATGATAATACGACAAAAAGAAAAAGGGGGGCCTGGGACAGAATCATTAGATGAGGAGAAAACAGAATACATATTTACTAAAACAGAAGAGCAGAGGTTATCTCAAATGGGAATATGTAAAGACCAGGATGGAAAATGGAAACTCTCTGATGGACGAGAAGTATTGCCAAAAGCAATAGCGCTGGAAATTTTGCATAGAATACACGAGAAAACTCACTGGGGAACCCAAGCTATAGTAGATCAGTTTGGAATTAAATATATGTGTATTGGAATTCATAACCTGGCCAAACAAGTAGTAGCAGGATGCACAACGTGTTTGCAAGTAAACAAGGCCAACTTTAGAAAACAACCTCTGGGAGGACGACCATTAGCCCAAAGGCCGTTTGCAAACATACAAGTAGATTTTACAGAATTACCCAAGGTTGGGAGAGTGACGTATTTATTAGTTATAATAGATCATTTAACTCATTATGTGGAGGCATTTCCCACCACCAGAGCTACCACACAAGCTGTGGTAAAAGTGCTGCTAGAAAATATAATCCCCAGGTATGGGGCACCTGAAACAATAGACTCTGACAGAGGTCCCCATTTTGTGTCCAAAATCCTTAATGAAACAATGGAGTCCCTGGGAATTAAGTGGGAACACCATACTCCATGGCACCCTCAGAGTTCAGGAAGGGTGGAAAGGATGAATGGGGAAATTAAAAAACAGTTAACTAAATTAATGATTGAAACCAAACTATCGTGGACAAAATGCTTACCGCTTGCGTTGCTGAATATAAGAAACCAGCCGAGAACAGACATAGGTCTATCTCCTTTCGAAATGTTGTACGGGATGCCTTATCATATAGAGAAGCCTTTAACCCATCCCAGTGTAAGAGACCAGGACATCAATCAATACATCACTGCCTTAATGGCATATCGAGAAGAAATGTGGAAGAAGGGTCTTATAGTACAACGACCCCCATTAGACATTGCACTGCATCAAATAAAACCAGGGGACTGGGTATTGATCAAAACATGGAAAGACACTACCCTGGCGCCCCGATGGGAAGGACCTTACCTTGTATTACTCACAACAGAAACAGCAATAAGAACAGCTGAGAAGGGATGGACTCACGCTAGCAGAATCAAGGGCCCTGTAAGAGAACCAACTACCGAGTGGAAAGTTGTCAGCTCACCAGGAAGCTTGAAATTAAGACTGAAGAGATAAGTAAAAGACTGAATGAACGGATTTACAAATTGACTATTTACCCAATCCATATTTAGTAATGATGATGCTAGAATAAGATAAAGCGAACTGTAACTGTTACCCATTTGTATGTTATAACTGTAAAGTGTGCAGAGAAGGGTGGTGGACTCACTGCTATAGGGGAAGACCCCTAAAGGGGTTCGCACCCCTTGTTGGAAATTACAAAGAAATATTACTGATTGGCTACTAAATCTAAAAGTATCTCTTGGAGAATTAACTGTAGAATCCAGTGAATGGTGGGAGATATTTGCCAAAGGAGCAAATCCAGACTCGTATTGTCTAAACATGCCCAACCCATTCATAGCAGAAATAATTGAAGGGCATGGCCGAAAGGAGCTACAGGAGCTCAGATGCAACTCTCCACAAGCTAAAAGAGCGAACTGGTATTCTTATGTTGTCCAAAGTCGTAGAGCAGGGCAATCCCTCCTGAAGAATTCCCCTGCTGCCGAGAAGATGGTACCCCTCGTGGCTCGATGCACCCGAGTCGACGAGCGAGGCAGAGGGAGAAAAAGTGGTGGAGGAAAGAGCCTCGCTTATGGGACAACAAGGCAATGTTCGCTGAACTGCCAAAAGAATGGGACTGATAGTGTTACTGAGTTATGGCATTGTCACCACCAAAGGGAGCTTTCAGAAGAGAAAGAATACAAAATAGCCAGTGAAACCAAGCACCCGAATCTGCACACCATAATATGGATGCTATCATTATTAGTATGTTGTACTACCGCAGAGCACGATAACCCCCATCAACCCTTTAAGTGGTCCTTGATCCGATGGGAAGACCATAAAGTATTGTCCTCCATGATTACCCCAGGGAATCCCTCTTTTCAGTGTCAATTGAAAGATCTTTTTCCAGTTTGGCCACCTGTATTCCTTGGGGCCTTTTATTTTTGTCCTGCTTCAAATCCAGGAAAAACATATTGTAACTATCCTGGGCATTATTATTGTGCGTACTGGGGATGTGAAACAGTATCCTTTGGATTCCCCCCTGGAGGAGGAAAAGATCAGTTCATATCCGTAAAATGGTATCCCTATGGATGTAAAGAACCCGAAATATGGCGAGACGGAGGGCTAGGACGGCGGGGGAATTGTAAAGGAATTTGGATAAATGTTACTAAAGGAGAGGATCAAGCGTGGGTAACAGGAAAACTATGGGGGGCACGATTATGGGAACCTGGTACAGACAGAGGGGGACACTTTTTAATCAAAAAGGAACCAGCACCACAAGACTCAGAACTTATTGGGCCAAATTCTGTGCTGCAGAAAGAACAGGAATTAGAACAACAATATAAAGGTCAAAAAGACGAGATAAAGAATAGTAACGTAGCCCCTACTGTTAAAGGAGTTGTAAAAACAGGACTAGAGTATAGTGCATTGTGGAAAATAATGCAAGCTAGTTACCAATTATTAAATATAACACATCCGAATTTGACCCAAGAATGCTGGCTATGTTATAGTGTTAGGCCTCCCTTTTATGAAGGTATAGGTAGTACACAAAAAGTACGACGTATCAATGGAACCAATCCAGCGCAATGTCTTTGGAAACAGAATAAAACCGAAACACAAGGGGTAACCTTATCCCAAGTAACAGGTAAAGGGAGGTGTATAGGAAAAATACCACCAGAAAAAGAACACTTATGTGGAGTAATTATGACACAAAGAGAAGAGGATAAACCTGCAGGATGGCTCCTCCCTGCAGCAAATACAAAGTGGGTATGCAACAATATAGGCATCACCCCCTGTTTATCATTAAAGGTTTTTAATTATGATCGAGATTACTGTATCCAAGTAACCATTGTCCCCAGAATAATTTACCACTCAACTGATTATATTTTCCAGCAACATACTACTGCAGAGCATCATCTAGTAAAAAGGGAACCCTTAACGGCCCTGACCATTGCAACCTTGCTGACTATAGGAGGAGTAGGAGCAGGGACAGGAATAGCCTCCTTGATAAATCAGCAGAAAGAAATGAAGACATTGCGAATGTCAGTAGATGAGGATCTAGGAAGAATCGAGCAAGCCATCGATGGGTTAGTAAAGTCAGTAAGATCTTTATCTGAAGTAGTGTTACAAAATCGCAGGGGTCTAGATCTTTTGTTCTTGCAACAAGGTGGCCTGTGTGTAGCCCTAAAAGAAGAATGTTGCGCATATGCTGACCACACGGGAGTAGTAATAGATACCATGGCAGAATTAAGAAACCGACTAGACCAAAGGAAGCAAGAAAGAGAGGCAAACCAAAACTGGTATGAATCTTGGTTTGATTATTCCCCTTGGCTGACTACCCTGCTATCCACGATTGCGGGACCACTGATTTTATTGATACTTGGATTAACCTTTGGACCATGTATTTTTAATAAATTGATAACAATTGTGAAGGGACGCTTAGAAGTAGCACATTTAATGCTTATTAGAGCAAAATATGAATCGATACCTAAAGACTCAGAAGATGAGAAATTAGAATGGGCCAGACAGGAATTAAAAAGGTTCAATGAACAAATTTAGGCTGAAAGAAAAAGGGGGGATTGTAACAGGTTAATGCTTTGTTCATTGAACCTGCAAACTCAGGATGACACAGGACTTTTAAGAGAAGCTTTAAACTTGCAAACTCAGGATGACGCAGGACTTTTAAGAGAAGCTTTAAACTTGCAAACTCAGGATGACTCAGGACTTTTAAGACACCTATGCTATTGCTTAACAAGACTTTTTGAGCTTCAGGAAGGAGAACTGTGGCTGTTTTCGGAAGATAAAAGACGGTCTCCTAGCAACAAGATAACACCGACATGATAACAGAAGAAAAGAACTGTATAAAACAGAACTGGAAGACCGTAACCGCGCGGCAGTCGGCGGAATGCAGATTCCACCCTGTCGCCCAGCGCTGTATTTTTGCTTATGCCCCGCTTGCTGTAATTAATAAATTCTAATTGGGACTAAATCTTGAGTCGTGCAATTTATAACAGTAGCCCTCTAGTACATCTACTTCTGTAATGAGTTCAGCAGTACTTTGAGTCCTGCTTCCAAGCTATGTTCCCACAAGTTTCAGATGTTGGTTGGTTCGCTGACAATGTGAACTTTTTCTTTTGAATAAGTCTATGCTTAACATCTACAAAATGAAGCATCTCCTCCTGAAATCAATAGCACATTGCTCCAAAATACATAGTTCCCAGGACTCTAAACTGGCCTGAGATAAAACTTCCATTTGTTACTAATATCTTTGTTATTTTACATTGTCTTGAGACTTGTAAAAAACTGCTGGCTCAAAATATTCCCTGGTCTCAAGTGTGGCAGATTACAACATACCCACAAATAATCAATGCAAAGTTGATGAGGTTTTCCAAGTTTCACAACATTAATAACCTCTTTTCATGATGCAGACTTCACATTGCAATATCACAAAAAAACTCCCTAGCCAGGAGCTGCTCAAAATTTCAGAGTGTGTTTAATGCCCCTACTCCTTCCCTGGACAGTTCTGCATTCTCACAACATGCTGGTCATTAGTGCTACTAAGGATGCTTGTGGAGATGCTCAATTTGGTTTTGGCAGCAGCTTAAGCAAACAAAGCTCAAAGTCCTGCACAGAGTACAGAGTGCTTTGCAGACTGGCCCCAGATTGTAGAATTCCAGTTTGACATCACTTCATTTTTGGAAGTGCTGTGCACACATTCAACCCAATAAAGTCAGAAGCAGCTCCCAAAGTCAGAACTAGAGCATTTCTCTGAGCTTCTCTTGGCCCTTCCTCTCTTGCTACACTTTGTAACAGGATCACTTTTCTTTGAGGGCACACAGAACTCTTTGCAAAAAGTCTCCAGTAAAATCACCTTTATCCATACAATGCCTATTTTGGGCAACTCGTGCTGTGTTCATCTTTCTTCCCCTCTTTCTCTCACTGCTTTTCTTGATAAAGAGTCAAAGTTCACTCAAGCAGAGATGCGGCAGAGATGGCTGCTAGCCCAAGGCCAGTTTCCACTCCTGAGATTTATAAGGCAGCCACTTGGAGCTGATTATACACTTTCAACCACACATTTCTGACTTGACATTGGGTCACATGAGTTCTAAATTTAAACCCCACTCCATTAAAGCACAAGAAATGTCTTGCAGGGACCTGTGGATGCTGACAAAGATCAGGCAGAAGCAGAACCTGTGGGAACACTTGCTTTCCCACACATTGGTCTGGGAAAGCTGTAGGAAAGAATTATAAACAACCTCTGCACCTGCTGCTTTTCCAACTTGTTTACTTGCAAAGATGTTTAGAAAGAGGTGTTAGTTTGAATGACCAATCATGTCCAATTGTACCGAAACAGTGTGTAAAAAGGATGTGCCTTTTAATAAACATTGCTACATGCTCTCCAAGAAGATTTGGAGTATTATATCATTATTTCAGCCATCCCAAATACAATAACGATAGGGACCCACTGCCCCTTTCTTGTCTACAGCCACTGCTGGCTTTCCCACACTTTCCCAAGCATCCTCCCAGCCATGGCACTCTGTCCCTCATCCTCAGAGCCATGCCGGTGTCTCCAAAATCTGTTCCATGTATGTAATGTACTATAATTAAAACTCACCTCCCAGAAGAAAAGTGTGCTGTGGATATAAATACAATATATTGTATTTATATACTCATATATATGTGTATATGTATATATACACATATATATACATATATACACATATATATGTGCATATATACATAAATATATATATCAATATGTCATTATCTTTTTCTTCCATCAGGCCATACTATTTTTAAACTCTTCATAGCTCTGATTATAGCTCAGCTAACAATAAATATTCCATGCTCAGCAGTTCCATAGCTGACACATATAGGTTCCTCTTACTAATGTCCAAGTCCATTAAAAAGCCAACCTCTGTTAGGATGTCCAACAGCTACCAAACTATAAGCACTCTAATCTTTCTATAAGGTATTTCTTCCTATTTATACAGACAGCTCAAACATTAATCCCTCCATTTCTAACACTCAGAGCAAAACCCAGCCTTTAACACTGACTCCCCTCCTCAGTCACAGAGATGGCCCCAGCCTGCCCATTTCCCAGCCCAAACCCCAGGGAGCCCCAGCACAGAAAGCCCCAGATTAACACCAAGCCCAGCTTGCCTGGTTTAAGCCCTGGGGCAGAGCAGCACCATAAGGTCAATACAGCAGAAAGGCAGGACCACCTGCTAAGTACCCTATTGTACCTCTACCTCCTCTGGCTACTGCTGCAGGGTGCAGTGACACCTGCCAAAGACTTAATCAATATTCATTATTTTCTATTAAAATGGAGTGCAATTGTCAGACTATAGCAGTGTCCCCTCACACCTCCAGGTGTGCAGGCTAGCTCAGTTCTGCACTGCTAATACGAGGGTCGGTCGGGGTTACAGGCAGGGCGAGTAACCTCCTCCCGGTGGGCTCTTGGTTCTCCACACCAGCGAGTGGACCCGATGCAGTTGCGACTGCGGCGACGGAAAAAGAGTTGTCTCTCTTTAGGCAGGGTAGAAGGTAGTTTATTAAGGGGAGTCCAGCAAGGAGCTCCACCTCAGACCACTGCTGCCCAGAGAGAGCAGAGATCAAAGCTTGACTGCCACTTATAAATGGGGGAGGGCTGACAACGGGTCAGCCAACCAGGGAACACGGGAGTGGTAACAAGGGTGTCACCTTTTGAACCATTAACAAATCACAGGAGGGTAGGAGGGGATTCCCTGGGCACCAGCCTATCACTCGACACCTCTCCTGGATCTTTCCAGAATCCAGGGAAGGATCTCGAAGTGACAGACAGGGCGACCACGAGGAGAGGGGGGAATTGACAGGGACAGGTGCAAGGAGGGAATGACTGACAGAAAACGTCTGCTTAAATACCTAACTCATAAGGGGAAAACTATTACAAAACACAGGGGGGTACAGTGGACTGAACCATTACAAAAATAACTTAAAAATCTTACAAAAATAACTTAATAACTCAATAAAACAACTCTCACACCACTACATCAGACCAAGTTCATTCCTGTTACAGACACAGCTTCAGTGAATTCAATTCCAGTTACATTTGTCAATTGAATTTTTCTTAGTGTGTCTGATCCTGCTTTACCTCACATCAGACTTCTCTGTGTTTTAAAAAGATCTGCCAGAAATAATGTTGCATGTTTACTTTCTTTTCTGTGTTTTTCAGCAGTGAGTGCTGGGATTTTTTAAACCATGCATATAGAGGAGAAAAGTCTGGGGAAATTGTGGACTCTTAAACAAGTTACAAAAAACTATTCTTTATTTTGTTTCCAACATGGCAGCTGACTGGTCATTTGGTAATATTGTTCCTGTTGTACAAACAAATTGGTTCTTGACTGAAGTTAAGCATCAAATTCCATAGTAGCTTTGAAAGATTTATCTTCCCAATATTAACAGTCTGAAATTCAGTAGAAAATTAAGGGTTTTATTATTGTGTCCATTAAATTGTGTTAAACCTGAAAATAAACTGTTCCTGTTGTATTTATGTACTTATGGAGTCAAAGTGTGAATGTATTCAGGCCACACAAGAGATGAAAAACTGCATAAACACTTATGGCCCAGTCACCTAACAGCTAAGTGCTTTTTGGAAGTGAGGTCTTGTCCTAGGGTAACTTTATGATGCTTATATCCCCAATCGTCTGTTCTGTTTGTGCTGTATATTGAGTCCTGTGCCTTTAAGACTGGTTCTAAGAGCAAGGAGAAGCGCGGAGTTTGTTTTGAGAAAACTGCCTGACTCCTCCACATTCTTCGGCGGACGGGGTGTTTGGCGGAGGCTTGGAGAGACTGCAGGACAGAGATTTCTTTTGCTTTTAGTTAGTTTCAGCTAGCTAGGGCAGAGAAGTTCCCTGGACTGTTTTTTTCCCTTTTTTTTTCTTGGAACTGTTTAAACCTACTCTGGACTGAAAAACCCAGGGGAGCACTGGGGGCTGCACCTGCGGCCCACCGGGGCCTGGACTTCGGCATTTTCCAGCAGCGCCGGAGGGACTGGGACTGGTGAGAGAGAGAGAGAGCCGAGCTCCACCCACGGCAAGGACTTTCTCAATTTGCCATCTCACTTCAGAAGGAGAGGTTTTATTGTTTCATATTATTCATTCTTTATACTTGTATGCACATTTGTTTAGTAAAATAGTTTTTTCCACTATTCTCCAAAGAGGTTTGTTTTTTTACCAGACTGGTTGGAGGGAGGGGCCACCTGGGTTTGCTTCCTTGGAGGGATCCTATACAGGGGTTTTCTCCCAAATTTGCCCCAAACCAGGACATACTTCTTATTGGCGCCCACTGCGGGGCACGAGAGAGTGGAAAAAACTTGTATTGATTATTATTAACTGCTTTTTTTGTTTGTTTGTTTGTTTGTCCCTTGGGTGGGGATTAAACAGTGGCCATGTTGCTTCTTGAATTCCTAATGTCTCTTAGAATGGAGTCTTTTCTGCATTTCTGTTCCCTAGGCTTTTTTGAGATCTTAATACCTTTCTGGTCCCTAGGTTTGTTTTCTTACCCAGAAATAGCTCCAATATTGTCCCTAACATACAGCTTTTACACTAGGGATGCACTATTTAAAATAGTTATTTTGCTGGGTTCGGTGATTATGGCTTACAAGAAGCTTATAAAGATATTGGAGTTTGTTCTGGGTATGTTCGGTTTATGGTTTTTTCGTCCTGCCCTGCGTCCTAGTTCCAGCAGCATGTTTTGGGGATTTATCAACAATTGCACCCAGTTTGTTAGAGGAGGAGTAGGGGATGAAGCTCTTCAGCCTCTTCTTTCCTTCTTCTCTTTTGAGTCAGTTACATCGCTTTTGGAGAAGGTTCAGGGTCTCCTGAATGTTAAAGACACCACCTTCCTGGTATTTCAGCTGGTGCGCTTCCTCTATATGGTTTACAGCTTTTCTAGAATGAGTCACACACTGCTAAACACTGTAGGGCAGCAGATAGAGGCAGGGGAGCAGGGAGATAAATCAGTCACTCAGGCTGCAGCCAATCCCACAGCTATTCAGGCTGCAGCTAAACCAGACAGTGAGGCTAAGACACCGGCAGTTGCTGCAGTAAAGAAGGGAAAGAAGCAGACAGACAAAACCGATCGACCAGTAGACGATTCAGGTGAAGGATCCTCAATGCCTCCTGACACCCAGCCAGTAGTCAAACCACCTGACACACAATCAGAAGGTGAAGCAACTGATGATACACAATCAGAAGCCGAACCAACTGATACAAAATTGCAAGCCCGACCAACTGGCACACAATCGGGAGCCCAACCAGCTGCTACAACATCAGGAGCCCAACCAGCTGCTACAACATCAGGAGCCCGACCAACTGCTGCAAGAGCAGGAGATACTATTGAGTCCTTTTCCCTGAAGGACCTTCGTGGCCTAAGAAAGGATTATACTCGACGATCTGATGAATCTATAATTAGTTGGCTAGTCCGTCTTTGGGATGCTGCAGGCGAGGCTACAATACTGGATGGCACTGAAGCAAGACATCTGGGATCCCTGTCACATGATCCAGTTATTGACCAAGAAATGATGAGGGAGGCTAGTCCTTGCAGGCTCTGGGAACGGGTCCTGAGAAGTGTGGCACAAAGATATCTGTGTGCTGATGATCTCTATATGCAGCAAACCCAGTGGAAAACCATTGAACAAGGGATCCAGCGCTTGAGGGAAATGGCAGTGGCGGAAATTGTCTTCTCAGATAACATAAACACTAGGAACCCCGACTTGGTACCATGTACACCTGTGATGTGGCGAAAACTTGTACGACTTGGGCCGCAAGAATACTCCTCTGCTTTAGCAATAATGAAGCGGGATGAGACAGCGGAGACCGTGCTTGATATGGCGAAGAAGCTCCGAACATATGCAGATGCCGTGCATGGCCCAACCCATGCAAGAATTGCAGCTCTGGAAACACAGATGCGGGGATTAGCAGACAAAGTGGAGGAGAATCTTAAAGAAATCAAAGAGAACATTCTCCAGATCTCTGCAGTACAGATTAGAAGCTCTGGCACCACACGCAAACGTTCCCTAGATAGAGAGGGAAAAGGCATCCCACGGGCTAAGCTGTGGTCCTTCCTGCGTGATTATGGAGAAAACATGAAAAGATGGGATGGAGAATCTACTGAGGCTATGACACAACGGCTGCGTGAATTGTTGGATGGCAAGACTGTGAGAGGAAGTTCCAGCAAGAAGGAAGCAGCTCCGGTTACCCAGGGAAAAAAGGATAATCAGGTTTAGAGGGGCCCTGCCTCTAGCCAGGTAGAGGCTAGGGAAAACCGTGTTTTTTGGACTGTGTGGATTCGTTGGCCTGGCACATCAGAACCACAAAAATATGAGGCCTTAGTTGACACTGGAGCACAGTGCACAATACTCCCATCAAGACATGTGGGGGAAGAATCTGTTTCCATTGCTGGGGTGACAGGAGGTTCACAGGATTTTACTTTGGTGGAGGCTGATGTGAGCCTGACTGGAAATGAGTGGAAGAGACACCCTATTGTGACTGGCCCAGAAGCTCCATGTATTTTGGGCATAGACTTCCTCCAAAATGGGTATTTCAAAGACCCAAAGGGATTTAGGTGGGCATTTGGAATAGCAGCTGTAGAGACAGGGGATGTTAAGCAGTTGAATACCTTGCCTGGACTATCAGAGAACCCATCTGCTGTGGGTCTTCTGAAGGTGGAAGAGCAACAAGTGCCAATTGCCACTTCAACAGTGCATCGCCGACAGTACAGAACAACTCGAGATGCTGTGATCCCCATCCACAAGATGATCCGTGAGCTGGAGAGCCAAGGGGTGGTCAGCAAAACCCACTCACCCTTCAACAGCCCCATCTGGCCTGTGCGCAAGTCTGACGGAGAATGGAGATTGACTGTGGATTACCGTGCCTTGAACGAAGTGACTCCACCATTGAGCGCTGCTGTGCCGGACATGCTGGAACTCCAGTACGAGCTGGAGTCCAAGGCAGCAAAATGGTATGCCACAATTGACATTGCTAATGCATTTTTCTCCATTCCTCTGGCTGCAGAATGCAGGCCTCAGTTTGCTTTCACCTGGAGGGGCGTGCAGTACACCTGGAACCGACTGCCCCAGGGGTGGAAACAGAGCCCCCCCATCTGCCATGGACTGATCCAGACTGCACTGGAAAAGGGTGAGGCTCCGGAACATCTACAGTACATTGATGACATCATTGTATGGGGAAACACAGCAGGGGAAGTGTTTGAGAAAGGAGAGAAGATCATCCAGATCCTCCTGGAGGCTGGTTTCGCTATCAAGAAGAGCAAAGTTAAGGGACCAGCTCGTGAGATCCAGTTCCTGGGAGTAAAGTGGCACGATGGAAGGCGTCAGATTCCCACTGGAGTCATCAACAAG
Source organism: Delichon dasypus (assembly GCA_037837765.1). Classification (NCBI taxonomy): domain Eukaryota; kingdom Metazoa; phylum Chordata; class Aves; order Passeriformes; family Hirundinidae; genus Delichon; species Delichon dasypus. The sequence goes on along the minus strand of JBBAXF010000012.1, from coordinate 3,747,509 downwards.
ATCACAGCAATGTGTCCACCAACCAACAAAAAGGAGACACAAGCTTTCCTAGGCGCCATAGGTTTCTGGAGGATGCACATTCCTGAGTACAGCCAGATTGTGAGCCCTCTCTACCTGGTCACCCGCAAGAAGAACAATTTCCACTGGGGCCCTGAACAGCAACAAGCCTTTGCCCAGATCAAGCAGGAGATCGCTCATGCAGTGGCCCTTGGCCCAGTCAGGACAGGACCAGATGTGAAGAACGTGCTCTACTCCGCAGCCGGAAGCCATGGTCTGTCCTGGAGCCTTTGGCAAAAGGTGCCTGGGGAGACTCGGGGCCGACCACTGGGATTCTGGAGTCGAAGCTACAGAGGGTCTGAAGCCAACTACACTCCAACAGAGAAGGAAATCTTGGCCGCCTATGAAGGAGTTCAAGCCGCCTCAGAAGTAGTAGGCACCGAAACACAGCTCCTGCTGGCACCTCGACTACCAGTGCTGGGATGGATGTTCAAAGCAGAAGTTCCCTCTACCCACCATGCCACCAATGCCACATGGAGCAAATGGATTGCCCTCATCACTCAGCGCGCCCGCATTGGAAACCCAAATCACCCTGGGATTTTGGAAATAATTACAAACTGGCCAGAAGGTGAAAACTTTGGTCTCATGGATGAAGAGGAGCAGGAACAAGTGACACGTGCTGAAGAAGCTCCACCATACAACCAACTGCCAGCAGAAGAAACACGCTATGCTCTTTTCACTGACGGTTCCTGCCGCATCGTAGGGATGAAACGAAAGTGGAAAGCAGCTGTATGGAGCCCCACACGACAGGTTGCCCAAGCCACTGAAGGAGAAGGTGGGTCAAGCCAACTTGCTGAACTCAAAGCTGTTCAACTGGCCCTGGACATTGCTGAAAGAGAGAAGTGGCCAAGGCTCTACCTCTACACTGATTCGTGGATGGTAGCCAATGCTCTGTGGGGATGGCTGGAGAAGTGGAAAAAGGCCAATTGGCAGCGTAGGGGAAAGCCAATCTGGGCTGCAGATGAGTGGAAGGACATTGCCACTCGGGTAGAGAAGCTACCTGTCAAAGTCCGTCATGTAGATGCCCATGTCCCTAAGAGTCGGGCTAATGAGGAGCACCGAAACAACGAGCAGGTAGATCAGGCTGCAAAGATAGAGGTGTCAAAGATAGACTTAGATTGGCAGCACAAGGGAGAGTTGTTCCTAGCTCGATGGGCCCATGATGCCTCAGGCCATCAGGGCAGAGATGCCACCTATAAGTGGGCACGAGACCGAGGGGTGGATCTAACCATGGACAGTATTTCTCAGGTTATCCATGACTGTGAGACCTGTGCTGCCATCAAGCAGGCCAAGCGGGTGAAGCCCCTATGGTATGGCGGGCGATGGTCCAAGTATAAGTACGGGGAAGCCTGGCAGGTTGACTACATCACCCTTCCCCAAACCCGCCAAGGCAAGCGCTATGTGCTCACAATGGTAGAGGCCACCACAGGATGGCTGGAGACCTACCCTGTGCCCCACGCTACTGCCCGTAACACCATTCTAGGCCTTGAAAAACAAGTTCTTTGGAGGCATGGTACCCCTGAGAGGATTGAGTCAGACAACGGAACTCATTTCAAGAACAGCCTCATCAACAACTGGGCTAGGGAACATGGCATTGAGTGGGTGTACCATATCCCCTATCATGCACCAGCTTCAGGGAAAGTAGAAAGATACAATGGACTGCTAAAAACCACCCTGAAAGCACTGGGTGGGGGATCATTCAAAAACTGGGAGCAGCATCTAGCCAAGGCCACCTGGTTAGTTAACACCCAAGGTTCCACCAACAGAGCAGGCCCTGCCCAATCTGAGTCCCTACATACAGTAGATGGAGAGAAGGTCCCAGTAGTACATGTAAGAGGTTTGTTAGGGAAGACAGTTTGGATCAATTCTGCTTCAAGTACAGAGGATCCCATCCGTGGGATTGTCTTTGCTCAGGGACCAGGATGTACATGGTGGGTAATGCAGAAAGATGGAACCACACGATGTGTACCCCAGGGAGATTTGATTGTTGGGTGAGAACCGTGTGTGATTATCTTTGTGTGCTGAATAGTACTGCCACTGTATATAACTGTATATTGCATATTGTTTTTATATAGATGTATATGTGTGTTTAGAGCTAGAGTATATATTAGTTTTAGTAAATTGACGATATGGGGATAAGGGGTGGAATGTCCTAGGGTAACTTTATGATGCTTATATCCCCAATCGTCTGTTCTGTTTGTGCTGTATATTGAGTCCTGTGCCTTTAAGACTGGTTCTAAGAGCAAGGAGAAGCGCGGAGTTTGTTTTGAGAAAACTGCCTGACTCCTCCACATTCTTCGGCGGACGGGGTGTTTGGCGGAGGCTTGGAGAGACTGCAGGACAGAGATTTCTTTTGCTTTTAGTTAGTTTCAGCTAGCTAGGGCAGAGAAGTTCCCTGGACTGTTTTTTTCCCTTTTTTTTTCTTGGAACTGTTTAAACCTACTCTGGACTGAAAACCCAGGGGAGCACTGGGGGCTGCACCTGCGGCCCACCGGGGCCTGGACTTCGGCATTTTCCAGCAGCGCCGGAGGGACTGGGACTGGTGAGAGAGAGAGAGAGCCGAGCTCCACCCACGGCAAGGACTTTCTCAATTTGCCATCTCACTTCAGGAGGAGAGGTTTTATTGTTTCATATTATTCATTCTTTATACTTGTATGCACATTTGTTTAGTAAAATAGTTTTTTCCACTTTTCTCCAAAGAGGTTTGTTTTTTTTTACCAGACTGGTTGGAGGGAGGGGCCACCTGGGTTTGCTTCCTTGGAGGGATCCTATACAGGGGTTTTCTCCCAAATTTGCCCCAAACCAGGACAGGTCTCAATGTCAAGCCTGAGTTAAACTGACCCCAAGCACTAGCGTGGCCATAGTCACTCTAAGGACTTGGGTTTATGCTTGGGTTTGTTCATAATCAAATTACTGTCTGTTTATCCTGCAAATATTAACTATATATAATCTCCAATTCATTTGCGTATTCAGCTCTAAGAAATATAGCTCATTTTTAATTACCTAGGTTATCCAAGCTGATTAAGAGTTACCACATTCTTTACTTAATAGAATATGTCTCATCAGAAGTAATTACATTTTTATCATTACTTTTGGAAGCTCCATTAAACATGGTGGCATTTTAATTTTTAAGTCTGCAGTACTGCAGGCTGCCAGCCTGTTGTTTTCATGTGAATTTTTTAAACATCCTGGTACACAGCTTTACTGCAGTCAAATATTTTTGCAAATTTAAGACCACTTCTACCTTCCCCCTACCACCACTACAAATCTGCTACCTTGAAATCTCTATTTTCCAATGTTTGTGTTGAACATATGAAGCTTCCAGTTGAAACACAGGGAGTCTGCCCAGGAGCACAGAGGTGCTCCAGCAGCCACAGACTGTATTCTATGTTTGACCCCTCTGTAGCTAGAGCTGACCAAGGTTGGTTAAAATCCAAAGAAGAACAGATCTTGCTTTATGACACACCAAGGTTGATTATGGCAACACATGAGATACGGAAAACAAATCCTGCTTCATGCTCCTCAGGATTTTGGATCTTGCCTCCACAGCCTGCTGAGCCAGAGAGTTCATGTCCATCAGAAACAATCTCTCCTTTCCAAGCCCTCATGCTTGAGCCCAGGACTGCACAGAAAGCCAAAGTTCAGGTCCAACTTGATGCTGCTGCTGCTGTGGGCTCACCCCATGGGTCAGAGAGGCAGATCATGGTGGAAGTGGGTGAAGAACAAGCAGCACAAATGATGGAACAAGGCACTGGGTAACTACCTGGGCACACCCTAAGATAAAACAGCTGTAATAATAAATCAGAATTTAGTAAGTACCTTTTTCCAGCCAAAAAGCCAGTAGAAGAATCAGAAGAAAAGAAAGCAGTTCAGTCAAAGAAAAAGATCAAAGAATTAAGAGTTTAGGATAGAAAATCAGCACAAAATTTATGTCAGTGGTGTGAAATGAATTAGTACCCACCCCAATGAACAAATCACACAGCCACCCACCCAATCATTTCCAGAGGGAGGGGAATAATATTTAGACATAGTAGCTATCAAAGGCCAACTGCCTCTGGGTGAGCAGTGGCCACTGATGCCAGAGGGGCTGGAGGGGGGGACGGGGCCAGGGGGCCAAGGGGGCTGCCACTAGTGTGGGCCAGCCACAGGGGGGCTGGAGTCGGGGCATCAGCTGGGAAAGGAGCCACTGCAGGAGGAGCTGGCAGCTGAGAAGCTGCTTTCGTGGGAAGCACCCTGCAGAGCAGCTGGGGGGGGGGGGGGGGGGGTGTGACCAGCTCCAGGGGGAGACTCACAAGCTGAGAGCAAAATGAATCTCTTTATTGCAGAGTTAAGACAGTACTTCTCCACTTAGTGTGTAATCTTTGTTCAGTCCTTCACATGCAACCTGGTTGCACACATCAGTCTGACAGTGTGTTAGTTGTAATGGTTTTAATTTATCAACTGGGTGGAAACACCAATTTAATGTAGTGGTTTCATGTTCGCCAAATTATGGTTACCAAATTTAGTGTAGTGGTCTTAGTGTTTATTCTTTTTTTGTGGGAGAAAAATTAGGAGAAAAGCAAAGCAGACTCAAGCTTAAAAATACACAAATAGTTTTATTAACACACACTAAAAGAATGGAAAAGTTGGAAAAACTAAAACAAAACAGAATGAAACTCCAAAACACTCTTCCCTCCCCCTATAAATTGTTAACTTTCCTAGAAAACAACATAAAGAGACAAAACCTGTGATTTTCAGTCAGTTTCACCATTTGAAAACAGTCTTTCACCAATCTTTAGGAGAAGAGTCTCTCTTAGAATCATGGATCCCACTGACAACCTAAAACAGTTCTTGTGTCCGGTTCCGTCCCGCACCGGGCAGGAGGTGACCTCTGGCTAGCTCTGGTCAACCCAGGCACAGAATGGTTCCAGTTCGTTTGGCTTCTCGGCTCGGCAGCTGAACCCCCAAAAGCGTTGTGACAGCAACAGCAGCAGAAGAGAAAAGGCAGGCTCTCAGTTTAGCATATTAAAAGGTGTTTATTAGCTCCAGAGTTGAGGAGCAGAGAGGTTGAGAGCGAGGTGTTGAGAGATGTTGCTGAGAGGCTGAGAGAGTTGCTGAGAGAGTTTTTTTCCTCCCTCCTGCCCCCTCTAAGCAGGGGAGGGGTTTCAGGGAGGATACTACAAAACCACGAATCAGGGGTTTCAGGGGGTAACAAGGTGTGCCCACCCCCAAGCCTTGGACCATTCAAATCCAAAGTTAAAGGAATTCCCCCCGGGGGGCCTATCACCAGAAGCCTTCTCCCTGAGATTTCGCAATCTTGGGAGGGCTCCTGGAGAAACAGGCTGCCCTAGGGCAAGGGGGGTGGGAGGACACAAATCACCTTATTATACAGACAACACAAAAGGGATACAGAATTGGGGATACAGTGAAATGAACCATAACATAAACTTCTTATAAAAACCTAATAAAACAGTTCTGCACCACTACAAGTTCTCTTCTGGGTTTAACTGTCACAAAAACAGCCGCCTGGGGAAACCTGCCTTTGTGACCTCTCCCATTAGCAGGCTCCCAAGCTGTTTATGGGTCATGGATCTTAGACTTTTGTATATTGGGGTGTCAGCTTTTAAAAATTAATAACTCCAAAAGCAAAGGATTCTTCATCTCAAGGAACAGAGATATTTTCTCACTTCTTCACTGGTGCAGAGGGCTTCTCATTTCTATCTCTGTTCAAGCATCTTATAGGATTAATATCACTTAGTCCATCGCAAACACCTTTTCTCAAATCCACACACAAATCTAAACAATCATCTCCCCAAATGCATATATTTCCCACAATTTAAAGGGTTAATCTAAATATAGAGTTCATTTCCATGACTCAATAAGAATGGAACAACCAAGTCTTCAACCCTCTGTCCCAACAGTCTTTTCACTCTCGCTCTACTGACTTCATGCTGTTTCTCCTTTATGTTCACTCTGTCCCTTTCTTTTCTCTCTCAGGGAAGGGTTAAGCTCTGGAAGCTTCATTTTGCCAGGAAAGGGTTAAATCTGCCCAGAGTTTTTCTCTCTCACTGCAGCTCATGCTGTTAGATTTTCAAGGCTGGTGAGGTGGGGAAGAACTCGCTCAGAAACATCAGAGATCAGAGCACCCGGGCAGTCTGGAATCAAAAAAAACAGGCAGGATCATAAATGCCTTTTTTGCCCACCCCTCAGTTTAAATCGGGGTGGGCCCTGGCCCAGCTAGGCCTGTAACTGATATCAGGGGCCCGGCCGGCGGGCCTGCCCAGCCCCCCTTGCTGGCTGCAGATGAGGCCCAGAGGCACAGCCCAGATGGGGCTGCTCCTCTGGGCCCGGGTAAGCCCAGCCCAGGCCGCCCGGCCAGGCCAACAGGGCCTGGCCGAACCCTGGCTGCCATACGATGTTACCTTTTACTCTCTCTAGCCAAAGGGAAAAGGCTGACCTTTAGGAAATCCGGGTTTTTTATATGGGTACTTCCCAAAGTCACAGTTGACATTCTCAGTTGTCAAAACAGATGCCAATATCCCAACTAACCTTCTGATAGCTCCCTGTCCTTTCTAAAGCAATTCCCAGGTCCTGACCACGAAATACATTCCACATTTCTCCGTAACCTAAAAACCTGTGCCAACCCATGGCAGTTAGTTTCCTCAAAGTCTGCAGGCTTGTGAACAAACAGAATGCCTTTTCTGTTCTGTGTGTAATCTAGGTTCTTCCGTGCTTTCCAGGAATTTTCTGCAGTGTAAGGCTTGTTTCTTTCTCATATCTCCCCCTTTTTGTTTTTATTGGCATCATAGATAAGGCTAAGGTAATCATGACTTGTTTTTGCATGCTTTTAGCAGCTCTGATTATGTTAAAAACGACAAGGCAAAAGATTAAAGAGAATATCATTGCCAGACAGCTCAGTCAGATAAAAACAAAAACTCATACTCATAAATTTATCCCAGAAAACTGTTTTTTTGGATTTAGCTGAGAGAGATAATTTTTCAGATCTGTTAACACCATTTGTTCTGGCAGAGTTTGTAAAGTTTTGAGTTGATCCTTTAATTGAGCATGAAGTAACTGAATATTCTGTTGTAAGGATTTATGAAAGGCCCCTTGGAGGTGGTTTTTAACTGTCTCCCAATTCTGTTCCATGTCATTCCATGGAAGGGGAGTGACACATAAGGAATTATGAATATGTTCCTAGTCACAGTGCAGGGATAGATGATTTTTTTGAGCCTCAACTCTCTCGCTTACCCATATAAGCGTACTTTCCAAGGCATCTAATCTGGCCATTATTACTTTATCAATGTTTTCTTGTGTTTGCAATTCTTTTGTGATATTAGTTAAAGCCTGTCTCACAGTATGGGGACAGTTTGGATGGAATGAGTTAAGGCAGCGACAGCGACAGCCACAGAGGCTGTGGTCAATATTATTATGGCAGAAAAAATAGCAAAGATTAACCAACCCAGAAATTTGCAAACTCGTTTCTTAGTTGTTTGGGTTTCCTCTTGGACTATTTGAGCCAATTGTGAGAGACCATCCTGTCCTTCCCATGCCCAAGTGAGGTTTACAGGGACACAAATTTCAGATCTTCTTTTAAACTGAAGGACAGAATAGTTACTCATATCTCCATACGTTATACATGATTTGAAAACAAAAGAATCAGCAGATAAAAAATAGAAAACCATTTCTATAATCTATCAAAAAACTGTTAGCTAAAGCAAAAACATGTGGGTGTTGTCCTGGTTTAGGGACAAATTTGGGAAAAAACCCTTGAATGGGATCCCTCTGGGGAGCAAACTTAAATGGCCCCTCCCTCTAACTGGTCTGGTAAAAAACTTCCTCGGAGAAAAGTGGAAAAAACTATTTTACTTAACAAACAAAGTGCATACAAGTATAAAGAATGAATAATATGAAACAATAAAACCTCTCGTTCTGGATTGAGATGGCAAATTGAGAACATTCTTGCATTAGGTGTAGCTTGGCTCTCTCTCAGTCTTTTATCAGTCCTAGTCCCTCCGGCGCTGCTGGAAAATGCTGAGGTCCAGGCCCCAGTGGGCCGCAGGTGCAAGCCTCCAGTACTCCCCTGGGTTTTTTCAGTCCAGAGCAGGTTTAAACAGTTCCAAGAAAAAAGAAAAAGAAAAAACAACAAACAGTTCAGGGAACTTCTCTGCCCTAGCTAACTGAAACTAACTAAAAGCAAAAAGATCTCTGTCCTGCAGTCCCTCCAAGCCTCTGCTGAACACCCCGTCCGGAGAAGAATGTGTAGGAGTCAGGCAGTTTTCTCAAAACAAACTCTGCACTTCTCCTTGCTCTTAGAACCAGTCTTAAAGGCACAGAACTCAATATACAGCACAAACAGAACAGATGATTGGGGATACAAGCATCATAAAGTCACCCTAGGACATTCTACCCCTTATCCCCGTATTGTCAACTTACTAAAACTAATATATATTCTAGCTCTACACACACATACACTACGCATATATATATCTGTATAAAAACAATATGCAATATACAGCTACATACAGACAATGGCAGTGACATTCAGCACACTGATAATTACACACAGTTCTCACCCAACAATCAGATGTCCTTGAGGTACACATTGTGTGGTTTTATCTTTCTGCATTACCCACCTTGTGCAACCTGGTCTCTGAGCAAAGAAAATCTTACGGATGGGTTCGTCTGTACTTGAGGCAGAATTGATCCAAACTGTCTTCCTTAACAAACTTTTTACATGTACTACTGGGACTTTCTCTCCATCTACTCTATGTAGGGGCTCAGATTGGGCAGGGCCTGCTCTGTTGGTGGAACCTCGGGTGTTAACTAACTAGGTGGCTTTTGTTAGATGCTGCTCCTAATTTTTGAATGATCCCCCACCCAGTGCTTTCAGGGTGGTTTTTAGCAGTCCATTGTATTTTTCTACTTTCCCTGAAGCTGGTGCATGATAGAGTCTTGTAGCTTGTTCCTGTCCCGCACCGGGCGGACACCGGCCTCCGGCTAGCTCAGTTCTGCACAGCTACAAGATGTTCCCAGTTCGGATAGGCACGCAGGTTATCTTTACCTGCTGGCTCGGCTTCTCAGCAGTAGCTGGACTAAATAGTGTTGTGACAGTGGCGGCATCAGAAAAGGATGGCTCTCAGCTTAGCAGGTTAAAAGATGTTTATTCAGGCTGGGCTGAAGTTGTTCTTGAAATGAGTTCCATTGTGTGACTCAATCCTCTCAGGGGTACCATGCCTCCAAAGAACTTGTTTTTTAAGGCCTAGAATGGTGTTACAGGCCGTAGCATGAGGCACAGGGCAAGTCTCCAACCATCTTGTGGTGGCTTCTACCATTGTGAGTACATAGTGCTTACCTTGGTGTGTCTGGGGCAGTGTAATATAATCAATCTGCCAGGCCTCCCCATACTTATATTTGGACCACTGCCTGCCATACCATAGGGGCTTCACCTGCTTGGCCTACTTCATTGCAGCACACATCTCACAGTTATGGATAACCTGAGTGTAGTGGTGTGGGATTTGTTTTTAGTTTTATTGTTATGTGCTGTTAATTTATGGTTCGTTCTATGTACCCCAGTTTATTCCCCCTAATGGTCTTTCCCTCCTTTCCTCCCCTCCAACCGTTATATGTCAATCCCCCATTCCCCCCTCCTCTGGGGTCTGCCTGTCATCTCAGGGCCTTCCCCTGGAGCTAGAAAGTTCTTCCAAGGGCATCGAGTGATAGGTCAGATCCAGAGCGGGTACCTCCCCATCATCTATGTTTGATTTATAGAAATATCATTCACCAGTGTGACACCTCCCTGGTGATCCCTGATTTGCTCACCCCCTGCCTCTTCCCCTTGTTCCACCCCCAAATAAAAGGTGCTGGCAAGCAGCCTGGGGGGCTCTGCCTGGGCAGTTACCTGGAGGTCAGGAGGTCCCGCGCAGGGGCTCCAATAAACTCTTGTGACTCGCTCAGCAGTCCGCCTTTCTAGCTCCGCCATCATTGCCCTGCACCACCTGTGCTTGCTGCCGAGGTCACGTGGGAGCCACGGCCCCACAGGATCGGATTAGCTGGTGCAGTCAGCTGTCCGTACCTTTTCACGCCACGGTGCCTGAGCTAACCCAGGCGTGCGTGGATGTTGTAATGCATTAATTGGGTTTATATTTCATTGGATTTGTAATGTTTTTTCTATATATCTGTCCTTGCCCAGCAGTGCCCATCCCCCACACTGAAATGTAACCTAACTCTTCCCCTCCTACTTCTCCCTGATTGGGTGGTGCCTCTGGGCCCTGCCTCTGGGCCCTGCCCCCTGGGGGAAAAAGCCACGATGGGGGAGGGGCCAGGTCTCTCTGGCCTGGGAAGCAATCGGGACAGTCCACCAAAGCAGGGCAGGACTTGAGAAAAAAAGCTGTAAAATCCCACCAGAAGCCAGAGAGAAGAATCTGTTACTTTTGCCGTCGGTGGTTGTATAGTCTCGTGGGGAAATACTACACATGGAGACCATGCAAAAGGCACCGCAACACCTGAGAAATAATGCCTATGGTTAGGTCTACCTCTCAGTCTTGTGCTCACTTATAGGTGGCATCTCTGCCCTGATGACCTGAGGCATCACGGGCCCATCGAGCTAGAAACAACTCTCCCTTGTGCTGCTAATTTAAGTCTATCTGATACTTTTATCTTTGCAGCCTGATCTACCTGTTGGTTGTTTTGGTGCTCCTCATTAGCCTCACTTTTGGGGACATGGGCATCTACATGACAGACTTTTACAGGTAGCTTCTCTACCCGAGTGGCAATGTCCTTCCACTCATTAGTAGCCCAAATTGGCTTTCCTCTATGGTGCTAATTAGCTTTTTTCTACTTGTCCAGCCAATCCTTATAGAGCATTGTCTACCATCCATGAATAAGTATAGAGGTAGAGCTCTGGCCACTTCTCTCTTTCAGCAATGTCCAGGGCCAATTGAACGGCTTTGAGCTCAGTCAGTTGGCTTGACCTACCTTTTCTTTTAGTAGCTTGTGTAACCTGTCATGTGGGGCTCTATACAGCTGCTTTCTACTTTCATTTCATCCCAACAATGTGACAGGAACTGTCAGTGAAAAGAGGGTAGTGTGTTTCTTCTGCTGGCAATTGGTGGTAAGGTGGAGCTTCTTTAGCACGTGTCATTTGCTCTTGTTTCTCTTCATCAGTGAGACTAAAGTTTTTTCTTTCAGGCCAATTTGTAATTATTTCCAAAATCTTAGGGTGATTTGAGTTTTTAATACGGGTGCACTGTGTAATGAGGGCAGTCTATTTGCTCCATGTGTCATTGGTGGCGTGGTGGGTAGAGGGAACCTCTGCTTTGAACATCCATCCCAGCACTGGTAGTCGAGGTGCCAGCAGGAGTTGTGTTTCAGTGCCTATTACCTCTGAAGTGGCTTGGACTCCTTCATAGGCAGCCAAGATTTCCTTCTCTGTTGGAGTATAGTTGGCTTCAGACCCTCGGTACCTTTGACTCCAGAATCCCAGTGGTCAGCTTCAAGTCTCACCAGGCACTTTTTGCTAAAGGCTCCAGGACAGACCGAGGCTCCCAGCTGCAGAGTAGAGTACGTTTTTCGCATCTGGTCCTGTCCTGACTCGGCTAAGGGCTACTGCATGAGCGATCTCCTGCTTGATCTGGGCAAAAGCTTGTTGCTGTGCAGGGCCCTAGTGGAAATTGTTCTTCTTGCAAGTGACCAGGTAGAGAGGGCTCACAATCTGGCTGTACTCAGGAATGTGCATTCTCCAAAAGCCTATGGCACCTAGGAAAGCTTGTGTTTTCTTCTTGTTGGTTGGTGGAGACATTGCTGTGATCTTGTTGATGATATCAGTGGGAATCTGCCGCTGTCCATCTTGCCACTTTACTCCTAGGAACTGGATCTCATGAGCTGGTCCCTTAACTTTACTCTTCTTGATAGCGAAACCGGCTTCCAGGAGGATCTGGATGATTTTCTTTCCCTTCTCAAACACTTCTGCTGCTGTGTTCCCCCACACAATGATGTCATCAATATACTGTAGATGTTCTGGAGCTTCACCCTTTTTTAATGTAGTCTGAATCAGTCCATGGCAGATGGTGGGGCTCTGTTTTCACCCCTGGGGCAATCGGTTCCAGGTGTACTGCACGCCCCTCCAGGTGAAAGCAAACTGAGGTCTGTATTCTGCTGCCAAAGGAATGGAGAAAAATGGATTGGCAATGCCAATAGTGGCATACCACTTTGCTGCCTTGGACTTCAGCTCATACTGGAGTTCCAGCATGTCCAGCACAGCAGTGCTCAATGGTGGAGTCACTTCATTTAAGGCACGATAGTCTACAGTCAATCTCCATTCTCCATCAGACTTGCGCACAGGCCAGATGGGGCTGTTGAAGGGTGAGTGCATTTTGCTGACCACCCCTTGGCTCTCCAGCTCACGGATCATCTTGTGGATGGGAATCACAGCATCTCGAGTTGTTCTGTACAGTCAGCGATGCAGTGTTGAAGTGGCAATTGGCACTCGTTGCTCTTCCACCTTCAGAAGCCCTACAGCAGATGGGTTCTCTGATAGTCCAGGCAATGTGTTCAGCTGCTTAACACCCCCTGCCTCTTCAGCTGCTCTCCCGAATGCTCACCTGCATCCCTTTGGGTCTTTGAAATACCCATTTTGGAGGAAGTCTATGCCCAAAAAGCCTCTGGGGTAGTCACAAGAGGGTGTTTCTTCCACTCATTTCTAGTTAGGCTCACATTAGCTTCTACCAAAGTAAAATCTTGCAACCCCCCTGTCATGCTAGCAATGGAAACAGATTCTTCCCCTACCTGTCTTGATGGGAGTAATGTGCACTGTGCACCTGTGCCAAGTAAGGCCTCATATTTTTGTGGTTCTAATGTGCCAGGCCAACGAATCCACACAGTCCAAAAAACACAGTTTTCCCTAGCCTCTACCTGGCTAGAGGCAGGGCCTCTCTAAGCCTGATTATTTTTTCTCTGGGTAACCGGAGCTGCTTCTTTCTTGGTAGAGCTTCCTCTCATTGTCTTGCCATCCAGCAATTCATGCAGCTGTTGTGCCAGAGCATCAGTAGATTCTCCATCCCATCTTCTCATGTTTTCTCCACAATCACACAGGAAGGACCACAGTTTAGCTCATGAGATGCCCTTTCTCTCTCTATCTGGGGGACATTTGTGTGTGGTGCCAGAACCTCTGACCTGCACTGCAGAGATTTGGAGAAAGCCCTCTTTTATCTCCTCCATTTTGTCTTCTGAATTCCTCATATGCATTTCCAGAGCTGTGATTCTTGCATGTCTTGGACCATGCACAGCATCTGCATATGCTTGGAGCTTCTTCACCATATCAAGCACAGTCTCCTCTGTGTCATCCCGCTTCATTATTGCTAAAGCAGAAGAGTATTTTTGTGGCCCAAGTCGTACAAGTTTTCACCACATCACAGGTGTACATGGTACCAAGTCGGGGTTCCTAGCGTTTAGGTCATCTGAGAAGACAATCTCTGCCACTGCCATTTCTCTCAAGCGCTGAATCCCTTGTTCAATGGTCTTTTACTGGGTTTGCTGTATATAGAGACCGTCTGCACAGATATCTTTGTGCCACACTTCCAAGGACCCGTATTCAGAGACTGCAAGGACTAGCCTCTCTCATCATCTCCTGGTCGATGACTGGATCATGTGACAGGGATCCTAAATGCCTTGCTTCAGTGCCATCTAGTATTGTAGCCTCACCTGCAGCATCCCAAAGATGGACTAACCAATTAATTATAGATTCATCAGGTCGCTGAGTGTAATCCTTTCTTAGGCCACCAAGGTCCTTCAGGGAAAAGAACTCAATAGTATCTCCTGATCTTGTACCAGTTGATTGGGCTTCTGATTTTGTGCCAGTTGGTTCGGCTTCTGATTTTGTGTTAGTTGGTTCGACTTCTGACTGTGTATCATCAGTTGTGGCTGTCTCTCTCTCAGAGCCTCGGCTTCATTTTTGCCTTGGCTAGCTTGAGAGACAAACCACAGTTGGAAGGATTTTTCCTCAGGGCCCTAAAGATCCCAGAGCAGCTGTGAACCTTTTCCTTTAGAGAGAGCAGGTCCATGTTGATGGCAAAAGGAAAGGGTCTGCACTTGATCCGGGAGGAAATCAGGGCTTTATTCAGTCTTTCTCCTGTGGTCCTGCCCCCTCAGGGTCAGGAGCCTGGTCCCTGTCCCCCAGCCAAGAGAGGGATCTACGTGCTTTTCCTGGCTTATATCCAGGGAAGGGGCTAGAGGCAGGGACAAGCCACTACCCAATCAGGGATAAGGTGGGAGTGGAACAGAGTTGGATTCCATTCCAGTGTGGGAGAATGGGCAGGGAAAAGGAGCAGGAAAAAACCTCGGGATGATACATTTTCCAGGGGAACAGGGGGGTACAGAAGAAACCATTACAAAACCCAATATAAAAATGAAATACAATATAAACCCAAATAATACACAAGAACAATCAGTTGCTTCAGGTTCTGATTTTGTATCAGTTGGTTCGGCTTCTGACTGTGTATCATCAGTTGCTTCAGCTTCTGATTGTGTGTTGGTTCAGCTCCTGATTGGGTGTCAGGAGGCATTGAGGATCCTTCACCTGGATCATCGTCTACTGGTTGATTGGTTTTGCGTGTGTGCTTCTTTCCCTTCTTTACTGCAGCAGCTGCCAGTTTCTTAGCCTTGCTGTCTGGTTTAGCTGCAACCTGAGTTGCTGTGGGATTGGCTGCAGCCTGAGTGACTGATTTATCTCCCTGCTCCCCTGCCTCTCTCTGCTGCCCTACAGTATTTAGCAGTGTGAGATAAGCATATGCTAGGGCCCAGCTTATTGCAATGAGCTTTTTCTCCTTAGAGTCATCATGGCAGTTCTCCTCCAGATATTTCCCCACCTCGTCTGGGTTGTGAATTTGTTCACGTGAAAATTCCCAAGATGGGGGATCAGAAAATTCCTTCAAGGTTTGGCCCATTCTCTCCCATTCTCCACACCACTCAGGATTTTCCACACCTGAGTCTACCTCTGGGTCTATTTCTGGGTCAGCAGTCTCATCAGCCCCTCTGGAAAACTCATCCCTCATTCTAGAAAAGCTACAAACCATACAGAGGAAGTTCATCAGCTGAAATACCAGGAAGGTGGTATCTTTAACATTTAGGGGACACTGAACATTCTCCAAAAGTGATGCAACCGACTCAAAAGAGAAGAAGGAAAGGAGAGGTTGAAAAGCCTCAACCCCTACTCCTTCTCTAACAAACTGGGTGCAATTATTGATAAATCCTCAAAACATGCTGCTGGAACTAGGACGCAGGGTAGGACAAAGAAACTATAAACTAAACATACCTGGCACAAACTCCAGTACCTTTATAAACTTCCTGTAAATCATAATCACTGAGCCCAACAAAATAGCTATTCTAATTAGTGCATCCCTAGTGTAAAAGTTATTTGTTAATGACAACATTGGAGCTATTTCTGGATAAGAAAACAAACCTAGGGACCAGAAAGGTATTAAAACCTCAAAAAAGCCTAAGGAACAGAAACACAGAAAAGACTCCATTCCAAGAGACATTAGGAATTCAAGAAGCAACATGGCTACTGACTGTTTTACCCCCACACAAAGGGCAACCAAAATGCAATCAATAGTCAATACAAGTTTTTTCCATTCTCTCAAGCCACACGTTGAGTGCCAATAAAAAGGTATTGTCCTGGTTTAGGGACAAATTTGGGAGAAAACTCCTGAATGGGGTCCCTCCGGGGAGAAAATTCAAATGACTCCTCCTTCCAACCAGTCTGGTAAAAAACTTACTCGGAGAAAAGTGGAAAAAACTATTTTACTTAACAAAGTGCATACAAGTATAACGAATGAATAATATGAAGCAATAAAACCTTTCGTTCTGGATTGAGATGGCAAATTGAGAACGTTCTTGCATTAGGTGTAGCTTGGCTCTCTCTCAGTCTTTTATCAGTCCCAGTCCCTCTGGCGCTGCTGGAAAATGCTGAGGTCCAGGCCCCAGTGGGCCACAGGTGCAAGCCTCCAGTACTCCCCCGGGTTTTTTCAGTCCAGAGCAGGTTTAAACAGTTCCAAGAAAAAAGAAAAAGAAAAAACAACAAACAGTTCAAGGAACTTCTCTGCCCTAGCTAACTGAAACTAACTAAAAGCAAAAAGATCTCTGTCCTGCAGTCCCTCCAAGCCTCTGCTGAACACCCCGTCCGGAGAAGAATGTGTAGGAGTCAGGCAGTTTTCTCAAAACAAACTCTGCACTTCTCCTTGCTCTTAGAACCAGTCTTAAAGGCACAGAACTCAATATACAGCACAAACAGAACAGATGATTGGGGATACAAGCATCATAAAGTCACCCTAGGA
The DNA here is from genome assembly GCA_037837765.1 of Delichon dasypus. Lineage (NCBI taxonomy): Eukaryota > Metazoa > Chordata > Aves > Passeriformes > Hirundinidae > Delichon > Delichon dasypus. The sequence goes on along the minus strand of JBBAXF010000012.1, from coordinate 3,731,142 downwards.
CAGGTGTGAAGTACAAGTCATTAGTAATTGTTCGTCTTGCAGTGTTAAAGTAGCAATTGTAGCATTCTTATCTAATTTTACTTGGTATATCCTATTGCCAAAAGCAGGTAACAGTATTTTCCACAGTTGTTTGGGCACATGGGACTGATTATTACCTAAAAAATATTGAATTAATGATCCGGCCATTCTACAATCATGCCGAACAATACTGTGGTCTGCCTTTTGGGATGGGAGAATGGTTGCCTTGGTCCCACTTTCTTTAAAGATACCATGTGGTCCCCAATCAATTACCCTCCCATACTGTAAGAATTGTTGTTGTTGCCGTTGTCCTATACATGATGTCCATTCCAAATGCCGTATATTGCAGATGGGTGTAAAATGACGTTTCAGGTAATGGTGGAGTGGCATCCACAGATTTGGTGGGAGGTAGACAGAATGGCCAGCAATGTAATAGCAGTCAATATTCTTGCATTGTCTGAGTGTACATATATTAAATACAATTGCATAGAAAAGTTAGCACAAGGTAAAGAGGTACTTGTTTGATTCCATGTTAAGCATATAGGCGGTAAATCAGTAACAAAAGTAGTGTTAATTCTATATGTATCTACAATATCCTGATCCAGGGGAGGAAGCCAAGTTCCTCCATTCCATTCCATTCCATTCCATTCCATTCCATTCCATTCCGTTCCGTTCCGTTCCGTTCCGTTCCATTCTGTTCCATTCCGTTCCATTCCGTTCCATTCCATTCCATTCTGTTCCATTCCGTTCCATTCCATTCTTGCTGAGGGGACGCTCTAGATCCCACCAGGTCAGAGGCTGAAACAGCAGAGGTTGAATGATGTGGGCCCAGTAGATTCTCCCTTACACTATTCAATGGTAGTACAGCAGAAGAAAGACTACAGGGCTTGTTGTTGTCATCCTTGGCTGGGTTTGATGTATTTCACAGGGAGACAATATGGTCCTGTAGGTAAAGAAACACCCATGGCCTCTTCCCCAAGCTAACAGTGGAACTGGACCTTTCCACTGACCTCAATGTACATCCTTATATGTAACTTCTGGGTGAACTCCTTCTCCATCAGTGGTCTGACCCAGGAGCCTTTTATGCACAGTTAAGTCATCCCTACAGTAGAGATTCAAAAAATTTAAAACATAGGTTGCTTTGTATCCTAGGGTGACTTTATGATGCTTGTATCCCCAATCATCTGTTCTGTTTATGCTGGATATTAAGTTCTGCACCTTTAAGACTGGTTGCGACAGTGAAGGGGGCCGGAAAAAAGGGCACAATTTGTTTTTAGAAACTGCATTTGCTCCCCTGCATTCCTTCTCACGGACTATGTTGTCTGCAGCAGGGACAGTGGGACAGAGCTCTCCTTTGCTTTTAGTTAGTTTTTAGCTAGCTGAGGCAGAGAAGTTCCCTGGACTGTGGCTTTTCTTTTTCTTAGAACTGATAGGCCCTGCTCTGGACTGAAAACCCAGAAAAACATCAGGAGCTCACACCTGTGGCCCACTGGGCCCTGGGATGCAGCATTTTCCAGTGCAGGAGGGACTGATAAGAGACTGAGTGAGTTGAGCTACATCCCATGAAAAGGACTTTCTGAATTTGCCATCTCTTCAGAACAATGAGAGGTTTTATTGTTTAATATTATTCTTTTTTAATGCTTGTGAATACTTTGCTTGTTTAATAAACAGTTTTTTTTCCACTTTTCTCCACAGAAATCTGTCAGTGATTGAAGAGACTGGGTCCATGGTTTGCATGCATGAACTAATTTATTGATTCCAGTGCTCAGTATTTATTCCTTTTCAGCTATAGCTAAAAATAACTACTTGCTTAAGCAATAACAACCATAACAATGATATCTATGCTTCTTAGTAACATTGCTTAACTATAGGCTAGCACAGACCTGCACAGGCATGTACGGTCTTGCATGGTTTCTCATAAACAAAGCATACCAAGCACACCCAAGCACATCTCTTGCTTCCTTCTTCAGGATTCTGCTTTTTGTTGCCAGGATTTATGGCTTACCAAAGTTAGCACATCCACTTCTGTAATGAGTTGAGCAGTGCTCTTAGTCCTGCTTTCTAGCTGTATTCCCATAGAAATCTTTTCCTGAACCAGTTGCGGGAGGGGCCACTTGAATCTGCTTTCTAGAGAGACCCCTATAGAAGTTTCCTCCCAAATTTGTCCTAAACCAGGATGTTGGGTTTCTTCCCCGAGATTCAGGTGGTTTTAGAGTCCTTTTCCCTCTGCACAGCTCTGTGCCAAACCAAAGGAAGAGAGGGAGTCTTCAGGTTTAGATTTTTCAAGGTTGCATACTTCTTTTATTGTTTCTTATCTTACAATTTTCTCAGTGTCCAACAAGATGTTTGCCGCAGCTTGGACTTCTGACGACTCCCCCCGTCCCAGGGTTGTCCTTATCTTTCATACTAATTGCTATGTATTTCTTATTTACTATTTCCTACCAATATCTATCACTATTACTAAAAAGGTCATCTCTACTCCGACCCAATCCTCACTAACTACTTTGTGCCAACGTCACTGCCGAAGTGGAGTGAGGGAAGAAGAATGAAGAAGAAGGAGACAACGCCCCAAATTCTCCATCTTGCCCCCATTCACTTCAATGCTAGAAATCTAAAATTACTGTTTTCTCACCCTGTGATATACTAAACTACAATCTTTCACACTCTTGTGGCCTGCAATGCTTCCTGCAGTGCAGGAAGTCTTTCCCATGGACTGAGATCAAATCCAGTGTCTCTCTGAGCTCTGGGCTGGGGACCCAGATCCCCCTGCCCAAGTTTCTGACCCTCCAGGGCAACCAAAGGAATGCCCTGGACTCCAACACCAGGACACTGTCAAACTGCTCTTGAAGGAACATGCCTATCAGATTTCCCCTCTTTTGTTTTTGTAGCATGTTTTTCAATGTGTGATGTGCCCTTTCAACAATGGCTTGCCTTGTTGGAGAATGAGCAATACCTGTGACGTGTTTGATACACCAAGTGTGGAAGAATTCTTGTGTTTTATGAGATGTATATGCGGGTCCATTATCTGTTTTTATGTATTGTGGGACACCTATTGTGCTGAAGGCATGGAGCCAATGTTGGGTGGCATCTCTTGATTTCTCACCCTTGTGTGCTTTTGCTACTATGAGTCCTGAAAAGGTATCAATAGAAACATGAACATATTTAAAAGTCCCAAAGCTCAACATGTGTGTTACATCTGTTTGCCAAATGTCATTATGTTTCAATCCTCGGGTTCGTCCCTAATGTTTGTGGCAAAGAAAGAGTCTGCTGACATTGTGAGCAAATGTCCTAGGGTGACTTTATGATGCTTGTATCCCCAATCGTCTGTTCTGTTTATGCTGGATATTAAGTTCTGCACCTTTAAGACTCGTTCTGAGAGCGAAGGGGGGGAAAAAATGCTCACAGTTTGTTTTCAGAAACAAGCAAGTATTTGCTACATCCTGTGCTTGTGGCAAAGTTAAATCAAATTGTTTTGCCAGTGCTCGGGCATTTTGATGGTAGAAATAGTGAGAAAGTTTTGCTTGCCCTAACTTTTGTGTTATAGTGACTGTCATGGTCATTGCATCCGCCTTTGCATTACTTTCCACTATAGGTCCAGGCAGTGGTGTGTGACTGTCCTAGGGTGACTTTATGATGCTTGTATCCCCAGTCATCTGTTCTGTTCATGCTGTATATTGTGTTCTGTATCTTTAAGACTGGTTTTGAGAGTGAAGTGGGGAAAGAAGACACTCCAAGTTTGTTTTGAGAAAAACTGCCTGACTCCTCTGCATTATTTTCTGGAGTGTGTTCAGCTGAGGCTTGGACAGACAGCAGGACAGAGATCTTTTTGCTTTTAGTTAGTTTTAGCTAGCTAGGGCAGAGAAGTTCCCATGACTGTTTTTTTTCCTTTTTCTTGGGACTGTTTACACCTGCTCTGGACTGAAAACTCAGAGGAGCACCGGTAGCTCGCACCTGTGGTCCACCAGGGCCTGGACCTTGGCATATTCCACCAGCGCTGATAAGAGACCGAGGGAGCTGAGCTACAAACCACAGCAAGGACTTTCTCAATTTGCCATCTAACTTTGGAATAATGAGTTTTTATTGTTTCATATTATTCATTCTTTATGCTTGTGAGCACTTTGTTAAATAAATAGTTTTTTCCACTTTTCTCTGGGGAAGTTCTTTTCTCAGACCAGCTGGGGGGAGGGGCCACTGGGTTTGCTTTCCAGAGGAACCCCATTTGGAGGTTTCCTCCCAAATTTGCCCTAAACCAGGACAGTGACCTAAGATGCAGAATGTAATATTCATGAGACCTGTGAAGTAAAAAAGTTGTACAGAGTGATTAATAACACAAAAAGATCTTTGTTAGAGACTTCCTTCAGGAATGAGTGCTCAATTCTCTCAATTATTCTTGTAACATAAAGAGAATCACAAACAATGTTAATAGGTTCCTGTGAAAAAAGGCAAAATGCTTCTACCACAGCTGCCAGTTCAACTAGCTGGGTGGATCCCAGCTGAAAGGTTTTAAAATGTTCCCACTGTCCCTTATCATTTCTCCACAGGGTGACAGCTTTGTCTCTTTCCTGATCCGTCAGTGAAAACAATCTTTGCATCAGGGACTGGAGTTTTTGTTAGCAGTCGTTGTTGAAAGGGGAGTTCCTTGAAGGATTGTAGCAAGGCATGTCAAGGCATTGTGTGAGAAAATTGTCCATTATAGTCTGCAAGAGAAATTTGAAATGACAGTGAATCCCTGAACAGATTCTCTAATTCTGCTGCAGCAACAGGGAGATGTGTGACTGCCAGATCATATTCTGTCAGGTTCTGGCCACTTCCAGGTGCTGGGCTATTGCAGTAGCAATTAGTTCTGCTATGAATTATTCCAGGCCAATATTAGTGCATGTCTTGATATAATCAGAAAGTTCAACATCAGCATGATTACGAATCATGTCCAGGGCTTTTTTATAGTCATTGCTAGCATTTTCATAAGCAAGAGATTTTAAGACAGCATCGGCTGCTTCCCGCATATCAGTTTGCAGTCTAACGGTGGATTGTAATCAATCAAGGTAATATATGGTTCCTGAGGCCCCTGTCTCACAGCAGAAAAAACAGACTCCAACTTTTTTGTATCAGGTACCTTTCACAGTGCCCTCATGGCAATAACAGTAGACTGATCCCATGCTTGGGGGAGGGGGAGTTGTAACTGAACCCAAGCAGTAGTATGTGGGTCTGTGCCAGAGAGCTGACACTGTGATATTAATGGATGGTCGCTGATTACCATTATTCAATGCCTAAGTCTGAGCCAAATATACAAATTCTATCCACCAGAGTATTGTCCTGTTGTCAAAATTGTCTTAAAAAGAGATTTCCAATCCACTGGTAACATAGTATGTCCTTCTGCAATTGCATCCAATAAATTCATATTAAAGGAGGAATACAAACCATTTTCTTTCACCAATCTCCTCAGTTTCTTTACCATCTCATATGACAATTGTTCATGATGTGGGTTTTGATTACGATATACAACAGGCATTGCCTGAAAAAATTCAATATCATCCTCCTCCAGTGCTCGCCTCCAGCATCTTTGTATAAACCTTTCTGGCTCAGGTCCTGTAGGTGGTATTATTTCTTCATCATAGTCGCTAGAGGAATGGGATGAGGTATAAGATGGTGGTGGAATATGTGAAGTATTTGCTGCAGCCTTTTTGTCTGCTGCTTGTAGTATTTCCTCCGTGCTAGGAGCACTTGCTGCAGTAGCACGTACTGGGGCTAAAGGAGGATATAGATCAGGTTCTTGTCCAGAATCAATAGGATCAGGATCAAACAGTTCCTTTTCTCCGGATCATTATCCGCAGGTGTTGTTTCATTAACAAAAACAACAGAATCTGACAGTGATGCAGGTGGAGCATCCGCAAGGACGCAATCCGCTTCCTTAAATTGTTGCAAAGATGAGTATACCACGCGCCAAGTAATAATGTCATAATGATGAGAAATTTGGTGGGTTTGTAAACATTCACCGAACTTTTGCCAGTGAGATCATAGGAACCATCTGATGGATCCCAGGGACAAAAAAGTTTGACTCATATAAGTAATAGGATGAGGCTTTGGGGTTGGAGTTTATAACTCTGTCCCCTGATGATGCACAATAGACAGTCTTTATGCAGTTTTTGGGATTTCGTTGCACCTTGCCCCATTATAAGAAATGCTGCCCAACCATTTGTAAAAGTCTAACCTGTTCTATAGCCAGTGATGAAAGGAGCTCCTTTGTGATCAGCTGAACACACATGCTTGATTCAGTCAGGGTACGCCACTGGACTGGATCACGTCAGTAGTTATGAAGTCCCTGTAAAATCTGAGGCCATTTGAGGTGTATGAATGCGAGACTCACAAGCTGAGAGCAAAATTAATGTGTAGTGGTTTCACGTTCGCCAATTCCTGTTTCTCAAAATTAGTGTAGTGGTTTGAGTGTCTATCAGAATAATTTATTCTTTTTCTGCTGTGAGATAGAATTAGGAGAAAAGCAAAGCAGGCTCAAACTTAAAAGGTATAAAGATGGATTTATTAACAAACACTAAGAAAAGAATGAGAATCAAAATGAAACCCTCAAAACACTTCTCCTCCCCCCACAACTATTCACTTTCCTACTAACAACAAAGAGACAAAACATGGTACTTTTAGTCAGTTTACCACCCATAAAATAGTCTTTCATCAGTTCATTTAGAGAGAGAAGTCTCTTTTGGTCTGTTATGGTAACTTTCCACAAGAAAGAACAGTCTGCTTGTGGCTTTTATCTCTCACAAAAACAGCCGCCTGGGAACTTCTGCAGTTGTGAAATCCTTCCCATTTGGCAGCCTTTCCCATGTTTGAATATGGGCCATGAAGCTCGTTGGGGTATCATTTTAAAGATGAAATGGTTCTAAAAGCAAAGGGTTTTCTTCACTATCTCTAAAATCATCTCCATCTGAAGAAACAGAGGTCTTCTTTTTCCCTGGGGGCAGAAGGCTTCTATCTTTATCTTCTTCTGTTCAAAATTTAGGGCAGCTGCTGGGGCCTGGGGCCTGGCTTGGCCTTGCCAGGGCTGCAGCAGCAACAGAGCCCAGCCAGACCGTGCCAGACCTGGGGCAGGGGGGAGGGGGGGAACCCTAAAGCAGAGCGGGGCCAGTGAGCTGCTCCTGTTCCCTCTCTCCAAGGCCAGAAGAAAGGGAGTGATTCCCAAGAGTTCTCTGATTTTAACCCTGTGTGTTCCCAGAGGTGTCACCTTTCCAATTGCTATACCAAATGTCAATATTCAAACCTTAGTTACTGATTGGGTTTTGCTACAACTCCCTAGAAAAGTCACTTCCTGGCAAAACCACCACAATCTGTTTATTGCAGAGTTAAGACAGTACTTCTACACTGAGTGTGAGAATCTTTGTTCAGGCCTTCTCACGCATCCCAGTTGCAGGCCTGTAATAAATCCGTTGGCCTGGCAGTTTGTTAGTTTCCTCAAGGTTTGCAGGCTTCGAAGAAACAGGATGCCTTTCCTGTTCTCAGATAATGTGTAATCTGCTTTCTCTCATGCTTCCCAGGAATTTTCTGCAGTGTCAGAGCGGGGGGAGACAGGAGTGCAGAGGAATATTGCTGAGGACAGTGGCAGATATTGCCACAGGGCAGAGAAATATTGCTACAGAGTGTTGCAGATATTGCTCCTGTGCGCCCACCAGAAACCAGAATAAATGGCACCACATCACCAGAAACCAGAAAAGAAGCTGGCAGCCCCACAGTGCCAGGGGGCCATGCTTTTGGGACTGGAACCCCCCCACCGCGGGTGCTGGATACATCCGCATGGCCCACACAGCAACTGTCAAGCTTCCACCGCCAATGTCAGTTGCCCCTACATCACACACAACTTCACCCATGCTGCGATTGCCCAAACACCCACCAGAACCTGTGGCTACGGAACACCGTGTTTCATTACATTTGCAACCAAATACGAGCTGCCACTCTGCATCTGCAGACCAGACAAAGAAGGATGTTTGTGCTGCCATGGCGGCCCATCCGAACCTTTCTACGCCTCCAGCCAACAACTGTAAATTTACCAGGACTGTGGGAGGAGAATCAGATGATGGCCCCCGATTCTCCAATGTGGTTAATCATAAGGAAAGCCACAACAGTGTCACAGGAGAGCCCACGCCACCCTTTGCTGTGCAGCATTGACAAGAGACAAGGGAGTCCTTTCCAGCAGCACATCTCCTCTCCATATGCCTTCTGCGGAGGTGCAGCAGCAGTGAAGGGGCACGCAGATCTGTGAAAATGTGGGGCCACGACAGCAGCGGTGAGTCTGCCATATCTAGAAGACACCTGCAAACACATGGCACTCTGAGCCAACCTCAGCCACCCAAAAAGTCACCACCCCAAAGGGGGGCCCCCGGGCACCAGCCCCTACAACAGGGCTGAGGATTGGGGCATGGGCAAAGCCCCTGCGGGGATCCCGGCGAGCAAAAAGCAACAGCAAAGGCAGCAGGGAGAGGTGTGCAGGGGTGTTGTGTCATGGGGGCAGTAGTACAATGCTTATAGATTTTGCTTTTGTGCACTCTGCAGGCATCATGCTTGCTCTATCAACCTGAAAAACAAAACCCACTGTTTTGAATTTAAATTGTCAAATACTGTTAGGAGTGTTTGCAGCTGCAAGCTAACTTGTTGTTTCCTACAGATAATTCGTAGAAATTTTCTGCCTTTACTATTCAGAGATTCCTACACAATTTAAGAGTCAGTGCTGATATTATGCCTACGTTACCACTGTCACAGACCCCTGATTTAAGATTGCCTTTTGTGAATAGAAGGTTCTGTAATAATTCTAATTAATAAGATACCCTTTCCAGTAAAAATTACCTGATATTTCTTTTTCAAAGTGCTCTTTCTAGAAAACAGCTTCCACCTTACATTTTCCCTAATGTGAAAAGATTACCACTAGAATGAGAAACCTAACCCTAACTACCTTTCATATTTTAAATACTAATCACGTTTTCTTATTTATAAACCAAAATAATTGTTAATTAGCCCATATATATTAATACCTTCCTTCTTTATTTTTATTGACTAACCCTGACTCTTCATAGTAAACTGTTTCCAAAAGGACTCATACTGATACATGCAATATATTCATACAATATTTGTAGTAATATTCACCTAGACTTCATCACTTTACAGTGTTGAAAGAGATTTTCTTGCTAAGAAATAAAGGTGATACCTCTATTCCAACCATATTACTAATATTTAGATCCTTAGAATAACAATTTACTTATGACTTTACTTGAGGACAGCAAGAATCAAATGTTTTAAAAACACTATTAATACAAAGATGCATCACTTTTAATCATATACCAAGATACGACCACTAAAACCTAAGACAAAGAGATGTTTCCTTCCATAGTTTTGAATTAGTTTGTTTATAACAAGGTAAATAATACTTTCAAAGGAGTTATACATATATGTATATAGCTTGTTGCCTATAGAATTTTTATAATACCATTGATTATTTAGCTAAATATAGATAGCAAAGCCAGCTGTTCTATGAGTTATTACTATAATATTTCTTATAAAGATATGATAAAGAAGCTCCGCCCAGTCTAGGTCTTAGCCCTGGCCAAGCTGTAGCCTTGATTGTCAGGAAAAGTATCAAACCCAGGTGTTTCTGTGCTGAAAATGAAAGCAAGTCACTTTAACTAGATGATTTGGCTTTGCAGAAGCTGAACCCCTTTTCCTTTGAGATAAACATGAAGACCTCGTCCAGAAGATGTTCTTCAAGTCTTCATTGTGAGAAGGAAGCTCCTCAGTGATGGCAGACCCTGGGTGATGGTAAAGCATATAGGCATGTCCTAGGTTACAATGTAAGATGTGCCCAAAGTATGTATTCTATCACCATCTACATGAAATGTTGAAACTAAGTTGGGCAGTGTTTCCCTTACCCCCTGCCTCCAGACTATCTTCTGTTCATGGCCCATCAATGCCTTCCTGCATGACTCATAGATAACTCCCTCCAGGAGCTATCTCTGTTTAATAGGCAATCAAGGACCCATTACAAGACTGATAAAATGATATCAGCCCATTGTGAGATGCTCTGCCCAGGGGGAGGAGCCAAGCATTCCCACCTGGATATAATCTGGGATTTGGGACAGCACAGGCAGCCTTACCCACTGGATTCCCAGAGGACAAGAGCTACCAGACCTTTCTGTGAGAACACTGCTTCAACAAGACCACTTCATTTGGACTGCTACCACCACGGCTTCAGGTTGTATTCTGACTCTGTCAGTGATCTTTTGTACCATTGCATGTGTTTTATTTTATTTTATTTTACCTTTTTTTTCTCTCCTATTAAATTGTTTTTTTCTGACTTGGAGTCTCTCTCGCTGGTTTTGCCTTCAAGCCAGCACATAAATTTTGGTGCCCAACGTGGGGCAGGAGGTACTGAGAAAAGTCAGAATTACAATTTTGTAGTGAGGAAAAAAAACAGCTGTCCGCTATGATGCTCAACATGCTTTCATATATCTTATACCTAGCTCTCTACATTTTCCCACACATGGGGCAGTATTTGCCAGTCTTAATGCTCATGTGTAGACCAGGGTATGGTACCAAAATTGCTTTATTGGTCTATTATGTTTATTGTATGATAATCTCTGAGGCAATGAGCATCATTCGGAATATATACTCTATTCTGTTTTCTTGTCCTGGTCCAGAATGCTACATCTGAGCTCTCAACAATTGCACCCAGCCCCTGTGGGGAGGGGTAAAGAATGATTTTTTCCAGTCTTTTAGGTGTCGCACAGCAGTTTTTGAAAGTATTAAGTTCTCTCTAGGTGCCAAAGACAGCATAATATTGTTGTTAGTTCTGTTTTGTCTTCTCTGCATGGCCTGCACCATGCTTAGAAATCAAACACTACATGGGCTTCTGCAGCATCTCCTTGAAGAAGAGGGAAAAAGAAACAAATGCAAAACAATGGCATCTGTGTCTACACAAACTGTCGTAGAGGAAACAGGAATCACATCTACGCAGACTGTCACAGAAGAGAAAGGAACCAAAAACAAAGCAACAGTGTCAGTGTCTACACAAGCTGTCACAGAGGAGAAAGAAACCAAAGGTGCCATCAGCATCTCCACACAAACTGTCACTGAAGCAGAACAACCTAAACCAGTAACAGTTGCCCCTGTTCAGAAGAAGAAATCAAAGAGCAAATCAGTCCACATAGTGACTGATGAGGATGTGGCAGGACCTTCGCACCCAGCAGAAGAGACAGAGCCAGAGATCATCACCCGCTCTCTATCCCTGGGTGAACTGCGTGACCTGCGGAGGGAATTCACCCGCCAGACAAACGAGTCCATCCTGACCTGGCTGCTCCGCATCTGGGATGCTGCAGCCAATGACACCATTCTAGATGCAAGTGAGGCCAGGCAACTAGGATCGCTGTCTCGGGATGTGATCATTGACCAGGGGATCAGGAGTGTCAGGGGCTTTCCCCGAGATTCAGGTGGTTTTAGAGTCTTTTTGCCCTCTGCAAAGCTCTGTGCCAACCGGAAGAAAGAGATGGAGTCTTCAGGTTCTGATTTTTCAAGGTTGCATGCTTTGTTTATTTTTTCTTATCTTACAATTTTCTCAGTGCCCCACAAAGGTCTTTGCAGCTGCTCGGGCATCTGGTGACTCCTCGACTCAGACTCCGACTCTGACTCCTCCCGTGCAGGGCTTCCTCTGTCTTTTATACAAATTGCTACGTATTCTTTATTTATCATTACTTGCCAATACCTATCACTTATACTAAACAGGTCATCTCTACTTTGACCCAATCTCTTTAAACTACTTTGTGCTACCGTCACTGCTGAAATTGAGTGAGGGAAGAAGAAAGAAGAAGCAGGAGACAACGCCCCAAATCCTCCGTCTTGCCCCTATTCACCTCAATGCTGGAAATTTAAATCTACTGTTTTTTCACCCTGTGATAAGCTAAACTACTATCTTTCACACTCTTGTGGCCTGCAATCCCTTCCGCAGTGCAGAAAGTCTTTCCCATGGACAGAGATCAAAGCCAGTGTCTCTCTGAGCTCTGGGCTGGGGTCCCAGACGCCCCTGTCCAGGTCTCTGACCTACCAGGGCAGCCAAAGGAATGCCCTGGACTCCAACATGGGAGAACCCAACAAACTCTCAGCCTCTGGCGGCGACTGCTAACAAGTGTGAGGGACAGATACCTTTGTAAAGAAAACCTCCAGGTACACCAAGGAAAATGGAGCACAATGGAACAAAGTATCTGATGCTTGAGGGAATTGGCTGTGCTGGAGATCATTTTCTCAGAAGATGAGAGATTTCCTAAAAGCCCAGATGATGTCCGGTGCACATGGCAGATGTGGTTGAGATTCGCACGGCTTGGACCAGAGATGTACTCCCGTTACCTGGCAACACTGCAATGGAGGGAAGGTGAGGACAAGGTGGGTGTCTTGGTCAATAAACTAAGAATTTACGAGGACACTGTCACCGCCCCATTTCATACCCATGTCTCATCCGTGGAAACAAGGCTGACTGAGCAAGTCCGGAGTTTGATTGAAGAGGGCCATCAGAAACTGAAAAAGGAACTTAAGGAAGAAATTTACCACATCTCGCCTGAACCAACAAGAGTCTCTGCCATTAGGAGCAAGCATCCGTCAGCCAGGGAGAGAGGATACACCCCACGGGGTAACCTCTGGTCTTTTCTTCGGGAGCGTGGAGAAGACATGAGGAAGTGGGATAGAAAACCCACCTCCTCCTTAGCAGCCCGGGTACGTGAACTCAAGAGAGAGACACCTACCACAAAGAGCTCATCTAGAGCCAACACTGTTCCAGTCTCTCAGGCACAGAACTCCAGAGAGTACAGGAAGAATGATATGACTGATCCTCTTGAAGGGACCTCAGGAACATATTTTCAGGAAGAGAGCAACGTGTACCATGACCAGGAATAGGGGGGCCCTGCCTCTAGCCAGGTAGAGGAAAGGGACAATTGGATCTATTGGACTGTGTGGATCCGATGGCCTGGCACACCTGACCCACAAAAATAGACGGCTTTGGTTGACACTGGTGCCCAATGTACCCTGAGGCCATCAAGGTATGTAGGAACAGAATCCATTTCTATTTCTGGAGTGACAGGAGGGTCCCAGCAGCTGACTGTATTGGAGGCCAAAGTGAGTTTAACCGGGAATGGGTGGCAAAACCACCCCATCGTGACTGGCCCAGAGGCCCCATGCATCCTCGGCATAGACTATCTCAGAAATGGATATTTCAAAGACCCAAAAGGATATCGCTGGGCTTTTGGGATAGCTGCTGTAGAGACAGAAGACATCATACAACTGAATACCTTGCCTGGTCTCTCAGATGACTCCTGTGCTGTGGGACTACTGAGAGTTGAAGAACAACAGGTACCAATCGCCACAGCAACAGTACACCGACAGCAATACCGCACCGACAGAGACTCTGTGATTCCTATCCATGAGATGATTTGTAAACTGGAGAGCCAAGGGGTGGTCAGCAAGGCTCGTTCACCTTTCAACAGCCCTATATGGCCAGTGCGTAAGTCCAGTGGAGAATGGAGACTGACTGGATTACCGTGCTCTGAATGAAATCACCCCACCACTAAGTGCTGCCGTGCCAGACATGTTGGAGCTTCAGTATGAGCTGGAGTCCAAGGCAGCAAAGTGGTATGCGAACACTTATTGCCAATGCCTTCTTCTCCATTCCTTTGGCAGCAGAGTGCAGGGCCCAGTTTGCCTTCACCTGGAAGGGCGTACAGTAAACCTGGAACCGACTGCCCCAGGGGTGGAAACACAGCCCCACCATTGGCCATGGACTGATCCAGACTTCACTGGAAAAGAGTGAGGCTCCTGAACATCTACAGTACATTGATGACATCATTGTATGGGGGAACACAGCAGGGGATGTTTTTGAGAAAGGAGAAAAGATCATCCAGATTCTGCTGAAAACTGCTATATCTTTTCCCCTTTTGAGAAAAAGTTACATTTTACAATAGGTTTGTTTGCCCCCATCCACTGGACCTAAATGACAGTCGGGTCTGGAGGCACTTGTTGAGGGAAGTCTTCAGGCAATAAAAAGGCTTGAGCAATGGGGATACCCCCGGTAGAAAATATGGAGGATCAACACAATAGACAGAAATAAAGATTTCTTCCCCAGGCTCGAGGGTTATAACTTCTGCAAAAATGAAAATTTCTGAGGGCTTGTAGAAGGGGTCTGCAATAATGAGGATATCGAATGGACCATTTGTGAGAGCGTGTTTCCCCATCAGAATTTTATAAACTCCGTCTGTAAAGGTTTCATCTTCTTTTCTTCTCTGCCAAGGTCAGGATGAATAATACTCAGGAAGCACCAAGCTCGAGTTCGGACTTGGAAAGTTCATTATATATTGTGGGAATTCTTTTGAGAGACCCAGACGACCGTTGATGGCAAAAAGAAAGAGAGTCTGCCCTTTCTGGGGGAAAATCAAGGCTTTATTTCAGTTCCATCCCCTTAGCAAGTCCGGAGCCAGTAGCTAGCTCCTTCCTTATCCCTGTTTCCAGGCGAAAGAGACCGCCCCTCCCTCTCCCAGGGCTTTTTCCCAGGGGGGAAGGGACTAGAGCAGGGACAAGCCACTACCCAATCAGGGACAAGGTAGGAGTGGAACAGAGTTGGGTTACATTTCAGTGTGGGAGAATGGGCACTGCCGAGCAGGGGCAAACCACGTGACACAGTTTCCAAAGGGAGCGGGCAAAACATTACAAACATTTTTATTTTGCACAAGCTAAGCATTAGATATTAACTTACGCAACATATTCTTAATACATGGCATTACACAACTTAGTACTAATAATCTTACCACTATAAATAATAATATAACAAACACTTGCTTAATAACAAACTTCAGCTATCTTGTAATCCTAAGGCATGACTTATTAAAGAAATATGGGTATTGATCTAGTATCGATACCCAACTGTGATGGACAAAAACTCTCTAACAGTTTAAAGTTAGAAAGTGTATGTTTATTACGGCTGAGCAGCACGGCAGGATATTTCCCTAATTCGCACTGCAAAATTCACAGGTAATTACAAAGCCTTTTTTTTACAAAAGTGTTGAATATCCAAAATACAAATGCATATTCATACCCCTGTCACCTCCCATTCCTCATTTTGTATGCTAATTGGCAAAAAGGCTATTAAGCATGCCTACTTTGTTTCCTAAAATGAGTCAGGGGTCTATTTTGGGGAGGGGTCACCCAAAATGAGGAAGTAAGATGAGTCTTCCTCATCCTGACCTTTCTACCTTTTCAATGCATTCATGACAAATGATTCCTTGGTAGAACTTAGTTTCCTGTGTTCAATGGGTCCTTTAAGCAGGAAATCTGCAGCTATTTTATGTCCTATTTACCACATTTTGTTTTTCATTACAAGCACAACTACATAAACATAAACCTGACAAGAAATGAGTTACAAGATCCAGGTTAGCTTATCTAAGATCCGGCTTCTGTTAACTGCGAACAAAGATTACCTATCTACTTCAGCTAATTCAGCAACTTATTATCTTAACTTTCCTAAAAATCCTTAGTTCCTCAAAATTAACATCTCAGGCTACTTAACTAATCTCTAAGTACATTATCACTGTCTTTTAAATCATGTAATTTGTTCTTCATTAATTGCAATTTTTGTGAATTGATCCAGAATGGTTGGACAGGTTCATGCAACACATTCCTTCAAACTCTTCACACCTTTGGTTATTTACTAAAAACAAAAATCAATCGCAGCACGGTTTTGCAAAACAGCATGATTAACACTGGTAACATCTGCTGATAGCTCATCTAAAATTTGACTAGTTAAATTCAATTCTGATTTGGTCCAGCATGCTATCTGCTTCAACGTGGTCATTGCTCTAGCAGCTGTTGCTCCTGGCACAAACATGGATGTTAACACCGTCCTAGCATAGGACTAGAATTTTAGGATTTTTTATGTCTATACAATGAGCTAATTGAGGGGGTCCTGCAACACTTGTTGACACCATGAGCAGAAGGCACGCAACACACGAGAGCGTTTTACCATGCGGACTTGCCATATCCCCTTTTTAATGGCCCACACTGTTTGCGCAAATCTCCAATCTGCTACTCCACCAAAATCTCCAGGAACAGGGTTAGGTATTCCCAACATTACCTGTGCTGCTTGATGAAAAGCACCAAGGGTACCACTATAGCAGTGGTCACACAAACCACCCTCACGCCAAAGCTTTGGTGTCTCTCTCTCAAATCGTGCACCACAAACTCTGCAGCTCACTTCTATAGCTATTACTCCCTGACACTGAGGACACTCTTTTTCCTGTCACTCATGCAAGTCCTGGGAAAGTTCCAACAATCCCAAGGTGCCTTGGCGACCAAAAATGCATGCTACAACCCAGCCTGGGTCAGGAGGGCATTGTTCGCCAGTGGTCTCAGCTACCAGCTGTCTCAGCAAGGACTTGACGGTCCATGCTCCTCTTCTTTCTTTTCTTTCTCTGCTGGCCGAGTCCATTTACTCTGTACCCATTGTGGTCCATATGCTGTGGAGACACAAGAGTATCCTCGTCCAGTAAAAAGGAGTGAACTAGGACCTTCCCATTGACCAGTTTTTGGATCCTTATATCTAACAAATATTTCTGATTGTTGCAGTTTATCATGTTTACTATAATGCAACATAGTTGGGGGTAATTCTGCATTCCCAGCTAAACTTAAAAAGTTCAAAGTAAACAGTGCTTTGCACAACCGATTGTGCGGATCTCTGTCATCTGTATCTTTCTGTTTGTCTAATAGTTCCTTTAGGGTTCGATTAGCTGTTTCTACTATAGCTTGACCTGTAGAGCTATGAGGGATCCCAGTTCTATGTTTGACTCCCCAGCGTTGTAAAAATCTATTCACATGCTGGCATACATATGCTGGTCCATTGTCTGTCTTTATAGTCTGGGGAACCCCCAAAATGGCAAAACATGCTAACAAGTGCCGAATAACGTGTATTGCTCATTCCCCTGTTTGTGCTGTTGCCCATATCATGTGAGAAAAGGTATCTAAAGTAACATGGACATATTTTTGATGACCAAATTCCGGTACATGCCTAACATCCATTTGCCATAGCTCCCAAGCAACTAGGCCTCGCTGATTTACTCCCAGTCCTAAACCACCACTGTGTCTACTACACTGATCACATGATTTTACAATGCCCTGGGCATCTGTCCAACTTAATTGAAACTGTCTCTTCAACATTTTCGCGGACTGGTGAAACATGCTGCGACTCTGCCGAGCCATCTCAAATGAGTCCACAGGAGCAGTAGAACTTAGCGCGACCAATTGATCTGCTCTGTCATTGCCTTCCCCTAGTCCTAACGTAGTTTGATGACTTCTGACATGCATAATGCAACACGGCGCTGTTCGAAACTTTATGGTTCGTTGGAGCTAAATAAAGTTTTCCCAAAATTTCTCTCTTAGGCATACACAGTAGTGCATCTTCAATGAGTTGTACCACTCCTACTACATATAGTGAGTCAGAGACAATATTTAAGTCCTCATCTCTCCAGTGCCCGAGGGCCCATATTACTGCTCGTAGTTCTAATGTTTGTAATGAATCTTCTGCTGTTTCTTGTATCTTATGACGGTGCCAGCTAGAATCTTTCTGCCATACACAGACAGCTAGCCGTGTTTTCCAGCCTGCATCTGTAAACACTGTCTGCGCTTCTGGTAATGGTCGGGACTGCACATTCGGCCGTGGCTGCCATTCCTGTTGGTCCAAGATGCATAAAGCTGGGTGACTCAGCTTTTCAGCCCGAATTTGACTGGGGAAGCCTAATAATGCAAGCTGCAGTTCCGACGAGTTGGCTAGTAACCACTCTAGTGCATCCGTTCTCAATGACATCGCGATTGTTGCTGGTTCTTTTCCAGAAACTTCTTTACATCGCTGCCTGCCTTTTTGAAGTAGCTTAGCCACAACCTCCGTTCTTTGCCAGACACTCCGAGGAGCAGTTTGAGGTGGAAAGAGCCATTCTAAGATTTTGCAAGCCATTTTTTCAGTCTTTGTCAGGCATGCCAGCCGTTGATTTTCCTGCATCAGTTCCTGTCCCTGTTCATGCTCCAGTTTTCCCTCTTTTTCTTTTTGCCATATCGGTACTTGGAGCAGGAGTGCAAATGGGGCCTTCATAAGATTGCCAATGTACAGGGACACTGGGATATTGGGAAATGCACGATCACCAGCTGCATTAGCAACTTTGTGTAGCACAGTCTGTAACTGATTAGAAAGAGCTGAAGTCCAATTTACAGGAAGGGCTGGATTGGTACCTCTCAAGAGGGTGGTAAATGGTGTTAGGTCCTCATTTGTCAACCCAACAATTGGATGCAACCATTGTAATTCTCCTGTCAACTGTTGGACATCTGATAGCGTTTGGATCACAGTTTTAATAGTTGGTTTTTGTGGTTGAACCGTGGCTACAGTTATCATCCACCCTAAATACTTCCAAGGAGCTGAGCCTTGAACTTTTTCTGAGGCAACAACCAGGCCCTTTGTAGACAATCTAGCTGTGATGTCAGACAACATGTTGTCTGTAATTGGTGAAGCTTGGCAAAACAAGATGTCATCCATATAATGATAAATGATTGTCTCAGAAAACTGATTTTCGATTGGCTGCAGAGCCTAGGCAACATAAAGCTGACACATGGTGGGGCTGTTGTGCATTCCCTGTGGAAGGACCACCCACTCAAATCGTTGGGCAGGCTCAGCCTTATTGATAGATGGCAAAGTAAATGCAAATCACACAGTGTCTTGTGGTTGTAATGGAATACTGAAAAAAGTCTTTTAAATCGATGATGGTGAGATGCCATCCATCTGGGAGCATGGTGGCGAGCTGCATACCAGGTTGCAGTGCTCCCATTGGCCACATTTGGTCATTTACCTTTCATAGATCATACAGCAATCGCCATTTTCCAGACTTTTTTGGGATAACAAAGATAGGGGTATTCCATGGACTGATGGACGGCTTAATGTGCCCAGCTTGAAGTTGTTCTTGTACTAATTCATGTGTGATGTGGTGCCTCTCCTGGGTGAGTGGCCATTGCTCCACCCAAACAGGGTCATCTGTTTTCCAGCAGATTGCAGGGGTGGGAGTGAGACGTTAATTTTGAGGAACTAAGGCTTTTTAGGAAAGTTAAGATAATAAGTTGCTGAACTAGCTGAAGTAGATAGGTAATCTTTGTTCGCAGTTAACAGAAGCCGGATCTTAGATAAGCTAACCTGGATCTTGTAACTCATTTCTTGTCAGGTTTATGTTTATGTAGTTGTGCTTGTAATGAAAAACAAAATGTGGTAAATAGGACATAAAATAGCTGCAGATTTCCTGCTTAAAGGACCCATTGAACACAGGAAACTAAGTTCTACCAAGGAATCATTTGTCATGAATGCATTGAAAAGGTAGAAAGGTCAGGATGAGGAAGACTCATCTTACTTCCTCATTTTGGGTGACCCCTCCCCAAAATAGACCCCTGACTCATTTTAGGAAACAAAGTAGGCATGCTTAATAGCCTTTTTGCCAATTAGCATACAAAATGAGGAATGGGAGGTGACAGGGGTATGAATATGCATTTGTATTTTGGATATTCAACACTTTTGTAAATAAAAGACTTTTGTAATTACCTGTGAATTTTGCAGTGCGAATTAGGGAACTATCCCGCATGCTGCCCGGCTGTAATAAACATACACTTTCTAACTTTAAACTGTTAGAGAGTTTTTGTCCATCACTGTTGGGTATCGATACTAGATCAATACCCATATTTCTTTAATAAGTCAGGAGGCTCCTGGGCAATGGCCACTACTGAAAATTAGCTCCTGGAATGACCACTGTAGCTCCTAACTGGCTTAGGGCATCCCGCCCTAGCAATCCTCCGAGGTCACCTGGAAGAGCCATTACGTATGGTCTCAACGTTACTTTCTGCCCCTCAGGCAGTTGAAGGGTAATGGGATGTTGGCTTTGCAATGGTTGTTGGCCACCCCCTACTCCTTGAACTGCGTTGATGGATTGTACAAGAGGCCAGGATTGGGGCCACGCCTTTTTAGTGAGAATGGTGACATCCGCCCCAGTAGCAGTCATAACTTTGCTCAAGGCGTGTTCCCAGGTGCCCCAAGATAACTTTAAGGTAATCAGTGGACGATTCTTCATTTGTTGGACCAGGTTGACTAAGGCCTCACCAGTGGACCCAAAACCTTGGGACCCTCTTTGTGGGGCAGATCGAAAAACGTCCGATTCCACAGCTTCCTTTGTGTACAATACTAACTGAGCAATGTGTGTGCCCTTTTTAATAGTCATTGGAGGATGTAAAGCATAGGCTACTACGTGAATTTCTCCAGTGTAATCTACGTCAATTACTCCAGGTAAAACAATCGGTCCAGCCAAGCCAGTAGAGGATCTGCCTAGTAGCAATGCTCCTAGTGCACTGTTCTTATCATATATTGGACCAGTAACTCCATTGGGGATGCATTGCACTCGAGAATCGATCAAAGTTACATCTACTGCTGCTGCCAAATCGATCCCCAGGCTTCCTCTTGTGGCTGGTGGTGGTAGTTGCTTGATAGTGTTGGGCCAGCCATTTGTGTCACAGTGCAGGGACCTGACTCACTGTTACGGCCATTTTTTGTCTTTCAGCAGACATTTATGGCATGGGTGTCTTGTTGGCAGATGTCACACCACACGGTGGCTGTGCATGTTTTCCGAAGGTGTCCTTGAGCTCCACACCTAAAACAACTCATAGAAATGCTATTTTCTCCTTTTTTTCTGAAGGGAAGGTGTTGTTTCCCTAACTTCTGTACTGCAGCGGCGATAACATTTGTAGTATGTTGTAATGCAGCAGCTACTGCCTTGGCGATGGCTCGTCCTTGTTGACCTTTCTCAGCTCGCAGTGACAACTCGATCATGTCGGCTACTTCGGCTCCTTGGAGAAGCGTGGCTAATATGGATTTAGTCTTGGGATTGGCATTTTCAAAGGCTAACATTTTAAACATTCCTTGTTTAGAGGCTTCATCCATTCCGGGGTGGTTGGTAAGAGCTTGTGGTAGCCTGTCTATGAAGTGTGTAAAATTCTCAGTTAGGCCTCGTCGTACTGCGGTGAAAGATGGTGACGGTGAGGAACCTGGCACTGCATAATATGCTTGTCGAGCAGTTGATGCTACAAGTTGAAACAGCGGCAAAGGGTATTGTAATTGCAGATTTACGTTGGCAAATCTCCCATCTCCAGTAACCATGTCAGCTGTCAGTCCAAATAGAATATCATTTTGCTCTCTGGGGCAATTCGCTTCCACCTTAGCCAGTCGCACCCATTCCCGCTGCCAAACCAGGTATTGTGATGGAGATAACAGCAGTCGGGCAATATTTACGCAATCCAGTGGAGAATTGATGTCTGCAGTATGAATCCAATCTAGCATTGCTCAAGCAGTTTCAGATTTCAAGCCATGCTCTTTTACTGTATTTTTGCCTGTTGTAAGTTTTTCCATTCATGCCACTCATACACAGGATTGCCATCTCTGAATACAACAGGACATGCTACAGGACATGCTATGTGTCCTGCGGGTTCCCACTGTCCTTCTAGTATAGCATCACGTATAATTCTGGACCATCGAGCCACAGGTGGAGCAGGCGAAGGCATTGCAAGGGGACTGCTCTCTGCAGTTTGTTGTAGCAATCATTGCATTGGAGTTAACTGGGAGCTGAATGAAGTTGGCTCCTCCTGATTTTTAGCATTTATTGTAGATAGTTCTTGGCCTTTATTTAGCAGCAGTTCAGTTGCAGCATGCACCCTCTCATCCAGGTGCTACATCACCATCTGAATTTGCTCGGTCAGTTCTTTTAAACCAATCGTGGGTGCTGCCGGGGGTTTTGCCAGGGGAAGCACTGCTCCCTCATCAGGGCTCTCCTCTAATTCGTCCAGCAGGGGAACACTGTCAGGGGAAGGGGGTCTACAGCAGAGACCACCCGTTGCCATTTCCTGGTTGCCTCGTATCTCTTCGTGCGCATCTGGAAAAGGGGGGGCACTAGGCGCAGGCGTGGCGGAGGCAGCGGGGACGAGCGGCGGCGGCGGAGCGGGAGCGGTTCTGGTGGCTTTTTGAATCATCTTAGCCACCGTACAACACTGGGTTGCTGACAAGCCCTTGATCGGAGGGGGGGCTTTGTTCCCGAGAAAAACTCCGAAACCGAAACAATTTTTTCGGGCTGATGGGAGATGCGACGGTGGCGGCAGCAGAGGGGGGGCGGCAACGCTTCACTTCTTGATGGGGGATGCGTCGGTGGCGGCAGAGGGGGGAGGCAGAGCTTCACTTCATGAAGTAAGAGCCTGAACAGCAGCCGCAGCGATCTTTGCCTCGGCTTGCATGTCTCTCAGAGTGTTAGCTACGACACGCCATGTGGAGCGAAAATCCTTTATATCTTTATCCTTATTAGAAACAGTTAGTTCCCACATCAGATCTCCCAGTGCTTGCCATGCATCAACCCGAAACAGCACCGGCGGAGTTGTTAAATGTCCTTGTCCCCGCGCCCAGTTAATCAGCGTTTGCAGTACTTTTTCTGCTACTGTATTTCCTCTCTTAGAGAGTATACTTATAAGCAACTTCAATCCGGCAGCAAATTCACATTCCATGCTTGCCTCGTCAATGGGACAGGGAAGTGAGTACTCAAAGCCTTCCACCTTTTTACAAGAAACTGCCCCCTGCTCCCCTTACCAGCTCAGCCTCGCACTCTATTTGCAAGGATGGTGAGCCTCTGCCTCAATGCTGATGCATCTCTCGGCAGATCAGCGTCTGACCGCTATTTTCCGGAGGGTCTCACCTCAATGCAGCTCCATCTGTCGGCGAGTTCAGCGTCCAGCCGCTCAGCATCCCACCGCTAATTTCTCCTCCGGGTCGTCACCCCAAGGTCCCTGTTCGGGGGCCGATTGAAGGTGATTTTTGAAAAGAAAGAAAATGTCCTAGGGTAACTTTATGATGTTTGTATCCCCAATCGTCTGTTCTGTTTGTGCTGTATATTGAGTCCTGTGCCTTTAAGACTGGTTCTAAGAGCAAGGAGAAGTGCAGAGTTTGTTTTGAGAAAACTGCCAGACTCCTACACATTCTTCTCCGGACGGGGTGTTCAGCAGAGGCTTGGAGGGACTGCAGGACAGATCTTTTTGCTTTTAGTTAGTTTCAGTTATCTAGGGCAGAGAAGTTCCCTGGACTGTTTTTTTTTTTTCCTTTTTCTTGGAACTGTTTAAACCTGCTCTGGACTGAAAACCCAGGGGAGCACTGGGGGCCGCACCTGCGGCCCACCGGGGCCTGGACCTCGGCATTTTCCAGCAGCGCTGGAGGGACTGGGACTGATGAGGCACTGAGAGAGAGAGCCGATCTACACCCACGGCAAGGACTTTCTCAATTTGCCATCTCACTTCAGAAGGAGATGTTTTATTGTTTCATATTATTCATTCTTTATACTTGTATGCACTTTATTTGTTTAGTAAAATAGTTTTTTCCACTTTTCTCCAAAGAGGCTTTTTTTCGGACTGGTTGGAGGGAGGGGCCACTTGGGTTTGCTTCCCAGAGGGATTCTATACAGGGGTTTCCCCCCAAATTTGTCTCCAAACCAGGACAGAAAAACAAAACTAAAACAAAAGCAAACACATGGGGAACAGCCAGAGTGAAACGCCTTCTTCACAGAAGTAATGGCGAATGCTCAGTTTATTGAGGGTGCACAGGGTTCTTTTATACATATATCATTCTAGTGCACAGGCTGTTCACATGGCATTTTACTGCTCGCTATTGGCTAGTGTTATCTGCATAAGCATTCCTTTGCAGTTACTTGTTTTTTCAATTTTGTTGAGGGAAAAAGCTGGTTCTCATGCTCAGTGTCGGTTCTCAGGCTCAACGTCCTTGACTGCTAAAACAACAGAACTTTCCCATCACTGTCAATCCTCTCTGTGTCTGTCTCCAAAAATCCTGCTACACACAGGCACAGGGGGCATGGCGTCTGCTGCGGCAGCCCTTTGCGGTGGTCTGAATGCATCTCTGGAACTGTGGTTTAGGTAAGCTGTCATGAAGGGAACCTTCCTGGCACACACCTGGAGCATGTCATCTAAGGTTGGAGCCGGTTCCATGGGCAGGCTGAGGATGGCTGCCTTGCACTGTTCATTTGCATTGGTCAGCCCCATCTCCTCCAGGACCTGTTCTTGGGCTCCTTCATTCTTAACCTGTAACTCGATAGCTCGGGTTAATCGCTCTACAAATGCTACAAAAGGTTCTGATGGAAGCTGCTTTATTTTACTGTGAGGTTGGAAAGGCCCATCGGGCTGGATTGAAAAGAATGCTTTGGAAGCAGCATCTTTAATGCACTCCAAAACAGCTAAAGGAATTTCCTCAGCCTGCTTGAGGGCTGAGACCCATTCACCATCACCGCATAGATGTTCTAATCGAATTGGCAAATTATTATTATCAACAGCTCTTTCAGGATTTTGCCAAAGCTCCGGGAGTAAATCTCTTAATAATTTTTTTCCATGTCGAGTCCCAAAGCCTAAACTGTGTGGATGAAAGGAGGGAAGAAAAAAGCTGCCAGAGGTCAAAGGGAACAATAGGATTCCCTGCTAAATTTGCTTTTAAAAGGTTGCGAAAGTATTCACTTTCACGTCCAAATTTGGCCTGAGCTTTGCATAAATCCTGAATTGCTTGTTGGGGGAAGGGGTCCCAAATACCTTGGACAACACCCCCCCCTTTTTGACCATTGATATGTGACGGGGTGGCAGAAAAGCCAGGATCGCTTCCTGCTTCCGGGTTCCCGGCCCCCCCCCCCCCCCCCCCAGGTGTGGGGACTGGGACTGTGGGCAGGGAAACCGTGGGAACCAGGGGCAGGGAGGGGCTGGAGGCTTGAGTCACAAGGGGCGGAGTCGGAGGGCAGAGGTTTGAGGGCAGGGGGCGGAGTCAGAGGAGAGGGCAGTGCTAGGGGCGGCACCAAAGGGAAGGAGGGGTCTGGGGAGAGGAAGGGATTGTGGGAAGGAGGGACAGACAAAGAGAGCGGCTCCTTGTGGCTTGAGAGCACATGGCTTCGGCCATTTTGGGGAACAAAGGAGTCCCCTTATCTTGTGACCCCCCCTTCCAAACTATCACTAGTTTGGGAATCACTAAGATGGGGGGTTTGAGCACTCGAACTGCCTGTAAAAGTAAACTGAACCCAGCGTTTACAAACTGGGGAAGAAGGGAGTTTTGGGGAAAGTTTAGGGGTTTCTTGAGGAATATCTGATTTTGGGGAAGGGATTTTGGGGTCAGGAGAGGGAGGAACTGAGGAAACTAGGGAAAATCCACAAAGAACTGGCTTTTTTTATTTTCATTTTTTTTTTTTTTTTGCAATGCAAATGAAATTTGCAAGCTCCAAAGAGCAAAATTTGCTTTTTCTTTATCAATAGTGGAGCTTGATTGAGACAATTTTTTTGCAACAGCTTCCCAAAATTCTGGTGAGCTTATTTGCTCTAATGATACATGCGGAAACTGAGAAAACAATCACTGAATTAATTTTTTCATCTGTTTCTTTGAACAATGGGTCCCCCCATCATCCAAGGCACTTAAAATTTGGTAATAGACTCTTTTTTGCGACACAGACAGCCTAGCACCCAATTTTGTCTCAGATTTTGAGTTTCTGTGTCCCCTTTAACTGTGACTGAGTAACCGAAAGGAAAAAAAAAACTCGCGGAAGAGGAAAAAAAAAAAAAAAAAAAAAAAAGCCCAGAGGGGAAACAGTTACCTTTTCCACCCCCTGGACAGCCAAAACCGAATGTGCTATTAAAGCACCCTGAAGGTTTACTCTGAAAGCAAAAAAGCTTCCCCCAAGGGAAAAAACCCTTTTCCCTGAGGAACAATGCCTCTGAATAAGATTTTCCCTTAGATCCCAAAGTGATAATACATACCAAAAATCCAGCATTCAGATGAGTCTTTCCTTTCTTTCCCAGTCACTCCTTTTGCCTGAGACTGACCCTTTTGGTGCAAAAAGAGCTTCCAGTCTCGGTTCCCAGGGTCAGCTTTCCACGAACATGTGGTCACCTTCTCTGGGAGCAGCCTGCCGTTCGGGGGGCTTCTTCGCTGCACTCCGATGGGTTTTTTGAGTCCAAAGGAAAAAAACTACAGCCCTGGCCTGTGGAATCCTGTGTTTCAGAGACTCCACAGTGAACGCCAAGCCTGACAGGTCTGTGTCTCTGCATGGGTGGGCTGCGTTTCGGGACTCACGTGCCTGTGTGAGGTTCCTCGGCCACATGCTCCACACCTGGTTCTTCCAGCTTTCTGGGAGCCCCTTGTGACTTTGAGCCTCACCTTTGGGCACCACCTGTGGGAGTTCTTTTGAGAGACCCAGATGACCGTTGATGGCAAAAGGAAAGAGAGTCTGCTCTTTCTGGGGGAAAATCAAGGCTTTATTTGGGTTCCATCCCCTCGGCAAGTCTGGAGCCAGTAGCTAGCTCCTTCCTTGTCCCTGTTCCCAGGTGAAAGAGACCACCCCGCCCTCTCTCAGGGCTTTTACCTAGGGAGGAAGGGCCTAGAGGCAGGGACAAGCCACTACCCAGTCAGGTAGTAGGTGGGAGTGGAACAGAGTTGGGTTACATTCCAGCGTGGGGCAGAGCAGGGACAAACCACGTGATACAGTTTGAAAAGGGGATACAATAAAAAAACATTACAGAACCCAATATAAAATGAAACACAGTGTAAACCAAATTAACACACTGTAACAATATCTTATCTATATACAGTATTTACACGCTCATGCACAGTGAGCTCTTAGAAAACTAAGGTAAAATGGAGCGCTTCTATCTCTTTCCAACATTATTTAAGCCATAATCCCCCAATAACGAGATGACACATATATTATACTTTTGACCCAATAATGACCATCCAAGGCCTGCAATGCAGACCTTTTTCACTCAGTTACAGAAAACCACCCAAACCCATTGTAGTGGTTTCACGTTCACTAAATTCTGGTCTTAGTACTCACTCTTTTTCTGTGGGAGAGAGACTAGGAGAAAAACAAAGCAGGCTCAACCTTAAGAATGAACAAATAGTTTTATTAACACACACTAAAAGAATGGAAAAAGAAAGTTGGGGGAAAAACAAAAACAGAATGAAACTCTAAAAACACTTCCCTCCCCTTACAAACTGTTCACTTTCCTAAAAAAACCCATAATGAGACAAAACTTGTAATTTTCAGTCAGTTTCACTATCTGACAATAGACTTTCATTAATTCTTTAGGGGAAGAGTCTCTTTTAGTCATGGATCCCACTGACAACTTAAAACAGTTCTCTTGTGGGTTTTTTAACTGTCACAAAAACAACTGCCCGGAGAAACCTACCTTTGCGACCCCTCCCATTAGTAGGTTCTCAAGCTACTTATGGGTCATGGGTCTTAGACTTTTGCATACTGGGGTGTCACCTTTTAAAGACGAATAACTCTAAAGCAAAGGATTCTTCATCTCAAGGTACAGAGATATCTTCTCACTTTTTCACTGGTGCAGAGGGCTTCTCATCTTTATCTTTGTTCAAGCATCTTATAGGATTAATATCACATTGTCCATCTGTCCTGGTTTGGGGCAAATTTGGGAGAAAACCCCTGTATAGGATCCCTCCAAGGAAGCAAACTCAGGTGGCCTCTCCCTCCAACTAGTCTGGAAAAAAAAAACAAACCTCTTTGGAGAAAAGTGGAAAAAACTATTTTACTAAACAAATGTGCATACAAGTATAAAGAATGAATAATATGAAACAATAAAACCTCTCCTTCTGAAGTGAGATGGCAAATTGAGAAAGTCCTTGCCGTGGGTGGAGCTCGGCTCTCTCTCTCTCTCACCAGTCCTAGTCCCTCCGGCGCTGCTGGAAAATGCCGAAGTCCAGGCCCTGGTGGGCCGCAGGTGCAGCCCCCAGTGCTCCCCTGGGTTTTCAGTCCAGAGTAGGTTTAAACAGTTCCAAGAAAAAAAGGGAAAAAAAAAACAGTCCAGGGAACTTCTCTGCCCTAGCTAGCTGAAACTAACTAAAAGCAAAAAAAAAATCTCTGTCCTGCAGTCTCCAAGCCTCCGCCGAACACACCGTCCGGAGAAGAATGTGGAGGAGTCAGGCAGTTTTCTCAAAACAAACTCCGCGCTTCTCCTTGCTCTTAGAACCAGTCTTAAAGGCACAGGACTCAATATACAGCACAAACAGAACAGACGATTGGGGATACAAGCATCATAAAGTAACCCTAGGACATACACGGTAAACCGAAAAATCACGAGTTCGAACCCCGTCCGTGCCTCCAAAGAACTTGTTTTTCAAGGCCTAGAATGGTGTTACGGGCAGTAGCGTGGGGCACAGGGTAGGTCTCCAGCTATCTTGTGGTGGCCTCTACCATTGTGAGCACATAGCGCTTGCCTTGGCGGGTTTGGGGAAGGGTGATGTAGTCAACCTGCTAGGCTTCCCCGTACTTATACTTGGACCATCGCCCGCTATACCATAGGGGCTTCACCCGCTTGGCCTGCTTGATGGCAGCACACGTCTCACAGTCATGGATAACCTGAGAAATACTGTCTATGGTTAGATCCACCCCTCGGTCTCGTGCCCACTTATAGGTGGCATCTCTGCCCTGATGGCCTGAGGCATCATGGGCCTATCAAGCTAGGAATAACTCTCCCTTGTGTTGCCAATCTAAGTCTATCTTTGACACCTCTATCTTTGCAGCCTGATCTACCTGCTCGTTGTTTCGGTGCTCCTCATTAGCCCGACTCTTAGGGACATGGGCATTTACATGACGGACTTTGACAGGTAGCTTTTCTACCCGAGTGGCAATGTCCTTCTACTCATCTGCAGCCCAGATTGGCTTTCCCCTACGCTGCCAGTTGGCCTTTTTCCACTTCTCTAGCCATCCCCACAGAGCATTGGCTACCATCTACGAATCAGTGTAGAGGTAGAGCTTTGGCCACTTCTCTCTTTCAGCAATGTCCAGGGCCAGTTGAACAGCTTTGAGTTCAGCAAGTTGGCTTGACCCACCTTCTCCTTCAGTGGCTTGGGCAACCTGTCGTGTGGGGCTCCATACAGCTGCTTTCCACTTTCGTTTCATCCCTACGATGCGGCAGGAACCGTCAGTGAAAAGAGCATAGCGTGTTTCTTCTGCTGGCAGTTGGTTGTATGGTGGAGCTTCTTCAGCACGTGTCACTTGTTCCTGCTCCTCTTCATCCATGAGACCAAAGTTTTCACCTTCTGGCCAGTTTGTAATTATTTCTAAAATCCCAGGGTGATTTGGGTTTCTAATGCGGGCGCGCTGAGTGATGAGGGCAATCCATTTGCTCCATGTGGCATTGGTGGCATGGTGGGTAGAGGGAACTTCTGCTTTGAACATCCATCCCAGCACTGGTAGTCGAGGTGCCAGCAGGAGCTGTGTTTCGGTGCCTACTACTTCTGAGGCGGCTTGAACTCTTTCATAGGCGGCCAAGATTTCCTTCTCTGTTGGAGTGTAGTTGGCTTTAGACCCTCTGTAGCTTTGACTCCAGAATTCCAGTGGTCGGCCCCGAGTCTTCCCAGGCACCTTTTGCCAAAGGCTCCAGGACAGACCATGGCTTCTGGCTGCGGAGTAGAGCACGTTCTTCACATCTGGTCCCGTCCTGACTGGGCCAAGGGCCACTGCATGAGCGATCTCCTACTTGATCTGGGCAAAGGCTTGTTGCTGTTTAGGGCCCCAGTGGAAATTGTTCTTCTTGCGGGTGACCAGGTAGAGAGGGCTCACAATCTGGCTGTACTCAGGAATGTGCATCCTCCAGAAACCTATGGCGCCTAGGAAAGCTTGTGTCTCCTTTTTGTTGGTTGGTGGACACATTGCTGTGATCTTGTTGATGACTTTAGTGGGAATATGACGCCTTCCATCGTGCCACTTTACTCCCAGGAACTGGATCTCACGAGCTGGTCCCTTAACTTTGCTCTTCTTGATAGCGAAACCAGCCTCCAGGAGGATCTGGATGATCTTCTCTTCTTTCTCAAACACTTCCCCTGCTGTGTTCCCCCATACAATGATGTCATCAATGTACTGTAGATGTTCCGGAGCCTCACCCTTTTCCAGTGCAGCCTGGATCAGTCCATGGCAGATGGTGGGGCTGTGTTTCCACCCCTGGGGCAGTCGGTTCTAGGTGTACTGCACGCCCCTCTAGGTGAAAGCAAACTGAGGCCTGCATTCTGCAGCCAGAGGAATGGAGAAAAATGCATTGGCAATATCAATTGTGGCATACCATTTTGCTGCCTTGGACTCCAGCTCGTACTGGAGTTCCAGCATGTCTGGCACAGCAGCGCTCAATGGTGGAGTCACTTCGTTCAAGGCACGGTAATCCACAGTCAATCTTCATTCTCCGTCAGACTTGCGCACAGGCCAGATGGGGCTGTTGAAGGGTGAATGGGTTTTGCTGACCACCCCTTGGCTCTCCAGCTCACGGATTATCTTGTGGATGGGGATCACAGCATCTCGAGTTGTTCTGTACTGTCGGCGATGCACTGTTGAAGTGGCAATTGGCACTTGTTGCTCTTCCACCTTCAGAAGACCCACAGCAGATGGGTTCTCTGATAGTCCAGGCAAGGTATTCAACTGCTTAACACCCCCTGTCTCTACAGCTGCTATTCCAAATGCCCACCTAAATCCCTTTGGGTCTTTGAAATACCCATTTTGGAGGAAGTCTATGCCCAAAATACATGGAG
Source organism: Delichon dasypus (assembly GCA_037837765.1). Lineage (NCBI taxonomy): Eukaryota > Metazoa > Chordata > Aves > Passeriformes > Hirundinidae > Delichon > Delichon dasypus. Next base: position 3,700,424 of record JBBAXF010000012.1, on the reverse strand, counting down.
CTTCTGGGCCAGTCACAATAGGGTGTCTCTTCCACTCATTTCTAGTCAGGCTCACATCAGCCTCCACCAAAGTAAAATCCTGTGAACCTCCTGTCACCCCAGCAATGGAAACAGATTCTTCCCCCACATGTCTTGATGGGAGTATTGTGCACTGTGCTCCAGTGTCAACTAAGGCCTCATATTTTTGTGGTTCTGATGTGCCAGGCCAACGAATCCACACAGTCTAAAATACACGGTTTTCCCTAGCCTCTACCTGGCTAGAGGCAGGGCCCCTCTAAGCCTGATTATCCTTTTTTCCCTGGGTAACCGGAGCTGCTTCCTTCTTGCTGGAACTTCCTCTCACAGTCTTGCCATCCAACAATTCACGCAGCCGTTGTGTCATAGCCTCAGTAGATTCTCCATCCCATCTTTTCATGTTTTTTCCATAATCACGCAGGAAGGACCACAGCTTAGCCCGTGGGATGCCTTTTCCCTCTCTATCTAGGGAACGTTTGCGTGTGGTGCCAGAGCCTCTAACCTGTACTGCAGAGATCTGGAGAATGTTCTCTTTGATTTCTTTGAGATTCTCCTCCACTTTGTCTGCTAATCCCCGCATCTGTGTTTCCAGAGCTGCAATTCTTGCATGGGTTGGGCCATGCACGGCATCTGCATATGTTCGGAGCTTCTTCGCCATATCAAGCACGGTCTCCGCTGTCTCATCCCGCTTCATTATTGCTAAAGCAGAGGAGTATTCTTGCGGCCCAAGTCGTACAAGTTTTCGCCACATCACAGGTGTACATGGTACCAAGTCGGGGTTCCTAGTGTTTATGTCATCTGAGAAGACAATTTCCGCCACTGCCATTTCCCTCAAGCGCTGGATCCCTTGTTCAATGGTTTTCCACTGGGTTTGCTGCATATAGAGATCGTCAGCACACAGATATCTTTGTGCCACACTTCTCAGGACCCGTTCCCAGAGACTGCAAGGACTAGCCTCCCTCATCGTTTCTTGGTCAATAACTGGATCATGTGACAGGGATCCCAGATGTCTTGCTTCAGTGCCATCCAGTATTGTAGCCTCGCCTGCAGCATCCCAAAGACGGACTAGCCAACTAATTATAGATTCATCAGATCGTCGAGTATAATCCTTTCTTAGGCCACGAAGGTCCTTCAGGGAAAAGGACTCAATAGTATCTCCTGCTCTTGCAGCAGTTGGTCGGGCTCCTGATGTTGTAGCAGCTGGTTGGGCTCCTGATGTTGTAGCAGCTGGTTGGGCTCCCGATTGTGTACCAGTTGGTTGGGCTTGCAATTTTGTATCAGTTGGTTCGGCTTCTGATTGTGTATCATCAGTTGCTTCACCTTCTGATTGTGTGTCAGGTGGTTTGACTACTGGCTGGGTGTCAGGAGGCATTGAGGATCCTTCACCTGAATCATCGTCTACTGGTCGATCGGTTTTGTCCGTGTGCTTCTTTCCCTTCTTTACTGCAGCAACTGCCGGTGTCTTAGCCTCACTGTCTGGTTTAGCTGCAGCCTGAATAGCTGTGGGATTGGCCGCAGCCTGAGTGACTGATTTATCTCCCTGCTCCCCTGCTTCTATCTGCTGCCCTACAGTGTTTAGCAGTGTGTGACTCATTCTAGAAAAGCTATAAACCATATAGAGGATGGTCACCAGGTGAAATACCAGGAAGGTGGTGTCTTTAACATTCAGGAGACCCTGAACCTTCTCTAAAAGCGATGTAACTGACTCAAAAGAGAAGAAGGAAAGAAGAGGCTGAAGAGTTTCATCCCCTACTCCTCCTCTAACAAACTGGGTGCAATTGTTGATAAATCCCCAAAACATGCTGCTGGAACTAGGACGCAGGGCAGGACGAAAAAACCATAAACCGAACATACCCAGAACAAACTCCAATATCTTTATAAGCTTCTTGTAAGCCATAATCACCGAACCCAGCAAAATAACTATTTTAAATAGTGCATCCCTAGTGTAAAAGCTGTATGTTAGGGACAATATTGGAGCTATTTCTGGGTAAGAAAACAAACCTAGGGACCAGAAAGGTATTAAGATCTCAAAAAAGCCTAGGGAACAGAAATGCAGAAAAGACTCCATTCTAAGAGACATTAGGAATTCAAGAAGCAACATGGCCACTGTTTAATCCCCACCCAAGGGACAAACAAACAAACAAACAAAAAAAGCAGTTAATAATAATCAATACAAGTTTTTTCCACTCTCTCGTGCCCCGCAGTGGGCGCCAATAAGAAGTATGTCCTGGTTTGGGGCAAATTTGGGAGAAAACCCTGTATAGGATCCCTCCAAGGAAGCAAACCCAGGTGGCCCCTCCCTCCAACCAGTCTGGAAAAAAAAAACAAACCTCTTTGGAGAAAAGTGGAAAAAACTATTTTACTAAACAAATGTGCATACAAGTATAAAGAATGAATAATATGAAACAATAAAACCTCTCCTTCTGAAGTGAGATGGCAAATTGAGAAAGTCCTTGCCGTGGGTGGAGCTCGGCTCTCTCTCTCTCTCACCAGTCCCAGTCCCTCCGGCGCTGCTGGAAAATGCCAAAGTCCAGGCCCCGGTGGGCCGCAGGTGCAGCCCCCAGTGCTCCCCTGGGTTTTCAGTCCAGAGTAGGTTTAAACAGTTCTAAGAAAAAAAGGGAAAAAAAAAACAGTCCAGGGAACTTCTCTGCCCTAGCTAGCTGAAACTAACTAAAAGCAAAAAAAAAATCTCTGTCCTGCAGTCTCCAAGCCTCCGCCGAACACACCGTCCGGAGAAGAATGTGGAGGAGTCAGGCAGTTTTCTCAAAACAAACTCCGCGCTTCTCCTTGCTCTTAGAACCAGTCTTAAAGGCACAGGACTCAATATACAGCACAAACAGAACAGACGATTGGGGATACAAGCATCATAAAGTTACCCTAGGACACCATCACAAACACCTTTGCTCAAATCCACACACAAATTAAAGCAATCATCTCCCCAAACGCATATATTTTCCATGATTTAAAGGAATGATCTAAATATAGAGTTCATTTCCATGGCTCAAGTAAGAATGGAACAACCAACTCTTCAAACTTTTGTCCTAATAGTCTTTTTGCTCTTGCTCTACTGACTTCAAGCTGGGTTTTTTTATGTTCACTCTGTCTCTTATCTCTCAGATAAGGGCCAAGCTCTGGAAGCTTCATGTTGCCAGGAAAGGGTTAAATCTGCTTGGAGTCTTTGTCTCACCCTCTGTAGCTCGTGGGATTAGAGGTTTAAGGCCACGCTGGTGAGGAAGAACTCACATAGAAACATCAGAGATCAGAGCACCCGGGCAGTCTGGAATCACAAAAAAACCCAGACAGGATCATAAATGCCTTCTCTGCCCACCCCTCGGTGTAAATCGGGGTGGCCTCAGCCTAAATGGTGCCTATAGCTCTTATCAGGGGCCTGGCACAGATCTCTCCCTGCTCCAGGGAAGTTTAGAGAAAGTAGTTGTTATAAAGCAGCAACCTCTCCTTTCCCCCCTCACCCAGGAGTCGATGGAATCCGGCCAGGCCTCAGGCCAGCTCCCCCCCCAGAAAAGGGGGGAGCAGCAGGCCCAACTTGATGTTAGCTGTCTCTTTCTGGCCAAAGGAAAGAAGGAAAAAGATTCACCTACAGGAAATCAAATAATGAACCTATTTGTTTGCATTGTGTACTATTATACAAGGTATATGGGGTTAAATCAGTCCAATTACTAGAGGGTACCCCTAACAATGGTAAGTGTAATTGTTGTACCTCTCCACACAGCCAACAATCTATTATTCCAGTATGATTAGCTATAGCCTCAAGCAGAGCTACATACTTATTTACATTAGAAGTTGCTACAATCTGCCAAAAAGCAGCAAAGCATAACAAAGTATTAATGATTTATGGCTGAATTTCAGCTTCAGTTCGGTATCAATGGTTGTTACTGTCCAAGGTGCAACAGGATATTTCTTCCCTCAGGTATAGTGAATCCAAGTAGGTTTTTCTCTCACATGAATTGCAGTGAAGGTTGTCAGGACTTGAAAAAAGTCCATCCAACTTCTCCTGTAGAGGATCATCTGAAAAATTCTTGACATAAACCCAGTCACCAGGATCAATTGTGTGCAATTTATGATCTGATTGTTTAGGTTGGTTTTCAAATACAGTGTTATACTTCTGATGCAACTGAGTGTTAATGGTATTTAAGTATTCATAAATATATTGATTAACAACCTGGGTCAGGTTTTCATCATGGGTGGCATTTATCCCATGAGGTCAACCATACAAAATTTCAAATGGGCTTATCATTTCTTTTGACCATGGCTTTATCCTGATTTTGATAAGGGCAATGGGTAATGCCTGGTACAAGTACAAATTTGTCTCTTGACAGATCTTAGCTCTTTGTTGTTTAAGAATGTGGTTCATTTTCTCTACTTGACCACTAGCTTGTGGCTTGTAAGGAGTATGGAGTTGTCACTCAATTCCCAAGGCCTTGCTGAGAGCTTGTACAATTTGTGCACAAAAATGTGATCCTCTATCAGAGGATATTTCCCTAGGTATACCAAATCTAGGTATGGCGTCATTCAACAGTACTTTTATTTCTTCTCTGGCTTTATTTGTCCTACAAGGGAATGCTTCTGGCCACCCAGAGAAAGTATCAGTAAGTACCAGCAAATATCGAAAAAAACCCTTTCTTGGGAGTTCAGAAAAGTCTATCTGCCACAGGTCTCCAGGAAAAGCTCTTCTGCTAATAACCCCTTGTTCTAACCTAACTTGTATTTGGATTATTCTTTGAACAAGTCACACATTGTGATGTTACTTCATTAACAATGCCTTGCAAGCCTAGGCCTGCAATTTTTTCCCTTAGGTATTGGTGTAAGGGTTCTATTCCCCAGTGGGTCTTATCATGTTCAGATTTTGCATAATGTCACATTAACTTTTCTGTTTTTTTAGTTTACTTGTTTCTAATTGTCCTCAACCATTCTCTAAAAGTTTTCCTTTAGTTTCATGAATCCATTTATAATCAGAGGGTTGGTATTTTACAGGCTGGTTAGTTGATACTACAGTAAGTATTAAAGCTGCCACAATTGGTTCATTTCTTTTAGCAACGATTTTAGCTTCATAATCTGCAAATTTGTTACCTGTTTCGGGGAGGGTGTTACCTTTAGAGTGCCCTCGGCAATGTATAATTGCTACTTGCAATGGGAGTTTCACCGCCTCGAGAAGCCTGAGAATTTCGGTTGCATATTTGATGATCTTCTTTTGTGCAGTCAGGAGTCCTCTTTCTCTCCATATGGCTCTGTGGGCATGAACAATTCCATAAGCATATTTGGAATCAGTCCAAATATTAACTTTCTTTCCTTGTGCCAATTCTAATGCTCGAGTGAGGGCTATGAGCTCAGCCTTTTGTGCTGGTAACGGGTTTGACTCGATTACCTCTGAAACTGTAGTCACAGTGTACCCTGCCCTTTCACACCCTGTCTCACAAAACTGCTGACATCAGTGAACCAGTTCATGGCATCTGGGAGTGGCTCCTCCTTTAGATCTGGGCAGCTGAAGTACACAGCTTCGATGCTCTCTAGGCAATCGTACTACAGGTTCAGCTTCAGACTTTCCTTGCAGAGAAGAGGCAGGGTTAATGATATTGGTCACTTGAATTTCAATATCATCAGATTTGGCCAGGACTGCTTACTATTTTAGGAACCTCGAAGGATAAATGTAGAAATGCTTCTTTCTCCTGCTGCTGAGGACTCCAGGACGGTGTAGATAAATGTAGACGAGAGATCTCTGAAGTTGGGTTTTAGAAGATGAGGTTTATTGTAAGGGATGTGGGGGCCTTGCTCTGAGCTGCCAGGCTGCAGCTCGTGGCAAGGCCTAGGAAAGTGGGGGAAGGGAGAGGTAGGGAGAGGAAATTCCAAGAGAGGAAAGTCCTCAGGAAAGGGTGCAAGCGAAGAGAGGCAAAGAGCAAAGAGGCCGAGCCACCCTCGCAGCCCCCTGATAAGGGGTCTCGAGGTGGGCTGGAACAGGACTTGTGCCAATGGTGTTACAGATACCTGATACTTCAGGGGAGGGGTACAGGTGTGGAATGAACCATACATTGAGGGGTGAGACAGAACATTCCATTTGACCTCTGGGTCTGGTTGCAGGTAACCTTCAGATGGTCACCTAACTGTTTTCCCAGACATCCAGTATCTAACACATCTCAAACATCAAAACTTACTTTCAATTCTATCTCACATACAGGTTTCTCATTCTCAGAATATAGGCAATCATATTTATAGGGTTTCTTGGCTTCCTCCTCCCCAACAGATAAAGCCAATGGTTTCCTTTCTATTCGAAAATGGCTGAAAATGGTGTGACACTAAGACAGTCATCTTTTTGTTCTAGTGTAAACTTCCTTGTTTCTTCAATGTTCACAATCACTGCTGCTACTGCCCTAAGGCAGGCAGGCCAGCCTTTGCTCACAGTATCAAGTTATTTAGAAAAATAGGCTACTGCCCTTTTGTAAGGACCTAAGTATTGTGCCAGAACCCCTAAGGGTATTACTTGTCTCTCATGTGAGAATAACTGAAATGGTTTATTCACATCAGGAAGTCCCAAGGCCAGGGCCCTCATGAGCTCGCACTTTAACTCTTCAAAGGCGTGATTTATTTCAGGGGTCTACACCACAATATTTTTAGAAACTTTCGCAAGTTTGTATAAAGGTTTCACAGTCAGTCCATAGTTGTATATCCACAACCAGCACCAACCTGTAATTCCAAGAAAAGTGCATAGCTCTCTTACAGTTTGTGGCTTAGGTGTTTGGCAGATTGCCTCCTTTCATGCAGTTCCCAGGGATCATTGTCCTCCAGAGACTTCATATCAGAGATAGGTCACCTGTTGTTGCACCAGCTGAGCTTTCTGTTGAGACACTCGATAACCGTTTAGTCCAAGAAAATTCAACAGACTTATTGTCCATACAAGGCACTCTTGGATAGTTTTTGTAGCAATTAGTAGATCATCTACATATTGTGGGAGTGTTCCCTCCCCAGGGGGAGACTGCAATTGTTCCAATTCTTTGGCCAATTGATTCTTAAAAATTGTGGGACTGTTTTTGAACCCCTGAGGTAACACCATTCAGTTAAGCTGGTTTTTCTTGTCTGTGCTAGGGTTCTCCCATTCAAAAGCACATATGTTTTGACTTTCTTTTGCAAGTGGCAGGTGGAAGAAAGCATCTTTGAGATCTATCACTGAGAACCAAACAAGATAATCTCAGAGTTTAGTTAGCAAAGCGTAGGGATTTGCAAGCACTGGGTGGATACTTTTAACAATCCCATTAACTGCTTGCAAATCTTGCATTAATCTATTAGTTCCATTAGTTTTTCTCCACTGGTAGTATAGGAGTATTAAATTTAGATGCACATTCTTTCAACAATCCTACTGTCAAAAATTTGCTAATAATTGGTTCAGTTCCTTTTCTGTTCTCTGTTCTCAAGGGGTATTGTCTCCTAACCACTGGTCTGGCTCCTGCCTGTAATTCAATCTTAATAGGGTCAGCCAATTTTGATCTCCCAGGAGCATCAGTATTTCATACTCCTGAGTATATCTGATCCATTATTTCCTCCAAATAGTTACTGTTGTTTGCTGGTCCTGTATCAATTGCCAATCTTAATACTAAAACCAATTTGCCTTCAGGTACTTTAAATTTCATTTTTCCCCCTCTAAACTCAATTGTTGCCACTAAATTTTCAAGGAGATCCCTGCCTAATAAGGATTTAGGCGAATTTGGCAGAAAGAGGAATTGATGTATTCCCATCCTTTTCCCAGTTTTGTATTCTAACAGTTTTAAGGAAAAGACATTCTCTGGTTGGCCTGTGGCTCCCATTACCTGGATGTGTTTTTCACTTTTAGACATTAAAGCTTGATTTAAAACCAAAAATGTGACCCCTGTATCAACTTCTTTACCATTCCCTATCTGTATCTTAACCAGTGTCTCAGTTTTTGTTCTGAGATTCAGGTGGTTTTAGAGTCTTTTTCCCTTCTGCAAAGCTCTGAGCCAGACACAAGAAAGAAACGGAGACTTCAGGTTCTAATTTTTTAAGATTTCATGCTTTGTTTATTGTTTCTTATCTTGTGTCTGGTTCCGTCCCGCACCGGGTGGGAGGTGACCTCTGGCTAGCTCGGGTCAACCCAGGCACAGAATGGTCCCAGTTCGTTTCGGCTTCTCGGCTCAGCAGCTGAACCCCCAAAAGTGTGACAGCAAAGCAGCAGAATAGAAAAGGCTGGCTCTCAGCTTAGCAGATTAAAAGATGTTTATTAGCTCCAGAGTTGAGGAGCAGAGAGGTTGAGAGCGAGGTGCTGAGAGAGATCTTGCTGAGAGGCTGAGAGAGGTGCTGAGAGAGATTTTTCCTCCCTCCTGCCCCCTATAAGTGGGGGAGGGGTTTCAGGGAGGATACTACAGAACCACGAATCAGGGGTTTCAGGGGGTAACAAGGTGTGCCCACCCCCAAGCCTCAGACCACTAAAATCCAAAGCTAAAGGAATTCCCCCCGGGGGGCCTATCACCTGAAGCCCTCTCCCTGAGATTTCGCAATCTTGGGAGGGCTCCTGGAGAAACAGGCTGCCCCAGAGCAAGGGGGGTGGGAGGACACAAAACACCTTATTATACAGACAACACAAAAAGGGATACAGAATTGGGGATACAGTGAAATGAACCATAACATAAACTTCTTATAAAAACCTAATAAAACAGTTCTGCACCACCACATTATCTTACCATTTTCTCAGTGCCTAACAAAGGTCTGTGCAGCTGCCTGGGCATCTGGTGACTCCCCGACTCCTCCCGGACTGGGCTGTCGCTATCTTTTATACTAATTGCTACGTGTTCTCTATTTATCATTATTAGCTAATACCTATCACTTATCCTAAAAAGGTCATCTCTATGTTGACTCAATCTCTTTAAACTGCTTTGTGTTACTGTCACTGCAGAAAATGGAGTGAGGGAAGAAGAAAGAAGAAGCAGGAGACAACACCCCAAATCCTTCATCTTGCTCCCATTCACTTCTATACTAAAAACTCAAATCTACTGTTTTCTTACCCTGTGATAAGCTAAACTACTATCTTTCACAGTCTTGTGGCTTGCAATCCTTCCCGCAGTGCAGGAAGCTTTTCCCATGGACTGAGATCAAAGCCAATGTCCCTCTGGGCTCTGTGCCAGGGTCCCAGACCCCCCTGTCCAGGTCTCTGACCCTCCAGGGCAGCCAAAGGAATGCCCTGGACTCCAACATCTCCCCATCCTGTTTGAACTAAAAACACTTCTTTGGCAATTCTGTCTATGGCCTGCCTATGCATCAAAGCAAATACGGCAAGATCATGATAAGAATTACAAACCTTACTAAAATATATACAAATGTTTTTAAAATTCCCTTCTACAATGGTGAAAGGTCAAACAAACTGGACGCACTATCCATCTATGACTCTGTTACTTCTCCAAGTTTGTTCACATTCTCATGCAATTGCTTGATGTTCTCAAGAATGCATTCGGAATGATCTGACAAATTCATGCAGCACATTGCGGGCCAAATTCTGTCCCCACAGATGAAAAAATTCTTCTCGGCAATTGCGCTGGAACATGGTTGGATGGTTTGTCCAGCATCTTAGTGTAATTACACCAAGATGATGAATTTCTGTAAAAATTGAGGTTTGGAGTGACATCTATTGTTTTGTTTTGTGCCACTCTAGAAAGGCTGAATTTCACACAAAATTGCATTTGGACCGATCCAAGAATTTCTAGTTCTTGAGGTTCAAAAGGAGCCACAGGAAGGAACTTCGTCCAAACATCTCATTTGTCTACTGGATTTACAATGAACTTTGAAATAGCTGGAGGGATGTTTTCTGGAATCAGCCATTTGCTTACTGGCAACTCTACTAAACGTTGAGAAGGGTTTCCTTGGCTTTGAGTGTGTCAAGCAGATGGTATCCAAACCTGATGCATTGGCTAGAGTTTCCCAAACATTCTCTTTTGATTGGGCCGTGGGCAAGACTGCTGCATTGCTCAAGGCAACCAGAGAGAGAATGAGGCACAAGTATAGTTCTTTCATGTTCAATGGCTTTTTTCCTATGGGAATCCCTAAAAATGCAACACCACCCAAGTTCTAAAGAAAACCTAAACTCTAAAGAAAACTCAAGTCCTAGACTCTCTTTTGCATGTAGAACGAAGGGATGTCTACTGTCTTGACACCGGCTCATGTCTGCTTGCCCACTTCTCTTCCTCTGGTCTTGGGGACTGCTTCTGCTTGCGTCTGGACTCGGTATGGTTTCACGTGCCTCGCCGCCAGCTACTTCGGTCTGACTGCTGTGGAGACACAAGCATATCCCTTGCCTTAAGTTATTAACTTGAATGGCCCTTCAATCTGTCTTGTTTCTGGGTTTCTGACCAAAACCAAAGGATTTTCCTTCAGCTTCGCTCTTGTGCTGTTTGAAAAAATGTCTGACAATTGGTGGAGTTGGCTCTGCAAAAGAGCCATTTAGAAAATTCAACACATACAAGGCTTTATTCAAACGCATGCATGGTGTTGCGTCTGCCTTTCTTCTTTTTTGTCTGTTCAAAAGGGATTTCAGTGTGTGATGTGTCCTTTCAATGATTGCTTGACTCGTTGGAGAGTGTAGGATACTAAAGGTATGATGGACACCCTACCTCTTCAGGAATTTGTCAAGCACTTTCCCTATATATGTTGGTCCATTATCTGTTTTGATTTCTTGCGGCACGCCCAATGATGCAAATGCCTGCAAGAAATGTCGACAAGCATGTTGTGCTGTCTCACCTGTGTGCAATGATGCAAAGACTGCACCTGAAAATGTGTCAACTTGAACATGAACATTTTTGAGTTTCCCAAAAGATGGATATTTTGTGACATCAGTTTGCCATAACTGCAAACTGTGCAATCTTCTTGGATTGACTGCTCTCATGGAAGCAGGAGGCTGTACGAGCTGACAATCTGGGCAAGTACTAATGATTTCTTTTGCCTGACTTTTGGGAATGTGAAAAGTTTCCATTAGTGCTTGAGCATTCTGATGGAAGAATGCATAACTCAGTTTTGCTTGTTCAAAAATGTTCGGTAAAGTCCTTGAAATTGGCATGGTTAATTTGTCTGCATTTGCATTACCTTCTACTAAAAATCTTAGGAGAGATAAATGTGCCCTGATGTGAGAAACAAAATACTTACGTTTTCTGTGTTACAACAATGTTCTCATGCACAGCAAGCATGAATACTGCACCTTGGACAAGCATTCGGTGAGCTTGCGATCTCTGCAAGTTCTGGACAGTCCTTCTTGAAGTGCCCTTGTTTGCCACACTTGTAGCACTGCCTTTGCTGAAAATTTGCGAATGCATCTTTGACAGCTTTTTCTACTTGATTCCCCAAAATCGTGGCAACGTGCTGCGGTGTTCCCACCTTGCTGCATGCTTCTATCATTTCTGCCAAAGATGGTTGGCCTGGCATCACACCGATGACATGTTTGCATTCTGGATTGGCATTTGCAAATGCAAGACACCAAATCAAATGTCGTTTCACCTCCTCATCACTGACTTGCTTGTCCACTGCTTGTGTGAGACGATTGATGAATGAGGTGAAAGATTCTGAAGGACTTTGCTTTATGTCTGTGTAACTACTTTCTGTAACTCCTGTCGGTGGAATTTGCACTATTGCTTTTCTGGTTGCATTCTTGATGTCTGTCAACACTTCTCGAGGGAAAAGTCTGGCTTGACGAGCTGGATTGTCAAGTGGTGGATCACCAGCCAATTGTGCAAAGGTGAGGCCTGCATTCACTCCCCCCTGATATTTGTCTCTGAGCTCATTAAGACCTCTTCTCCATTTTGCTTCCTAGATGATGAACTGCGAGTCAGTGAGGATCATTGAAGCAAGGGATTTGAGGCCAAATAGTGTCAAATCATATATATTAAATGTCTCTTTTAAAAGTTGTTGTAAGTATAGAGACCCTAAGCCATTATCACGAGTGGCTTTCATCAGATCTTTGACAACTTTATGATCCAATTGCTCCCATCTTGGGTTTGCATCCTGTGCATCATAAGTCACTGGCATTGCCACACTTCTTGAACCCATCTGAAGCATCTCCTCTTTCAATGCATGCTTTCTTATTTCAGTCTAGTCTGTTGCAAGAAATTTCTGTGCACCAGGAACCTGTGTCTTGTCCGACACCGGAATTGATTGCTGTGTTTGCAGCTTCACTGCTGCTTCATCTTTTCCAGGATCTACTTGGTTTTGAGGCTTTACCTCATCCTGTTTCATTTCCTTTTCTTTTTCTTGAAGAACAGGAACTAGGGATTGCTGGGCATCACCCGATTTCTCTGCAACACCTTTCTTCGGAAGAAAAATTCGAGAGAAAGAGGACATTGGGTCGTGTTGGAATTCTGAAGCTGCTTCGCTGAATTGTTGGAAAACTGCTTCGTAAAGTCCTTAGATAACAAAATTGATGATGCTTGATGTGAAAACTCAAGTGCTTTTGCTGTCCAGATAGGAATGCCCTCTGAAGCAGTGATGCGGATGATGTCGTCATCAGTGATTGACATGTCCTGATCTTCTGCAGCTTTATTGTCCCTCACCATTGACAAAGGTTCTCTCAACTTTTGCTTGAACTGCTGTTCTGAAGTTGATTTTTTATATGAAACTGGAAAAAAGCGGTGTAACGTGGCTGTCTCGCTGCTGAAAGGTGCTTCACTCAGTGTGCCTAACGCTCATCGTGCTTGTTGTGGTTTCACAGTCCCGCCCCTAGGTGACGATGACACGTTGACAGCTGTCATCTGCTGGCTCGTGGTACTATTTGGGTTTGACATTTCCTTCACAGCCTTTGACGGAGTATGTCGAGTTCTCAAAAGGCTTTCAATTTCTGGGTACATTTGTAAAATCTGAGATAATTTTGGATGTGCGCCCATCTGCAGAAACACAGCAGCTGTGTTCGAATCACCGCGTGCAGGCGGTTCCGCGACCAGAGTGCCGCTGGTGGGCGGAGTCGAGCTCCGTGATGTTTGCTGCATTGGGGTGGCACCCTGGAGAGACTCTTTGCCTTGGCTACGCCCCGTCTTTGCCTGTTCCGCCTCCGCCTGTCCCGCCCCTGCCTGTCCCGGCCCGGCAGTGCCTGACGGAGTGTCCCCTCCCCTCTCACGCCTAGAGGCCACCCCTTCTCCCTCGTCATCAGAATTTGCCCCGCCCAGAGCAGGATCGCGTTTCGGGCCTCGACCCACCCCTGCCGCGCTTGCGCCTGGACCCGCTACTGGTGTTTCTGGGGTTTGTAGTACTCTGCTTGGAATTTCTCATTTCGGCTCCCCCTCTGCGCCCCGCGACGCGGATGTATCTTGAACTGTGCTACTTCCCGTAGCTTGCGTCATCGGTGTGTGCCAGTCTGCCGACACGGATCCTGCCTCCCCCAATGCCTCAGTCCCGCCACTCGTGACCTGTTCTCCCTCGCGATCTGCCCCCTCCCGACCTGACACACTCCCCAACCGTGCTCCGCCACGTTCCGCGCCCCGGCGAGATAGGTTAGGATCGCCCCCGCGCGCATGCGCAGCAGTCCCACCCTCCGCTACCGACTCAGTCGGGACTTGCTGTTCTCCCGGCGCTCCCCCCCTCCCCCCGCACACCCTGTTCCTGCACAGGGAGGGAAAGGAGTGGTGGGCTGTTGCTGTGCAGTGACTGTGGGGGTGCGAAGGGGCTCCGAGGTGGACTTTGTGTCGGAGCTGTCTCCCCCCCCTCCTTTCCCGGGACTGGCATTTGACCAGCTTTCGGGGTTTTTGATGATTTTTGTGGCGAACCCCGGGAGAGCTGAGAGCTCCTCCCTCCTCCATCTCCTGGAGGAGGTACTAAACCTGGGGAAAGTAGCTGTCTGTCTCCTCCCTTTGACTGGCTGACAGATGAAGCACTACTGTCCTCCCCCCTGCCACTTGGCAGCTGCCTAATCCTGGGACTTGCACCAGTATTCTCTGATATAGCTTCTAACATAATTCTACTTGCGGACAACAGCTTAGCAGCTATTTTGTTTTTCTTTGTGGCTCTATCATACAACTCCCTATTTGCTTCCTGCTAAAACTCTGGCTCAAATAGGACATGGGTCTCACAGTGAGGGTAATTACAACGGACCTAGAGCATCAAAGCCTGAAGCTCCTTCTCCTTGACAGCCACACCATGTGTTGAAATCATCCCCCTTAGGGCTGCTAAAATAGAGATTTGTTCCTGGGAAGTGTTTCCCCCCATGATCTAGATCTAACTGTTCTTACTAAAGCACAAAGGTTTGTGTGCAGCTGTTGTCGAATTTGCTTCAGAGGTGTCCTGATCACTGTCCAGCAGGTTTCAGGGTGACGGATTCTTGGGCCCTTGGAGATCTGTTGGTCTGGGACGAATTTGAGATGAGCTGCTCTGGCCAGAAATGTTCTTCTTCTCTGGAGCTGACCGTCTGGCTTTTGATCTTCTGAGAGCTTGCAATGTTCACTGCAGAGGGTTCACTGTAACCTTTTCGGTGCTCTTTTCCACGGGCCCACCCAGGGACGCCAGTTCTCGGTTTTTGTTCTGAGATCCAGGTGGTTTTAGAGTCTTTTCGCCCTCTGCAAAGCTCTGAGCCAGACGCAAGAAAGAAACGGAGTCTTCAGGTTGATTTTTCAAGGTTGCATGCTTTGTTTATTGTTTCTTATCTTACAGTTTTCTCAGTGCCTAACAAAGGTCTGTGCAGCTGCCTGGGCATCTGGTGACTCCCCGACTCCTCCCGGACTGGGCTGTCGCTATCTTTTATACTAATTGCTACGTGTTCTCTATTTATCATTATTTGCCAATACCTATCACTTATACTAAAAAGGTCATCCCTACATTGACCCAATCTCTTGAAACTACTTTGTGCTACCATCACTGCAGAAAATGGAGTGAGGGAATGTCCCCGCACCAGGAGGGAGCTGACCTCCGGCTAGCTCTGGTCAACACAGCCAGAGATGTTTCCAGTCTGGGGGGCACACAGGCTATTACCTGCTGGGTCGGCTTCTCGGCAGCTGGGCCCAATAGTGTTGTGACAGCAACAGCAGCAGAAGAAAAAAGGCTGGCTCTCAGCTTAGCAGGTTCAAAGATGTTTATTAGCTGAAGAGCTGAGGAGCAGAGAGGCTGAGAGGTTGAGAGAGTCTCTCCGCCACCTTATAAGCAGGGGAGGGGTTCCAGGGGGGTTACAACAAGACAACAAATCAGGGGATTCAGGGAGTAACAAGGTGTGCCCACCCCCAAGCCCTGGACCACTAAAATCCATAGCTAAAGGAATTCCCCCCAGGGGACCTATCACCTGAAGCCCTCTCCCTGAGATTTCGCGATCCGGGAGGGACCCCTGGAGTGATAAACAGGCTGCCCCAGAGAGGGGGGGTTGGGGCAGAGGGGATGTTACAAGTCAGGTGAGGAGTGGGAGGACTGACACAAAACACCTTATTATACAGACAACACAAAAGGGAATGGACAGTTACAAAACTGGGGATACAGTGAAATGAACCATAACATAAACTTCTTATAAAAACCTAACAATTCTAGCACCGCCACATCTCCCCCTTTTTTGTTTTAATAACAGGAGGAGGGCTGGAATAGAGGAGGATGATGTTCGAAGTCCGGGTATCTCTTGGCGAGCCACTCTGGCTGAGTGGGCCACTCCATCTGAGGTTCCTCTTCTGGGTGTCTCCTGTCTTCCGGATCTTCATCCAGTTCCACGTCCTCCCCCCATCCAGGCACGGATGATACAGCAACTTGGTTCACAGAGGGGGCATGTGTGGTGCTAGAAATTAATCTACTTAACATTTTTTTGATGATGCCAAATCCAATTAAAATTATCAGAATAACAAACAAGAATAACAAACAAAAATAACAAAACTGATTTCAAAATTGAACGCACCCAGCCTGAAATTCCCCAGTCCCCAAACAATCCATTCAGACAGTCACCAGTCTCTCTCTTGATGTCATTCACCATGTCCTGGATGTTCTGGCTGGCTTTGTGGCCTGCCCCATTGCCCTGGTGGCTTTGGGCTGGGGCACCAACCATCCGGAGACAGGTGCAGCGAGACTGGCAAGCAGGAGGATGCTGAGGAGCAGGTGGAACTTCCTTAGCACTGGGGACTGGTACTGGACAGGTTCTGTCAGGACTAAAAGAACTAAAACAAACAATTAACATTCGAGCAGAGGTCATTCAGGAAAGTGAAACCATCCTGGGAAAAATCTCCTTTTCCTCCTAAAATCTGCCTGAGTGACTTGTGGCAGTTTCTTTTTCTCCCCTGAGACCTTCGGGACATAGGGCCTCACCCATTTTGATGGTAACCATCTCGGCCCCATGGGAGTGGACACGCAAGTGTACCCACGACCCCACATGACCAAATCATGAGGTCCCTCTGTCCTTCCAGTCTCAGGGTCCCGGACCATGACCGGCGGCCTCACCTTGATGTTTAGTTGAGGGTTTGCCCCAAAATGACGAACGATCGGTGGGTTTAAAAACTCAAAGGTGCTGTTTAAAAAATTCAGTGTGAATAGAGCCCTGGCCAATCGGGTCTGCGGTGTTTCTGTTTTCAACACCGGTTGTTGTTGGTTGAGGACCCTTTTGATTTCTCTGTGGGTCCTCTCCACCACGGCTTGGTCTGTCGGGGAATGAGGGATGCCGGTTTTATGTCCCACTCCCCATTGTTGTAGGAAGCTGCAGAATTCCCTGGAACGGTACGCTGGGCCATTATCAGTTTTTAATTCTTTTGGGATGCCCATGAAGGAGAAAGCCTGGATGAGGTGTTTTATTACATCTGAGGTTTTCTCCCCTGCGTGGGCAGAAGTGAAAACTGCACCGGAGAAGGTGTCCACTGACACGTGCACATATTTAGATCTGCCGAATTGGGGGATATGTGTCACGTCCGTCTGCCACAGCTCACAGCTGTTCAGACCTCTGGGGTTCACTCCCGCACTTAAGGCGGGGAATGCATGCTGATTACATGAGGGACACGTAGCCACAACTGCCTTAGCCTGTTCCCAAGTGATGTGAAACCGGCGAACAAGTATTACTGTGATTCGCAAAGCAGTCACACAGAGAGAGAGGTTTTCCAGGGCAGAGGTTCCTCTGTTCCGACTCAAAGCTGATACAGGGCGGAGACAGAGCCTCTTTGTTTATTTCTTACTTTTTATATATTTGTGGGTCTAGCCAAAGATTGGCTTTTTTGGGGTTTCTACCCTTCAGCCACAGTGGTCAAACCAGCTGTCAGTTACAATTCTTTTCAGGTTAGAAATATGCAAACAAAGGACAGAGAACGAAAAAACAAAAGATTTGTTCATGTTACATATGTGGGAGGAAGGTAGAACTGCTTCTAATATTGCACCATAGCTAAAGATCTGACTCCATTTTATGAAAATTCAAAAGGCCTAAAAAACCTCAGAAAAACCCATGTAACAAACAAGGCCAGGCGCGTTCTGATGCTGAAGCTGATGGCTGAGCTTTGCCTTTTCAAAAATGCTCAGCAACGGGGCCATCACTGCAGGAGCAGCAAGAGCATCAGCCCTTCCTGTTTCCCTCAGCTATGAACCATGGCAAATCGATGTGTGATCTCATATGCATCACAAAGAATGGCTGATCCCTGTGGGAGACTAGCTTAACAAGCTAAGAAAGCAGCTCAAACAGTGCTGTGTTAGACACTTCCTGCAGTATTGCCTGATCTGCCCTCGATACCACCCCCGCTACATAAGCAGAGTCCGTTACTAAATTGAAGGGTTCGGGGAACCTTTCAAAAGCCCTGACGACAGCAGCCAACTCAGCAACCTGAGGTGATCCCTCCACCTCGACAACATCTGCCTCCCACTGCTGAGTCTGAGGGTCCTTCCAAGTCATAACTGACTTGTGGGACCTTCCGGATGCGTCCGTGAAAACTGTCAGGGCCTCTAAAGGCCTCCTGCTCCGAACATCTTTCAAATTCAGTGTGAATTTGGCATCCTGATTAAAAATTTTGTGGGCTGGCCGATGAATTGAGATTTGCCCGGTAAAGGAATCCAGAGCAAACTGCAGTGCTTCATTTTCCTGAAGCAGGTGTTCTAACATTGCCTTTGTAATTTGGCCCGATCTTAATCCAATTGGAATGTGAATGCATTCAAAATCACACCCTGCCAATTCCCTGATCCGGACTCTGGCTTTTCAGATCAGTTCAGCCACCAGTTCCTGTGGACGTGTCATTCTCTTGGACCTTTGATGGCTGAGAAAGACCCATTCTATGATTAGAAGCGGGTCCTCTCTGCCCTGGTCCTTTTTGATGTTATTTCTCCACTGGAAAATGACTCCATGGAGGTGTGGCAATTTCCCCATAATTATGAATTTGAAAGGCAGGTCAGGATCACACCGGTGGGCCTGCCGAGTGGACATCAGATGCTGTACCTTTTCCAGCACCTCCTTTGCTTCTGGGGTGAGTTCCCTGGGAGAATTCAGCTCCTCTCCCCCTTTCAATAAATTGAAAAGAGGGGCTAGGTCCTTGGTTGTGAGGCTTAGCCAGGGTCTCACCCAGTTCAATACCCCACACAGCTGATGGACATCTGAGAGGGTCTGAATTTTGGGTCTGATTTCCAATTTCTGCGGCACAATGGTCCGCTTGCCAATTTCCAGCCTAAGGTACCTCCAAGGTGGCATCCTTTGAACCTTGTCTTCCTGCAGCTCGAACCCTGCAACAACCAATGCATTAACTGTCAGGTCAAGCGCATGGGACAAGACATCATCGGTGGGGGCACACACAAGCGCATCATCCATATAATGATGGATGATTGCTTTCTCTGTGACTATGCGGACCGGGGACAGCAAGGAAGCCACATACCACTGGCAGATGATAGGTGACACCTTCATCCCTTGGGGTAAAAATCTCCAATGGTAGCGTTTCCTCGGGGCTTCTCGGTTAATGGTGGGATCCGAGAATGCAAAACGTGGTGCATCGTCCAGATGTAGGGGAATATGGAAGAAACAATCTTTTATATCTATAACAGCCAATTTCCAATTTTGTGGGAGCATGGTCGGGGTAGGCATCCCAGGTTGAATGAGCCCATGTCTTCTATCACGTTGTTAATTTGTCTGAGATCTCGGAGGAGTCTCCACTTGTCCTTCCCCGGCTTCCGGATAACGAAAACTGGCGAATTCCAAGGGCTGGTGGTCTCTACAATGTGACCCTTAGCTAACTGCTCCTCCATGAGCTCCTCAAGCGCCTTCAATTTCTGTTTTGAAAGCGGCCTCTGCTCTACCCATACTGTTTTCCATTTCAGCTTGTGGGTAGGGCGCTCCTCAGCGGCCGCCACCCAAAAATCCTGTGGGGGGTCTGGGATGTCAATTCTGACTCCCCACTGGGCCATCAGGTCTCTCCCCAACAAGGGTTCCCTATAATCCAAAACAAAAGGGCGTAAACTGGCCACTTGCCCTTTTGGCCCCTTAATTTGCACCACACTCTTTGATTGTTTGGCCAATTGCATTCCCCCTATTCCTTGCACGTGTCCTGCCACGTTTTCCAAGGCCCAATGTGATGGCCAGTGCTCAGCTGGGATCACAGTCATGTGTGCACCGGTCTCTAGGAGGCCAGTGATGTTAATGGCCTCACCACCCACACTTAACTCACATGCCACCTGGGGCTTCGCCTCTGTGACGTTGTGTTCTGGACAAGCAGTTGGTATGTTGTCTTCTTCCGGGCGTTCCCAGGTGGGTATGATCTGGGCAACTATCTGCCCTTTAGGTAGGAATGTTGGTGGGTGAGTGCAGCGTAGCCAGAGAACCAGCTTTCCAGGATTGTTATCAAGTGTTCCTGGAAGAATTTCGATCTTTTTTGGGGTGTGTTTACTGTCCGCCACGACGATGAGCTTACCTTTGACCCTTGGGCAGGTGCCCTGCTCACTGCTGTCAACTGACACAAAATTCCAGTCGTTGTCTTTCAGGTGCAAACCCTCTGTGAGCTGCAGCCTGTAGGGGGTATACTAAGAATTGGTTGTCAAAATCGGTTGTGCCCTGTCATGATCTGTATAAGTAATTTCCAGTGTGTTATTTTTGCTGCCACCCTGAATGGGGCAAGGCAGCTTCTCCTTTTTCCCTTGACTCCCTTTCCCCTCCCCTCCTGCCTGGTCCACCCCATTTTTTTCCTAACACAGGGCAGACCTGCGCTCTTTCTTCAGTTTTTTTGTGAGGGTTTAAACCCTCTCCCTTTTTCCCCTTCCCCTCCCCCTTTTTTGTTTTTGAGGTCCTCTAATTCTTTCTTGAGGGGGCATTTGGAAACCCAATGTCCCAAATTCCTGCACAAAAAACACTTCTGGGAGCCTTGAGCAGAAGGCTTCTTCCCGGTGTTGTGTTTTTCGGGAATCTTCAGCTTCCATGGCTGCAACTTGATGAGGTTTGTGCCGTTGACCTGTGGATGAGCTCATAAAAAGCACCTTTACCTGACATACCTGAAGCATGTCTGGTAAGGTGGGTTTGGGGTTTAGGGGTAAACTTAAAATTGCAGCACGACATAAATCATTTGCATTTGAAAACTCAATCTCTGTTAAAATGTGTTCCCGAGCCATTTCATTTTTGACCTGAGCTTCAATAGCTCGGGACAGCCTTTCTACAAAATCTGTGAAAGACTCACTTTGGCCCTGCCTGATTTTCGAATATGAAATCACAGGACCTTGTGTTTGCATGCTGAAGAATGCAGTCAGGGCTGTGTCTCTCACTACATGGAGGCACTAGACAGGAATGACCACTTGGTCAGTGGCTTCTGCCCACTGCCCCTCACCCGTGAGGTGTTCTAGAGTGAGGGGGTTTCCCTGAGCATCCACTCTAGTGTTAACACGGTTGAGGAGCCCTGGTAAGGCATCATGGAGCAGCTGTTTCCAAGCTGTGACCCATAGGATGTACTCCGTTGGGTTCAACAAAGAAGAAAACAGGTACTTTAAATCAGCAGGCACCACCTCCTCTGTGGAGAGATCTGCTCTGAGAAGCCCCCTGAAATATGGCCCATCCCGGCCATATGTTCTGTGAGCTTTGCAGATTTCTTTGATGGTGGCTCGGGGAAATGGGTGGTACTCTGCCCTGTTGTTACCACCGCGGCCATTGCGGAAGGTAACAGGAGCAAGAATGGGAATGGAGCCGGAAGCGGCAGCTGCATCTGCCCCCGTTCCCTGCTCGGGCACTTCTGGGTTTGAGGAAGCTGGGGCGGAGAAGCCCGTGCCCTGGGGAACTTGGTTGCCTGGCAACTGCGTCCCTGAAGAGGGCGCAGTTTGCCCGGGGGTGACGTCATCGAGGAGTGGGAGGGTAGGGGGCATCCCGAGGGAGCGGGCTCGAGCCCCAGTGATGCCAGACCGGGCTGCACCGGAGCAGGCGGCGGCGGGACTGCCACCGGCAGCACCGGCAGGGGCGCAGCGGGCCGTGGCCACTCTGCCGTGGGGGCCCCGTCAGGCAACGGAGCCGTGGGGGGCGGCCACGCTGGGAGCGGGGGGGCAGGGAAAGCGGACGTGGCGGGGGGAGGGGTGCCGCAGCGTGCATGCGCAGGCACTGGGGGTGGGGGGCGGCCGGCGGCAGGCGGGGCGGGGGCGGGGCCGCGTGGCTCGGCGCAGGGGGCGGACAGGGTGGGGCTGCGCCGTTCAGGGCAGGGGGAGGATGGGGCCGGGCAGCGCAGCAGGCACCTGACGTCACAGGGGTAAGGCGGGGCGGAGGAGGGGGATGGGGTGGCGCCGCACACTGAGGGCGCCTCGTCACAGGGGTAGAAAGGGGTGGGAGGAGCAGAGGGGGCGGGGGAGTCCCCTGCCATGCTGTTGCCGCCATCTTGGAGACCCCGAGCGGACCACGCTGCTTTGGACCCCGTTTCCCCCCCCACAGAAAACTGAACGTGGCATTTTTGAACTGGGGAAAGCAGAGAAAGGGGAAGGTCTCGGGTGGACTGGCTGGGTCTGCCTGAGGAATCCCGGCCGGCTGCATGGGGCCAGTGTGGGCAGGGGGCCTGGGGCGTCCCGAAGGCTGAGCGGGCGGGTGGGACCCCTGCTGCTCCATTCGGAACACTTTCCCGGGGACACAGGGACCGGGGAAAAGAGTAAGGGGGAGGAGGGGGAGACCGCGTTTCTCGACTGGGCTCTTTCTGCACTCCTTTCTGCGATCTGATTGCCGAATTTAACTTTGTCGCTACAGTAAAATACTTTGTAGCTTTTTTGTCCCCAGCCTGCATTAGCTGAATTAATTCCCTTTCTACAGTGCCGCATAAGTCGGAGCTGCAGACTCCCTCGGGGCATACTTGGGGAAAATGCGATGAACCCAGCGAACGAAACCTTTTAACTCGCCCTCTGAGATTTTCAATTGGGCGTCGTTAACAACGGAAACATAGTTATAATACAACCTTTTCTGAGCAACCGTTAGCTTTCCACCCATGTTCCTTGTGTTTCTTGATATTAAGTTGCTTTTGAACCCAAACCCAGATGAAAAGCACTCCCCCGCGGACCCCGTTCGCTTGAAATCACAGGAGGTTTAACCCTTTAGCTGCGCAGCTATTTTTGGAGGATTTTTTCCTCCCCAATAGATCCCCCTCCCTCGGGGGAACCCTAAAACCAGTAAATATGTCCTGTTGTGGGTATACTTACCTTTCCTGTGACCTGGGGGATACGTGGGTCGGGTTTTTCTGCTGCAAGGAGGACTCCGTTCGGGGCCCAAAGCTACCCTCCTTTCCCCTGGAACTCGTGCTTGTTTAAAAGTCAATTTCACAGGGGTGCGTGACGCCCAGAGACTGTTCTTCGGGCTTTATTAGCCCCAGTCCTTTCGCAGGGTCCGCCTCATCTCCGGGGGGCTCTGCATGGGCGCTAGATGCTCTGTCACCGCGGAGCCGGGCCCACGTGGTCCAAGCTGCTTCTGCCGGCGTGGTCTGCCCCAGGTTGGAGTGCCACTCTCTGTGTCTGGTTCCATCCCCGCACCGGGAGGGAGCTGACCTCTGGCTAGCAACACAGCCACAGATGTTCCCAGTCCGGGGGGCACGCAGGCTATCACCTGCTGGCTCAGCTTCTCAGCTGGACCAAGTAGTATCTTGACAGCAGCAGCAGTAAGAAAAGATTGGCTCTCAGCTTAACAGGTTAAAGATGTTTATTCAGGCCGGGCTGCGGGAAGTCCACAGCCAGTCCAAACCTCAGGCCAGAGAGGCCAGAGACCCAGAGCTGAAGAGCTGAGGAGCTGAGAGGCTGAGAGAGTCTCTCTGCCACCTTATAAGCGGGGGAGGGGCTCCAGGGGGGTTACAACAAGACAACAAATCAGAGGATTCAGGGGGTAACAAGGTGTGCCCACCCCCAAGCCCTGGACCACTAAAATCCATAGCTAAAGGAATTCCCCCCAGGGGACCTGTCACCTGAAGCCCTCTCCCTGAGATTTTGCAGTCCGGGAGGGACGCCTGGAGTGATAGACAGGCTGCCCCAGAGGGGGGGGGTTGGGGCAGAGGGGATGTTACAAGTCAGGTGAGGAGTGGGAGGACTGACACAAAACACCTTATTATACAGACAACACAAAAGGGATACAGAAATAGGGATACAGTGAAATGAACCATAACATAAACTTCTTATAAAAACCTAATAAAACAGTTCTGCACCACCACAGTCGGATGCCTGCCTCAGTTGTGCTGCTCCAGCCAAGTCCTGCCCGGGCCTCGTGTTCCCGGCTTACATACAGGGGAGGGGCTAAGGGAGGGGACAAACCAACACCCAGTGAGGGATAAGATGGGAGTGGAACAGGGTTGGAGGGACATGTAAAGAAACCAATGGGAACATAAAGGGAGGAACCTGCCTGGCTCGTGCCCTATCATTCGATGTCCTTACCCAAACTCTCCAGAGGCTGGGAGGAACAGCCAAATGACAGACAGGGCCCATAGGAGGGGACTGGGAGGAGTGACAGGGAAGAGGGGTAGGGACAAACCTTGGAATAAAACACTTTCCAGGAGAACAGGGGAGTACAGACCAAACCATTATAACACAAAACCCAATATAAAAATAAGTAACATAAAATACAATATGAAAACAAATAACGCAATGCAGCACACCTGTAGGAGACACCTTATTTAGAAAAGTGTTTGCAAAAAGCAAGAGCCAACTCCACACAGAAATTTCTATGCAAAGCTCAAACAACAAATAGAAGCTGAGATAGAAATCCTGAGGTTAGGGAAGAATTTATTTGTAGATTTGGAAGAAAGGATCAGCAAAGAACTGAATGTTGCTAAGTGTGTGTGTGTGGGGGGACCTTAATGTCTGAAGAGTGGCCGTGGAATGATAGTAGCTTGGGCTCGGTTGAACTGAAATAGAATAGGACCAATATGAAAGGAGGAAACTGACTAGTGGGGTAGGTATTAAGTTAAAAAAAAAATAATAGGAGACAAGTGACTGGTGTTTGGAAAAAAAAAGTTTTTAGATAATATAAGACAAAATTTTTGTAAAAGGTTTAAGTTTATAATGGAACTTTTGCATGGTAGATTCCCGAAAAACCCACACAATATTGAACCCAGGAGAGGAAAAAATTGTAAATATGAAAAAGAAATGAAACTTTTCCAGTGTAATGATCCTGGGGAAAATCCCTATTATGGGATCCCTAAAATATCTAAATTTTAGGAAAACATGAATAACCAAAGAAATTAGTACTAAAAAGCACCCAATGACCTATTCTAAATATGTGGAAAAAGGGCTTATCCAAAACTTCCTTCCCTATACAAAAGAAGTTGTACTCTAGGAATTAAACAACCAGAACTTTTTTTGTTACCAAACCAAGACGGAGATAATTTAACAAGAAATAAGAGAGAATTAATTAGAGAAATTGGAGGATAAGAAAAGTGAGGCGATGAAGAGTGGCCACATGAACAGATAATACAAACATATAGTCCAGCTACCTGGGCACAAGATGAGAGTTGGGGATAAGCTGTTTGTTAAATTGCATCATAAGACTCCAAGCAGTTGTAGAAATCATCTAATAAAACAGCTGGTATTAATAGTCAACCAGCAAAGGCAAACCAGAGCTGCAGTGTATCAAAATTTGTTAACATTAGACTATTTGTTAGCAGAAGAAGGAGGGGTTTGCGAAAAGTTTAACACACTTGATTGCTGTTTAAAAGTTGATAATGGGGATTTAGTTTTCCACATAGCCAGAAACATCCAGAAAATAGCCCATGTATCAGTCCAAAAATAGAAAACTATAATAAATAAAGGATAGATAGAAGATTTTTTTAGAATGTCCTGGTAGAAGAGGGCAGGATTTATAGTACTATGTAGAATAACAAGTTTAATTTTTTCCATGTTTGATGCCATGACTTATTCAATTAATTACTGATTTGGTTCAAAATATGCAAATAATGACAATGACCACCCATTCAGAGTCAGAAACCATAGAAAAAAGGCAGAAAATTAAAGTGTTGAGAAAAATGAAAAATTATAAAAGCCTAGAAAAGGCATTTAAGATCTATGAAAGGTATCAGTATGCTAAAAGTGCGAACGTTCAAAAGTTGTAGCTCAAGTCAAATACAGTTACAAAGACAAAAGGGAGGAGTTGTTAAAAATGACCCTATATTATAGGCTTTCACATTTGTGTATTAGTTTTTATATGTTGTTATTGATTGTAAGTATAGTGCAATTTATAACCCCTTTTTAGCTGCTTTCTAATATAACTTAATTTTTCATTTTAAGTATGCACTGCATAGCCCATGGAAATAATAGTATGATGAATATATTATGTTAATGTATACACCTTAGCCCTCATAGAAATAATAGTCTGATGAATATATTGTACTGTAAGCCTTAGCAAAATATAAAATGTTAAAGTACTCCTATGTAACCGAGAAAACTGAATAAAGCAATTAAGTTGTTTTTCACATCTGCTGACTGACCTCTCCAAGTGATAAAGGTGACACAAACCAGAGCACTGGAGGACAATTATAAAATTACTTTACTGAGGTACATGCATATTCATAATTTTCATGCATTATTCAAACATTCTTGGGAGCTATTGATGTTGTAGGAACTTTCTTTTGTTTTGGTTTTTCACTCTGACTTATCTGCATGACATCCTGAAGATCAGGTCAATATATTTTATTCTTTCTTGTGGCTTCATCCTGTTGTTTCACACTTCCCTGATAATGAGGTGTTAACAAGTTTTTCTCTAATTCTTCTCCAGTACTCTGATTTCTGTCAAGATTATCTTATCACTTTGAGAGGACAGTCAGCAGATGTGGGAAACAACATGTAGTAGTTTACGTTTGCTAATTTTGACTTTTCTTGGCTAATGCACTAATTTTCTAATGGTTTTAGAGTTTACTTTGCTGTGAGATAGGATTAGGAGAAGCAAAGCAGGCTTAAACTTAAAGGCCACAAAGATAGTTTTATTAACATACACTAAAAGAAGAAAATAAGAATCAAAAAAATGAAACATTTTTCCTCCCCCACTACTTTCACTTTCTTACAATGTAAAGAGACAAAACTTGTGATTTTCAGTTAGTTTTACGATTTAAAATAATTTCTTATTAATTTCTTGTGTGGAAACTGACAGCGGTCAAAGAGGAATTTCTTAGGCATCAGGCAGCATGTGAGAAAGTCAGTCAGACTTTCCCAGGGATTGCTTTAGAGGAGCTGGGAGAAAACATTCCAAAGAATTTCTAATCTTGCACCTGCTGTTCTAACTGACTGGTTTACTTGTAAAGATGCTTACTAAGAGGCGTTGGTCTGAAACAACCAATAATATTCATTGTACTGAAATACTGTATAAAATAGCTTGCCTTTCAATAAACTTTAGCCATAATGCCCTCCGAAGAAACCGGAGTTCTACGTATCGATATTTGAGCCGTCACGAATGGTAACGATATTCCGGGGAGAGGAGTCTCTTTTAGAACATTTATGGAGATTCTCTACAGACAGCATAGAACAGTTTTTTTGTGGGTCTTAATTTTCACAAAGACAGCCGCTTAGGAACTTGTTTTTGTGAAGTCTTTCTTATTAGTAGCTATCTTAACACTGTATATGGGCTATGTCTGCTTATTTAGTGTACTGTTTAAGGATGTTTCTTTTAGTATAAAACAAATATTCTTTTTATTTCTAAAATAATTTTAATCTCAAGAACTAGCAATCTCCTTTTTCTCTAGGAATAAAGGGATTCATATAATTTTTTTCTTCTGTTTTAGCTAGTCATGCATCCCTCAAACAGTATTCATATATTGCAGGGTGTAGTAGTTTTATTTTTGTATTATTTGCTATGTGTAACTTGGTCCTTGAGTAAAGACAATCCCATGGATGGGTTTGTCTGTACTCGAAGCAGAATTGATTTAAACTGTCTTCTCTAACAAACTTTTTACATGTACTACTGGGACTTTATCTCTGTCTACTGTATGTAAGAACTCAGACTGGACAGGATTTGCTCTGTTGGTGGAACCTCAGGTGTTAACTAACCAGGTGGCCTTTGCTAGATGCTGAGCTTAATTTTTGAAAGATCCTCCACTTAATGCTTTTAAGGTGTTTTTTAACAGTCTATTGTATTTTTCTACTTTCTTTGTAGCTGGTGCATGGTAGGGGATATAGTACACTTACTTAATGTTATGTTCTGTAGCCTAGTTGTTGGTAAGGCTGTTTTTGAAATGAGTTTCATTGTTTGACTTAATCTTTTTAGGGGTACTATGCTTCAAAATAACTTGCTTTTTAAGGTTTAGAATGATGTTACGGGTAGCATGAGGCACAGGGTAGGTCTCTAGCCATCCTGTGGTGGCTTCTACCATTGTGAGTATGTAGTGCTTACTTGGCATGTTTGTGGCAGTGTAATATAATTAGTTTGCTAGGCTTTTTCATACTTATATTTGGACCACTGCCCACTATACTATAGGAGCTTTACCCGCTTGTCTTCCTTGATTGTAGTACACGTTTTACAGTCATGGATAACTTGAGAAATACTGTTTATGGTTATATTTACACCTCGGTCTCGTGCCTACTTGTAGGTGGTATCTTTACTCTGATGATTGAGGCAACATGAGCGCATTGAGACGGGAACAACTCTTTCTTGTGTTGATAATCTAAGTCTATCTGATACCTTTATCTTTGCAGCTTGATCTACTTGCTTATTGTTTTGGTGCTCTTTATTAGCTCTACTCTTGGGGACATGGGCATCTACGTGGCGGACTTTTACAGGTAGTTTTTTTACTTTGGTAGTGATGTCTTTCTACTCTTCAGCAGCTTAAATTGGTTTTCTTCTATGCTGCCAATTAGCCTTTTTCTACTTCTCTAGCTATCCTTATAGAGCATTGGCTACTATCTACGAATCAGTATAGACGTAGAGCTTTGGCTACTTTTTTTTAGCAATGTCTAGGGCTAATTGAACGGCTTTGAGCTCAGCTTGTGCAACTTGTTGTGTGGGACTCTATACAGCTGCTTTATATTTTTATTTCATCTTTAAATGTGACAAGAACTATCTGTAAAAATAGCATAATGTGGTTTTTTTACTAGCAGTAGATTGTACGGTGGAGCTTCTTCAGCACGTGTCACTTGCTCTTGTTCTTTCTTATTAGTGAGACTAAAGTTTTCACTTTCAAGCTAGTTTTTAATTATCTTTAAAATCCTAGGGTGATTCAGTTTTTTAATACAGGCGTGCTGTGTGATGAGAGTAATCCATTTGCTCTATGTGGCGTTGGTGGCGTGGTGGGTAGAGCAAACCTCTGCTTTGAACATCCATCTTAGCACTGGTAGTTGAGGCGCAAGTAGGAGTTGTGTTTTAGTGTTTATTACCTTTGAGGTGGCTTGGACTCCTTTATAGGTGGCTAAGATTTCTTTCTCTGTTGGAGTGTTGTTGGCTTCAGACCTTCTGTAACTTTGACTCCAAAATCCCAGTGGTTGGCCTCGAGTCTCACCAGGCACCTTTTGCCAAAGGCTCCAGGACAGACCATGGTTCCCAGCTGCTGAGCAGAGCACGTTCTTCACATCTGGTCGTGTCCTGACTGGGCCAAGGGCTATGGCATGCGCCATCTTCTGCTTGATCTAGGCAAAGTTGTGTTGCTGTTTAGGTCCCCACTGGAAAGTGTTCTTTTTGCGGGTAGCTAGGTAGAGAGGGTTTACAGTCTGACTATACTTAGGAATATGCATTCTCTAAAAGCCTATGGTGCCGAGGAAAACTTGTTTTTTTTTGTTGGTTAGTGGGGACATTGCTGTGATCTTGATGACATTGGTGGGAATTTGACACTGTCTTCTCACTTTACTCTTAGGAACTGAATTTCTAGAGCAGGTCTTTTAACTTTGCTCTTTCTGATAGCAAAACTAGCTTTTAGGAGAATCTGGTGATCTCTTTGTTTACACACTTCTGTTGCAGTGTTCCCCCACACAATGATGTTATCGATGTATTGCAGATGTTCTGGAGCCTCACTTTTTTTTTATTGCCACCTGAATCAGTCCATGGCAGATGGTAGGACTGTGCTTCCACCCCTGGGGTAATTGCTTCTAATTGTACTGCACTCTTCTGTATGTGAAGGTAAACTGAGGCCTGGATTCTGATGCTAAAGGAATGGAGAAAAATGCATTGGTAATCTTAATAGTGGCGTACCACTACGCTGCCTTGGACTCCAGCTCATACTGGATTTGTAACATGTCTGGCACAACAGCACTCAATGGTGGAGTCACTTCATTTAAGCTACGATAGTCTACAGTTAATCTCCATTCTCCTTTAGATTTGCGTACAGGCTAAATGGGGTTGTTGAAAGGTGAGTGGGTTTTTCTGATTACCCCTTGGCTTTTTAGTTTATGGATTATTTTATGGATGGGAATCACGGCATCTCGAGTTGTTTTGTACTGTTGGTGATGCACTGTCGAAGTGGCAATTGGTACTTATTGCTCTTCTCCTTTTAGAAGTCTTACAGCAGATGGGTTCTCTGATAGTCTAGGTAAGGTGTTTAATTGCTTAACACCTTCTATCTCTATAGCTGTTATCTTGAACGCTCACTAGAATCCCTTTGGGTCTTTGAAAAACCTCTTTTGGAGGAACTCTATGCCCAAAATGCATGGGGCCTCTGGGCCAATCACAATAGGATGTTTCTTCTATTCATTTTTAGTCAGGTCTACATTAGCATCTACTAAAGTAAAATAGTGTGATCTCCTTGTTATGCTGGTAATAGAAACAGATTTTTCTCTTACATGTCTTGATGGGAGTAATGTGCACTGCCCACTAGTGTTGGGGGTTAAGTTTTCCTGTGGAATTTTCCCCCCCATAAGTTGCTAGGAGACTAAATACTGATAGTTAAAGGGTGCTTAACCCGTACAAAAGAGGTGGATCACTTAGTTTTAGCGGGAGCTGAAGGGTGTTGGTTCTTTTTTGGCTCTCGGTTTTCCGGTCAGGTGACGGGTAGCTGCGTGGATTCCACGGTTAACGGAGGGGTTCGTTCCTGAGAATTCTATCATCTGTTGGAGCGCCCAGGAATTCAGAGTTTTTTTCGCCTGCCCTGCTGGGTTTTGGGTCAGCCTGGGTCCAGCCACTGCAGCTTCTTCAGCACTGCTCACTTTGTCTGCCAGGACACCCCCCTACCTGCTGGGGACAACCCACCGTTTCCAGTCATCAGCCTCGGAGTTTCCACCGTTTCAGTTTGGTGCTCTTGGGATCCCAAGAGATGAGACTGCCTGGGACTTGTGAGACAAAGCCCTGCGGGATTCTTGGTTCTGTTTTATTATTATTATAATTGCTGTTGTTGTTTGTCTGTCCTGTTATATTTACTAGTAAAGGACTGTTATTCCTTCCCCCATAGCTCTGACTGAAAAGTTTTTTTTTATCTTCCAAATTATAATAACAAGGAGGGAAGGGATTGGAATTCCCCATTCCTAGAGGGGCCCCGCCTCTCTCTAGCAGATGAAGGTGATTTTTGAAAAGAAAGAAAAACAAAATGAAAACAAAAACAAACACAGGGAACAGCCAGAGTCAAACACCTTCTTCACAGAAGTAGTGGTGAATACTCCATTTATTGAAGGTACACAGGGTTCTTTTATACATATATCATTCTTGTCCACAAGCTGTTCACACGGCATTTTACTACTCGCTATTGGCTAGTGTTATCTGCATAAGTATTCCTTTGCAGTTACCTGTTTACACTTTGTTGAGGGAAAAAGCTGGTTCTCAGGCTCATCGTCCTTGAAAGTGCTAAAACAACAGAACTTTCCCAGCATTGTCAGGTCTCTCTGTGTCTGTCTCCAAAAATCCAGCTACAATTGCCCCTTTTTCTTTTGCACAAGCTAAGCATTAGATATTGTCTTACACAACATATTCTTTGTCGCAGTGTCCGAATGGCATGTTAATCACGCTGCAATAGCTAGCTCAGTCCACTAGATGTCACTGCAGCAGCGTGGTAAGGCGAAGTGGCTAGGGCAGCGAGCCTCCTTTCCTGCCCTGAGGGCTCCAATTCTTCGCCGGCGACGGCACGGTGATGAAGCAGCAACTTTGGCAGTTGAAAGAAAGCCGGACTCTTGGGGCAGGGTAAAAATGAGGTTTTATTGGAGAGGAGAGTGCCCCGAGGGCTCTCTCCTATGACCTGCTGCCCAGAAGAGACCCCGGGCCAGGGGTGCATGAGCTTTTTAAAGTGGGGTGGAAACAGGGGTGGCTGACAACTGGTTCAGCCAGTCACAACAACGGGGGGAGTAACTGGGGGTGTAAACTTTACAACAGGGGGCCAACCACAAAAGATGGGAGGGAATTCCAAGGGCCCCAGCCTATCACTCGACCCCCTCCCTTGAGCTTTCCAGAAGCCAGGGAAGGTGTCCAAAGTGACAGACAGGTCGACCACGAGGAGTGGGGGAAGGGAGTGACAAAGACAGGTGCAGGGGAGGATTGATTGACAGAAAACGTCTGTTTAAGCAACCTAACTCATAAGGGGAAAACCAGTACAGAACACAGGGGTATACAGTGAACTAAATCATTACAAAAGTAACTCAAAAATCTTACAAAAATAACTTAATAACTTAATAAAACAATTCTCACACCACTACAATTCTTAATACATGACATTACACAACTTAGTACTAATACTCTTACCACTATAAGTAATAATATAACAAACACTTGCTTAATAACAAACTTCAGCTATCTTGTAATCCTAAGGCTACTTAACTAATCTCTAAGTACATTATGACTTTCTTTTAAATCATGTAATTTGTTCTTCATTAATTTCAATTTTTGTGAATTGATCCAGAATGGTCTGACAGGTTCATGCAACACATTCCTTCAAACTCTTCACACCCATGGTTATGTATTAAAAGCAAAAATCAATCGCAGCACGGTTTTGTAAAACAGCATGATTAACACTGGTAACATCCGCTGATAGCTCATTGTGGTGGTTTCAGGCAGATTTTGGGAGAAACCCTCCCACGGGACCCCCCTCCCCTCCTCTAACCGGTTCGGGAAAAAAGAATTCCTCAGAGACAAGTGGAAAAAACCTGTTTATTAAACAGGCAAAGCACTCCCAGCACAATACCCAATGACAAGAGCTTTGTGCCGCTTACAGAGGGATAACAAACTTAAAGAAAGTCTCCTCTTGAGGGTCGTCACTGTGCTCCACCACTCCATCTCCGCTGACGTTGGGAGAAAAGGAGATGTGCAGGGCTGGACTTGGTGGGGTGGGTCCCCGGTGGAGGCCCCCGGTGCTTCCCCAGGTCCTTAGTCCGGAGAGGTTGGAACAGTTCCGAGGAGAGGGCAAGAAAAGTAAAAAGGAAGAAAAAAAGGAAAAAAAAAGAAAAAAAAAGCAAACGAAAAAAAAAGCAAAAAGCTTCAGCTATTCTACAGCATCTAACTACGCTAGCACTAACTAACTAACTGCCGGGGAAAAAAACAACAGAGCTTCTTTCGTCTTGCCGTGTTCCAACTCCCCCGCTTCAAGGTCACTCCGATGAGCAGAGTTTTCCTGGGGAAAAACAAACCGTGCTTGCCCTCCCCCCTGCACCCAACAGACGATTGGGGATACACAGTCACCCCAGGACATCTTCCACCCCTTATCCCCATACCATCGACTTACGGACAAAACCAACGTATATTCCACATAAAACTTCCATCCATTCTCCCCACAAAAAAGAATACAAGCAATACCCATCATGCTCCTGTCACGTTCCACACTGCGCCACTGAATCCAGGCCCCTGGCTGCAGGGCAGCAGGATTCCTCTCTCACTTACTCATACCTTCACCACTTGCTCATACTTTCAACACTTAACACATACCCTCTCACTTACACATTTCCTTCTATTTCATTCTGCGTGGTTTAATGTACAGACAATAGCAATAGCATTCAGCAGACAGTGATGTTTGTAAATGATTCTCACCCAACAATCAGATCTCCCTGAGGTACACATCGTGTTGTTCCATCTTTCTGCATTATCCACCATGTGCAACCTGGTCCCTGAGCAAAGACAACCCCACGAATGGGTTTCTCTGTACTTGAGGCAGACTTGATCGACACTGTCTTCCCTAACAGACCTCTGGCATGCACCACTGGGACTTTATCTCCATCTATTGTATGCAGAGGCTCAGCCTGGGCAGGGCCTGCTCGGTTGGCGGAGCCTCGGGTGTTGACCAACCAGGTGGCCTTTGCCAAATGCTGCTCCCAATTCTTGAAAGATCCCCCACCCAATGCTTTCAACTGGGTTTTTAACAATGCATTGTGCCTCTCCACTTTGCCTGCAGCAGGTGCATGGTAGGGAATATGGTACACCCACTCAATGCCATGTTCCCTAGCCCAGGTGTTAATAAGGTTGTTCTTGAAATGAGTCCCGTTGTCTGACTCAGTTCTCTCGGGGGTACCATGCCTCCACAGGACTTGCTTTTCAAGGCCCAGGATAGTGTTTCGGGCAGTAGCATGGGGCACAGGGTAGGTCTCCAGCCACCCTGTGGTGGCTTCAACCATTGTGAGCACGTAGCGCTTGCCTTGGCGGGTTTGGGGAAGGGTGATGTAGTCAATCTGCCAGGCTTCCCCATACTTATACTTGGACCATCGCCCACCATACCATAGGGGCTTCACCCGCTTGGCCTGCTTGATGGCAGCACACATCTCACAGTCGTGGATAACCTGAGAAATACTGTCCAAGGTTAGATCCACCCCTCGGTCTCGGGCCCACTTATAGGTGGCATCTCTGCCCTGATGGCGTGAGGCATCATGGGCCCATCGAGCTAAAAACAACTCTCCCTTGTGTCCCAAATCTAAATCAATCTTTGACACTTCTATTTTTGCTGCCCAATCTACCTGCTCGTTGTTTCGATGCTCCTCATTAGCTCTACTCTTGGGGATGTGGGCATCTACATGGCGGACTTTCACAGGTAGTCTCCCTACCCTGGTAGCAATGTCTTTCCACTCCTTAGCAGCCCAAATTGGTTTCCCCCACACTGCCAATTAGCCTCTTTCCACCTCTTCAGCCATCCCCACAGAGCATTGGCTACCATCCATGAATCAGTATAGAGGTAGAGCCTCGGCCGCCCCTCTCTTTCAGCAATATCCAAAGCAAATTGAACAGCCTTGAGTTCTGCAAGTTGACTTGATCCACCCTCTCCTTCAGTGGCCTCAGCAACCTGTCGTGTGGGGCTCCACACGGCTGCTTTCCACTTCCGGTTCATCCCTACAATACGACAGGAACCGTCAGTGAAAAGGGCATAATGCGTCTCCTCTGCTGGCAATTGGTTGTATGGTGGAGCCTCTTCAGCCCGTGTCACTTGCTCTTGTTCTTCATCTGTGAGGCCAAAATTTTCACCCTCAGGCCAATTGCTAATTATTTCCAAAATCCCAGGGTGATTCAGTTTACCCATACGGGCGTGCAGCGTAATAAGAGCAATCCACTTGCTCCATGTGGCATCAGTGGCATGATGGGTGGAGGGAACCTTCCCTTTGAACATCCACCCTTGCACAGGCAGTCGGAGTGCCAGCAGGAGTTGTGCCTCTGTACCAATCACCTCTGAGGCAGCTTCAACTCCTTCATAGGCCGCTAAGATTTCCTTCTCTGTTGGGGTGTAGTTGGCTTCGGACCCTCTGTAGCTTCGAATCCAAAATCCTGGTGGCCGGCCTCGAGTCTCCCCAGGCACCTTCTGCCAAGGGCTCCAGGACAGGCCATTGTTCCCAGCTGCTGAGTAGAGCACGTTCTTCATATCTGATCCCATCCTGACTGGGCCAAGGGCTACTGCATGAGCGATCTCTTGCTTGATCTGGGCAAAAGCTTGTTGCTGTGCAGGGCCTCAGTGGAAATCGTTCTTTTTGCGGGTGACCAGGTAAAGAGGGCTCACAATCTGACTATACTCAGGAATATGCATCGTCCAGAAACCTATAGCACCTAGGAAAGCTGGTGTCTCCTTCTTATTGGTTGGTGGAGACATCGCTGTAATCTTGTTGATGACCTCAGTGGGAATCTGCCGCTGTCCATCTTGCCACTTTACTCCTAGGAACTGGATCTCATGAGCTGGTCCCTTAACGTTACTCTTCTTGATAGCGAAACCGGCTTCCAGGAGGATCTGGATGATTTTCTTTCCCTTCTCAAACACTTCTGCTGCTGTGTTCCCCCACACAATGATGTCATCAATATACTGTAGATGTTCTGGAGCCTCACCCTTTTCTAGCGCAGTCTGGATCAGTCCATGGCAGCTGGTGGGGCTGTGCTTCTACCCCTGGGGCAGTTGGTTCCAAGTGTACTGCACTCCCCTCCATGTGAAGGCAAACTGAGGCTTGCATTCTGCTGCCAAAGGAATGGAGAAAAATGCACTGGCGATATCAATCATGGCATACCATTTTGCTGCCTTGGACTCCAGCTCGTACTGGAGCTCCAACATGTCTGGCACGGCAGCGCTCAGTGCTGGTGTCACCTCATTCAATGCACGGTAATCCACAGTCAATCTTCATTCTCTTTCAGATTTATGAACAGGCCAAATGGGGCTGTTGAAGGGTGAGTGGGTTTTACTAACCACCCCTTGGCTCTCCAGCTCTTGAATCATCTTATGGATGGGAATCACAGCATCTCAAATTGTTCTGTACTGTCGGCGGTGCACTATAGAAGTGGCAATTGGTACCCGTTGCTCTTGTACTTTCAGGACTCCTACTGCAGATGGATTCTCGGACAGTCCGGGCAAGGTGTTCAGTTGCCGGATGCCCTCTGTCACTACAGCCGCTATCCCGAATGCCCACCTGAGTCCTTTCGTGTCATTGAAATACCCACTTTGGAGGTAATCTATACCCAAAATGCATGGGGCCTCTGGGCCAGTCACAATAGGGTGTTTCTCCCACTCCTCTCCAGTTAGGCTCACATCTGCTTCCACCAAAGTAAAATCCTGTGATCCCCCTGTCACGCCAGCAATAGAGACAGATTCTGCCCCTACATGTCTTGATGGCATTAATGTGCACTGTGCACCAGTATCAACCACGGCCTCATATTTTTGTGGTTCTGATGTGCCAGGCCAACGAATCCACACAGTCCAAAATACACAGTTTTCCCTAGCCTCTACCTGGCTAGAGACAGGGCCCCTCTAAGCCTGGTTCTCCTTCTTTCCTTGAGCATATGTCTTAGAGGTTCCTTCAAGGGCGTCGGACATGTCATCATCGTCATACCTGGCAGTTTGGCTACGGGCAACTGGAGCCGCTTCCCTTTTGGTGGAACTCCCTCTTTGAGTCTTGACTTCCTTCAATCCTTGCACCCGTTGTGCCAGGGCAGCCGTAGATTTTCCATCTTATCTGTTCATATTTTCTCCGCAATCCCGCAGGAAGAACCACAGCTCAGCACGTGGAGTGTATCCTCTCTCCCTAGCCGGGGAGCATCTAGATTGGGTACTAGAACCTCTGATCTGTACTGCTGAGATTTGGAGAAGGTCCTCTCTAATCTCCTCCCTGAGTTTCTTATGATTCTCATCTATCTTATCCTCTAGTTTCTGTAGACATGTTTCTACAGCTGCGATTCTGGCGTGTGTTGGGCCATGCACAGCAACTGCATATGCTCAGAACTTCTTTGCTATATCAAGCACCGTCTCCTCCATGTCCTCCCGCTTCATTACTGCTAAAGCAGAAGCGTATTCTAATGGCCCGAGTCGTATAAGTTTTCGCCACATCACAGATGTACATGATACCAAGTCTGGGTTCCTAGTGTTTATGTCATCTGAGAAAACCATCTCTGCCACTGCCATTTCTCTCAAGCGTTGAATCCCTTGTTCTATGGTCTTCCATGGGGTTTGCTGCATATAGAGATCATCTGCACACAAGTATCTTTCTGCCACACTTCCTAGGACCCGTATTCAGAGACTGCAAGGACTAGCCTCTCTCATCATCTCCTGGTCGATGACTGGATCATGTGACAGGGATCCCAGATGCCTCGCTTCAGTGCCATCCAGAATTGTAGCCTCACCTGCAGCATCCCAAAGACGGACTAACCAACTAATTATAGATTCATCAGGTTTTCGCCAGTAATCTTTTCTTAGGCCCCGAAGGTCCTTCAGGGAAAAGGAATCAATATTTGCTTCTGATCCTGTGCTAGAAGCTTTGGCTTCTGATTTTGGTGAAGGTCCTTCTCTTGGGTTGTCATTGTCCACTGGTCAATTGGTTTTGACTGTGTGCTTCTTTGCTGGAGCAACTGCCAGGGGCTTAGGCTTAGTGTCTGGTTTAGCTGCCAGCTCAGGCTCAGGTTTTAGTTCAGCTGCTGGCTTCATAACTGTGGTGCTGGCCGCAGCCTGAGTGACTGGGGTAGCTGTTGATTTGTATCCCTTCCCCCCTGCCTCTGTCTGCTGCCCTACAGTCTCTAGCAATGTGCGATAAGCATATGCCAGGGCCCAGCTTACTGCAGCCACCTTTTCCCCCTTAGAGCCATCATGGTACCTCTCTTTCAGGTATTTTCCCAGCTCCACTGGATTCTGAATTTGTTCCTGTGGAAAATCCCAGACTACAGGGTCAGAGAATTCCTTGAGGAGTTGGCCCATATCCTCCCATTCTCCACACCACTCAGGATTTCCTCTGCCTGGGTCAGGAGTTTCATCAGCCCCTCTAGAAATCTCAGCCCATATTCTAGAGAAGCTGCAGACTGTATAGAGGAGGCTTACCAGATGACATACCAGAAAGATGGTCTCTTTAACACTCAGGGGAAACTCAACATTCTCCAGCAATGATTTAACCGATTCAGAGGAGAAGAAGGAAACGAAAGACTGCAATGCTTCATCCTCTGCTCCTCCTCCCACAAACAGGGTGAATAACCATAACCATGACCCATACATAGTAGGAAAAGATCTCAGCACCTTTATAAACTTCCTACAAACTATTATCATTAAACCAAGGCCAATAGCTACTCTAATCCATGTCCCTCTACTGTAAAATCTGCGTATTAATGACAATATTGGGGCTATCTCTGGATATGCAAATAAACCTAATGACCACAAAGGTATTAAGACCTCAAAGAAGCCTAAGGATCCAAAACACATCAAGGCCCCCACCCCAAGAGACATGAGTTCACGCAGCATAGTTACTGACTGCTGAATACGAATCAGTACAGGGTTTTTCCACTCTCTCGAGCCCCACGTATGGGCGCCAATAAGTTTGTGGTGGTTTCAGGCAGATTTTGGGAGAAACCCTCCCATGGGGCCCCCCTCCCATCCTCCAATCGGTTCGGGAAAAAAGAATTCCTCAGAGACAAGTGGAAAAAACCTGTTTATTAAACAGGCAAAACACTCCCAGCACAATACCCAATGACAAGAGCTTTGTGCCGCTTACAGAGGGATAACAAACTTAAAGAAAGTCTCCTCTTGAGGGTCGTCACTGTGCTCCACCACTCCATCTCCGCTGACGTTGGGAGAAAAGGAGATGTGCAGGGCTGGACTTGGTGGGGTGGGTCCCCGGTGGAGGCCCCCGGTGCTTCCCCAGGTTCTTAGTCCGGAGAGGTTGGAACAGTTCCGAGGAGAGGGCAAGAAAAGCAAAAAGGAAGAAAAAAAGGGAAAAAAGGGAAAAAAAAGAAAAAGAAAAAAGAAAAGCAAAAAGCTTCAGCTATTCTACAGCGTCTAACTACGCTAGCACTAACTAACTAACTGCCGGGGAAAAAAACAACAGAGCTTCTTTCGTCTTGCCGTGTTCCAACTCCCCCGCTTCACGGTCCCTCCGATGAGCAGAGTTTTCCTGGGGAAAAACAAACCGTGCTTGCCCTCCCCCCTGCACCCAACAGACGATTGGGGATACACAGTCACCCCAGGACAGTACCATGTACACCTGTGATGTGGCAAAAATTGTACGACTTGGGCCACAAAAATACTCTTCTGCATTAACAATAATGAAGTGGGATGACACGGAGGAGACCATGCTTTGTGTCTGGTTCCATCCCGCACCGGGCGGGAGATGACCTCTGGCTAGCTCGGGTCAACCCAGGCACAGAAGGTCCCAGTTCGTTTCGGCTTCTCGGCTTAGCAGCTGAACCCCCAGAAGTGTGACAGCAAAGCAGCAGAAGAGAAAAGGCTGGCTCTCAGCTTAGCAGATTAAAAGATGTTTATTAGCTCCAGAGTTGAGGAGCAGAGAGGTTGAGAGTGAGGTGCTGAGAGATGTGCTGAGAGAGTTGCTGAGAGAGCTTCTTTCCTCCCTCCTACCCCCTATATGCGGGGGAGAGGTTCCAGGGAGGATACTACAAAACCACGAATCCGGGGTTTCAGGGGGTAACAAGGTGTGCCCACCCCCAAGCCTCGGACCACTAAAATCCAGAGCTAAAGGAATTCTCCCCAGGGGACCTATCACCTGAAGCCCTCTCCCTGAGATTTCACAATCTTGGGAGGGCTCCTGGAGAAACAGGCTGACCCAGAGCAAGGGGGGTGGGAGGACTGACACAAAACACCATGTTATACAGACAACACCAAAAGGGTTACAACATTTGGGATACAGTGAAATGAATCATAACATAAACTTCTGTCCTGGTTTGGGGCAAATTTGGGAGAAAACCCCTGTATAGGATCCCTCCAAGGAAGCAAACCCAGGTGGCCCCTCCCTCCAACCAGTCTGGTAAAAAAAACAAACCTCTTTGGAGAAAAGTAGAAAAAGCTATTTTACTAAACAAATGTGCATACAAGTATAAAGAATGAATAATATGAAACAATAAAACCTCTCCTTCTGAAGTGAGATGGCAAATTGAGAAAGTCCTTGCCATGGGTGGAGCTCGGCTCTCTCTCTCTCTCACCAGTCCCAGTCCCTCCGGCGCTGCTGGAAAATGCCGAAGTCCAGGCCCCGGTGGGCCGCAGGTGCAGCCCCCAGTGCTCCCCTGGGTTTTCAGTCCAGAGTAGGTTTAAACAGTTCCAAGAAAAAAAAAAGGGAAAAAAAACAGTCCAGGGAACTTCTCTGCCCTAGCTAGCTGAAACTAACTAAAAGCAAAAAAAATCTCTGTCCTGCAGTCTCCAAGCCTCCGCCGAACACCCCGTCCGCAGAAGAATGTGGAGGAGTCAGGCAGTTTTCTCAAAACAAACTCCGCGCTTCTCCTTGCTCTTAGAACCAGTCTTAAAGGCACAGGACTCAATATACAGCACAAACAGAACAGACGATTGGGGATACAAGCATCATAAAGTCACCCTAGGACAACTTCTTATAAAAACCTAATAAAACAGTTCTGCACCACCACATCTCCCCCTTTTTTGTTTTAATAACAGGAGGAGGGCTGGAATGGAGGAGGATGATATTCAAAGTCCGGGTAACTCTCGGCGCGCCACTCTGGCTGAGTGGGCCACTCCATCTGAGGTTCCTCTTCTGGGTGTCTCCTGTCTTCTGGATCTTCCTCCAGTTCCACCTTCTCCTCCCATCCAGGCGCGGATGATACAGCAACTTGGTTCACAGAGGGGGCATGTGTGGTGCTAGAAAATAATCTACTTAACATTTTTTGATGATGCCAAACCCAATTAAAATTATCAGAATAACAAACAAAAATAACAAAACTGATTACAAAATTGAACCCACCCAGCCCGAAATTCCCCAGTCCCCAAACAGTCCATTCAGCCGGTCACCAGTCTCTCTTGATGTCATTCACCATGTCTCAGATGCTCTGGCTGGCTTTGTGGCCTGCCCCATTGCCCTGGTGGCTTTGGGCTGGGGCACCAACCATCCGGAGACAGGTGCAGCGAGACTGGCAAGAAGAAGGATGCTGAGGAGCAGGTGGAACTTCCTCAGCCTAGTGACTGGTGCTGGACAGGCTCTGACAGGACTAAAAGAACTAAAACAAACAATTAACATTCAAGCAGGGGTCATTCAAGAAAGAGAAACGGTCCTGGGAAAAATCTTCCCTCCTTTTCCTCCTAAAAGCTGCCTGAGTAACCTGTGGCAGTTTCTTTTCCTCCCCTGAGACCTTCGGGACATAGGGCCTCACCCATTTTGGTGGTAACCATCTCGGCCCCGTGGGGGTGGACACGCAAGTGTACCCACGACCCCACGTGACCAAATCATGAGGTGCCTCTGTCCTTCCAGTTTCAGGGTCTCGGACCATGACCGGCAGCCTCTCCTTGATGTTTAGTTGAGGGTTTGCTCCGAAATGACGAACGATCGGTGGGTTTAAAAACTCAAAGGTGCTGTTTAAAAAATTCAATGTGAATAGAGCCCTAGCCAATCGGGTCTGCGGTGTTTCTGTTTTCAACACCGGTTGTTGTTGGTTGAGGACCCTTTTGATTTCTCTGTGGGTCCTCTCCACTACAGCTTGGCCTGTTGGAGAATGAGGGATGCCGGTTTTATGTCCCACTCCCCATTGTTGCAGGAAGCTGCAGAATTCCCTGGAACGGTAGGCTGGGCCATTATCAGTTTTTAATTCTTTTGGGATACCCATGACGGAGAAAGCCTGGATGAGGTGTTTAATTGCATCCGAGGTTTTCTCCCCTGCGTGGGAGGAAGCAAAAACTGCACCGGACTAGGTGTCCACCAACACGTGCACATATTTAGATCGGCCAAATTGGGGGATATGTGTTACATCAGTCTGCCACAGCTCACAGCTGTTCAGACCTCTGGGGTTCACTCCCGCACTTAAGGTGGGGAGTGCATGCTGATTACATGAGGGACACGTAGCCACAATTGCCTTAGCCAGTTCCCGAGTGATCTGAAACCGGCGAACAAGGCCAGGCACGTTCTGATGGTGAAGCTGATGGCTAAGCTTTGCCTGCTCAAAAATGCTTGGCAATGGGGCCATCACTGCAGGAGCAGCAAGAGCATCAGCCCTTCTGTTCCCCTCAGCTACGAACCCCGGCAAATCGGTGTGTGATCTCGTATGCATCACAAAGAATGGCTGCTCTCTGTGGGAGACAAGCTTCACAAGCTTAGAAAGCAGC
Organism: Delichon dasypus; assembly: GCA_037837765.1. NCBI lineage: Eukaryota > Metazoa > Chordata > Aves > Passeriformes > Hirundinidae > Delichon > Delichon dasypus. Next base: position 3,658,215 of record JBBAXF010000012.1, on the reverse strand, counting down.
TCAAACAGTGCTGTTAGACACTTACTGCAGTATTGCTTGATCTGCCCTCGATACCACCCCCGCTACATAAGCGGAGTCCGTTACTAAATTGAATGGTTCAGGGAACCTTTCGAAAGCCCTGATGACAGCAGCCAACTCAGCAACCTGAGGTGATCCCTCCACCTCGGCAACATCTGCCTCCCACTGCTGAGTCTGAGGGTCCTTCCAAGTCATAACTGACTTGTGGGACCTTCCGGACGCGTCCGTGAAAACTGTCAGGGCCTCTAAAGGCCTCCTGCTCCGAACATCTTTCAAATTCAGTGTGAATTTGGCATCCTGATTAAAAATTTTGTGGGCTGGCCGATGAATTGAGATTTGCCCGGTAAAGGAATCCAGAGCAAACTGCAGTGCTTCATTTTCCTGAAGCAGGTGTTCTAACATTGCCTTTGTAATTTGGCCCGATCTTAATCCAATTGGAATGTGAATGCATTCAAAATCACACCCTGCCAATTCCCTGATCCGGACTCTGGCTTTTCGGATCAGTTCAGCCACCAGTTCCTGTGGACGTGTCATTCTCTTGGACCTTTGATGGCTGAGAAAGACCCATTCTATGATTAGAAGCGGGTCCTCTCTGCCCTGGTCCTTTTTGATGTTATTTCTCCATTGGAAAATGACTCCATGGAGGTGTGGCAATTTCCCCATAATTATGAATTTGAAAGGCAGGTCTGGATCACACCGGTGGGCCCGCCGAGTGGACATCAGATGCTGTACCTTTTCCAGCGCCTCCTTTGCTTCCGGGGTTAGTTCCCTGGGAGAACTCAGCTCCTCTCCCCCTTTCAATAAATTGAAAAGAGGGGCTAGATCCTCGGTTGTGAGGCCCAACCAGGGTCTCACCCAATTCAATGCCCCACACAGCTGATGGACATCTGAGAGGGTCTGAATTTTGGGTCTGATTTCCACTTTCTGCGGCACAATGGTCCGCTTGCCAATCTCCAGCCCAAGGTACCTCCAAGGTGGCATCCTTTGAACCTTGTCTTCCTGCAGCTCGAACCCTGCAACAACCAATGCATTAATTGTCAGGTCAAGCGCGTGTGACAAGACATCATCGGTGGGGGCACACACAAGCACATCATCCATATAATGATGGATGATTGCTTTCTCTGCGGCTACGCGGACCGGGGACAGCAAGGAAGCCACATACCACTGGCAGATGACAGGAGAAACTTTCATCCCTTGGGGAAGAACTCGCCAGTGGTAGCGTTTCCTCGGGGCCTCTCGGTTAATGGTGGGATCCGAGAATGCAAAACGTGGTGCATCGTCCGGATGTAGGGGAATATGGAAGAAACAATCTTTTATATCTATAACAGCCAATTTCCAATTTTGTGGGAGCATGGTCGGGGTAGGCATCCCAGGTTGAATGAGCCCATGTCTTCTATCACGTTGTTAATTTGTCTGAGATCCTGGAGGAGCCTCCACTTGTCCTTCCCCGGCTTCCGGATAACGAAAACCGGCGAATTCCAAGGGCTGGTGGTCTCTACAATGTGACCCTTAGCTAACTGCTCCTCCACGAGCTCTTCGAGCGCCTTCAATTTCTGTTTTGAAAGCGGCCACTGTTCTACCCACACTGGTGTATCTGTTTTCCAATTCAGCTTGTGGGTAGGGTGCTCCTCAGCGACCGCTGCCCAAAAATCCTGTGGGGGGTCTGGGATGTCAATTGTGACTCCCCACTGGGCCATCAGGTCTCTCCCCAACAAGGGTTCCCTATAATCCAAAACAAAAGGGCGTAAACTGGCCAACTGCCCTTTTGGCCCCTTAATTTGAACCACACTCTTTGATTGTTTGGCCAATTGCATTCCCCCTATTCCTTGCACGTGTCCTGCCACGTTTTCCAAGGCCCAATGTGACGGCCAGTGCTTGGCTGGGATCACAGTCACGTCCATGTCCGTGTGTAGGAGGCCTGTGATGTTAATGGCCTCATCACCCACCTGTAACTCACATCCCACCTGGGGTTTCACTTCTGTGATCTTGTGCACGGGACAAGCAGTTGGCATCTTGTCTTCTTCCGGGCATTCCCAGGTGGGTATGATCTGGGCAACTATCTGCCCTTTAGGTAGCAATGTTGGTGGGTGAGTGCAGCGTAGCCAGAGAACGAACCTTCCAGGATTGTTATCAAGTGTTCCTGGAAGAATTTCGATCTCTTTTGGGGTGTGTTTGCAGTCCCCCACAACGATGAGCTTACCTTTGACCCTTGGCCAGGTACCCTGCTCACTGTTGTCAACCCACACAAAATTCCAGTCGTTGTCTTTCAGGTGCAAACCCTCTGTGAGCTGCAACCTGTAGGGGGTATATTTAGAACTGGTTGTCAAAATTGGTTGTGCCATGTCATGGTCCGTATAAGTCATTTCCAGTGTGTTCTTTTTGCTGCCACCCTGAATGGGGCAATGCAGCTTCTCCTTCTTTTTCCTTGGCTCCCCTTCCCCTCCCCTCCTGCCTGGTCCACCCCATTATTTTCTTCACGCAGGGTGGACCTGCGCTCTTTCACCAGTTTTTTTTTTGTGAGGGTTTAAACCCTCACCCTTTTTCCCCTTCCCCTCCCCCTTTTTTGTTTTTGAGATCCTCTAATTCTTTCTTGAGGGGGCATTTGGAAACCCAATGCCCCAAATTCCCGCACAAAAAACACTTCTGGGAGCTTTGAGCAGAAAGCTTCTTCCCGGTGTTCGGTGTTTTTCGGGAATCTTCAGCTTCCATGGCTGCAACTTGATGAGGTTTGGGCTGTGGACCTGTGGATGAACTCATAAAAGGCAGCTTTACCTGACATACCTGAAGCATGTCTGGTAAGGTTGGTTTGGGGTGTAGGGGTAAACTTAAAATCTCAGCACGACATAAATCATTTGCATTTGAAAACGCAATCTCTGTTAAAATGTGTTCCCGAGCCATTTCGTTTTTGACCTGAGCTTCAATAGCTCGGGACAGTCTCTCCACAAAATCTGTGAAAGACTCCCTTTGGTCCTGTCTGATTTTCGAGTATGAAATCGCAGGACCTTGTGTTTGCATGCTGAAGAATGCAGTCAGGGCTGTCTCTCTCACTACGTGGAGGCACTGGACAGGAATGACCACTTGGTCAGTGGCCTCTGCCCACTGCCCCTCACCAGCGAGGTGTTCTAGAGTGATGGGGTTTCCCTGAGCATCCACTCTAGTGTTAACATGGCTGAGGAGCCCTGGTAAGGCATCCTGGAGCAGCTGTTTCCAAGCTGTGACCCATAGGATGTACTCTGTTGGGTTCAGCAAGCAAGTAAACAGGTACTTTAAATCAGCAGGCACCACTTCCTCTGCAGAGAGATCTGCTCTGAGGAGCCCTCTGAAATATGGCCCATCCCGGCCATATGTCCTGTGAGCTTTGCAAATTTCTTTGATGGTGGCTCGGGGAAATGGGTGGTACTCTGCCCTGTTGTTACCACCGCGGGCATTGCGGTAGGTAACAGGGGCAAGAGTGGGAATGGAGCAGGAACCGGCAGCTGCATCTGCTCTGGTTCGCTGCTCAGGCACTTCCGGGTTTGAGGGAGCGAGGGAGCCCTGAGGCACTTGGTTGCTTGACAACCACGTCCCTGCAGGGGGCACGGTTTGCCCGGGGAGTGACGTCATCGAGAACTGGGAGAGTGGGGGGAATCCCGGAGAAGAGGGCTCGAGCCCTGGTGGCGCGGGGACGGGCTGCTCCGGGGCGGGCGGCAGCGCGGCCGCTGCGGGGGGGGGCGGCGGGCCACGGCCCGGCGGAGGCACCCCCTGCCGGCAGCACTGGGGGGGGCTCAGTGGGCAGTGGCCACGCCGCAGTGGGGCCCCCTCAGGCAGCCGCGCCGCGGGGGGGGAGGGGGGGTGCTGCAGCGCGCACGCGCAGGCACAGGGGGTTGGGGGGGGCAGCCGAAAGCGGCGCACGGGGCGGGGGCGGGGCCGCGGGGGTCGGGACCAGCACCACGTTGGGTGGGAGCTGGGCTGGGGCCGCGCGGGGCAGGGGCGGGGCCAGGGCCACGCGGGGCGGGGCGGGGCCGGGGCAGGGCGGCAGACACCCGACGTCACAGGGGTAAGGCGGGGTGTGGGAGGGGGACGGGGCGGGGCCGCACCTTGCGGGCGCCACGTCACTGGGGTAGGGAGGGGTGGGCGGTGCGGAGGGGGCGGGGGAGTCCCCTGCCATGCGGTCGCCGCCATCTTGGGGTCCCCATGCCGGCCACGTGGCTTCCCCCCCCACAGAAAAACGAACTCGGCATTTTTCCACTGGGGAAAGCAGGGACGGAGTATTGTCTTGTGCCCGAGACCTCCCGGCCCCACGGGGCCAGCACGGTCGGGGTGGCTGGGGCGTCCCGGAGGCTGAGCGGGCGGGCGGGAGCCCTGCTGCTACATTCAGAACACTTTCCCAGGGACACGGGGACCGGGGAGAAGAAGGGGGGGGAGGAGGGGGAGAACACGTTTCTCTGCCGGGCTCATGCTGCTTTCCCTTTTGAGACTGAATCGCTGATTTAATGTTAGTTGCTACGATAAAATACTTTGTAGCCTTTTTGTCTCCTGTTTCAATCAACCGAATTAATTGCCTTTCTACAGTGCCACAGAAATCGGCACTGCAGACTGTCTCAGGAGTTACTTGGGGGAAATGCAGACGAAGCCACCGAACAAAATTTCTTAACTCGCCTTTTGAGATTTTCAATTTCGCCTCTTTCAGAACACAAACATAATTATAAAACAACCTTTTCTGATCGAGCGTTAGCTTTCCACCCATGTTTCGATACTAAGTTGCTTTTGAACCCGAACCCAGATGAAAAGCACTCCCCCGCAGACCCCGTCTGCTCGAAATCACAGGAGGTTTAACCCTTTAGCTGCGCAGCTATTTTTTGGAGGATTTTTTTCCTCCCCAGTAGATCCCCCTCCCTCGGAGAACCCTAAAACCAGTAAATATCTCCCGTTGGGGGTATACTTACGTGTCCTGTGACCTGGGGGGTGCGTGGGTCGGGTTGTTCTGCCGCAAGAAGGACTCCGGTCAGGGCCTGAAGCTCCCCTTCTTTCCCCTGGAACTTGCCTCATTTAAAAGTCAATTTCACAGGGGTGTGTGACGCCCAGAGACTGTTCTTCGGGCTAAATCAGCCCCAGTCCGTTCGCAGGGTCCGCCTCGTCTCCGGGGGGGTCCTGCGTGGGCACTGGACGCTCTGTCACCGTGGAGCCGTGCTCCACGTGGTCCAAGCTGCTTCTGCCGGCGTGGTCTGTTCCACGCTCTGTGTCTCCGCCGGCGTGGTCCACCCCACGTTGGCGCGCCAAAATCTGTGTCTGGTTCCGTCCCGCACCGGGCGGGAGGTGACCTCTGGCTAGCTCGGGTCAACCCAGGCACAGAATGGTCCCAGTTCGTTTCGGCTTCTCGGCTCAGCAGCTGAACCCCCAGAAGTGTGACAGCAACAGCAGCAGAAGAGAAAAGGCTGGCTCTCAGCTTAGCAGATTAAAAGATGTTTATTAGCTCCAGAGTTGAGGAGCAGAGAGGTTGAGAGCGAGGTGTTGAGAGATGTTGCTGAGAGGCTGAGAGAGGTGCTAAGAGAGTTTTTTCCTCCCTCCTGCCCCCCATAAGCGGGGGAGGGGTTTCAGGGAGGATACTACAAAACCACGAATCCGGGGTTTCAGGGGGTAACAAGGTGTGCCCACCCCCAAGCCTCGGACCACTAAAATCCAGAGCTAAAGGAATTCTCCCCAGGGGACCTATCACCTGAAGCCCTCTCCCTGAGATTTCACAATCTTGGGAGGGCTCCTGGAGAAACAGGCTGACCCAGAGCAAGGGGGGTGGGAGGACACAAAACACCTTATTGTACAGACAACACAAAAAGGGATACAGAATTGGGGATACAGTGAAATGAACCATAACACAAACTAATAAAACAGTTCTGCACCACCACAAGGCACCACTAGCGGAAAATGGGAGATGGGCGCGCTAATGATCGAATGATTAGATCAGATTGATATCTTATCTGTTCCGGCCCGATTTAACATTTCCAAACCTCCTCCGGACACGGCAATCATGGCATTGTTCCACCTTGAGAATCCATTCAATGGACCCCGGACCTGAACATGAATATCTAATGAAGCTACCACGGAGGGGGAGTCTTACGGTCTCGGTCCACTCTCAGCGGAAGACTGTATAAAAACCAGCAGTATTGGACCCAATTTGTGAACAGAGGGGGTAACAGGCTGACAGAGTCTGTTACTGCGTTCACCCAGTGCCGAAACCCCGGGATTCGATGCTGTCCCTTTTAATTGTGGCTACCGGAGACTGTAATTTAAGTTTCAAAATAAAATTCTAAATTTTGATTTACTGAATTTGGCTTGGCGATTTATTACGGGAAGGACTCAGTGTGCTATCTGCCAGGCAGGAGGGCATTGGAAAAGGGAGTGTCCACAGAAACAGCTGAACTTTCAGGAGAAGAAAGTCCAGAGGATAATGGAAATGAGTTATTAGGGGTATCAGGGGCTCCTATTATATCAAGGACCCACCACTCAGGGTTATCACTTGATAACATTTAAGGTGGGTCCAGATCGAGAGGGAGAGTGTTTTCTAGCAGACATAGGGGCCTTGTGATCTACCTTAAATTTTATACCCAAGGGGAAATTATAAAAAAGATCATTAGTCATTCAAGGAGTGAGTGGAAAGGATGAGCAAGTGTATTTTATTCAACCAATATTAATAGATGTGGGGGACAGGTTTGAAATACATGAATTCCTGTTTGTTCCTAATTGTGATTGTAATTTACTGGGAAGGGATTCAATGGCTAAAGTGGGAATGCAAATTAGTATTGTAAAAAATGACACAGAGTCCAACACTGTGATATCTTTGTGTAAAATGTCTGAGAAGGCTTATGCTGAAATAAATCTGGAAGTGTGAGCAGCCCCAGGGAAATATGGAAAACTAGACATAGAGCCTCTCCAAATTACTTTGAAACAACCAGGACAAGTGGTGTCTAAAAAGCAATACCCTCTTTCAAGGGAGGGAAAGAAGGGGTTACAGCCTGTCATTGAGTCCCTACTAAAAGCAGGTCTTTTGGAGCCATGTATGTCTCCCTATAATACCCCTATCCAGCCAGTTAAGAAACCAGATGTAACCTACAGAATGGTGCAAGATTTAAGAATAATAAATAAAATTGTCAAAGCAAGGCATTCCCACAGTTCCAGATCCCTATACAATCCTGAATCAGATCCCTTCTTCACATCAGTATTAGTCTGTACTGGATTTGAAAGATGCTTTCTGGGAGTGTCCGATTACAGAAGATAGTAAACAGTATTTTGCCTTTGAGTAGGAACAGGAGGAAGGAGGAAAAATAGTAAAGCAACAATTGACATGGACAGTCCTACTGCAAAGATACACTGAGTCGCCGGTTTTGTTTGGGCAAGTTTTGCAGAAAATATTAAGAGAGTTTACTCCACCCTCAGGAGTTAAGTTGTTGCAATATGTGGATGATTTGCTTTTATCAGGAGAACAGGAAAAGGTAGTTGAGGAGGCTACTGTAAAGCTGCTTAATTTTCTTGCTAAAAAAGGACTGAGAGTGTCCAAAAAAAAGGTTCAGTTGGTAGAAAAAAAGATCAAATATTTAGGATGCATTCTGACTATAAGGTTCCGGTATATCGGTCCAGAAAGAATACAAGGGATTTTACAAGTACCATTACCCCAGACAAAAAAAGAGTTACGGCAGTTTTTAAGGTTAGTGAGGTACTGCAGAATATAGATTGAGGAAGTTTCTGTGGTGGACAGACCTTTCTATGACTTTTTAACCCAAGACAGTCGTAATGTTGTGGTATGGACACCAGAAGGCAAGCAAAGCTTTAGAAAATTAAAAGACAAATTGGTTAATGACCCAGTCTTAGCTCTTCCAGACGCAGAAAAGGAATTTGAACTATATGTGGATTTTAAACAGGGTCATGCAAAAGGAATTTTAGTGCAAGAGCATGGGGGAACACGGAGGCCTGTTGCTTATTTTTCTAAGCTGTTAGACCCGGTAGCCAGAAGCTGGCCACACTGTCTGCAGAGCTGTGCAGCTACAGCTCTGATGCGGTTGAAGCCCGAAAGATGACGGGGGGGGGGGGGGGGGGAGAGGGGCGGTTATCTAATTGTTAAAGTTTTACATCAGATTAAAGCTTTGTTAACTGAGACCGCCTCTAAATGGATGACCAGTGCTCGATTATTACAGTATGAATATTGTTTAATGGAACAGAAGAATTTAGAGTTTAAAAGTGGGAGAGGGTTTAACCCAGCCTCCTGTTTGAACTGCCCCGAAGAGGGTGGGGAGGGAGAAACTCATGACTGCATTCAGGTGATAGACCTCCAGACCCAGAGATACTCCCTGGCCTGAAGGAGAAAATGTGTTTATTGATGGGTCTTCAAGAGTGGTAGAAGGAAAACTTTACAGGATACTCTATCATGAATAGAAAGCAATTAAAAGAAGGGGAGAGGTTACCACCCACCTGGTCAGCTCGGGTAGCAGAGCTGTATGCGCTTGTGAGAGCCTGTGAATTATACCAAGACAAGACAGTGAATGTTTTTACTGATTCTAAATATGCATATGGGGTGATACCGTGCATTTAGGAAACTGTGGGAAGAAAGAGGTTTATTAACCTGCAGGGGAAAGAAGTTAGTTCATGAGAACTTAATCTCTTGCCTATTGGAGGTGCTGAACTTACCAAAAAGGCTAGCAATAATACACATTAAAGGGCACCAAGCAGGGTACTCGGAGGAGGCAATAAGAAACCAGCTGGCTGATGAAGAAGATCAAAAAGCTGCATTGTTACCAGAAATCTAAGATACTCCCCTTGCTCCCAGTAACTGCATCACTGCCAGAGAAACTGTCTTTTCCACCAGAAGAACTTGAGATAATTAAAAAGAGTGGGGCAGAAGAAAAAGGGGATAATTAGCTTACAAGGGATGGTAAGCAGTGGAAACCAAAAGCTCTGGCCTTACAGTTGTTAAAACAAATTCATGAAGAGAGTCTTTGGGGTTCTTGAAGACTGGCAGAAGCCTTCCTCAAAATGTATGCTGCTGTGGGTCTTTTTACCCTGGCAAAGCGAGCTATTGAGGGTTGTTTGATTTGTGTTAAAACAAATAGCAGTTACAAAGAAACTTGCTGGGGGAGAGAGACCTTGGGCTGTATGTCCCTTCCAGACATGCCAGGTAGATTTTACTGAGATGGCCCAAGTGGCAAGGTTTAAATATCTTCCGGTAATAGTATGTCAGTTAACAGCGTGGCCAGAAGCATTTCCTGCCATTTCAGCAATTACAGGATCAGTTATTAAAGTATTTTTGGAACAAATAATTCCAAGATATGGGATTGTAGAAGCAATAGACTCAGATAGGGGAACTCATTTTACAGGAAAAAATCTTCAAGGAGTTATGAATGCTTTAGGGATACAATGGAACTTCCATACCCCCTGGTACCCCCAGAGTTTGGGCTGGGTTGAGAGGATGAATAGAGAAATAAAGAAACACCTTCTGAAGCTGGTGATAGAAACTAAGATGCCATGGGTATGGCTCTTACCACTGGCTTTAGCAAGAATAAGAGCCAGACCCAGGGGAGTTATACAATTATCTCCCTTTGAATTAATATTTGGAATTCTTTACCCTTATAATTTTCAGCCTAGTGAGGGGGTAGAGATAAGTGATGTATATTTAAGACAATATGTGGCCAGGATACTGTCTCTTGTGAAATCTCTTTGACAGGAAGCTCAGCTGGCACAGACCCTGCCTTTGGACTTTGCTGTTCACAACATCCAACCAGAAGACTGGGTCCTAGTTAAAGAGTGGAAAGAAGCACCTCTAGTAGCTAAGTAGCGTGGACCTTTCCAATTGTTACTGACCACAGAAACAGCTGTCAAGACAGCAGAACACAGGTGGACCCACCACACTCAGGTCAAGGTCTCTGAGGCCCCAGAGATTTGAATATCTCAGCTAGAAGAGAAAGATAGGAAACCACGACTGACACTCCGCAAGAGTGGACTGGCGCAGTAGCCAGTGCGTCAACACTGGCGGAAGCCTCGTGTGCCTACCCACAGACTGCCTGCTGAAATGGTTTGTGTGAGCATCCCTCCTCTTGGATCTCCAGTCACTGGGAGCCAATCCTCGCTGTCATTTTCTTTATGTTAAATTGTTTCTGTGCCTTCACTCACCACAGGTGGTGCAGAAGACAACGTGAAAGTGAAAATTAGGTTAGGAGATTAGATTACACCATAAGAATGTTTCTTTTAATAATCTTACCTTTGTATTGTCAGGTTGGGACCAAAAGTAGGAGAATATTTTTTTTTAGCTTAGGAAAAGAAGTAGCAAAAATCTTCAACCTTAGCAATTGTTAGATCTGCAGAGGGCCAGGGGGATCTGAAAACTGGCCATGGGTGGCCAGTCCAGTCAAATCTAAGTGGTGGGTTAGCATCCTGAGTGAGGTCCATAATGGGACAGGATTTTGGGATGAAGAAGGAGGTCCATGGTGGCTTCCTTCTTCTGAAAAAAAAGCATTTACTGTCTAAATAGAACAGGAAGCATACATGTGAGAAAAAACGTTTGTGACTGGACTTTATCTTTGGGTTTAGATTGTTGGACACCCCAACTGCCTGCCTGTCCTAGTTTAGGGTAAATTTGGGAGAAAACCCCTGAATGGGGTCCCTCTGGGGAGCAAACCTAAATGACCTCTCCCCCAATCGGTCTGGGAAAGAATTTCCTTGGAGAAAAGTGGAAAAAACTATTTTACGTAACAAACAAAGTGCTTATAAGTACAAAAAATGAATATTATGAGACAATAAAACCTCTCGTTCTGGAGTGAGATGGCAAATTGAGAAAGTTCTTGCCGTAGCTGTAGCTTGATCTCCCTCTCAGTCTTTTATCAGTCCCAGTCCCTCGGCTGGAAAATGCCGAGGTCCAGGCCCCGGTGGGCTGCAGGTGCAAGCCCCCTGGTGCTCCCCTGGGTTTTTTCAGTCCAGAGCAGGTTTAAACAGTTCCAAGAAAAAGGAAGAAAAAAAAAAAAAAACGGTCCAGGGAACTTCTCTGCCCTAGCTAGCTGAAACTATCTAAAAGCAAAAAGATCTCTGTCCTGCAGTCTCTCCAAGCCTCCGCTGAACACCCTGTCTGGAGAAGAATGTGGAGGAGTCAGGCAGTTCTCTCAAAACAAACTCTGCGCTTCTTCTTGCTCCCCTTTTGCTCCCAGAACCAGTCTTAAAGGTACAGAACTCAATATACAGCACAAACAGAACAGACGATTGGGGATACAAGCATCATAAAGTCACCCTAGGAAATTCCACCCCTTATCCCGATATCATCAACTTACCAAAACTAATATATATATTCTAGCTCTACACACATATACACTATACATACATATATCTATATAAAAACAATATATAATATACAGCTACACATAGACAATGGCAGTGACATTCAGCACACAGTAATAATTACATGCGGTTCTCACCCAACAATCAGATTTCCCTGAGGTACACATTGTGTGATTCCATCTTTCTGAATTATCTACTATGTGCAACCTGGTCCCTGAACAAAGAAAATCCCATGGATGGGTTTGTCTGTACTCGAAGCAGAATTGATTTAAACTTTCTTAACGAACTTCTTACATGTACTACTGGGATTTTATCTCTGTCTACTGTATGTAGGGGCTCAGATTGGGCAGGGCCTGCTCTGTTGGTGGAACCTTGGGTGTTAACTAACCAGGTGGCCTTTGCTAGATGCTGCTCCCAGTTTTTGAAAGATCCACTCTGTTTTCAAGGTGGTTTTTAACAGTTCATTGTATCTCTACTTTCTTTGAAGCTGGTGCATGGGAGGGGATATGGTACACTCAGTGCCATGTTCCTTAGCTCAGTTGTTGATGAGGCTGTTCTTGAAATGAGTCATATCATCTGACTTAATCCTCTCAGGGGTACTACGCTTCTAAAGAACTTGCTTTTCAAGGCCTAGAATGGTGTTATGGGCTGTAGCATGAGGCACAGGGGAGGTCTCCAGCCATCTTGTGGTGGTTTCTGCTATTGTGAGTACATAGTGCTTACCTTGGCATGTCTGGGGCAGTGTAATATAATCAATCTGCTACGCTTCCCCATACTTATATTTGGTCTACTGTTTGCTATACTATAGGGGTTTCACCTGCTTGGACTGCTTGATTGCAGCACACACCTTACAGTCATGGATAACCTGAGAAATACTGTCTACGGTTAGATCTACCTCTCGGTCTCGTGCTTACTTATAGGTGGCATCTCTACCCTGATGACGTGCAGCATTATGAACCTATTGAGCTAGGAACAACTCTCCCTTGTGCTGCCAATCTAAGTCTATTTTTGACACCTCTATCTTTGCAGCTTCATCTACTTGCTGGTAGTATTGGTGCTCTTTATTAGCGCAGCTCTTGGAGACATGGGCATCTACATGATGGACATTTACTGGTAGGTTTTCTACCTGAGTGGCAATGTCTTTCTACTCATCAGCAGCCCAAATTGGTTTTCTTCTATGCTGCCAATTAGCCTTTTTCTACTTCTGTAGCCATCCCCAAAGAGCATTGGCTACAATCTACGAATCAGTATAGAGGTAGAGCTTTGGTCACTTCTCTCTTTCAGCAATGTCCAAGGCCAATTGAATGGCTTTGAGCTTAGCAAGTTGGCTTGACCTACCTTATCCTCCAGTAGCTTGTGTAACCTGCTGTGTGGGGCTCCATACAGCTGCTTTCTACTTTTGTTTTATCCCTACAATGTGACAAGAACTATCTGTAAAAAGAGCGTAGTGTTTTTTCTACTGGCAATTGGTTGTATGGTGGAGCTTCTTCAGCACGTTACTTACTCTAGTTTCTCTTCATCAGTGAGACTGAAGTTTTCTCCTACAGGTCAATTTGTAATTATTTCTAAAATCTAAGGGTGATTTGGGTTTCTAATATGGGCGCGCTGAGTGATGAAGGCAATCCATTTGCTTCATGTTGCATTGGTGGTGTGGTGCGTAGAGGGAATCTCTGTTTTGAACATCTATCCTCGTACTGGTAGTTGAGGTGCCAGCAGTTGTGTTTCAGTGGCTATTACCTCTGAGGTGTCTTGGACTCTTTCATAGGTGGTTAAGATTTCTTTCTCTGTCGGAGTGTAGCTGGCTTCAGACCTTTGGTAGCTTCAACTCTAGAATCCCAGTGGTCGGCCTCAATTCTCCCCAGGCACTTTTTGCTAAAGGCTCCAGGACAGACCATGGCTCCCGGCTGCAGAGGAGAGCACATTCTTCACATCTGGTCCCATCCTGACTGGGCCAAGGACTACTGCATGAGCGATCTTCTGCTTGATCTGGGCAAAGGCTTGTTGCTGTTCAGGGCTCCAGTGGAAATCCTTCTTCTTGTGGGTAACTAGGTAGAGAGGGCTCACAATCTGGCTATACTCAGGAATATGCATTGTCCAAAGGCCTATGACACCTATGAAAGCTTGTGTTTCTTTCTTGCTGGTCAGTGGAGACTGTGGTGATCTCACTGATGACCTCAGTGGGAATCTGACGCCATCCATCCTGCCACTTTACTCCCAGGAACTGGATCTCTCGAGCAGGTCCCTTGACCTTGCTCTTCTTGATGGCAAAACTGGCTTCCAGGAGAATCTGGATGATCTTCTCTCCTTTCTCAAACACTTCTGCTGCTGTGTTCCCCCACACAATGATGTCATCAATATACTGTAGGTGTTCCAGAGCCTCACCCTTTTCCAGTGCAGCCTGGATCAGTCCATGGCAGATGGTGGGGCTGTTTTTCTACCCCTGGGGCAGTCAGTTCCAGGTATACTGCATGCCCCTCCAGGTGAAAGCAAACTGAGGCCTGCGTTCTGCAGCCAGAGGAATGGAGAAAAATGCATTGGCAATGTCAATAGTGGCATACCACTTTTCTGCCTTGGACTCCAGCTTGTACTGGAGTTCCTGCATGTCCAGCACAGCAGCACTCAATGGTGGAGTCACTTCGTTCAAGGCACGGTCTACAGTCAATCTTCATTCTCTTTCAGATTTACGAACAGGCCAAATGGGGCTGTTGAAGGGTGAGTGTGTTTTGCTGACCACTCCTTGGCTCTCCAGCTCACGGATCATCTTGTGGATGGGAATCACAGCATCTCGAGTTTTTCTGTACTGTCGGCGATGCACTGTCGAGGTGGCAATTGGCACTTGTTGCTCTTCCACCTTCAGAAGACCCACAGCAGATGGCTTCTCTGATAGTCCAGGCAAGGTTTTCAGCTGCTTAACACCCCCTGTCTCTACAGCTGCTATCCCAAATGCCCACCTAAATCCTTTTGGGTCTTTGAAATACCCATTTTGGAGGAAGTCTATGCCCAAAATGCATGGAGCCTCTGGGCCAGTCACAATAGGGTGTCTCTTCCACTCATTTCCAGTCAGGCTCACATCAGCTTCCACCAAAGTAAAATCTTGTGAACCCCCTGTCATGCTAGCAATGGAAACAGATTCTTCCTTCACATGTCTTGATGGGAGTAATGTGCACTGTGCACCAGTGTCAAACAAGGCCTCATATTTTTGTGGTTCTGATGTGCCAGGCCAACGAATCCACACAGTCCAAAAAACACGGTTTTCCCTAGCCTCTACCTGTCTAGAGGCAGGGCCCCTCTAAGCCTGATTATCCTTATTTCCCTGGGTGGCCGGAGGTGCTTCCTTGTTGCTAGAACTTCCTCTGAGTCTTGCCGTCCAACAATTCATGCAGCCGTTGTGTCATAGCATCAGTAGATTCTCCATCCCATTTTTTCATGTTTTCTCCACATTCACACAGGAGGACCCACAGCTTAGCCCATGGGATGCCTTTTCCCTCTCTATCTGGGGGATATTTGTGTGTGGTGCCAGAACCTCTGACCTGTACTGCAGAGATTTGGAGAAAGCCCTCTTTTACCTCCTCCATTTTGTCTTCTAATTTCCACATATGCATTTCCAGAGCTGCAATTCTTGCATGTGTTGAACCATGCACGGCATCTGCATATGCTCGGAACTTCTTCACCATATCAAGCATTGTGGTGGTGCAGAACTGTTTTATTAGGTTTTTATAAGATGTTTATGTTATGATTCCTTTCACTGTATCCCCAATGTTGTAACCCTTTTTGTGTTGTCTGTATAATAAGGTGTTTTGTGTCCTCCCACCCCCCTTGCTCTGGGGCAGCCTGTTTCTCCAGGAGCCCTCCCAAGATTGCGAAATCTCAGGGAGAGGGCTTCAGGTGATAGGTCCCCTGGGGGGAATTCCTTTAGCTCTGGATTTTAGTGGTCCGAGGCTTGGGGGTGGGCACACCTTGTTACCCCCTGAAACCCCTGATTCGTGGTTTTGTAGTATCCTCCCTGGAACCCCTCCCCCGCATATAGGGGGTAGGAGGGAGGAAAGAAGCTCTCTCAGCACATCTCTCAGCACATCTCTCAGCACCTCGCTCTCAACCTCTCTGCTCCTCAGCTCTGGAGCTAATAAACATCTTTTAATCTGCTAAGCTGAGAGCCAGCCTTTTCTCTTCTGCTGCTGTTGCTGTCACACTTTTGGGGGTTCAGCTGCTAAGCCGAGAAGCCGAAACGAACTGGGACCTTCTGTGCCTGGGTTGACCCGAGCTAGCCAGAAGTCATCTCCCGCCCGGTGCGGGACAGAACCAGGCACAGGGGGCCATTGAGCTCTGACTCTGGGGCCTGTAACTCGCACTGGTGCCACATGGGAACTGTTCCTCCTCATCTCCTCCCTCACCTCCCTTATCTCCTCTGTCACCTCCTCCATCTTCTCCCTGAGTTCCTTAGCCATGGCAGAGACCTGAGCCTGCATTGGGCCGCTGATCATATTCTCGTAATTTCTAAGCTTGTTGGCTACAGAACCCACTGTCTCTCGGTTGTTATCAGGATGAATTGTTGCAATGAATGTGGCGTATTGAGATGGTCCTAGAGTTGCCAGATTCCACAGCATTTGCCCTGTGCACCTGACTTTGTCGGGGTCATTATCATGCTGTCCACCCCTCCCAAAGAGTACCTCCAATACTGCCACTTCTCTCAGCTGTTGGATCCCCTCCTCAAGGGTCTTCCAGCGCATTCTATGCTGCTGCTCCTGCATTCTGTCTCTGTGGACAAACCTCTCCCGTACACTCATTAAAAGCCGCTCCCAAAGGGAAAGGGGCCCTGGCTCCCTTACGAATACCTGATTCACACCTGAGTCCTGGGTCAAGGGTCCCAAATTCCTTGCCTCACTATTATCTAGTTGCACACCTGTACCTATAAGGTCCCAGACCCGAAGTAACCAGGCTGTATAAGCCTCATGTCCCCACCATGCAAGATCTTTTTGCAGATTACAGAGACTTTCATATGTCAGGGACTCAGTGATGATCTCATCCTCTGACTCCCCTGTGGGTTGTGAGGGCCCTCCTTTCTTATCCTTGTTGCCTGGGTGCTCTGATTTCACCTTATACTTCTTTGTTTCCACAGGGGCCACTGCTGCTGGCTGTGGCTGCCCCTGTGGTTCAGCTGGAACCTGGACGGTTGTAATGTCTGTGGGTTCCACTGCTGCACCATCAGACTCTCCTTTGTCAGGGCAGGGGGAGGGTTTCCCAGCAGCTGGGGCTAATGAGGCTACTACAGGGGAAAGGTACTCCCTCAGCATCTGGCCCATCTCACGGATCTCCTTCACCCAATCTGGGTGGTTTATTCCTGAAGCAGGCTGTGGGGCAGTGTCAGGCTGTGGGACGGGCTCAGGCTGTGGGACGGGCTCAGGCTGTGGGGCAGTATCCTTATTCTCTAGGGTAGGTATCAGGGTGGTTATCCAGGTCAGTCTCCCCTTATCTCTAAATGCTAAACAGAACAGGCATACCAGCAACACCAGCCACTGTATGATGTCATTAACATTCAGAGATTTGAACTCTTCTGAAAATATTACTTCCCTCTAGCCACCCCCCGGCTCTCACTAGCTCAGTTATTCGGGGGTTTTAGGGAAATATATTTCAGAGAGACAGAACAGAGAAATCAAAAGAGTGGCTCTCACCCCCAGCTTCCGTCCAAGCTTTATTCTCGATGTGATGTTCCAGGAGGCCGAGGAGAGAGAGAGAGAGAACCAGGAAGGAACAGGGGTATATCTAGTTTTGGGCCAAGGGAAGATATTGGCCCTGAGCCAATAGGGTCAGGAGTAGGTATGATAGGGAAAAAGGGTTGAACTACATAGCACAGGTTTCAGGGGGACTCTGAGGGGAAAAACCATTCCTCAGAGGAACACATCTCCCCCTTTTTTGTTTAAGACATTAGAAGAAGAACATTAGGTTACACAGAATGTGGGTTTTCCCACCAATTACAATTGGTGGGGGAGTCAACCTGCTTTAGGTTTGCCAACTCTATGTGGTTGACTTCTGAGGTAGAAGGTACGAGACTATTGTTAGCCTTGAAAATCAAACAGCGTAGGATCCCGAACGCTATTGTTACAAGGAAAAGAATAGCAAGAAATAACAGAATTGTTTTAACTATAGAAGTCCACCACCCTGTAAGTCCCCAGCCTTTAAACAGTTCTTTGATCCAGTCCTCAGATTCTTGCTTCACTTGTCCGATCAAACTGTTCATGCTTCAAAGGGCAGCATGGATGTTTGGAGCCTTCGAGGTCAGGTTTAGGCAACACAGTCCTTCAAATTCCTGGCATTCATGTCCATGAAGTAACAAGAGATAATCTATAGCAGCACGGTTCTGGAGAGTGGCCTGTCTGGTAATTTCCTCATCTTCTAGGAGAGAGCTGATGGCGGTGGACGTTAAATTTGCCTGTTTGACTACCCAGCACTCTAGATGGCCCAATTCACCTAGAGCTTTGGCTGCTGCGACCCATGGAAGGAACAGGGACACAGCAACTCTTTTTGACTTGGCCCAATGAAAAATTTCTGAATTACAATTTGGATCCAATTGGTTCACTAATTAAAGTTTGGTTGGGTGTCAATACGGACAACCGCCCTATGGTACGTGGCCCTCCTAAAAGCCGAGACGGAATTCCTGCCCATAATGGAATTCCTACCAGACAGGTGGACATAGGATTCTCTGTTGATGCAGTGAACAAACATATGTTTTCCTGCTGAAGTGTCTGTGCCAGGGTCACCCAGACATTTTGACGCAGCTGAGGGATGACCCATGCAGCTGCCAGACTGTTCAGCAACAAGATGACAACTTGTATGGGGTTCATCACAGGGTTGAGTGTGAGGTAGGCTTTCTCTAAAAGGAAAAACAAACATTTTTAAAACATGTTAAAAGTTTCAGTTTCTGTCGGAAGGAGTCCACATCTAGGAAGATTCTTTTTCTTCCATCCGGCGGCGTCTTCTTTTGGATGCAACGGCTACTTGCCTCTCATCCCCTTCTGCTGGAGCTGGATTTTTAGGGACAAAAGGTTTCACCCACTTCTGGGGAATCCACCGAGGGCCTGAGGGAGTGGCCACACATGCATAGCCACGACCCCAGGTCACGAGCTCATAGGGACCTTTGGTTTCCCAAGTTTCTGGATCCCTAATCATGACCGGTGGACGCTCAGACAATTTGAACTGATTGCCACTGTTAAAATGGCATACCACTGGTGGACTCATGTTTTCAAATGAACAGTTCAGAAAATTGATAGTAAACATGGCTTTGCAGAGTTTCTCATGTGGAGACATCCACACAGTCGTACCACTCTGTCTAGCCAGGACCTGTTTGAGCGTCTGATGTGCTCGCTCAACCACAGCTTGACCTGTGGGGGAGTGAGGGATGCCAGTTTTATGTTCCACTCACCACTGCTGGATAAACTCCAGGAACTCCTTGGACGTGTACGCTGGGCCGTTATCAGTTTTGATTTCTTTTGGAATCCCCAACACTGAAAAAGCTTGCACTAGGTGTTTCTTGGCATGTTCAGTCTTTTCCCCTGCATGGGCAGAGGCATACACTGCACCTGAATGTGTGTCAATGCTTACATGAACATATTTGAGGTGTCCAAAACTAGGAATGTGCGTGATATCTGTCTGCCATACCTCACAACTGCCAAGGCCCCGGGGGTTAACTCCCATACCCATCGATGGCATCGCTTGGACCTGGCAGTTGGGACAGGTGGCCACAATGGCTCGAGCCTGGCTCCGTGTTAGCTGGAACTGACGGATCAGGCCTGGCACATTCTGATGGTATTGTTGGTGACTCAGCTTTGCCTGTTGGAAGATAACAGGGAGACGTGCATTTTCAACAGGTGCAGCAAGGGAATCTGCCTGACGATTCCCCTCTGCAACTTCACCTGGCAGATCAGTGTGTGATCTTACATGCATCACACAGAACGGATGTTCTCGATGAGAAATTAAATAAATTAGCTTTGAAAGCAATCTGAAGAGATGCTCATTGTCAATTTCTTTGAGCACAGCCGGCTCCGCTCTGGACACTACCCCCGCCACGTAAGCAGAGTCTGTTACCAAATTAATTGGTTCCGAGAACTTCTCAAAGGCTCTTACCACTGCAGCTAGTTCAGCCACTTGGGGGGATCCCTCCACAAACTCCACATCAGCTTCCCAACGCTGAGTCTGAGGATTTCTCCAAGTCATCACTGACTTGTGGGAAGCCCCGGATGCGTCCGTGAACACTGTGAGAGCCTTGAGTGGTCTCCGACTCCTCTTCTCACAAGGAATTGTGTCTGGTTCCGTCCCGCACCGGGCGGGAGGTGACCTCTGGCTAGCTCGGGTCAGCCCAGGCACAGAATGGTTCCAGTTCGTTCGGCTTCTCGGCTCGGCAGCTGAACCCCCAAATGTGTGACAGCAAAGCAGCAGAATAGAAAAGGCTGGCTCTCAGTTTCGCAGATTAAAAGATGTTTATTAGCTCCAGAGTTGAGGAGCAGAGAGGTTGAGAGCGAGGTGCTGAGAGATGTCTTGCTGAGAGGCTGAGAGAGTTGCTGAGAGGCTGAGAGAGCTTTTTTCCTCCCTCCTGCCCCCTATAAGCGGGGGAGGGGTTTTTGGGAGGGTACTACAAAACCACGAATCAGGGGTTTCAGGGGGTAACAAGGTGTGCCCACCCCCAAGCCTCGGACCACTCAAATCCAAAGCTAAAGGAATTCCCCCCGGGGGACCTATCACCTGAAGCCCTCTCCCTGAGATTTCGCAATCTTGGGAGGGCTCCTGGAGAAACAGGCTGCCCCAGAGCAAGGGGGGTGGGAGGACACAAATCACCTTATTATACAGACAACACAAAAGGGATACAGAATTGGGGATACAGTGAAATGAATCATAACATAAACTTCTTATAAAAACCTAATAAAACAGTTCTGCACCACTACAAGGAATGAGGTGGAATTCCTCATTGAGCAACTTGTGAGACGGGGCATGGACTGATGTTTGTCCCCTGTAGCTGTCCAGAGACAATTGGAGACTGGCATTGCTCTGGAGCAAATGCTCAAACATCTCTTTGGTCAATCTCTTGGGAGAGTTCCTTCCCTCCTTAGAAAGTTTGACCGGAAGGTGAATACATGTAAAGTCACAACCAGCCAGCTCACACAATCTCACCCTTGCCTTCCGAATCAGTTGAGCTATCAACTCTTGTGGCTCAGTGATGGTCTTGGATCTTTGGTGAGAGAGGAAGACCCACTCTATGATCAAGAGTGAATCTCTCTGCCCTTCGATCCATTGAAAAATCAAACCATGCAAATGTGGCAGTTTTCCTAGAACAATGAATTGGAAAGGTATGTTTGGCTCACATCGATGAGCCTGCCTCTCTGATAAGGCCTTCTGTACCTTTTCGATTGCTGTCTTTGCCTCTGGGGTCAGTTTCCTGGGAGAAACCAGCTCCCTCTCCCCCTTCAATAAATTGAAGAGAGGGTCTAAATCTTCATTTGTGAGGTCTAGCCAAGGTCTTACCCAATTCAAAGACCTGCACAAAGAATGGAGATCTGCTAGGGTTTTGGGATTACACTCAATTTCCAATTTCTGTGGAACAATGGTCCTTGCAGCTATTTGTAGACCTAGGTACATCCAAGGTGGCATCCTTTGAACCTTATCTTCCTGCAATTGAAATCCAGCAGAGGTTAAAACCTTAACCACTAGGTCAAGCGTGTGTTGGAGTATAGAGTCATTGGGGGCACACACGAGTAGATCATCTATGTAGTGAAGGATGATGGCATCCTTTCTCTTGGCACGTACTGGTGACAGTAGTGAGGCTACGTACTGTTGGCATATGAAAGGACTAGATTTCAGACCTTGGGGAAGTACTTTCCAGTGATATCTCTTCATTGGGGCTTCTCGATTAATGGTAGGAACTGAGAATGCAAACCGTGGGGCATCTTCTGGGTGTAGAGGAATTTGGAAGAAACAATCTTTGATATCTAAAACAGCCAATTGCCAGTCTCGAGGGAGCATTGTTGGAGAAGGCATCCCTGGTTGGAGTGGTCCCATGTCCTCTATAATTTTGTTTATTTCTCGGAGGTCATGGAGCAACCTCCACTTGTCCTTTCCCGGTTTCTTTATTACAAAGACTGGGAAATTCCAGGGGCTTGTTGTCTCTTCTAGGTGACCTTGAGCCACCTGCTCCTCCACAAGCTCCTCAAGCGCCTTGAGCTTCTCTTTACTCAATGGCCACTGTGCTACCCATCTTGGGTTATTGTCCAACCACTTTAGTTTGTGGGTAGGGTGCTCCACAGTGGCTATTTCCAAAAATCCTGGGGTGTCTTAGGAATGACCAATTGGACTCCCCACTGTGACATGGTGTCTCTCCCCCATAAGGGAGCCTTATAATCAGCAACAAATGGAGGGACATTTGCCAATTTCCCGTCAGGTCCCTCAATTTGCACTACGTTTTTTGAGATTTTTGCCATTGTGATTCCTCCTATGCCCTGAAGTTTGCCTGCCACAGGTTGCAACTCCCAATGTGATGGCCACATGCTCTCAGGTATAACGGTAACGTCCACGCCGGAGTCGAGCACCCCCTCCACATGGAGGCGGTCTGACCCACGGGCTAAGTTACATGCCAGAGAAAGTTTGTTCTCCCCCACCACCTCTGCCCAGTAGACTTCCGGTGATTTTCCATCCACTAGGATCTCTGCCGGAACAGGAATGGCCTGGGCAAGGACTTGCCCCTCTGTCAGGTAGAATGGTGGGTGCATGCAACGTGCCAACAGCGTGAGGCCTGTTATCTTTCCCTTAATGGTCATGGGAGCTACCTCAGCCTCCAAGGGTGTGTGTGCTGTGTCCCCAATAACAAAATACTCACTGTTCGGTTCCATGTGGTTAACCTTCATGTCCTGTGAAATGTTTTGCAGGTCCACTGTAATTACTGTCCAATCAGTAGATCTGAAATGAAAACCTTTGGTAGTCACGAGCCTATATCAGCCTCGCGGCTGCCATACACTGTTAGTTGAACATTTGACATTTTTATTTTTCTGTACTCCCACACCCTGCAACCTGCCCTCCCCCTTTTTTGTTAAGAGAGAGACATTTGTCACAGTATGGCCTTGTAAATTTCTTTCTTGGCGCGTCAAGGAGATAAAATCTGGGCCGCGCTGTGAATTCAGTTTTTTTGATTTTTTGACTTGCGTTTCTGGTTTTCTGGGCAGGCCTTGGCGAAGTGTCCTGGCCTTTTGCAGCGGTGGCAGATGATGTGCTGCAGCTGGTCTGATGACATCAGTTGCTTCCCTGCTCCTGGTGCTGCATCTGCCACAGGCTTTGGGTGTGACAGTCCCGGATTCCTTTCAGGTGCACTGAAGAGGTCTGCTCTCTTGATACAGGCTTCTATCATCTGTGCGAGACTAGGCGATGGGTCAAGGGGAAGGCTAAGGATGATTCTACGACAGGTCTTATTAGCATTCCTCTGAGCCATCTCCTTAATCAACTCTGCCTGTACCACTGGGTCTTGCACTTGCCTTTCCACTTGACTTCTCAGACGGTCCACAAACTGCAAGAAATTCTCTGAAGGAAACTGTTTAATGTTAACATAACTGGTCTTTATCTCAGGTGATGGAATCTGATAAAAAGTCTTTTCTGCAGCATTACAGATCTTATCTAAAACTGACTTGGATAACAACCGAGTTTGCTCATTCGCACTAGATAAATCACCTTCACCGCACAAATGATCATGTGTGATGTCATTGTAATCCCTGTCCATCGCATCAGGTGTTTGCTGAATTTCCTGCAATACTGTTTTCAAAGTTTTTTTCCATAATCCTTCCCATAGGTCATACTCTGCGGGAGTTAATAGGCATCTGAATAAATCTTTAATGTCACTGGGTACCATCTCATTTGAATTGAAGGTAGCTTTCATCATGCCCTTAAATATTTCACTAGATCTCCCAAATTGTTTCTGCATTTTACACAGCTCTTTTTTATCTTGGTATGAAAAAGGTAGATACTCTCTACGCACGTGTCTTTTACCTACATGTACTACAGGAGCCACAGATGGTATGCTTTCTTGATCAATATTCTGAGTTGCTAAAAATCCTATTGCTTCTCTATTACCCAGGCAGCCAGGGGGTGTTGTCCCACCCCCTCCCTGGGGTCCAGCAACAGGATACCCCCTCCCCTGGGGCCCCAGGCTAGGCTGCCCCTTAGCCCTTGCAGCAGGGGGGCCACTCCCCCCGACTCCGCTGCTGTGGGCTGCATTATCTATCTCCCCATCCGCGCTGGGAGTAGTGGTTGTAAGGCACCCTCCCCCCTCCCCCTTCGCGCAGCCGCTGGGAGGGAGGGGGAGGCACTGGGGAGAAGGGTGGGGTGGGGGATTGGGTGAGAGATATGGGGTCGGGGCGGGAAGTGGGGAGAAGAAGGGATAGTGGGAAGGAGGAATACAATGCCGTCCGCCATCAGGGCTGACCGCGTGGTGCGAGCCCCCCAGGGTCTCATCCATGTGGCCAGAGCCCCGAGAGGAAAAAAGTGCATCTTGCTGAGGGAAAACAGGTGGGAGAGGAGGGTATAAGGACGATGGGTGGGTTTGAGGAGCAGAATGCAGTATGGAATCAGGGAATCCCTGCTTCTCGGGACCAGGGTATTGCTGAGAGGTTTTGCATGGCTGGCTGCTGTTTTCTGCTTCTAACAGCTTCTTGCGTACTTGTAAGAATATTGGAATAAATGAAGAAATTTTGTTTTCCCCATTTTCAACTTTTAAAGTTATTAATTTTCCCACATCATCCCAAAATGAAACAGAATTTATATCTTGTAGAGTACTGTCTGGAATCTCAGCTGACAGCCAGGAAATAAATTTGATTAAGAGCTTATTAGGAAATTTTAGATCTTTTGAAATATTTTTAAGTTGTTTAAAAGCACTCTTTTGATTTCTCGATAAACGTATGCCCATGTTTCTGATGTTTTAAAAGGCAAAGTGTTTGAAAAATCTTCACCCCTGACGTGAAAAACTAAAGACGCCGCGGCGTCCCGCTCGCTCCCGAGATAAGAGGCAAGGCGGGCAGCCCACGGCTCGGGGCGGCCGTCTCTGGCCGCTTCTCCCGATTGCAGGGACACGGGCAGGGGGGTGTCCCGGTGCCGGCTTCTGTCCCAGGACCCTCCCGTAGCTAGCCCACCCCAAAAACGCGCGGTTTCCCCCAGTACACAGAACTCAGCCGTTCCGCAGAGAAAAAAATCTCAAACCGCGTTACGCAACACGCTCCGGCGCAGGGTCCTAAAGCCCTCCACTGTTAAACTATAGGGATCTTCTAGCGAACCCTGCAGCACGTGTTACAATGTCAGGGTTTTCTGTCTAAGGTCGATTCACTTTTGTAGTAAAAGCGAACTCCCGACCTTGTCCTGCCACCCCGAGCTGCTCGAAAACAGCTAATAGGGGCCAGGTAGTTGTGCCTCCCAAAGAGATTATTAACCCCTTAAATAGGGAGTCCCTCTTCATGCGTGGGCTTATTAATATTTCATAACAAACCGACGTTGGGGGGCCAACTGAAAATATAACTTGCCTCTAGCCACCCCCCGGCTCTCGTTAGCTCAGTTATTCAGGGGTTTTAGGGAAATATATTTCAGAGAGACAGAATAGAGATTTCAAAAGAGTGGCTCTCACCCCCAGCTTCCGTCCAAGCTTTATTCTCAATGTGATGTTCCAGGAGGCCGAGGAGAGAGAGAGAGAACCAGGAAGGAACAGGGGTATATCTAGTTTTGGGCCAAGGGAAGATATTGGCCCTGAGCCAATAGGGTCAGGAGTAGGTATGATAGGGAAAAAGGGTTGAACTACATAGCACAGGTTTCAGGGGGACTCTGAGGGGAAAAACCATTCCTCAGAGGAACACAACACCCTTCAAAGACTGATGGGGTAGGCCCAAAAAGCTGGGTGAAGGGTTGTGGAAAAATGTCCCCTGGTGTCATTTCTTCACAGTAGGTACCGTTGTTAAAGTAACCCCAGAAACACACAGTTAGTGTATGATAGCCCTGAATCCATGTGCCTGCCTTCCAGAGGAAATTAAAGATCCACGATTTCCTCACTTGGTTAACCCATAGAGCAAACTGGATGACAGCCACAGTAGCCTTAGTTACAGGGCCCATGTTTAGATAAGGGCCTGCAAATGGGAAGAATACAGTCACCACCACATGCCACCCGAACCAGGTTAAGCCAGACCACATGATATCCAGTACACAACAATGTAGGCACTTAACTGTTATTCCTTTTCCTCTCAATGCCCTCGTGCCCCACGATTTGGGCACCAAATTCTGTCTTGGTTTTAAAAGAGAGGTGTCTGCTAAGGAGAGGCAGGCCTCTCTAGGAATGAGCACTTAAATCCTTCCCTCCGTGTTATTATAATTTGGAAGATGAAAAAAAACTTTTCAGTCAGAGCTATGGGGAAAGGAATAACAGTCCTTTACTAGTAAATATAACAGGAAAGAAACAACAACAGCAATTATAATAATAGTAAAACAGAACCAAGAACTCCGAGGGCAAACGGTGGAAACTCCGGCGCTGAATGGCTGGAAGCGGTGGATTTGTCCTCGGCAGGCAGGGGGGTGGCTGGGCAGGCAAAGTGGGCAGTGCCAGAGAACCCGCAGCGGCTGGACCCGGGCTGACCCAAAATCCAGCAGGGCAGTGAAGAATCTCCAAATTCCTGGGCGCTCCAACAGATGATAGAATTCCCAGGACCAGACTCCTCCGTTAGCCGTGGACTCCAGGCAGCTACCAGTCACCCGACCGTGCTCCCCGGAAGCCGAGAGCAGCGAGCCCCCCCACCCTCAGCTCTCTGGGACCTTTTTTTCCTCCCCCAAAACTAAGTGATCAACTCCCTTTTGTCCGGGTCAAGCACCCTTTAACTACCAGTATTTAGTCTCCTAGCAACTTATAGGGGGGAAAAAATTCTACAGGAAACTTAACCCTCAACAGTTGGGGAGGCCATTCGTGAGGTACACGGCTAGACTCAGGATCACCAGGATTGCCAATAGGTGTACCCCTCTGCCTTTGCCTCTGCCCACCGGGGTGCCACCAGCAGCGAGGTAATCCATCTTCTTGGCAGCAAGAGTATTCTTCCAGGCCTCCATAGTCTGTCCTGTGAGCATATCGCCTTTTGTACGTGCCCCACCTGGCCAATTTTATTTGGTCCGCTATACAGGGTACTTTTACTGTCCTTCTACACTCAAATGCCAGAGATTCAGTCCTTATATTTAGCTTTCCCCTCAACCCGTTTGTGAATAAATGGAACCACCCCGGGGAATCCAATTCCAATATACCTGCTTCAGCGGCAACGTATAGGAAAAGGTCTGTGAGCTGCCTTTCCTCCTCTAAGCAATTGTCACACAGGCTCCAAGGTCTGATCCCCCTGTAACAATGAGCTACCCAAATCTCTTTACGATGAGCACACTTAAAATGAACAAAAGGATGACAGGTACACCCCTCTTGGATACAACTTATCGCATAATTACTAGTCATTGAGTCGGTCGGTGGATCCTCAGCTTCAAATCTCCCGGTGAAGAGGTTATTCTCCACTCTGGAGTGTTGTCTCGCGGTTCGACCCTCTTTACTCGAGAAGAGTGTGTCCAGCCCTTTTCCGCGGTTCTTACTGCGGTGTCTGTGGTCAAGAGGACGAGGAAAGGTCCCTCCCAGTGCGGAGTCAGCGGTGCTTCTTTCCACATCTTGATTAACACCTTGTCTCCCGGTTGAATCTGGTGGATGGCAAATCCTAAAGGTGAACTCTGTAACACTAGTCCACGTTTTCGAAGTTCCTGTAAATTTTTATTAATTGATACAAGATAAGATTGTATCTGACAATCCTCGACTCGAGGATGTCCCACTGGCATTCCATGTTCGTATGGCATTCCATATAGCATCTCAAAAGGGGATAGCCCTGATCCTGAGTGGGGTTGAGTCCTGATATTCAAAAGTGCCAGGGGAAGGCACTTTATCCACGACATCTTGGTCTCAAGCATAAGTTTCGATATTTGGGCTTTTAATGTTTGATTCAGCCGTTCTACCTGTCCTGAGCTCTGGGGGTGCCAGGGTGTATGGTATTCCCAACGAATTCCGAGAGCATTGGCCAAATGTTTTATGATTTTGGAAGTGAAGTGTGTCCCCTGGTCTGAGTCTATGGAGTCTGGGATTCCATACCTAGGTATTATCTCCTCCAGCAATTTCTTAGCTACTACTTGAGCGGTGGCCCGAGGACCAGGGAACGCTTCTACCCAGTGAGTTAACTGGTCTACTATTACTAATAGGTATCTATGCCTCCCAATTTTTGGTAATTCCGTGAAATCCACCTGGATCCTCCCGAAGGGATGATAAGCTAAAGGACGTCCCCCTTGTGATACTTGTCTGGTTCTAGATTTATTTATCTTTTGGCATACCATACATCCCTGGACTTCCTGTTTAGCTAGTTCATAGATACCTTTACACCCAAAGAACTTCAAGAATTGTTCAGCTAGGGCCTGGGTTCCCCAGTGGGTCTGCAAATGTAACCTTCTTAAAATTTTTCTGGCATAGGCCTTTGGTATTAATTCTCTACCATCAGGTAGTTTCCATTTCCCATCTTCTAGCATTCCTCCTATTTTCTTGAATTCCTCTATTTCTTTCTCAGAGGGACAGGGAGGTAATTCCTGGGGTTCCCCTTTGAAGGTTTCTGGAGCATTTAGGGTAAGGAGTGCTGCCCTTCTTGCCTCCTGATCTCCCAGGTTATTTCCCCTTGTTCTGAACTGCATCCCCACCTGATGTCCTTTTACATATACTACAGCGATGGCTTTAGGCTCTCTTATTGCCT